>VDFB02270651.1:47162281-47644169 GCA_007258455.2 Sequoia sempervirens
CTTGGTGCTTATGAGTCCTCTAAAGATTGCATATCTTCAATTACTGCAGAACTGTTTCATAGTGCAAGCTTTAGAGCCACTGTGCTATTAGCATGTCCCATAATGGGACCTTTCGAACAATATGTGGACAATGTGTTGAGAGGACTTTACAAACTGTCAGGCAAATGCAATTTACAGATATAAGCCTAAACTCCACAATTTCTTTCAGCTCTCTCGTTGTCATTAAAGCATAAAGCAAAGAGGATTTTTACCCAATTTCTAATTTTTGTACTTTTACATGATAATTCACCTTATTGATTAATGAATCAAATTATCTTAATTAATTAATTTTCTTTTCCCTTCCGTCATTTCATATCTAATTAATTAGGTAACTGTTGAATAGTATTTATATACATAATAATTTAAACAAAGAAATAATTATAACTATCCTTGTGCACATTTGACCCATCAAACAAAGTCAATTAAAAAATCTGATTCCACTTGTTCACTGATAGTATTGGCATGCAATTACCTTGAAAAGTCTTGAAAAAGAGGATTACTCACACACCAATAAGGATTCTCATTTGTAATGTTCCTATCCAAATCATCTTCATTGAATAAGACGTTGTGGCATACATTAATTGGATGTATCTCATCATCTTTCTTATTAGGATGCCAACAACCTTGGTTTGTATTTCTCCTTGGGTGTATCTAAATGCCATGAGTTATGAATTCTACTTGCATGTGGCTTCATTGCACAAGTAATAGTAAGTGCTACATAACGGTACAAAAAAAACTTATGCATATGGAAATGAAATGACCCCATTTAGTTAGAAAATCAATATTTCATCTAGGCTTCACTATTAAGTGATAGCCGGTTCGCATTAAACAAATAGCTAGAATTTTCAAATGTTCCAACAAGGTTAACAAGTCCAACAGGTTAAGCTTGGCTTAGTACTAATGCAAGTTTCCCGCCTATTTATTAATTCTTTTAGGCGCTTTGCCTAAATATGGCATCTATTCCATTGATTGCTCTTAAAGAGCTTATGCCACCATTGCAATAACAAAATTACACTAATGCATGAATATGCAAAATATGTTCTATATTATAGGGTACACAAATAACAATAAGTATTTTAAAATTATAAAATGCAATTCGCATTATAAGAAACAAAAGTTCTTACTTAGGTTCTTTCTCGTCGAAATGAATCTACATAAGAATTATGTTTTGTTTTTATGAATAACATAGTATATGTCACTCACTATACTCATTTTTCTAAATTGTCCTTGTAACAAGGATCAGTGCTTTCAACTCTATTTAAACAATCACGCACAAACTGCAATGTGAGGTTAGCATATTAACCTTATTTTTTTTTGAATAAAACAATGCAGAGTTTTCCAAATATGCGCTTCTAGGAAGATTTCCCATGGTTGTAGATGAAATAGTATATGTTTTTACAGTTTGCTCACTTCTCAATTTTGTCATTGTACTAGGAAAAATTACTTGTGCCTATAATAATAGCCAGAATTTGTACATTGCTACAAGTATACTTGATCATTCAATAGCAGATTGCAAGGTCAGTTTTCCAAATTATCTTTCTACTTTTCTTGAAATGCAATTGAAATTCTTCAATATAATAACTACATAAAGTTCTTTTTCATGTATTCATTTTGTCATCTTGTATTCCTCATTTCTTTGAACATAAATGATTTAAAAGGCTGCTTCCACATATACAAACAGGAAAATGCATTTTCCACAATTGCAATAGTAATTTGTCTTCGAAAAATAGAACAGGTTTTGCTTATGTGTTAATTAGTTATACTTCCTCTATACAATATCCATAGAATAGAATGAATTGCTAGAATGCAATTTTTAAACCCTCTTTGCAGTTTCAAATAGCCTATAGAGTCATAAGTCTTTGTTTTATGTGAACTGGTTTTTACCTATATGCATTTAAGACAATTTTGTTCATAAGACTACTTAAATCTGTGGCAAGTTGCTATGCATTGTGCAAGTGAATGTATGTTTAATCTTCTTGTATTGCAAAAAAAGACCACAAAGTTAATTTCAAAAGCTGACATGGCACATGAGTACAATGAATGATGTACTACGTTACTCATAGACATGACGCAATATTTTTCCATGGTCTTGTTTACATGCAAAATGACATGAACCACAATTTTTTTTTGCTCACATTGCCAATTTCACTGTGTGCTTTAAACCTCTAAAGTAAGAGAAAACTGAGGAAAGAAACTATTTATTGCCTCAAGTAACTCGTTTCTGGTTCTGGACACTGTAACTATAACAAAGTCTACTCAATCGCTGTAAACTCTCCTAGAACAAAGACTTGTAGAATAGAAAAACAATTTGCGCAAAGTAATAGTCATGCTTAACAGCTGACTTAAGTCTATAACAAATGAACAAAGCAGCCTGGCTATACATGTCCACCAAGCCATTCCAGTAGTTTCTCATCCACCCACATGCTATTTAATGCATTTGCTTTGCATTTATGCACTGTGCACCTGCACCTCTGAGTTTCAATCTCTTTTTTTAATTATTTAATCAATCTATGCCTTCACTTTTGCTTAATGGACCTATGCCTTTGCATTTTCCTCAAATTTTAAAAACGCAAATGATTTTTAAAGCTATTCCCACAATTAAGAAAAGCCATGGACTTTAACAAACACAGCCAGATTTCCCCGATTTCTTTAAACGTCGATTTTGTGAAGCTATTCCCTCATATCGCTACCATTCATGCTTATCCAATAGCTGAAAAATCATTTGTCTTTTGAAAAAAATCACGCTTAGAAGTACATAGAAACAAAGGAATCCAATTACACAAAACATTTAAATACCTATAGATTCCAGATCGGGACAATGTTCTTTAGTTTCCACTCATTTGTTGCAATGCCACCGAAATATTGTTTTGTGTTTGTGGCATTGAAAGTATACATCATGCATTGTACTCATTTATCCAATTTGTCAATGTAACAGGAATAAGTACATACAATCCTACTGGGGGACAATGGATAACAAGGTCAGGTTGAAGAATTAATACTATTTTCCACTTGTGCTTCTATTAAATTGTTTGTTGTGTGGTATGTCACGTAGGCTTCTGCTACTACTCAAGATCCATTTTCCAACATATATAGAGATTATTAACTTCCAAGATGCTCGACAACATGATTAATACTATAGAATGCTATTGAGTAAAAGCACATAGGCGACGATGTAAAAAACTATAGATTTTGTAATCTAGATGATAGCGTTTGATGCTATTCATACATAACATTTGCTATTCTCAAACACATTAGGATACACGAGAAACAAAGAAAATGATAGACGTTGACACCTATGAATTAACAAAGTGCCCCCAAATATCAAACATTGACTACGCGCTTAAGGGCGAGGGACTTTACAGATTGAGTACTTTTGCATACAATGTTGGTGATTGTTTGTTTGACTCATTACAACTATTGCTTAACAATCGTTACACATCAATTCAACTACGAAATGGAGCTATAGATTACTTCTTGAGTTGCCTTCAAAACAAGGGACAAAGAAACGCAACTATGAGCTAGACCTCGATACTCTATATACATCGGGTATACATGATCTCGCAAACATATTTCATAATGTAGATTTATCCGCGAAGCCAATAAGCATATTGGTAATCAAAGTGGATTGTGGGTGACCTATTTCAAGATTCAATCGGATATCCAAATGGTTGAATATACAAATATGCCTTTGGTCAAGAACAACAACAAGAAGGTACTTATAGTT
The DNA here is from genome assembly GCA_007258455.2 of Sequoia sempervirens. Taxonomy (NCBI): domain Eukaryota; kingdom Viridiplantae; phylum Streptophyta; class Pinopsida; order Cupressales; family Cupressaceae; genus Sequoia; species Sequoia sempervirens. The sequence continues at coordinate 47,166,045 of VDFB02270651.1, forward strand.
CAATAGTTATGATTACACAGAATCAGTCTCTATACTATTTCATGACATGAATTCTTTAAGTGGACACTTTGAACCATTGTTAAAAATTGAAACACAAAACGTAACTTCAAAACAGCCCATAGGTTCACATGAAATAAAAAAACTGTGCACAAAGTATCCTCGAATATCAAACATTGACAAAGTCCTTAGAGCTGAAGGCCTTTGTAGATTAAGCACATTTGCATACAATGCTGGCGATTGTTTGTTTGACTCGCTTCAAGTACTACTTAACAATCAGTACACCTCAACTCAATTATGCAATGGAGCTATAGATTATTTCCTAACTTGCCTTCAAAATAAGGACAAAGAAGCAATTAAATCATATAACAATGAACTAAATCCTAATACTCTATATACATTGCACAAAGTACATGATCAAGAAACATACTTCCGTAAAATGCGATTGTCTGCAAGACCATGCAGAGACCATAGCGAATGTGGATTGTGGGGTGACTTGTTCTGCACTCACTAGATATCCAAATGGTTAAAAATACAAATAAGCCTTTGGTCATTGACAACATCAAGAAAGTACTTAGATTTCAATGATTCTAGATATACAAAATTATTCTCTATACTGTTCCATGATACAAACCCTTTGGCTGGACATTTTGAGCCGCTTCTAAGAATCAAAGCCCAAAATCTAACTCGCCAATGCTCAACAAGCTTACTCCAACTTAAAAAGTTGATCAGAAGTCGTCCACAATACAAAATTACTTACTTGACCAAGATACATGCTTTGCCTAAAAACAAGAAAATTTTGATACCATTTGTCACAGCAAACAATTTTAAACATAAATCAACAGTAAGACTTAATCACCTGAAGAACTTGATTAGAAAAGAAAAACAAAAAGAAAGTGTACCTACTCAAATTCAAAAGTAACAGAAAAAAAAAAAAACATTGACACCAATAATAGAAATTTATAAAACAACAATACAAGATACACCAGCACCCATGTGCAATTTTTCCAAGTGCTCATTTGAACAAGGACACATCGTGATATCTCAAGAAAAACAAAAACAACTATACTTCAGAAGCCACTACAATCGATTCTTACCATCCACATTTCATATGCCATGTATGTTACTTTGCATTGAAATAGTCCACTATCTTAAAAGTATGCTACTAATGTAAAAATAAGAATCCACAGACCATTGTGCTATGTGCAAAATTCTGCAATTACCTAGAAGAATACCTTGTTCAATTTTAGAACGTACTTTGCAATGCATTTGGGAACTAGGGTCTCAAAAGGTCTCAAATAGGCCTAACAAGTTCCCATTATAAATGTCCCTCATTAATACCTAACATTGTACAAAGAGCATTACCACAATCAATTAACAACACACAAACAATTGTTGTTTCATTGAAAAGGCGCTTACAATACAAAAATGCATTTCAAAAAGGCATGGTGCGCCCAAATGTCATCATGCAAGCTTTGACTCAATTAACAAGGACACCATTATACAAAATGCACAAAGTCCACATAAACCAAGATTGGCAAGAAGTTCTCCAATGCACTGAAGAAAATGAAGACAATAGTCCATAAAATACAAGTGAAACAGAATCAGATAGTGAAATGGAAAATGAAAACCCATCAGAAACATTGATACATGGATTTACCGAGTCTAGAAGTATCCATAACATGGAAGATAAGATTATTGAAATTGTACCTGCAGAGGACAAGTATCCAATTAGAATATTTAAGGACATCTATGCTGAAGAAATGAATTTCCCAACTTTATTCTTTGGCAAACCACATGATAATGACATTGTAAAAACTTTTAATGTGACGTGAAAATAGCACGCCGGAGTCATACCACAAAGACAATTTGCATATCATACAACAAACATTTTTCAAGCCATAAAGGTACTAATACAACAAGTAATCGCCTACAATGACAATAGCAACCAAAAGCGCTTAAAAGGATGAAAGCTATTTGCAAAAGACGTGAAACACAAACCAAATCTAGAAAAAATTCTTAAATTAGATATTGGATATGTTGATTTCAAAAGAATAAGAATCTCTCTAGACTATTCACAACAACTTAAGAAAAATGTATTTGCTATGATTCGACAACTAGGACCATCGACATTTTTCATCACTTTCTCTAGTGCTGAGCAAAATTGGGATCCACTAATTCAAACATTACAAGAGCTGCACAATCGACACCAATCAGCACAAAACCATCAAGAATCTAATCACCCAACACAATACTGGACAAATTTGAATCCAATCAAGAAAGATCCTATCACTTGTGCACGCTAATTATGCAAACATAGAATCAATGCAATAAAAAATTTGATACTTACAAAGATGACTCTTTTCTTTGGAAATGTCATTGATTACTACCATCGAAAGTCTCCAATCGAGGAAATGAACATGATCATTTCCTCATATGGGTTAAAATGCACCAATCTACACGTAAAATAACAACATGGACATCATAGCTTTGTTGATAAGTATATTACTTGGCGAGCAATTCAAAAATTTAAACCTCCTTTCGCAATGCTAATACCAAACACCATCATACAAAGAAATGCAAGAGATCAAGAAAACAACTTTGTAATGATACAAGTTTCCTTTCCCACCAATGCAAAAGTCAACTATACTTTTACCAATACCCGAAAAGACTGAAGCGATAACTACAAATGCCATTGACATCTTTTCAAAACTCCAAAAAGCAAACTATGACGAAACATTCACTTTTCAAATGTTCTTAAAAGAGTTAAACTTAACTGACAATGAATACATTGAAGCTTTGAGCTCAACATTAAACAGGCCTACGCTTTTCTTACAAAGAAAACCATCACAAATATGGAACAATAGTTTTTCAAGGAAAATTCCAGATCTTTGGAAGGCTAATACAGATGCACAATTTGTCCTCAATGCATATGCTGCTGCAATGTATTGTAGCTCATATATTGCAAAAGTAGACAAGTCAATGACATATGCATTCAAAAGAATACGTACAGACCACAAGCAAGACAATATTGATGCAATACGAATGGTAAGTAAACTTGGAAATGCCATGCTTAATTTGCAACAAATGTCATCACAACAAGCTGCACATATTGTTTTGTCATTGCCATTAAATTATAGTTCAAGAAAATGTATATTCATTGATACACGATCTGACAATGATCGCACATTTATACTCAAATCTGTTAAACAATTGAGCAATGAGCCAGATGAATCAGAAAAACGTTCTTGCGAAATCTATTATAGACTACTATTTAAAACGCCCTGAAACAATGGTGGACATATGTCTTGTAGAATTTGTTTCAAGATACAACAAATACGGTGCTACAATTGAACCAAAGGCCAAACCCAATGTGGTATGGTTTATCAATTTCAACAAACACTTTGATATAGAGAATCATTGTAGAGAGCAATTGGTTCTCTATGTTCCATTCACCATTAATGAGCATACACTCAAACAAAACTTTGACTCTTGGGAACATGCATACATGTACCATGGACAAACCATTCAAACAAACAGTGCAAAGTTCATCCACAGCACAAACTCTGCATGGGGTGACATTGACAAAGCTATAAATGATCTTCAGTCTCTTGAAGATGAAAAGCTCATTGACCTACCAATGCAAGCAAAGCTTTGCCAAAAAGAACTATATGACATACAAACAAACCTTCCAAACATAGGTCATTCTAACCCAAATACCATGTATTCCAATGGATTTGAAATTACAAAGCACCCACAGATTATAGATAACAATGAATACTACAAGTTAAGATGAATGTTAAACAAAGAACAACGAGCAATTGTTAAAGATGTTCTCATAAAAAAGATGAAAAATCCACAAAAGCCATTGCACTTGTTTTTGACTGGGGGAGCTGGAACAGGAAAGACTTTTACAGCAAAGGCCATCTACCAAGCTCTCATTCGCATGTATAGCAATTTTGTTGACAATAATCCAGACAAACCCAAGGGCTTATTAACTGCATATACAGGTAAAGCAGCATATAACATAGGGGGATTCACATTACATTCAGCATTTCACATACCTTTTAATACATCAGAATTCCTGCCACTAAACACTGAAGTACTTGACACTATGTCAAAGCACTATGATCAATTGCGCATACTTCTTATAGACGAGATATCATTAGTTGGCTCAACATTCCTATGGTATATTGATAGAAGACTACAAGACATAATGCAAATGCCTACAACATACTTTGGAAACCTTGATACCATATTTTGTGGTGACCTTTACCAGGCACAACCTGTCCTTGACTCTGTGGTTTTTGAAAATAGGCCTACTCCAATTGAATTAATGCCTTATAGTTTCTGGAAAGACCACATAAAATGCTATTCATTGGTGACTACCATGAGACAAAAAGATGAAATATTTATTTCAATCCTTAATAGACTACGAGTAGGCATTTAGACAACTCATGACATAGACTATATCAAAAAAATTTGCTTTCATCCTGTACCATTTGATCCATTGCTTCTGCACCTTTTCTATAGGAGAATAGACGTTCAAGCACATAACAACAAAATGCTATCAATCATTCCAACCCAAATGATAGTGCTAGATGCAATAGATGAACTTCACGAGGACCTTAATGCAATATGAGTATACAGTCACACAACGACACTTCCATCACAATTATGCTTGAAACCAAACATTCTTGTTGAACTTTATGCAGGCAATTACAATGTTCAAGATGGCCTTGTCAACGGTTCAGATGGAATTTTTAAAGCATATACAACACAAAACAATATTGATATTGTCTGGATTAATTTTAATGACCCATCAATTGGACATCACCAGCGCACAAAACTAGCACACTGCTATTCTACTATCATTGACAAAGACTGGGTGCCTATACAACGCATTGCTAGGCCAATCCAGAAAATAACAACAAACAAGAAAATTACAATTAGAAAACAATTCCCAGTACAAGTAGCATGTGCACGAACCATACATCAATCCCAAGGATTAACAATGGAGGCCCTGGCTTTTGATCCCACAGGCATTAGATAGCATGGACTAACCTATACAACTTTGTCACGAACAAAATCAGTAGAATCATTATTTTTGTTACAACCTTCAACTACAAAAAACTTCAAAGTTAAAGACAAAATACAACTAGAAATGTCTCGTCTTCAGACATGTGCACAATGGCAACTTGATAATCTAAACACATGTTCAAAAAACAAATCACATATGCTCCTATGTACATTGAACACTCGTAGCTTGAAAGCACATGCAGAAGACATTGTCAATGACTATGGCATAATGCAATCTGATATCTTGTGTCTCCAAGAAACACATATGCATCCCTTTGAGCTAAATACCTTGCTGCAGTATTTTGATAGCTTCTCTATACATAACATACATGGCATAGCAACTTTAACTAGGAAACATTTACTCCTGTCAAAAACAAAACAACATGAAACCTCAAATATTGAAGCCATCACATCAACAGTAATGCTATCTAACAATGAACTCAATGTTTGTAATATTTATGCAAGACCTGCAACTGCCATAGATGAAGTAATCGCAATCTTGCAAATAATTATTGGATCCACAAATTCAGAAAACATGTTGTACATTTTAGGCAATTTTAATGTCGACATGTTTTCAAAAAGCAGAAGCAAAAAAATACTTCACAGTTATATGCAGCAGAACAATATACAATTTATGTTGAACCAACAACACAACATGGACAACTCAGTCATTGATCACATTTGGTCCAACACGACTACAAATATATGCTCTATCTATAAATCAGAAGCATATTGGACTGATCACAATCCAATTTTCCTAAAATTGCATGTTGCCCAATAGACAAATTCAACTTTATAGAACTTATAGCCTTATATCACCTTTATGCATTGCAATGTCTTTTTCAATGCTATATCCATTATTTGTAGGAGATCTATGGATGAAACTAAAAGACAGTCAAAGCAAATACAAACCACATAAGAAGAATCAACACAATGGTAAAGCACTCATAGTATTATTCCTTCATACTCATTCACCCAAATCACAAATATTCAAATAACATTGTTCCAATTCTTTGTAGGACACCAAAAGATGTATCAAAAAGACAAGAAAAACAAGTGCAAATTGCACAGGAAGAGTCAGCACAATGGTAAAGTGCTTGGTTCTTCATTGTACCGCCATTTTCCCAGCTTGCTAATATTAAATTAGAATTGAATTGACATTATCCTTGTTCCTTGTAGGACAAGAGTCAAGAAACCTAAGATTGTTTCAATTGAATAGCTAAATGCAAAAAGAGCTGGAGACACTTTCCAAGGTGATGTGCTTGTTGTCTACAAAGCAACATTGGATAAGGCCAACAAAACACGAGAAATGCTACGTGCTGATCTAATAGATCACAAAGTAGAAATGACAATCACGTTAAATGTTAGTGGAAACCTTGTGTATCAACATGAGCCTAAAATAGTCCCGGGGTCAGCTATTTCAATCTCAGATTTTCAAGTTGCACCTAGGACAGATTATGATAGAGGTGACTATGATTGCATTTTGATTTTAACAGACATAAGCACCACTGAAAACATCCCCTGCCTCTGTCAAGAGTACAAATTCATTCCAAGTACGACTATAAGCCAATTGCTAACAACTGTAAATGAGTACCCAACTGGCACAATAGCTACGCTAGTAGTTGGTGCCAAGAAAATGGGTACCCAATTTGCAGTTGACATCAAAGATGGCCACACTGACATAGACAGAGCACAGGTATTTCGGTCTACAGAACTTTTACCTGTTCTTTCAGTTTCAACCTTTTTTTGTTCTACAGTGGTCTCTATAACAATTTCCGTAACAAAATCTAATTCTCTCATTGAATTGCAGCTGTTATTACAGTCAACATATGAGCAACAATACTTTGCACTCGAAGACCAGTTGCATACAAATAAAACACCTGCAATGCTTTTCAAGAATGTTGTAAGAAAAATAGATCAAAAGAACACATTTCACACATGTCGATCAACATTCACCTGTAACTTGAATGACAAAAGAAGCTTGGAAAAACTCAACAGCCTACTACATTCAACTTTTAAGGTAACAACATTCATTTTTCAAAAAACTAGTGCATCCAAACTTGTATTTTTGTCTCCTCTAACAATTTTGAACCATATTCTATAGGTTTCTGGTACTCTAAAAGCAGCAAATGCATTTTCCAATCCATTTCATGCATGCTGTCCAAAATGCAAATTCAAATTCGCTGCTTATGGCACACTCCAAGAAAAAACTGCTCACTGTAAACAGTGCAACCAGCAAGTCAATTATACATTATGTTTACAACTTAAAACTACCATAACAACTTATGACAATCAAACAATTCAGTCTTCAATTGACTAGGTCGCCATGCACTGTCTATTGCCCACACTGCAAAAGCTCAGCTATGAAGACTATATTAAGGACAAGTCAGCAGTGATATTCATCCTACGGGACTTCAGTGCTGAAGGACATTTTAGCCTTGACCAAAACAATGCCATTGTTGAAGCCATTTGCATTGAAAAATAGACAAGAAACATCACCAGAAGGTAATAAAGTCATTCATATGTAATCTTTTTCTCTTGTGAACCAGCACCTCAAATCACTATCCATACAAACTATGTTTCTAATACATAGCATTTTGTTGGCTTTACAGGAAACTAGGAATATAGGAGTATAGATTTACATTGTTCAGACTTTAACTTTTTCGCCTTTCCATGATCCAAGACATTTCACTGGTTTTCACATGTTAAAGACATCTTTGGTTTTAAAATACTCTATTGCTATTATACATTTAGACACTTTTATAGGTTACTATGTTAAAGTCTTCTCGAATATGGACATCTGAAACTCTAATTTTGTTTTTGCACCTACGAAGACAATGGTTCCCTATGTACGTCCGACATATATGTTCAATAATTATTACCCCTCTATGCATAATGCCATTCAAACTATATAGTTTAAATGTTTCCTTTTGCATTCTGTCCTTCCTAGCTTTTCCAATATTTTCTCTCTGATTCTTACGTTTTCAAGAGTTTATGGTGACCGAGTAGAAGTTGTTATGGTTGCACACTCTAGACCCATTAACAAGTTACTTGAGACAATAAATAGTTATTTTCCTTTGTCTTTTTTCATTTTATGCTGTTAATGCAACCAAGTCTCGACCCTACTTTTATGCATTGTACTTTATAGTCACTTTTCCATCACGCATTCTAATGTATAAAGTACACTCCTGTATACACAAATCCATATGTTGCTTTCGCTGCATATATGCATATTTACATGTATATATGCCTCTATGTCCATATGCACATATGCACATATTCATGTATGCATGTATTCATCTAAGCTTCTACGTATCCCTGTATGCAATTGCGTATACATGCGTCCATGTATTTGTGGATGTGCCACTCTAGCCTTGTACCAATTTATTATGTTCTATGGATATCGCATATAGGAACACTAATTAGCTCTTTCACCGTAGATAGCAGTTGTTTTCATAAATGCTAGATCGAGCTTATATGTATCAGGATACATATATACTCACACTTAAAACTACTGATTTATGATCTCTATTGTTCCATTTTCGTAGACATGTTACTATTGCAATCAAATGTGTAAAGTATTCATGTCCAAAGAAATTAGATATAGGAATGGCAATATGTTACACAACCTTGTCTTATTCCTTTATAGCAGTTTTTTCATTGCATTTCAAGAAAACCAGAAACTAAAATTTTATTCATATTATTTCATCTATGGCATTTACAGCTTTTCCAATAATTATTACAGGCATAGAGTTCAGTGTTGAATAGTTCTATTGTTCATGTCATGGCTTCAACATTGTTCATGTCAAATTGCATTATCTGACAAAGTTAACATACGAAAACCAAAGTTTCCATTATGAACACTTATTGCATTCCATGGGACCACATTTCTTTGAGGAGTTTTTTCGAACAATTCGCTTCCCTTGTGTATGCTTCCATATTTTGCGTATGTGCCTATGAGCACATTAACTATAACAGTTCACATAATTCCTTTATCCTTTATGCTTTCATCATAGCGAAAAAGCTCAAAGCAATTACAGAGTTTAGGTTTAGAGAACATAGGCTTACAGAACACAAAAACAACACACACAAAGTAATAGAGATGCATAGCAAGTGGCTTAACTCTATATTAAATGACCAAAGTACTTTTGTCACACGCATAGTCACTTCAGCTTCCATCGGCCGTTCACGCCATAAACCGGATACCGTTTTAATGTTCCGTTTGCGTTATTACATTGGCTCCACCGTGCCACGATACCAACCATTTAAATGCATTTCTGGATTTAAAATTTTATCAGCACTTAACAAACTAACGCGCTTAAGTTTTATTTTAATCCCAATTTATCGTTCGCGAAATTTTCTGCGAGTTTCTAAAACAAAATGATTTCATAAAGCTACTCATTCGAGATAAAGAAATGGGAAATGCCATGCTAATTTTAATATATAAAATAGCTTTCCTGCAACTCACAAAAGCGCAAAAAATGGCTTCAATACATATTCATTAGTGAAATGTAGATTTATTAAATGCGGTTAAAGGCGGTAGGGCAATCATAGGTAAATTAAAATGGAGTTCCTGGGAAGAGCTTTTTGATTTTGAATCCATATGCATGCTGAGGATTAAAACTAGTGGAATTTCAGAAGGTATAAATGTCGCGTGATGCAAACTCAATGCATTGAATGGCATCGACTAAAGAGGAATGTGTTTGCATTTGCTGAATTTTCCTTTGAATACTCTCTTTTAAGGTTAAAGGAAAACTCTCTATTCGCTTTATGTTGACATAATTTTTAGACTCTATGGGGACAACGTGACCAATAAAATATACTAAACTTTACAAGGCTCGGCATCCTACGGAGAATACATATACATGCCATCTATGTACACTTGCAACCATGGATATATGTATCTATGCAACTTCATATGCAATCCATGGATATTTCCATACATGTCTATTTAAGCATTTATGTATCCAACTATGCATCTATCTATCTATCCATGCAACTATGTTTCTATGTATTCTTCTACCTATAGATGCATCCACGCATATATGTATCTATGTTTCTATGTGCAAATGTATACATGCATCTATCCATATATGTGTCAATGTATCTATGAATACATCTATCCATAGATACATGTATCTACGCATCTATGGATACCATGATAGATGTCCACATCCATGTATCTATGGATACATGTATCAAGTAGCTCGGTTCCAGGTCTTGACTCTGCAGCAATAACATCTCCTGTGACTACACAGATCTACAGAATAACAAAAAATGAAACGCTCAAAGTAATCACAATGCATCTCTAGTCACTTAAATCTATATTACATGATAAATCCACATTCTGTTTAATGCATTCACTTTGAAACACAATCAAGAAAACAACTAAATACCACTTTCCAAATTAAAAAAAAACAACTTTGGAAACATCAACTTCCAGAATTAAATACCAATATGCACAAAGTGATCATATTACCCTAACTAGATGACTATGAACCACATGTTACCTATGCAATCTAAAATCTAAAGATACATACCATCCTTATGCACCTATGCACAAATACATACTGTCTAACATATATACATAATTACATGTACACATATATACATGCAAACTTGTATGCATGGATGCATACAAAGACTATGTTTCATGGGATTATTAAAGAGTTCACTTGCTTTCTATATGGTTCCATACTTTGCATGTGTGCCTATGAGGACAATAATCACAATATTTGACAATATTCCTCTATCCTTTATGACAACTCATTGGGTTCCGCTCTCACTTTATAGGATATTGCCTGCCTCCTCACTCTCGGATGGATGGTTTTTCAAAGGATTTCAGGATAACACTAAAAATGATCTAAACTATGATTTTATAATCAAAGTATCCAAATGCATTGCACAATGCGAGAAACCCAACTTCCATTTAAGATGTACAATGAAAGTAAACAGAACGAAAAATGCATTTGCTTCAAAGTTTGTAAAGCAATTTCAACAGATTGTCTAGCCATTGTCCAAAATATGGTTTTCTATCAGCGTAGTCCTTGAACCTTCTTTAGGTCTGACTGCTACTTTGTTAATTCACTTTGATTAAAAGGTCAAAATGTGAAATGTTGCCAAGGATAATTATACTTATTTATCTCTTTTAATTGTTATATATTCAAAGACTAATTAGCAATCCAAACAGCCTCCCCTTTAGTCAGATGCAATTCAATGCATTAATTTTGTATCAATGAATTATGTACTTTCAGCCACTAGTTTTAATCAAAGTATGTATATGGATTCAAAATCAAACTCTCAAAATAAATGCATATATAAATGTGTCTTTTTCTTCATTTCATTATGTATCTATGTATCCATAGATGCAATCATGCATATATCGATTTATGCATATATCTTGCCATCTCTTCATGCATCTGTCTATATATGTATGGTTGTATCTATGGGTACATGTATACCTCGATTTATGTATATATGCACCTATGAATTTCATACACACATCCATGTATATATGCATATATCGATATCTTGCATGGATACATGTATATATGCATCTATGGACTCATGCACCCATGTATATATGACAACTCATTGGTTCCAAAGCTCTCTTTATAGGACAGCTATGCATTGCCTCCAAGACTCAGATGAATCCTTCGTATTTCAAGGAAAGATTCGAATGGATAACACTTAAAATGATCTAAACTATGATTTTATAATCAAAGTATACAAATACATTGCAGCAATGCGAAACCCGACTTCCATTTAAGATGTACAATGAAAGTAAACAGAAGCAAAAAATGCATTTGCTTCAAAGTTTGTAAAGCAATTTCAACAGATTGTCTAGCCATCGTCCAAAATATGGTTTTCTATCAGCATAGTCCTTGAACTTTCTTTAGGTCTGACTACTACTTTGTTAATTGAATTTGATTGAAAGGTCAAAATGTGAAATGTCACCAAGGATACTTATACTTATTTATCTCTTTTAATTGTTATATATTCAAAGACTGATTAGCAATCCAAACAGTCTCCCCTTTAGTCAGATGCCATTCAATGCATTAATTTTGTATCAATGAATTATGTAACTTCAGCCACTAGTTTTAATCAAAGTATGCATATGGATTCAGAATCAAACTCCCAAAATAAATGCATATATAAATGTGTCTTTTTCTCCATTTCATTATGTATCTATGTATCCACAAATGCAACCATGCATATATCAATTTATGCATATCTTGCCATCTCTGCATGCATCTGTCTATATATGTATGACTGTATCTATGGGTGCATGTATACATTGATTTATGCATATATGCACCTATGAATTGCATACACACATCCATCTATATATGCATTTATCGATATTTTGCATGGATACATGTATATATGCATGTATGGACTCATGCACCCATGTATTTGTCTTTGTCTTTGGCCATCTGCACATGCATATATGCATATTTCTACACATCCATGTATCTGTACACCTCTCTCTGTAACATATCTATCTCTGTTTGCATACGTGTGTCTATGCAGCCATGTATGCATGTGTATACACTACTCTTCCTTAGAACAAAAGCATCTACAACAGAATACAGAGTCCACAAAGCAGCTGCGATTGATTGCAACTGGCTTAAATCTATATTAAATGGCCAAAGTATCCTAGCCACCCATGACCGCCAAGCAATTCCAGCGCCTTCCCCACCAGCCACATGCCATTTAATGCATTTGCTTCAATTATTTTGACCTCTCCATGTGTTCGCATTTTCCTGATATTTCAATGCATTTAATTTGCACTCATGGATTACGTATCTCTACTCGCCAGTTTTATAAACTATGCCTTTGCTTAAATTTATTTAATCAATCTATGCGATCACATTTCACTAATTTTCAATAACAACAATGATTTATAAAGCTATTCTGATAAATAGAAATAGATAAATGCTAATTTTCCAATATAAATTTATCAGAATAATGCTAGTTTTCCAATATAACAAAATTAAAAGTTATATGTTGACATACATTTATGCATATTGTCCATACATGCATATATGCATATATGCCTTCATCCATATTTGCATCTGTATATGAATACATCCTTCCATGTAACATATGCATTTGTATCTATATGCAAATATGCATGCATCCATGTATACATGTGTTCATATCCCCATCTGTCCATGTAGTTCTGTTTTCTATGTATACATGTGTCTATTGATGCATCCATGCATATATCTGTGAATAGCTCTACGTATTTCTCTCTCCATGTATTTAATGTTCTCCACTGCATCAACATTTGCATGTTTCCAGTTTCATGATCTTCCATATTTTTTTTTTCATAGTATATGCATAAGAACTTCCACTTTGTCTTCTGTTTTGACTCTTCTATCCATAAATATCATTATATTTTTATATCTATTCTTCTATTGTCGCATTTCGAGGAAGCTCAAGGATCTCAGTACCTTGTTCAATATGAAGGAGAGTGAGAAATGCAACATGGGTCTTTTTTCTGTGTTTATATTGACGGACTCAGCCCTATGATGATTTTTAAAAGCATAACCAATAACAAACTAGACATTCTTCCACCCTTTGTTGGAAGAAATAATCACTTCATACCCTATTGATTCCATTCATTTCCATTTCCACCCTTGCACGTCCTTTCTTCTCAAATCAAATAGATTTCAAAATCCATTTATATGCTTGTGTTGCATCATACCAATGTGTTGCATTCCTTTTTTCATTCAATCCAGCTCTCTCATTGAAATTTTCATTTCTTGCATTTAATTTTAAGCATATAACTAAAAAATGATAAACTCATACCATTTACATTCCATTCATTCTCATATCCACTCTCCCATATCCTTGCCTCCCATATCAAATACTTTTCATAACTTATTCAAACACCTTATTTGCATCTCACCATTCTCTCAATTCGCTCTCTTTGTTGCACTCGCATAACTCATTCTTCTTTTTAACCCTCACATATCTTTATCTATCTACACCTCAAATATACCTTCATCCATCACAACAAAATTCACACCATACCAAACAAAGAAAAAGATGAAGAAAATATCAAGATTATGCAAATAAAAACTAAGGGCTTTGAAAATAACACTCATAACATAGAGTTGTATTAAAGAGTTATTTTCAAAATGTCTTTTATAAACCTTGTTTATTACAGATCCCTAAAAGCGCGTATAACAGTTTCTTAAAGCCTATAATGTGTAATCAGATTTAACAAATATGTACATGTATCCATGCATTCAAATGCATCATTAGATATCCTTTATACACTTGTTCAAAAAACAATAATGTATATGTTTCAAATGCAAATTGTTCCTGACATTTGTCGCTTTATGCACACATGCATTTATAGATTGTTCTTTATGTACCAAATTACATGGACACATCTATACATCCATGCATGCATAAATGTTTACATGGATCCATATATTTATGCATTCCTTCGATATATGCATTGCTGATATATAGTTTGTTTTCCCTATTTTTCTTTCGTTTACTACTGCAAATGCTAGTTGAGTCTCAATGTGCTTTGACAAATTTGTATTTCTACTCGATTTTAGTGTTTTCCATTCAAATTTCTCGTTCACATGTCATGTATGCTTTTCAATCTTCTATGCATTGTGTGCACATGGATACATGTACACATGCATGCATGTATACATAGATGCCTCAAGCATTGTTACAAATGTTTAAGATTATTTGCATTTAATAATTGAAACAAAATAATAATACATTTTTGCTTCCTGAATAAGATCATAAAGGAAATTTGTTACTGCAAATGTAAACATACACCCATGTAAAAGTACAAGTATTCATTGGTGTATCTATCAAAAAGTCCACGTATTTATTCTCTTCATAGTATATGCATAACAACTTTTGCTTTATTTTCTCTTTTGACTCTTGTATCCTTAAATATCATTATATTTTCATATCTATTCTTCTCTTGTCACATTTCGAGGAAGCTCAAGTATCTTAGCACTTTGTTTAGTCCGAAGGAGAGTGAGAAATGGGACATCAGTCTTTCTTTTGTATTTGTATTGAGACACTCAGCCCTATGATGATTTTAAAAAGCATAACCAATAACAAAATAGACATTCTTCCACCCTTTCTTGGAACAAATGTTCACTTCATACCCTATCGAATCCACTCATTTCCATTTCCACCCATGCACATCGTTTCTTCTCAAATCAAATACATTTCAAAATCCATTTATATGCTTGCCTTGCATCACACCAATGTGTTGCATTCCTTTTTTCTTTCAATCCAGCTCACTCATTCAATTTTTATATCTTGCATTTAATTTTAAGCGTAAAACTCGAAAATGATAAATTCATACCATTTACATTCCATTCATTCTCACATCCAGTTTCACATATCCTTGCTTCCCATATCTAATACTTTCCATAAGGCATTCATATACCTTACTTGCATCTCATCATTCTCTCAATTCCTTCTCTTTGTTGCACTTACATCGCTCATTCTTCTTTACCACCCTTACATATCTTTATCTATCTATAGCTCAAATATACCTTCATCCATCAGAACAAAATTCACACCATACCAAAGAAAAAAATGAAGAAAATATCAAGGTTATGCAATTAAACACTGAGGGCTTTGAAAATAACTATCATAACATAGAGTTGTATTCAAGACTTCCTTTCAAAACATTTTTTCTAAATCCTGTTTATTGCAGATAACTAAGAGCACATATCACAGTTTCTTGGAGGCTAAAATGTATAATCAGATTTCATAAATATTTACATGTATCCATGCATTCAAATGCATCGTTGGATATCCTTAATACACTTGGTCAAAAAACAATAATGTATTATTCTTTTGTTTCGATCATAAATGTTTTTTGTATATCTTTCAAATGCAAATTGTTTTTGACATTTTCTAACTTTGTGCACATAGGCATATATAGATTCTTGTTTACTTACCAACTTACATGGACACATGTACACATTGATGGATGCATAAATGTTTACCTTCATCCATACATTTACGCATTCCTTCGATATATGCATTGCTAATAAATAGTTAATTTTCCCTGTTTTCTTTCATTTAATACTGCAAATGCAAATTGAGTCTCATTGTTAACATAGAGTTGTATTCAAGAGTTCTTTTCAAAATGTCTTTTCTAAATCCTGTTTCTTATAGATTCCTAAAAGCACATATGACAATTCCCCGAAGGCTAAAATGTATATTCAGATTTCCCAAATATTTACATGTATCCATGCATTCAAATGCATCATTAGATATACTTTATACACTTGTTCCACAAACACTAATGTATTGCTGCTTTGTTTCAATCAGTAATGTTTTTTTAGTTCCTGTTTAAAATGCAAATTGTTTCTAACATTTCTAACTTTATGGATGCAGGCATATATAGATTCTTCTTAACATACCAAATTACATGGACACATGTACACATCCATGCATGCATATATGTTTACATGGATCCATATTTTAATGCTTTCCTTTGATATATGCATTCATACTAACTAGTTTATTTCTCTTGTTTTCTTTCATTTAATACTGCAAATGCAACTTCAGTCTCATCATGCTTTTAGGTTTGTTCAGATGCCAAGGATGCTTTTCACTCTTCTATGCATTATGTGCACGTCGATACATGTATACATGCATCCATGTATACTTAAATGCTTCAAGCATTGTTACAAATGTTTCTCTCTCAATAATTTGGATGCAAAGTGCTACAAACATGTAAATTATTTTACTGTACCTACATTTTATCTTACCTAATAAGATTCTTTATATCTTTTCAAATTATTTTTTGTTTAAAATATATACACAAAAAAAAAATTATTCGTATTACATTAACAACATTCAAATCTAATTTATAATAAAATCAATACCTTTGTACTGTTTCATCTAAGAATTTATCATATTATTTATTTCACTTATTACATTTGAATAAGTCAAATTATTACATTTTATTTTATATATACACAAATTTAATCTTAGGTAATAAGGTTCTTTATTATATCTTTGCAAATTACTTTTTGTTTATTATATATACACAAATTTTTAATCATATTACATAAACAAGATTAAAATCTTATTTATAATAAAATCAATAGCTTTCTAGTGATTCATCTAAGAATTTATTGTAATATAATTACATTGTTCTATACACAAAAATATGTTTTCGTATTACATAGACAGGATTAAAATCTTATTTATAATAAAATCAATAGCTTTATATAATAGTAACCTTCATACTACATTAAAAAAAAAGATTGATTAATCTTAGAAAAGTTTATACTCAAATGAGCTACCCCTATCAATCTTCCACCTAACACTGCTGTTTCTATTAGCACTTGCATATTGTGATATGATAAACTAAAATAATTCAGTTGCATTAATTAACATAGCATGTGTTTTAGAATAGCACACTAAACATAATTTTATTTACAAATAGACATAGAAGCAAAAAAAGAGATATGGTAAACTTTGTTTCACCATGCATATAAATATGGGTCATGTAAAGAATGCATTTTCCTTTTTTGCCCGCACACATGTTTTTGGTAAATAGTTGCAAATGATATTTGATGCTTTAGAAATATTCCTACATCAAAACTTTGTTCCAATTAAAATGACTAATGATTTTTTCGAGCAAAAGGTTTAAAAAAAATAAAAAATAAAAACATTACATTGGTCATAAATAGTTTATTTCTCCTGTTTTCTTTCATTTAATACTGCAAATGCGAGTTGAGTCTCCTCCTGCTTTAAGACTCGTTCACATGCCGACGATGCTTCTCACTCTTCTATGCATTATGTGCACGTGGATACATGTATACATAGATGTCTCAAGCATTATTACAAATGTTTCCGATTGTTTGCGTTCAATAATTAATACAAATTAATAATGCGTTCTTGCTTCCTAATTAAGATCATAAAGAATCTTCCTTCTCACAAATGTATACATGCACACATAAAAAAACAAGTATTCATTGGTATATCTATAAAAAAGTCCACGTATACATGGTACCCATAAATACAATTTTGCATGCATCCATCCACACATGTTAACTGTTCACATGTCTCTGTGGACCACGTTGCCCATGCACCCTAAAAATTCCATGCATTAGTGCGCCATTAAAAAATACTTCAAACTTTTCTAGCTATTTTTAATACATTTATATTCCTATCTGCTGTCTAAATACTTTTTCTAACTCATAGCTACATGCCTTTTACCTCTCGGCAGGAACTCGACGCTTGCGTCACTTGTTTTATATTGGATTTTCCAAAAATTTGTTATGCTATAATTTTATATTATGATTTTTTATCTTTTATTTGTACAATGAATCTAACTTTTATTCGTACAATGAATCTAACTTTCATTATTACTGTTTGGATGGTTTTTGTTAGTGAAATTCCTGCACATGCTACTAACAAAAGATGTTAGTTCTATTTTGCAAATACTTACCATAGAAATCACATAATATATAGGACAATTTTGTGATATTGATAATTATGAATTACATTGTTTTATGTGATACAGGTTAGGGGTTAGGATAATAACTATTAGTCTAACTCCACTCCTGGGTTTAAGAGGTGGGACTTCTTGTGGGCGGGGAATCTCACCCGCAGGGGACTAGTCTCGCCCCAACTCGCCCCAGGTACCCAAGGTATGGGTTATTGGGCCGCTGGGTTGGGTCGTGGGGACACCCTTGTAGTATCAAAAAAAAAAATAGCCTAAATCTTAATTTTATCATCTTCTAGTGAGATTCTAGTTTTATTTAAAAGATTTTGGGAACACAATAAATATATTAAATTTTATAATAATCTATATTAAGTTCAAGCCCCAACTTTTTTTGGTGATTCAAGTGAGGGGTAAGGGCCCTCTCCCATTATATAAAATTCAATGAGATATTACATGGTTGTCATGCCTTTATTAGGCAAACAAAAGAGATAACTATAAATTACATTTGATTCAAACCTAATAGGGAATCAACCCCAACCGCTAGGAAGCTATCAATAATGATAGAGGAAACAACCCAAATTCAACAAAGTGTTATGAATGATTATAAATAAAAACAAATAGTTAAAAATATATGTCTGAAAAAATATACTCTATATATAGACTTGCCCAATATTATATAAGAAAATGAAAACACATGGCTAGGAGGAACATTAACTTTACACCCACAAGCTACATTAAGTCTTAATAAAAAGACTAAACACTATCAATTTTGATGAAGGGAGAATCATAAGATCCATTCTCCAACTTCACCAACCCTTCTCTATAATGTAGAAATTTTATAGCCTTAACAACATTGAGCTACTCCTTTCAAGACAAATTTTAACCTATTCACAAATACCCTCCACATCTAGTTGGGCTTTGTAAGGATCCCCCAATCCCTTTAAGAAGCCCTAAAAAATTGTCACCGCCCTTACCAGTGCCATCACCCTTGAATTTATTCCTCTCATTATTTTCATCGAGGCCAACCCCCTATACTCAAAGTTGGAGAAGGGAAGGAACTCATAGTTATCTTAGAAATTGTAGCCTCTAGTTTGGCAATAAAGGCATCCCAGCTTAAAGTTACATCTTTGAAGAATCTCTAATTTAACTCTTTGTAAATGTTTCAAACTACAATCAACAAGCTAACCATCAATAAACTAAAAATGATTTCCTTAAGCTTGGGTATAGATCACTCTTTAAATATTACATAATTCTCACTTTCTTCCCATGTCTTCTTTAAATTTAGAATGTTCAACCTAGTGGATGTTTCACCTATCATTTTTGGTACTCTCTACTTCTTATGGTAATTATTCAACATAACACATGCTAAATATTATTTATGTAATGTGGTTAGTGATATTGAATACCATTATTGGAACATTGCACTATTGTCAATGTGCACTTTAAATTTTATTTTTTTAAATTGCTTGGAATTTTTGAGATTTTTGTGCATATTGTATGGATTCATTTAGAAGGAATTGCTTGAGATTTTTGTACATGTATTTTAATCCTCAATAATTACTTTGAATATGTCCAAACTTTAATGACTTTTAAAGTCTTACCATGAAGCCTTCCTTAAATTAATGATGGTGTGAGGGAATTATAAGACATGAATCAATTTAGCAAATGTGCATCCCTTATCACCATTCAACATTTTTCAATTTTAAATAATTTACCTTACAACTATAGTAGGGGACAAAAATTAGTCGAGGTTTACCTTGTCAACCACTCATGTTACTACTAAACCACGTCACTCTTTTTATTTCCTTTGTCAAGCTGGATAAATACTTTGTCCATGTACTTCATTCAATATGTTGATAGGTGTAATTTATAGTTTCAACAATAATTTTTTGTAATTTTTAGGATTTTTTTAGTACAAGCATAGGCCATTTCATACCTTTTGAGTTGTTTCTTTGTCTTTCGTTCTTATGTAAAAGGCGTGTCTATGTCTAGTAGGAGACACTATGCTTTTATCACTTATAGTGATTAGACTACGATAATAATGTTATCTAGTGGAAAATTATTGTGTGATATCACGTGTGTTTTTCAAAAGGTATCGTGTTTCTTATTTCTTGCTCTTCTTTTTTATATTGATTTTGTGCTTACTCTTTTTGAATTTATGGTTTTTAATATGCATATTGCATAAGGACAATCACATAGGTTGTTTCATTCAGAGGAAAACTCTAAAGTGAATTAATAGGTGGAAAAACCTTACATTTTTTGAGTTTCTAGTGTACTTAAACTAATTTATTTTTTAAATTAGTTGACTCTAGTTTTATACTGAATTTTTTTATTGATATCAATCAAGAAGATTAAGATCAAATAAAATTTAGCATTATATAAATAATGACCAAATTATATAAGTAGGCTTACTATGTGCTAAACATTTGATATCGCTTTGAAGGAAAAAAATATATGTTTTACTTATTATCTTTCTTGCTCCTAAAAGATTAAAAGGAAAGATTTGGTAATATCAAGATTCCAATCTTTAATTTTTTTATTAGAAAAATCAAATGAAAGTATTTTAAATAGTTTTCATCGATCTATTTATTTCTAACAAAACACACATGTAAACCATTCTAATATATCTAAACATTGCATGTTAATAATAAAAATCATTTTTTAGATAGATATGTGTGAGCATGTCCTCCATTTAGAAAATAGCCAAATATATGAATCTATTTATATCCCTTGAGCGTCTAGCCTTGAAAGTATTCAAATTAAATGAATAATTAACTTCTTAAAATATCAATGATGAATATATCCTCTACTAATTATCATAGGCTATGCATAAAAATCATAAATCTCAACATCATGTAATATTTGGTTTAAGCTATTTTACTTTGGTTGCAATTGAGAGCATACTAAATTAGTAAAAAGTTATAATTGCTTTAATTATCTTAATATGACAATTTTGAAAAATCAAGTTTTCAAGGTATTTTTATGATTTCTAAAAAATTTATGACTCACATGATATTATGATGTGATAAGTATGTAAAATCTAATTTGAAATGTTTGGAAATTTTATTATTGTAATTAATCTTCGTTAATACAAAGAATATAAAATCTTATTTTTGAATTAAAAAATAATACTAGTTTTAACATTAGTTTAGGGTTAATAGGTTGATAGAAGTACATAGATAAAAGATAATGTTCATTTTAAAACTTATTTGATATGTCAAAGAAACAAAAAATATATGAAATTTCATGTTTTTATGGGAATATATTTTAGTCATGAAGATGATCAATTTTAATATTATTGTTATGTGGAGTTGGTTAATTAGTTGAATAAAATGGTGATGATATGCTCGTTAGCAAACTTGACACTCAAATTTGTTACATAAGTCTATTTTAAGCTACATTGTGGACCCATAACCCATGGGTCTCAAAATCATTTTTACATCTTAGAATTTATAAAGTATTGTGCAATTTGAATGTGTTTTTCAAAATAACACTATTTTATAGGATCTAAAATTCAATAGTTTCTAATATAATTTGACATGGGACATGCCAAATTTTTACGAGAGAGACAACTTCTAAATTTTAAAAAATAAAAATTGATTATTATTGTAAACATGATATACATGAATTTGAAAGTGTTCTTAAAATTATCTATAGGCGATAATAGTTTATTATTATTCTATTATTGTTAAGATGCCTAACAAGATTACTATCTTTTATTTAATTGTACTTTGTTATTGGACTTGATCAACCTAATAACTTTGTACATGTGTTGTAAAAAATATTATAAGAAAAAATATTCTTAGAATATTACGCGTGAGTCCATGACAAGGTGATATATGATGAATGGATGTTTTGATTATATTAGATATTACAAACACCCTATTGATAGAAATAAGGTAGTTTATGTTGTACATCCTTTTTGGATTTAAAGAATACCTTGCCATGTGAAATGATATGAACTTTGTTTAAGGGTAATTGTGTACTTATTTCTATTTGGTTGTGTTTTTTATAAGAAAAGAGGACCATCTTGGAATTTATTTTGAGTATATAGATTATGTGGTACTCAATGATGAGTGACTATATAGTATGGGATATGCATGTCATTCACTAGGTAAGTGTTATGTGAACACATAATAATACCTTTTGTAAATTTTATATTAAAGTTTCATATAAATGATTGAAACATCTACAAAGAGAATGGGTTCCAAGAGTGTACAAAATGATAAAATTAAAAGATAAGAGAATAAGCATAGAGACTAGCATTATCTTTTCAATTGCACATTCATGGTATATTCATAAGAAAGATATATGCATAGTTTTGATTATGTTATTGATTAGTAAAGTGTTCATATTGAACGTAATAGTGAGTTTAAATTAAAAACAAAAAGAATTGATGCAATCAAGGTCAGGGGGTCTTATCGAACTACTCAAACTTGTAACCTAAACCCACTTGTGATGTAAAAGTTCAATAACATGCTTATTCTTTTTATAAATTTATTACAACATAATTAAAATACTATTGACCTACTACAACAAGGATTTCTCAGAGTTAGCAACAAAATCATGGATTCAGGAGCTCTCCCTCCCTCCTTGCTGAAATATCTTCCTCTAAAAGAAGTCCCTCTCTTCTTTCTCCGAAAAATCCTTTTCAAAGATTACAACTTTCTTTTATACCTTAGGCTCTCAATAATTTTAAACATTCTAAATTTATGCAATTATAGCAACTGAAATAGTTTTCTAGGTAGAAATATAGTTCAAAACACAAACTCCACAGTGTCTAGTTCACTATCAAGTTCCCACAATAACCTATTCAATTATAAAACACTATGTGAGCATAACTTAGCCACTTTTATCCAATTTTCACCAAATTTGATCTATAGATACCCATTAAAATACTCTATAAGATGATGTTATTAATTTTTCAAAATATAGAAATTCCTCCTAGGCACAAAAACCCCAAACCTAACAAAAACACATCAAAACTATATTTCAAAACAAAAAATAAAAAGCTAATTTTTTTGGGTAATGCAAGATTTCTTGTGGACCTAGATGTTCCTGCATCAGACACATCAAGTAAGAATTTTATAAGCATAGGCTCCCAAAATTGAGTTGAATGATAGGATCATCCTTCCAGGTTGTAAACAAATTGCAATGAACTCTACCAGTATAGTAAGTACCTTGAAATACTTCTTCCTTCTCCTCTTCTAGCATTTTGTTGGAACAATCTTCATCCTTCTCCACCAAGTCTGCTCTTCATTCCTTCCTCTCGTGGACCCATGCCCATCATTGATCGCCCTCCTCCACCAATTATATTTTCCTCTTACTTCTCTCATAGGATTCAACCCACCATAATCCAACCTCCTCCACTGAGATTATCTTTTGTGTTCTCTAATCTCCACTACACCATCTTCACAACCCATACATACAAATATACACTAAAAAAATCATAAAAATTAAAAAATTCCATCTACACTTCCTCAATATTCACCTCTTCTTCTTCTTCACACTCTTCTGCATCCCCATCTTCTTATATTCTCGCCATATCATCTACATACATCTTAGTATCATAATCATAAAAATGAGAAATATTAACTATTACCTTTGTTTTCACTTTTTCCTTCTCTACTACTATAACGTATTCTTTACCACTCTTTGATTTTACCAATATGTCCTTCAAAGAACAAATATATGGGCTGCAACCTCACTTTTATTTACTTTTGTAACATTTTCTTCTTCATGGGCCTCTACTCCAACTTCTTCACAAATATCTACTACAAAATCTTCTTTCTTTTCATCAACTCTTGTTGTAATATCTTTATCTTCACATGAAGTTCACCATCATCTTTGTGCCTTCACCAATACATGTTGTTGCTAAAATCTCATTCCTTTATCCTCCATATTTTCTGACACACATGAATTCATCTACAAAGAAATCATTATCAAAAAAATAATGGGACTTAGCCTTACCCATATTCATCTCATCTTCTCTCCTCTTGTTTATCGTTATCCTTATTTCTCTTGAACCGTTCAACATCCTCTTCATATTATTAATCTCATATTTGAATACTCTTTCCCTCCTTATAAAAACTAAAAACTTTATAGTATTTTACAAAACCAGTTTCATATTCTTCCTCCACTCCATATTCAATCACACATACAACTCATGCAATCTACAACTTGATAATTTTCCTTTAGAGCCTACACCCTTTGCAATTATAGGTCTTCTCTCACACCTACAAAAAAAATCATGCATGATCACAACCACAACTATCTTCTACCCAACAAAAACCCTAGAAGATGCACCTCTCAAAACCTCCTCTACCATTTTCCCACAGTGGAGGACGTTTGTGCACCTTCTACCTAGCTTTAATCTCTATCGGAGGAAAATCAACATGATCTCAAATAAAACTCATTCTTTCAATCTCTATATGGTTATGGGACTCTCTCATACTTGCAATAAAATTATTAGAGCTCTCTTCAATCTCAACCTAGTAACATACCACCTCAATCTCCTCAACACTCCTTCGAGTGATCTCCTTGCTTTGATACTGTATGATGTAGTTAAGGTTGGGGGGCCTTATCAAACTACCCAACCTTGCAACCTAAACTTTCTCACAATGTATAAATTAAATAACATTATTTATTCTTTCCTATAAATTTGTTACAACATAATCAAAATACTATCAACTTGCTACATCGAGGATTTCCTAGAGTTTACAAGATAAATATCACTCTCATGTATTACATGCTTGGTCATTTCTCTTCGCCTTCTTTTCTAGCTACATCGTGGATTTGAGAGCTCTCCCTTCCTCCCCACTAAAATATTTGAACCTTTAAAAGCCCCCCCTCTCTTCTTTCTCTGAAAAAATCCTTTTTAAAGATAACAACTTTATTTTATACCTTGGCTCTCAAGAAGTATAACTGTTTCAGATTTGGGTGATTACAACAACTAAAACTATTTGCTAGGAAATATAGTTTAAATCATAAACTTTGTAATGTCTAGTTCATTATTGGGTTCCTACAATAATCAATTTAGTTAGAAAACTCTATATGAGCATAACTTGGCCATTTTTTATCCAATTTTCATCAAATTTGATCTACAAATACCCATTGGCAATGTCCTTAATATTCCAAAATTGAATATGGAAATTTATTATAGGCACAAAAACTTCAATACTAATATAAACACACCAAAACTAGATTGAATTAGAAAATAGATCCCTAAAAAAAATTGGGCAATGCAAGATTATTTGTAGACCTAGATGCTCTTGAATTAAGAATTGTTGGAAGAGATAAAAAATTTGTAAAATAAAATTATATGTTCAAAGTGAAATAAATTCATCTATAATATTCATAATGCTACATATACACTTATTTGACCTTTTTTTGTGGGTGATTTATGTTGTAGATTTACTATAAGCCATTGAGGACAACAACTAATTTATAGGTGAAGTACTATAGGATATTTTCTCCAAAGTGAAAGAAAGTTATTTTTCCACGAAACAACCCTTTAAAATTATAAGGGAGATACCATAATAAAGTATATTGTGCTCCTTTGGTTAAAATGGTCATAAATAAAGAGTATTTATATAAACTCTTCTGAAAGAGAAATAATAGTTATTAAAAAGAAACCTTTTGTGAAAGAGTGATGTTAAAAATCACCCATTAAGAATTATATATTAAAGTGTTTATGTGAGACTTAGAAAGGGACATGAAGATCGCTAAAGGAAGAAGGTGTTTTGGTGGGGCTACGAGCATTGGAGAAGGAAGCACACAAAGTATGTCTAACTTAGGGTATTGATTTCATTTAAGATTGTTTTGGCTAGGGTTGTGGTGCATAAGCATAGTATGTGTAGGCATATATTTTGTTTTTACATAGTATGTGTAGGTATAAGAGTGTGTCATAGCTATGAGACCCAAGACAACTAAAATATTCCTAGGGTGAGAGGTATTTCAAAGTGATTTGATCTAGATAATTATTGAACTTATTATTATTCAAAGGTGTTAGAATTATAAATAAATGAAATGGAGTTTATTTAATTAGATTCTCAAAATATACCATTTATATTGTTGGATGTAAGTTTAAAAATTACAACTGAAGTATCACGTTGCAGGAAAGAGGTCACGAGGTCCAGTCTCCCCCATCCCTATGGTACTAGATCCCTATGGTACTAGAGGGTGTGTTGTGCTAGCGCCACCAGTCACATGAATTTTTTTTATCAAGCGCATTGTAGTTTATAGGGGACTACCCGATTCCTGCAATCTTTAAAAAGAAAAAGAAATTAATGATGATGATTCTAATGTGCTTAAGTTGCAAGCTAGTTAATATTTATGAATAAACCATGTTTAAATACATCTCTTCTAAATTACATATGTACTTTATAATCTTTAAATTCATATAATAATGATTCCATTGACATACAAGAGTAACTATAATAAATCAAATCTACCTAGAATTTTATAGTTTTGAAGAAAAAGTAGCATTGCACCTCTCTAACCAATTATACAACTAATCCCAACACTTTTAGTGAATGGAAAATCGAGGAATAGATGCCCATTATTTTATTTTTCTCAAGTTCTTAGAGGACACATCTAAATGATCCTAGGAATCTAATTGTGTTCAATCTTTCCATACCAAGGACATTTTTCTTTATGGCTAACCAAAAAAAAGCACCTACTTTTTAAATGTAGTGTCTATGCCAACATTTTATGGAAATTCGATCTTTTTCTTCTAGGGGGAATGAGAGAAGCATATCCCAATTTAGCTAAGTAACTTCCACTTTTTGATGAGGTCCAAAATAGCACATATTCCACTTTTTTGAGTCTAATTTGGTAATCCCAAATGAGAGATAATAACATCTCAATTTGATCTTGAGGGACTATGACATAAGAGAAATTCTTTCACCTATGTTGTCCTACCCCTTCCATATATGTTTGCACATGGTTTTCCACCCTTGTCCCCTAGTTATTTTCTAAATCATGATGAATATAAGAAATCCTCTCCCCTATAATGGCCTATGTTTGTTCCATGAGTCCTCCTATAACTTAGCCTTTCTCCCATTCTTTACTTCATATGAAAGATGATCAATTATAATTTTTATGTACTTCATAAATTTCCAAACATGAGAGCGAAGAGGTGGATCCAAAGGAGTGAAAATATTGGATCTTTTCGTAGAGTCTAAAAATGTTTTCCTCATTAGCTTACTTCACACTGAGTTATGGAAAGCATAAATATTCAAGTCTAATTTCCCCCCCCCCAAGATTCTAATGGGGGAGCTTCCTAATGCCTACCCCACCACAAGCTTGGGGAAGACGTGATTTTTCCCATGCCAACAACAAGAATTTTTTCTTAACTTCCAATCCCTACTAGATGAAGCCCCACATTATCTTAGTGATCACCTCAATGATGTTCTAAGGAGCTTTGAGGATATAAAAAATACAAATCAAAAGAGTAGATAGAACCAATTTGATTATAATCATTTTCCTAACAAAGATTACCTACTTGCCCCTAAAGGAAGCTAGTCTTGATTCAAATGCTTTAAGTAGGGATTTTTATAAATAAGATTTACAAGCTCCCATAAAAAAGGAACTCCCAGATACTTGGTAAATTCACCAATTTAAAACCAAGAATGATTTCCACCCTCTGTTGAAGCCATGGAGAAGATTTGAAAAAATATCTTTGACTTAAGTTAATTGATGTATTTCTCAAAAGCTAGTGTATAAGAGGAGAGAATGTTTTTTATAGTAGTAGCCTCAATCAAGCTAGCCTCCCCAAATAAAATTATGTCATCCATAAATTATAGATGTGTGAATTCCTTGATTCCCTCATAAGTTGCAATGTCCTCCCCATTATGGATATGAGAAGAATAAGAGATGGAACTACCAAGTTCTTTTGTCATGAGTATGAAGAGATAAGGAGATAGGTTCCCCTTAAAAAGACCTATTATAAAATTAAAAAACATTTCAAAGACTCCATTAATTAAAAAATAGTATTGAGGAGATGAAATACATTTAAATATAAATTCCCTTCGATGAGGATTAAAGGAAAATCACTCCAAAATCTTTATCATGAACCTCCATTTTACTTTATCATTAGCTTTGTTGATATTCAATTTAATAATCATACTTTTTCTAATTGAATTTTTATATAGAATGGATTATTGCATGCATGCTGATGATGCCTTAAAAAATTCTCTGGGTCATACCTATGAAATTATATTAGGGAGCACCAATTTCAACTTGGTAGTTATTGATTTTGAGAGTAAATTATAGAGAGTATTACATAATGAAACAAGGAAAAATTTGACAAAAGAGTTGGGGGAATAAATTTTTAGGATGAGATAAATGAAAGTGTGATTTAAATCTTTCAATACTTTCTTACTATTTATAACTTAATTGTTATTTGCTACCACTTTCCAACAATGTTCCAACATCTCTAGAAAAAAGTTGTAAGGAATCCATCAAGGCATGGAGCCTTGTTTGGGTTTATTTGATTTAGGGAAAGTTTTATTTCTTCTTTGGTAAAAGTGGAAATGAGTATTTGATCATCTTCCTCCTTCTCCAACCAAAGGATGAACTAAACAAAAGAGGAATGTTCATGCAAAAGTGTGGACTTTGCATTAGCCCGCAAATTTTAGCCTTATAAGATAAGGATCAACAATGACCTCCCCTTCCTAAGAAGATGAATAAATCTTGCTCCAGCTATTCCTTTATTTTTTGGAGTTGTGAACTAAAATATTTTTATCATCTTCCCTTAGCCAAATTTATGAAAAAAATTCCTCAAAAACACTTCTCCTTTGGTTTAGACATCAATCAACTTTCCTAGTAAAATTTTCTCCCTCAATTACCGAGCCTCACTCATTCATAGACTATTACCTCTTCATTTAGAGCATGAATATCCTCCTTGATCCTCCCCCTTTATTTAAAATTATCATTGAAATTATTTGATTCCACTCTTTCAAAATTAAATTTAGAGTGGCAAGTTTCTCAGTGAGAGAATACATTTCCCCCCTTCAAATTAGGAATATTCTTTTTCCATTCCTTCACCCAATTTAGTAATGATTTATCCTAAAACCACATGTTTTCAATCTTGAATGGAATCTTGGGGTTGGGGAGGTTCTCCTTTATACAAAGAGTAAAGGGGAAATGATTTGGTCCTGGACTAGGCATAATTTCATATTCAAATGTAAAATCTAGACGTAGCCACCTTGGAGAGAGTAATAATCTATCCACTCGCTCTTCTATGCAGCTGTAATCCTATATCCTATTGGTCCAAATGTAAGATTCAATATTTGGTGATAAGTTTATGAGCTAATTATTTTGGACAAAATAAGAGAAATACTATGTGACAAAGTATATTTCTTGATACCTCCTTATTTGTTTGAGGAGTACAAAATAGTTGTAAAATCATCATACCATAAAAAATTCCTTCTTGACGATCTCTATGGCTAGGGATATCAAATTTTAAAGATATTTTTCTTTATGGGATTGATTTTAGGCCACATTATTTACTTAGTAGAGCTACCAATTACTCCCTTGGTTTAGGATGATGATTTTTGTGGAATTCTCATGCCACAAGATACCTAAACCTCTTGATACATTATTTATGTTGACAAAGTAACCTATCCACTTAGGTGAATGCTTGATCAATCTCTTAACCTTTATGTTTCTCAATTTTGTTTTCTAATGAAGGATAATATTAGGCTTCTTTGAATTAAGAAGATGCTTAATTAAGCACGTCTTATCAAGCTCATTCAAACCTTTAACATTCAAGGAAAAACCATTCATTATGCTAATCAATAGCACTTCTCCCCTACTTATTCCTTTTCTTTGTGAAATTTAGAATTTATTGGGAACCTAACTTGATTTCTTCAATTTTGAATTCTTTAGTCATTTTCTCTCCTTTTCTTGTCTTATACCGATAGCTTGGCTTTAATTTTCTTATAAATATTATCAAGAGATGGTCTTATTTTTTATGGAAACTAGTTTATTTGGCTCTTCCTCCTCAAATTGATTCTTATCTACTACCTTAGAATCACCTAAGTTAGCTTCATCTAAATAAACTTGATTTTGCTTAATAACATCAAGAAGAGTCATCTTGGGAATGGTGTACAAAGGGGTTGAAGTATTTATAGGATAAAGAGGGGATGAGGAGTTTTGGAGAAGAAAAAACCTTAAGGCCAATGACTTCTTCCTTGAGTTCCACACCACCTTGGGGTAAGGATCACTCTTGGATAGTATCTTGGACTACCATTCAGGGAAAGTTTCCCAACTTCTCCCGTTTTACCCATTTGTCCACACTATATGTGTCTCTATGTAATGTCTCTTTTTTTCCTAGGCAGTGGTCATTTGCAGTGGTTAGTCCTCGTGGACTAATAGGGTGGTTAGAGGGCCCTTTGAGGTCATTGCAGACTTGTTTAGTCTAACCTTTTTGAGCTCAATCAGTGTTTTTCCCAACCCAGTGTTTACCAGGGAGTTCACAGAAGCTATTTAGTCATTTTAACCATACTATTTTTAGTAAGTCACATGGACATTTCGTCTATACTTACTATTTATAGTAAATAAGTGGCATGGTCAGTTGGAAGAGTTACTATTTGGGGTGGGATGGCATATTTATAACCTAGAGACATTTTGGTTCAATGGTCCTATGTATTTAATTTTAATAACATTAATTATAAAATTAATTTAAATTAATTAACTTTATACGTTATTATAATATATTAAAGGACTTTATTAAAAGTGGGATATAAATGGTTTTAAAGTGCACTTTATAATATAAAGTTAAGTGCAAATTAAAAAGGGAGTCATAAGGCGGGAAAAAGTAAATTAACTGAAATATAAATCAAATGCAAATTAGGGTGTGGGAGTTATAAAAAAGCCATTTGGAGCTCATGTGCACATTCATTCATTGTTGAGAAGATTATTTTGATAAGGATTTTTATAGGAGACTGGAGAGTTTGGAAACACTTAGCTTTTTAAGGACGAAATCCCTCAGGAAGAAAAGCTCGGTGCAGGAGTGAAAGATCTCCCAAGCCAACTTGCAGACAGTTCTTCATTAAGAGGTTGTGCTTGTGCTTCATCGATTTACCAGAGAGATTTAATATTCAGGGTTCGAAGGAATCAACAAGAAATTGGAAGATATATTGATTGAATTGGGAGGATTTACTTGTTGATGTATTTAAGTCAATCCTTGTTGATTCAAATGTGGGATTTGGAGATTTTTAATATTGCAAATATTGGGATTGTAGGGTTTCCTATAGTTGGTTGCCACCTTACTACATATTCAAGGGTTTGTATTGCTGATTGATACAACATATTTAGAGGTCTGGCGTGAACTTTGAAAGGCATATATTGTCAAGCGCGAGAGCACTATGTTGGCATCATTTCCTCCATTGGAGGTGTTACTTGTAGTTGGCATCCATTTTCAAAAGGTTTCAAAGCATATAGTACTTGTGAGTTCATGATTTATAACTCCTAGATTTTCTAGGTATTGTTATTTAGCTAATAGGGGATATTTTATGAACTAGGTTGTCAATATTTTATGAAAATATTGAGTATCTAAGCTGATATAAAACTCTGGAATTTTCAGCTATGTATTCCCTATGTAATGTTCAGCTTTTGGGTTGAAAATATTATTGCAATATCTTCTATTTTGTTGCATTATATTGTTGTACCAAACATTGCAGATATATCACAAAAATTCATCAAAACAAAAAACAAAGGAAAATAGGGCTGCATATTACACTTTACTTATAATTTTTAGAATAATGAGAATTAACTTTATAACATTTGTAGAATATTGAAATGTATTGATTTCTATAACTTATTTTCATGATCCCAGTGTCAAATTAGAGATATGAACTATAATAAAGTCTTGACAACATCTATTTTTATAAGTAATTGTCTGTATTACCATTTATAAATAGTATTAGACATATTCACAAAAAATTGTGGTGGATGATGAGTCCTAGAATTGTCTTATTTTCCTTGCTTAAGTTTCATACTTTTCATGATATTTTTTATGATTTCAAAAACATTAACTAGACATTCCTACCTATTTTAAGCATTAAAGCGTTGGGGATGATATATATTATATTGCTAAATGATCATGTGAATCTATGAATGTCTATGAAATTTAATAGAGTTTTATGTTGATTATGGTTATTAATGACGAAGAAATGCCTTTGAAATAAACTAACCCCTACAACGAAGGATATGTCAACTC
Source organism: Sequoia sempervirens (assembly GCA_007258455.2). NCBI lineage: Eukaryota > Viridiplantae > Streptophyta > Pinopsida > Cupressales > Cupressaceae > Sequoia > Sequoia sempervirens. The sequence continues at coordinate 47,198,816 of VDFB02270651.1, forward strand.
GCAATAAAGGATGCCTGTCAGCCCACAACTAAAGGGGATGATCACCTACAACACATACAATCTTTCATAGCTGATGAAGGCAACAGTCAAAGATACTAGGAATTATCTATTTGTAGATCATTTTGTTTTAAATGATGTTGCCACCAAATAGAAATAATCATGGAGGAAGGAAGATATTGTTATGCCCTGCATAACCACCCCATTTTGATCTAGAACAAAACGGGTCCCCCTTTCTTTTCCTTTCTTTGTCTTTGGTTTTTTCTTTTTTTCTTGGGGTTCTTCGGGTTTTCTCCTGAGTTCGGGATTTTCCATCCCATTCGGATTTTCCCGAATCTCACTCGAACTTGGGCTAAGCGTTTGTTGTTCGGGGATTTTTGGTCTTCGCGGAATTCTTTGCGGACCGGATTTTCCCAATGTCTTCTTCTTCACAGTTTTCTGTCCTCCAGATTTTCTCAAAATTCATTGTTCCCTGTTTGTTCCGGGTTTTCTGGGTGTTTTTCTCCTTTGCAGAAATCCGTCCCGCACGGATTTCCCCAGAATCTGAAGAAATCACGAGCCAAAGTGTTTCTTATGATAGTGTATCTTATGTCCTTCTGATGACTAATGGAAGTATTTGTTTTTGCCGGAACAGGCCATACAAGATGATATTTGTCAAGGGAGCTTGGTTGGAGGCTGTCCTCAATCCAGTTGGGTATGAAAATCAGCTAAGGTAAAAGTCGGAAAGACTTTTCTATTCTCTTACCGACTGGTGGCTTGTCTCTGATCATTTGAAATCCAAAGAATCAAAATATTCCCCATTTTGGATCTTATCGGCATAAGTTTATTACGGTCTCCCCGACCCATAATCCATTTTGTTCAATGTGCGTCTGGGCATCTATCGGCAGGACCAAGGTCATCGTCCTGGCAAAAAGGAATTCCCTATCGGCGTAACGTGTCTTCGGAGAGACGTCTGGGCGAGATTCTAAAGTCTCGCCGACAAGAGGGAGCCTTCACCAAAGGTTTCTAAGTTCGACATAATCTCTTGCCGAAAGGTGGGAGTCTTGCCGACACGGAGGGGTCCCCACCAAAGATCCAAGGTCTGTCTGATTAACATAGGTCTCCCTGAAGGATCAATCTTCGTTGTGACTCAAGAAGATCGGGGAAAGGTCTCGTCGATCGGGAGAAGTCTCAGCGAAATGAAGAGGCATCGGCGTAGCAATTGGAGCCCGCTAAGAGGTCTCGGCGAGTGGGTGCAGTCTCGCCGACAAAGGTGTCTTCGGAGAGAGTGTGGGTGTTTGGCGCAATGTCTCGTCGATGAGATATGTCATAGCGACAAAGTGGATTTATGAAGGCTTTAGCCGAGACATAAGATGTCTGCAGGACATCTCCCCGACAAGAGAACACTACAGCGACGCATGTGAAACGAAGGGGCCCATGTTGGCATGACTACAAAGGGGTCTCAACGAAATGAAAGGATCGCCAAAGGTGATCCCTTCAGCATAATGTTTGGCTGAAGCACAATGACTCGGCATAGTGAGCGGGGCTCACTATAAGGTCTCGGTGACCGAGCAATGTCTCCCCGAAACAGTAAGAGATCGCCAAAAGGTAGCTCTCTCGGCAGGAGGTCTGGCCGACATGAGAGGGTCACGCCAAAAAGGCCGAGCTCGAGGAGGACAGGAGGATGTCGGGGAGACTCCAAAAGAAAACAAAGCTTCACCATGTGGTCTCAGCAAGAGGATGCGGTCTGGCCGAAATGAAACAAAGTCGCCGGAGGATAGATGGCTCGGTGTAATGTCTCACCGACTCATGAGGGTCACGCCGAAATAAAGGAAATCGGGGAGACTCCAAAAGCATAAAGGGGTTCGATAAAAGGTCTCCCCAAGATCGAAAGGTATTGCCAATGCAGAGGAGCTCACGGAGAGGAAGGACGTGCGCCAAGAGGTCTCAATGAAATGAAGGAGTCTTGCCGTTGGGTTTTGCAGACTCAATATGACTTCCCCTGCTTGCTGAAACGTCCCGCTGACTTGCCAGTGTCACACCGAAAGAACAAAGTGAGCCCAGCGACAGTAAAAGGAACTTGGGGAGACTCCAAGTGAAATGAGAGACTTCGCCATGAGGTCACAACGACAAACGATGGTCTCCCTGACATTGAAGATCAGTTCCCCATGTGAAGAAGGATATCGGTATGACCAATAGGGACTCGTCACAACCTCTGGCCGAACAAGAAGTCTTGCTGATAATTGTTGTGAGATGAAATCGCATCGGGGAGACACCAGTGGTGTCTCACCAACATGCGATTGCCAAGCAAACCACCTTTTGATTGCTCGATATCCTGCGTGGCAAGTGACCATCTAATCAGGGGGAGCTAAGAGGGGCCTTTGACTGGTTGACCGCCCCTATGGAGAAGGCTAACAGAAGGTAGGTAAGATAGACTCCTTCTGAGAACAGATGACGATAGATTGATACGGCGATGGTGTTAAGATCTGCAAGGAGGCTCGATGGTGTTTTCAGAAATGGTCAACAAGTAGAGGAGTCCAGAACAAAAGGAGGCCGAGTGAATGAAGAAACCATGACTCACAGGGACAGCTGTGGTGACCACTGGCAGAGGCAGATTAGTATTAATGGTGATATTCTGAAGCATTCAAGGCGACCCCGGTGGAGTTCAAAGATGGAAACAGAGATAGAAGAGTTAATGTTGCAACAGCAAAAGATCTATAGATCTTTCCCAAAAATCCTTCATCAGCATGGACAGCAGGGCATTACATTGAATGTACAACCGACTTTCCTCTTAAAGATCTGAGAGTCGACTCTCCTACAATCAGTAGATATTTTGTAAACCCTAAGGTAGGGGGGGACAACACATCCTTTTTGATGCATCCTGTATATTTGGCATTCTTGCCTCTTTGTAAAAAAAAAAGAACGGCTAAGGTTAGAACTTCTAGGGTAGAATTAAGAGTAGAACTGGTAGGATTAGAACAAATAGGAATAGAGGGGATAGAAGTTGATCCTGTTTCTTTGTAATAGGACCCTCTTTTGTCTTCTTAGAGTAGGAGTTAGATTCATAATAGACTAATGCATCTTTCAACTTTCTTAATGTAAATGGAAATAATTTGAAATCATAGATTTTCTGTACACTGGTGATTGTGCCAGCTTTGTAAATGTTGCTTATCTGTTTCACTAACAGTAGAAGCAACCAAATTAAAATCTATTTCATGTTGTGTTTTAGAATGGTGTTTGTCTTGAATTAATCATCTGATTTGGGAAGCTCTCAAGGAATGAATTTTTATTTTATGTTTTATTTGAATGGTAACTTGCAATCTGCTGTTGAATTCAGCATTGTGAATGAATGAAACTGTGTGTTAGTCACAAGTTAAGTTTGTTCTACAGTTTTAGTTAGGAATTCCTTGAAAGGAAACAGGTCTGGTTAATTCAGATGAAGTGTCATTCTTTTATGTCCCAAAGCCCTGATCCATCTTTTTCTATTTCTTTGAAAACCTCGGTTAGAGTAGATTTAAATTCATGTTTAACCCACAACAATCCAAAAGCTCAACACCAGCAGGCCCCTTGAATATTACTGTTACATTGACCACTGAGGGACATCAGCACAGTTGAGAACCAACTACCAGGACCTTGGGAGCTAAGATATCCATGTGATCATCTTTCTCTTTCAGGAGAAACAGAGTAGCAATATTTTGTTTGCATTGTTGTGGTGCCAAAATTGCCATCAACAGGAAATGGCGCTAGAAGGAGGGCCCTATGAGTAATTTTGGATCGTTGTGAGTTGGATTGGATCAAGTCTTGGAGGACCCAGCTACCAAGACCTTGGGAGCTAAGATATCCATGTGATCATCTTTCTCTTTCAGGAGAAACAGAGTAGCAATATTCTGTTTGCAATGTTGTTGTGCCATCTGGGACGTCAATAGGAAATGGTGCTAGAAGGAGGGCCCTATGAGTAATTTTGGATCGTTGTGAGTTGGATTGGGTCAGGTCTTGGAGGACCCAGCTCCGATGGGTAGCCCTTTGTATATACCAGGATTTGTCCATGAAATCCCTGGTCACTTGTATGATAGGCTTCCTTTATTTTTCCCTGACAATGGGCAAAATGCTTTTGAACATGTTGGAATTTGCAGGCATATACTTACTTTTCTCCAGGTTCTGCATGAGGATGTTGTCTGTCAATTATTCATCAAAACACTTCAGGGCTCAACAAGACAATGGTATGTTTGTCTGCCATCAGAATCTATTTATTCATGGGCGGAGTTAGAAATCTCATTCTTAGATCAGTTTGGTCCTCAAACACAAGAGCCATCGTTTGAATTTGCAGCTACGAAAAGGAAACCATCAGAACTCATTTATCAATTTAATCACAGATTTATGTTTATGTATCAAAGGATTCAATCTTTAGGTTTGGTTGTAGATGATCATATACTGATAGAACATTATTATTGGGGTTTAAATTTTTCATTGGCAACCAAAGTCAGAGGTTGTGGTAAGGCTACATCTTTGCATGATGCACTTAAAAAGGCTCTCTTATTGGCACAATTTGGAGGTGACACTAGAAATTCAGATAGCCAAACTCAAGATTATAACCCTCTTGTGCTTGCAAACTGCCATCATCTACAGCCTTATGCTACTCCACCCACCGTCCCTACCCAGATGCAATCGTTCTCACCAAGCAGCTACCACCTTCTTAATGGTCCAAGCACCACATTTTCCCATACCCCATATCAGGTCCATCGCACACAAGACCACGAGGAGAATTCATCCCCGCAAAATCCAATCACAGAGTTAACTACTCCACTTGTGAATGAAGTTATAACCATATCATCTCTTTTCAGTCATCTTCCAAAGCATACTCCATTACATCACAATGAAGTTCTAGATCAAACATTTGATTCGCCATAATATAATTTTGATGACTTGTTTGGTGAAAAGCATGAAATGGATGTAAATTTAGAGCATAATGGAAATCTCAAGATAGAATCTAGCTTTGTTGAAAATGCTAGTACTAACGATGGTTTTGAAGGAGATAAGGTAAACTCTTCTGACCAAGATGAGAATCAGGGTGATGAGGGATGGACAGAGAGACATGGTTCATGCTGGATTGATATCCCTCGTATGCAAAATCGAATAAGGGAGAAATTATAAGGGCTGGGAGATTTGAAACTATCCGAACTTGTTGGGCCAAGTGGATGTAGGATACATAAAACTGATCAACACTCTCAGATGGATTGCCATGTCTTCCTAGGAAGGATGGATTTGTATTTCAAGCAACTAATCACTAGTGAAGGAATACTTATGGAGGACCTTGGAGTATGTATCCCCTCAATAAGGAGGATGAAACAAATAGCACACATGAGAATGATGATCAGTTCGTCCAATATGATGAGAATAACTGTGTGAAGAGTGCAGACTTGATAGAAGTGGAGAATAGATTCACCGAGGAATTCATAGATTCTTCCATGATGGTGAATGAGGAAGAGACACACCTTGGTGGGTTAATACAAGAGGATGACTCTACTGATTTAAGCAGTGAACAGATTGAAACAGATAACACACTTCAAGAGGAGATTTCCAATGAATCTTATGGTCAAAGTCAAGGACTCAAATGCCCAAATGATATCTTGAGGGAGGAAATTCAAGTAGATGCATGGATCAATCAAGTGCTCCCTAAGGAAGTTCATAGCGGGGTACATTTGGATGAAACAGACGAATGCCAAGAAAAGGACCAAGAGGTTACCTCAGAAGTTGAAACTCTTCAGCATAACGAAGAGAATGAGACAGGGGAGTATCTTCTTGATTTTGATTCTGATTGCTCAAATGTGTTGTTGGAAGAAGGTCCTTGCTTAGTATCCATTAATCAATTTGTTTTTAATACTGATGAATTTGATGCTAAGCGGCATATTCTTGTTAATGATATGGATGAATATGAAGTGAAAAGTTTTCCTGGCTTTGGCTCCGTGTGTTCAAATGAGTTTGAAGGAAATCCTTGTTCGCCATGCACCAATATCCCTAACATCAATGATGATAAGCTGGAGCCAGATTCTCAAACCCTAGGGGATGACATGTTGCAAAAGAATGTTCAAAGTGAGGATTCATCTCAAGAAATTCAGAAATTTTTTGACTTCGTGCCCGAGATGAATACAGAGATGCTGGTGAGTGAATATCCTAACTGCAAGACGAACCCTGATTCAGTGGTGTTCCATGAGCTGAGACCTTGTGAGGAGGAGATCATACACCACAAGTCTGCATTGGTAACTAAAAATCTTCAGAATCAGGTGGTGTCCTTTCATTATCCTCTGTGTTTTAATAATTTTCAGTTTGATTATGGCATTGGGGATAGTAAAACATGTTTGTGGGTAAATCATGACAAAATTGAGAACCCACAATTGATAATATTTCAAGCTCTATGCTCTCAGAATGAACTTATTGCCTATAAACTTTATATTTTTGAGTATAAAGATAAATTTGCTAGGCTTAGAACTGTGCCTAGTAAGTTAAGATTGCTGCATATAATGAAAAATTAGTCAAGTCAATGTATAAATTTTTACAGCTTTGTGTTTGTAAAGCTTAGCTTTTGAGTTAGTTTAGGATTAGGATAGGTTAGTGTTGGTTTTTGATTTAGTTAGTTTTCCTTCGTTTTGTCTTTTTCCTTTTCTTGTTCTTTTTGTTTCTATTTGTTGATAGTTTGTTTTTTTTCTATTTGTAAATATTCTGCTTTTGCTTCTGTTGTAGATAGCTTTTCTGTTTGTCTTTGTTTTTTTGTTTTGTCCTTTTGGGGTTACCTGTTGCTTTCCATCTTAAAATGGTGGTTGTTATTTGAAGCATACTTTGGTCATTTGGAGAAGAACGGTTTAGATATTTTCATACTTTCTGGTTGGGTGATTCTGTCCTAAACTTTTGTCTTATGCCCATTGACAATAAGAGTTGTGGGAGGTCTTGAAAACAAGGTGCAAAGTAAGTAACCTTCATCAGCTCCCTCTGAATCTGTCACAAATCAATAAGATCATCTCCTCTTGTAATGGTATATTTGTCCTAGGGTAATAGTGTGTAAGGTTTGAGTGAAAAATCCAATTTTCCAAGTGCTGTCATGAGGTCCATGGTAGTTTTCAACCCAGATTAGATGTTAAACGTTTGACATATTGAAAGGAAAAGAGAATTAAATGAAATATCTGAAACCTCAAAAGAAAAAGAAAAGAATTATCAAAAGATATTCAATATGAATGGGTGATTCTAGTATCTCTACCGAGGCTATGGACGCTTGTCTGGCAGTAGAGGAATGCTGTGAGAAAACTAGAGCTATCTCCATCGGGGCTAAGGATTCCTGACTGGCAGCAGAGAAATGCCCAGGATATCATTGCACGACAGCTAAAAGAAAATCAACTCATGTAGTTCAAATCTTACACCTTGTTGTCCAAAAGATGAAGAAAACTTCATAAGAGAGTGATGCACAATCAAGCACACACATAGATTCAGGGGGTAGCTATTGTTGACTTACATTTGAGATCCAAGCTCAACCTTGCTTCTAAAACTGACCCAATTGGAGTTGTGATGTTCATGAACCAGAAGTTCTGGGTAGCTGAATCCTTCAGATTCTTGAAAATGGTTAAACCATTTTCCCAGCCGAGTTGCCAATTGTTATGCCCTGCATAACCACCCCATTTTGATTTGGAACAAAACGGGTACCCCTTTCTTTTCCTTTCTTTGTCTTTGGTTTTTACTTTTGCTCTTGGGGTTCTTCAGGTTTTCTCCTGAGTTCGAGATTTTCCATCCCATTCGGATTTTCCCGAATCTCATTCGAACTCCGGCTGAGTGTTTGTTGTTCGGGGATTTTTGGTGTTCGCGGAATTCTTTGTGGACCGGATTTTCCCGATGTCTTCTTCTTCGCGGTTTTCTGTCTCCTCTGGATTTTCCCGAAATCCGTTGTTCCCTGTTTGTTCTGGGTTTGCCAGGTGTTTTTCTCCTTTGCGGAAATCCGTCCCATGTGGATTTCCCCGGAATCTGAAGAAATCACGAGCCAAAGTGTTTCTTATGATAGTGTATCTTATGTCCTTCTGATGACTAATGGAAGTATTTGTTTTTGCAGGAATAGGCCATATAGGATAATATTTGTCAAGGGAGCTCGGTTGGAGGCTGTCCTCAATCCAGTTGGTTATGAAAATCAGCTAAGGTAAAAGTCAGCAAGACTTTTCTATTCTCTTACTGACTGGTGGCTTGGCTCTGATCATTTGAAATCCAAAGAATCAAAATATTCCCCATTTTGGATCTTATCGGCATAAGTTTATTGCGGTCTCCCCGACCCATAATCCATTTTGTTCAATGTGCATCTAGGCATCTATCGGCAGGACCAAGGTCATCATCCTGGCGAAAAGGAATTCCCTATCGGCATAAGGTGTCTTCAAAGAGACATCTGGGCGAGATTCTAAAGTCTCACTGACAAGAGGGAGCCTTCGCCAAAGGTTTCTAAGTTCGGCATAATCTCTTGCCAAAAGGAGGTAGTCTTGCCGACACGGAAGGGTCCCCACCAAAGATCTAAGGTCTGTTCGATTAACATAGGTCTCCTCGAAGGATCGGTCTTCGTTGTGACTCAAGAAGATCGGGGAAAGGTCTCGCCGATTGGGAGAAGTCTCAGCGAAATGAAGAGGCATCGGCATAGCAATTGGAGCCCGCTAAGAGGTCTCGACGAGTGGGTGTAGTCTTGCCGACAAAGGTGTCTTCGGAGAGAGTGTGGGCATCGGCGCAATGTCTCGCCAATGAGATATGTCACAGCAACAAAGTGGATTTATGAAGGCTTTCGCCGAGACATAAGATGTCTACAGGACATCTCCCCGACAAGAGAACGCTACAGCAACGCATGTGAAACGAAGGGGCCCATGTTGGCATGACTACAGAGGGGTCTCAATGAAATGAAAGGATCACCAAAGGTGATCCCTTCGGCATAATGTCTGGCTGAAGGGGTGAGGTCACAATGACAAAGGCGGCATCGACATAGTGAGCGGGGCTCACTATAAGGTCTCAGCGACCGAGCAATGTCTCCCCGAAACAGTAAGAGATCGCCAAAAGGTAGCTCTCTCGGCGGGAGGTCTGGCCGACATGAGAGGGTCACACCGAAAAGGCCGAGCTCGAGGAGGATAGGAGGATGTCGAGGAGACTCCAAAAGAAAACAAAGCTTCACCATGTGGTCTCAGTGAGAGGATGCGGTCTGGCCGAAATGAAACAAATTTGCCGGAGGATAGATGGCTTGGTGTAATGTTTCACCGACTCATGAGGGTCACGCCGAAATAAAGGAAATTGAGGAGACTCCAGAAGCATAAAGGGGTTTGATAAAAGGTCTCCCTGAGATCAAAAGGTATTGTCGATGCAGAGGAGCTCACGGAGAGGAAGGACGTGCGCCAAGAGGTCTCAATGAAATGAAGGAGTCTTGCCGATGGGTTTTATGAACTCGATATGACTTCCCCTGCTCGCTGAAATGTCTCGCCGACTTGCCAGTGTCACACCGAAAGAACAAAGTGAGCCCAACGACAGTAAAAGGAACTCAGGGACTCCAAACGAAATGAGAGACTTCGCCATGAGATCACAACGACAAAGGATGGTCTCCCCGACATTGAAGATCAGTTCCCCATGCGAAGAAGGATATCGATATGACCAATAGGGACTCGTCACAACCTCTGGCCGAACAAAAAGTCTTGCCGATAATTGTTGTGAGATGAAATCGCATCGGGGAGACACCAGGGGTGTCTCACTGACATGTGATTTCCAAGCGAACCACCTTTTGACCGCTCGAGATCTTGTGTGGCAAGTGACCGTTTAATCAGGGGGAGCTAAGAGGGGCCTTTGACTGGTTGATCGCCCCTGTGGAGAAGGCTAACAGAAGGCAGGTAAGATAGACTCCTCCTGAGAACAGATGACGATAGACTGATTCAGCGATGGTGTTTAGATCTGCAAGGAGGCCCGATGGTGTTTTAAAAAATGGTCAACAAGCAGAGGAGTCCAAAACAAAAGGAGGCCGAGTGAATGAAGAAACCATGACTCACAGGGATAGCTGTGGCGACCACTGGCAGAGGCAGATTAGTATTAATGGTGATATTCTAAAGCATTCAAGGCGACCCCGGTGGAGTTCAAAGATGGACATAGAGATAGAAGAGTTAATGTTGTAGCAGTAAAAGATCTACAAATCTTTCCTAGAAATCCTTCATCAGCATGGATAATAGGGCGTTACATTGAATGCACAACCGACTTTCCTGCAAAAGATCTGAGAGCCGACTCTCCTACAGTTAGCAGATATTTTGTAAACCCTAAGGCAGGGGGACAACGCATCCTTTTTGATGCATCCTGTATATTTGGCATTCTTGCTTCTTTGTTAAAAAAAGAACTGCTAAGGTTAGAACTTCTAGGGTAGAATTAAGAGTAGAACTGGTAGGATTAGAACAAATAGGAATAGAGGGGATAGAAGTTGATCCTGATTCTTTGTAATAGGACCCTCTTTTGTCTTCTTAGAGTAGGAGTTAGATTCATAATAGACTAATGCATCTTTCAGCTTTCTTAGTGTAAATGGAAACAATTTGAAATCATAGATTTTCTGTACACTGGTGATTGTGCCAGCTTTGTAAATGTTGCTTATCTGTTTCACTAACAGTAGAAGCAACCAGATTAAAATCTATTTCATGTTGTGTTTCAAAATGGTGTTTGTCTTGAATTAATCATCTGATTTGGGAAGCTCTCAAGGAATGAAGTTTTATTTTATGTTTTATTTGAATGGTAACTTGCAATCTGCTATTGAATTCAACACTATGAATGAATGAAACTGTGTGTTAGTCACAAGTTAAGTTTGTTCTACAATTTTAGTTAGGAATTCCTTGAAAGGCAATAGGGTTGGTTAATTCGGATGAAGTGTCATTCTTTTCTGTCCCAAAGCCCTGATCCATCTTTTTCTATTTCTTTGAAAACCCCGGTTAGAGTAGATTTAAATTCATGTTTAACCCACAACAATCCAAAAGCTCAACACCAGCAGGCCCCTTGAATATTACTGTTACATTGACCACTGAGGGACATCAACACAGTTGAGAACCAACTACCAGGACCTTGGGAGCTAAGATATCCATGTGATCATCTTTCTCTTTCAGGAGAAACAGAGTAGCAATATTCTGTTTGCAATGTTGCTGTGCCATCTGGGACGTCAACAGATATTTTTGATAATAGTGGTCATGAATCACAATTAATTATGCATTGTTGAGCAAGTTTTCAGCTATAACTTTCTTCTTTTGATGTAGAGTCCTTATATGATTTTGATACTCTCACTTTCATGTACTTAGTTTTTATTACTATTTAGAATAAAACTGAGTCCTATTCCTATGTTTTTGGTGGAGTTGACAGTTGTTTTCAGTCTAGGAATAATTGAACTCTCAAGATCTTGTATATATGTCTGACCTTGTGAGAGGTCAAGGATCTAACGGCTTAGTATTCATATATTTATACAATAAACATATTTCTTGTTAGTTGATACTTTATTCTTAATTATGTGTTTAAATTACAATAAAGAATAGATTCAATCATTTTATATGAAGTTCTGACTTAAGGTTTAAGAGACATACCGTGGGATTGTAACTACTCAAGCAAGGGCCACTTGAGGTAACTACAATACTCCTTGTAACATAGGTTATTATCTATAGTAGAATAAATTGTTGAGTTGTATTTCTTGGTTTAAAGTTAAATTGAACTATTGAGTAGGGATTAATTATTATTTTATATATTTCAAGTAAGTTGCAACATAGTTAAGTCATTAATTACTATCTTCACAAGAGTAGTTACTCGTAGCAATTATTATAGTCACTCGTAGCAATTGTTATTCAATTATATTTACTTTTAGATAAAGTTGTTTCAGTCAAGTTTTCTTTCAATTGAAGTTGATTTTGTTAACTCTTTTATACACAATCAATTAGGATGCCTTAGGATTGTTAGTTGCACATATAGCGCTAGTATCATCCAAGAACTTATGATTCCTTGTTTGATAATTTAAACGTAGCACATATAGGTCAGTGAATTACTTAATAAGGGATTTGTTTGTCCATTGAGTTGTATGCATTTATGCATCAATTGATTGAGCACAAATGGAGCTAAACAATAGAAAGACTTAGACCCCCAAATAAAACAATCATAATAATTTATTGAGTGGAAAGAGCAAGAGAACTAGGAGCTAATGGTGGGTTCTAGTAGTTAGTTTACCCCATTCATTAGCGAGGTTTAAACCTCTAACTTTTTTGTTAATCATTATTTCTTGCTTTATGCTAAAGCTATGATTTTCTCTAATGTGCTTATATAGATTTAGGTATAAGCCAATAAGGTTTTAGTTGAAGTTTCCCATCTTAAGTGGTATTGGATTATTGGAGTAATGCCCGTGTATTATTTATAAATTCTCTCTTACACATACCTTTAATCAAGGTCATTCTCCATATCATGGGTATTATCAAGGATGTAGCTATTATACTAATGGTAATCAAGATGTTCATTCTTAGGCCTCTCTATCTCCTACAAGAAGAGATTGTGCTTGTTGATGATGGTTGTAGCCCATTATTTGTCACTCTACTTCTCCCATAACTTATCAATATCTTTTAGAATAGAGATCCTTGCATAAATTCTCAAGTCACCCTTTAGAATTAGCTCATCTAGAGGTTAAAATTTCCTAAGTGAGTTCCCATTTTGTTCAAATATAGAGTGTTCCAAATATCTTTAGGGAAATTATAAATCTTGACACTAGCAAGGGAGTTTTGGGACCCAAAAATTCATAGGATCAAATTTGGGATTTCATCTTTTGATGAAAAGACCCAACCCATCCATCAACTATGGGTCATCCTTCTAAATAGTTTTTCTATATTATTTATTTGTATATTTTGGTACAAAAACCCTTACATAGAAAAATCATCATTTATTTTCCTCACTTGTCCATCACCTATCGTTTTCTTTTGTTTAACACTAGCCACAACCAACTAGTTCCTTGATAAGGCCCCCTTCACTCAAGAATTTCTTGATTTACCCAAGGCAATCTTATTGTATGTTAAGTTTGACTTCCAAAGTTAGAGCTTAAGTTTGTTTCTCCTTCTAATACCTTTTTCTAGGAATCCAAGAGGAGGTCTATAAGATCAATCAAATTTCAAAGGAGAGGATTCCCACTCATTTTCAAAAAAAATAAAAATAGTTTTTCCCTCCAATCACCCTTTGACTTATCCCTTTAAATTTTCTAACAAATATCATCATGAAATATTCTATTTGATACTCTCCTAATCACATCTACATAAATCCTCCACCCATTTCTTTTTTCTCTTGAAGGGGACTAAATTTTTTAGAGACACAATTTTTTTAATCCAACTTCTCCCACACTTTTCCATCCTCTCCCCCCATCCTCCCCCCCCCACACATATATATACACACACACACCTTAGGTCAAGAAAATTTATATCCAAGGATGATTTTTCTACGTATGAGGATTTCTACCTTCCATGTTATATCATCTACACTCTCTCTAATCTTCTATGCACCATAAAAAATCCCCCTCTTGTTTCAGATTTCCTTCCATTACCTACTTGCCATCAAAACCTAAGTGTCTAAAAATATTTTATTTGTTATAAGACATAATTTTAGATAGAACTAAACCTTAACTTTAATTTAAATTTGAAATATTTATCTAACTAACTTGGCAGAGACCTTGTAAAACTAGTAATTATATTTAAAATTGGCATGGAATTATCAATTCTAACATTTATCACCCTTAGGGTTTTCATAGCATATGGAAAATGGAACATGATTAGTATTCACTAAGTTAATTTAGTTTTTTTTGGTTGCATGAGGTCAAGTTAGAATGGAAATCCATGATATATATTTGCTAATTTAAGTAAAGTATTTGCATTTTAATGTAGCTACAATTGCATCAAATTAGTGGGATTTTAGTAGCCATATAAAATTTAATTTTAAAAGAGGTTAAGGAGGAGAAGAGGAGCGTTATTTCTATTCTAAAAACCATGTTTATTTTGCATGAGATTTGTATAGAGGGAAGAATTATTTATGTCATGTTATTGGTGACAAGGGATTCAAAGGAGATGGCTCCAAAGAGAATAGGATATTCAAAACTCAAACTAAGTTGAGAAATCGGTAAACCTTGATTTATTCCTTATTTTAAGTAAGTATGCATGTGCTTTACTTTTAGAATGAAATATATGGATAAGAAATTATCATTAAAAGTTGTGGATCGACGACCCTTTCCCAATCCGTGATAGTGAGCTTGTCTCAATCGATTCTATGGAAGAGAATCGATGAAACCATAGTGTTTAGTGTATGAAAACCTAAATTATGCTAAAATGAACATGATGCAAGCTAAGTTACCATGATTTTATGCTATAAATGGTCTAATTACGCAATTGCTAAGCTAATCTAAGCTAATTTAAGGTAATTTAAGCTAAAATGAATGCTAAAAGATGAAACCCTAATTTATTTACAAACTAAGATGGATGCATGGAAGCCATTAATGAAATCTTGAAGCTAATATCCAATGAAAATGAACTAAAACAAGCTAAAAAATGAGCAAAAGATAAGAAAGTATGTGAGAAAATTTAACAACATAAGTTTGCAATAAAAGATGGATCCATTTGTCTCCAAATAGTGATCTATTTATAGGAGAGCAAATGAGGAATGGATGGTTGAGATCAAAAAGCTTAATCAACGGTTAAAAATGAAGGGGATGAGAGGCATGGATCATGAATTCTCATCAACGATGAGAATGCAAGATGAAGGTTAATCAAAGGCTCACACTTGCCTCAAACAAACACACTTTTGACTTGCTTACACAGGTCAAAGGTAACTTGCTTAAGAGGTTGAAGGGTTAACTTGTTTTTGAAGCTAAGTGAGTTGATTGGAGGAGAGGGAATATTCCTTTAGGGTGAGGAAAAAAGAGATTTTACAAATTAAAACAAAGTTTTAATTGTACAAAAAGGATAAAGAATATTCCCTTTGATTAAAAGAAAATTAGTTTAATTGCTAATTAAACAAGGTTTAATTTATGCAATTAGGGAAATAGAAGAATAAAGTGACATTTATTACATTAGATGATTTAATAAATAGGGGAGGGGTGATATTTAATTAATTAACATAGGGTTATTTAATTGAATAAGATAAATTAGGGGATTAAATTAAATATTTTGATTTATTTAATTTAGTTAGATGAAGTGTTAGTGTGAAAAGAGATGAATTAACCCAATTTAATTAATTAGGCCAAATAGACGAAAATGATGCAATTAATTAATTAGCTAGGCTAATTAAATCAATTAAGCAAAAAAGATGATGGATAAAGAGGAAATGATGTTAATAAATTTGTTTCAAATATATGACATCAATTAGGACATTTTTTAGTGTCTACAAAAGTAAGATACATATCTATTAAATATTATATTAAATTTTAAATAGTTATATGCAACCTTCATGAAATTCAATCCTATTAATGTTCAAATTTGTTATTCAAGATCTTTCTACAATTTAAAATTTGCCTAAAAATTAATATGATTAAAATATTATTATTCCCTACACATTGATACATATGTCAATTAAAAACAATACTTTAAATATTGTTGGGCAGGGCATAATAGTGTTTTGATAATACTAAGCATGCATAGGAATATAGGTATCTTTGTGCATATTGTTAAAATATGGACATGAGTATTAAATTATTATGCATATTGAGATTAAGCACAAAAAGAATAATAAAATCAATAAAGATATTAGACTATTGTACCAAGGTGCATGTTACTTCTACTTATTAACATGTAGAATAGTACAAATTAAGATCTTGCAATCAAATCAAATAAAAAAAATGTATATCGATGACATCTTGATTTTTAACTTCTAATATCATTTTTCATGGAACTCATTAATACCTATAAATTAATTCAATATTTATAAAGGGAGGTATGTAAATATTTCTAAGGTAAGTGGACATGGAAAACCATGAGTAAAAAATTGAAGTTATTTGTCCTCTTTCATAAACATTAAATCTTAAAATTTGATATCATAGGTTGTAATAATAGTTTTAAGCATGATAGATATATCAATCATTGTGATTAGTTCTTTGTTGACCTCATGGATGGAGAAGTGATATGAATAATGGAATGGCGCCATGCCTATTATTGCCTATGGTTCTTGATATTAATTTGGTTGCATTTAAGAAATTATTATAAAGGGGTAAAGTTAATATAGCACATTCCCTATATCTTCTTTGGTGTGATTTTCTTCATGGTTGATGTGTTCAATTTACTAATTATCACATTAACGGTCTAGGGTACCAAAAACCTATTTTATTTTAGAAATTGTGAAATGTGATTAAGGAATTTGTAAAAATGAGTAAATTCATGAAAGAGAAACATGTATCATTATTGTTTCAAGCCTCTAATTTAGTTGTGTGTCCATGATATAAAATTTACTATTTCATATAAAATGATATAAGAAACTAAAATACCAAATTGCATAATATAATTAGTTATTATGTACACCTTAGCTATAAACTTTATTTAATTAATCTTGTATTATCGCCATATTGTTCTTATTAAGAGATAGTATGAATGATATACAATCACAATATTTTATCACTCTTGTTTATTGGTTGTGCACAATTTTGTATTGGCTTCATATGAAAATCTAAGGCGTTAAATAATATTAGTCATGTATCTCATAGGATGTGAATCCCACATCTACAGAGGAATTAAAAATAAATACTAATGTGTGTAAGTATAACCTTATACCATATGGTGACATATTTATGCTATTACTTTATCTTATATTGTAATATATACACTACATCAATATGTAAAGAGTAAAATTACCTACTTGGGGGTTAAGGTATACTATACCCATGTCCCATTTGATGTGTATGATGTGAAAATGTTATACTTAGAAGTAATATATGGCATATTATTCTGAAAAATGACTACTGTGCCTCACAATGAAATAAGGATTCTTAAGTACTAAGTGGATGGCGATGCCATTGAATGATCTTATTATTATATGATAGTGTGGCATTCAAGGTTTGAATTGACTAGGCTACCAATCTAATGACCAACAAGATTCTAGTTAGGATTGGTTATTATAATTGTAAGGTATGAATCAAGAAGTGAGGAAATCTCTATTCTTATCAATTATGAACATAGATATTGATTGGAAATAACTATTAATTCTATTCTTGGTAGGAATTTAGTGAATCTATATGTTTAACAATGATAATTAAAATGTTGGATGGTTAAATTTTTTCTTAGATATGTATGGTATTGTAAATTATACCAATGTGGAGATTTTAACCAATGGACAATGGTGCATAATGACTTAGATATGAATGATGTACCTTTTTTATCTACCTTTTTGAAGAGTTGTTTTAAAGGTAAATATTATTTAGGAGGTTTTTTTTGGAAGATAAACTATGACACTGTCTTTTGATCCTTGTAAATTGAGATACTAGGTAAATCATGATTAACGATGCTCGAGAAATAAATTATGATATAGGATTATTCTCCATAATCCACCATATTTAATATTGTAAGTCTTCTAGACTACATCTTATTATTTTAAGATGTCATGGGTGTGGGTATCCTTGCCATTATCTCAGATAGAGTAACTTATGGCATTTTATTATAAGTGGTTGAATCTATGTTGGTTTAAAACATCATAATGTTAATATTCCCTTTTTTGATATTTTTTCACCAATAAAATTTATACGATGCTTCTTGGTCCAAAATGGACCCCACTATTGTGTCTTATATGCACAAAAACTTGTAATTCAATATAAATCTTGGTAAGGTTTGGACATTTTCAAATATAGTAATTTCGGGGTTTGGCAAAAAAAAAATTATTAAAATTTATATGACTATATAGATATGTACAATTTTACCTTTTCCATGCCACCACCATGTCATATCTAACATTTATGGTTATTAGTCCATAAAAATAGTATTTTTGGTGGAATGTTTCTTTATGTCATCCCTACACCAACATATACAATCTACTTAAAATTGTGTGATTTGATTAGTCAGGTAGGGTCATTAACATCATCATTACATCAACATATCTTATATAAAAGGGTTTGATAGGTGGTCATACTATAGATCAAGGGGATAAGGTTTAAGCTTGTGGATATAGGGGGCTAGCTTCAAGTCTCATCTAATATGTAGGGATTAACTATAATGAGTGACCTCGTGGATACCACCACCACTAGTTGGCACCTCCACTTCATTATGGAGTTTTCCCACCTAGTTCCTTAGACACAACCACCACCCATTTTTGTTTCCTTCACTTTGCCTAGGCCGATAGTGATACCATTACATAATCACAACAATGCCTTGGACATTTTATATGTCCTAAAGGAGGTGATTTTTTCATGAAGCATAACTTGGCCCCGTCTCTTAGTTACTGGGTTACTTTTACCTTGTAAGTAAATATGATGATAAATGTAAAATGTGACCTTAATATGTGTAATAGGTGAATGAAATACTAAAATATGCATTAAGATGTTATTGATTTTGAAGGAATGATTATGTTTATACTAATGGAAAATGTGATGAATGAATATGAATTGCAATATGATTACTTTAATGCTTGGATGATGTAAATGAGTTATGATGTAAGTGGATTTCATGTGAACGGCTAACTAATATTATGATGTACTAAGTTGAATGCAGGAATAGGTTTAAACCTCTAGAAGAGAGGGGAAGTATCACTCAGGAGAAGAACTTGGTCTGGTAACCCTTATTGAGCCTAACTGTGCATACACACACTCACACCTTACTTGGTCTAAGATTGAGTCAAGTTAGTTTGGGTAGATGGTAAGTGATCTTCAGTTTTGATTATGAATGTTTATATTGGTTTACAATCTTGTTTTATGAATTTTTGGATTGGGGAATGTGATTAATACATTTGATAATCTTGAATGACATGATAATAGCGCTGAAGTTGATATAAATAAAGCACTTTAAATAGTGCTTATGCACATATAGTGTTGACTCATATGCAATATAATCTGTGCATAAACAATGCGCTACCTTACAAAGAAGAAGGCTAAGTAATAAAGGTTGTATATATATTTATAGCACTAAAGTATTAGAGTAGAGCTTAGTGCATATACAAAGCGTTGACAAAGCTAATATTTGTGCATACATAGCACATAAAAGAGGAGTCTTAATGCAAAGAATAACACAAGAAGAAGACTAAGTCAATGAAGATTTAGAACTAGCACATGAATCATATTGAATAAAGTCAAAATACTAAGGCACATTGGTAATGGAAAGTAGTTATACGTTGGAAAAGAGAATGAATGTAGTTTTAAATGCATGGAAGAAGTCTTGGATGCACTGCCATTTGGGGTGCTAAAACATGAAATGTGGTGCTAAAACCTGTAGCTTATGGAAGAAAAAATGAAGTCTTAAACCTTTGGGTATGCATAAACTCATTCAAAGCATAGATGATAGAAATATAAGAGGGTATTTGACTTGAAAATCAAGTAGGAAACCTATTGAAAGGCATTGTTGTCCATTGAATTAGTAAAAGAGTCATGTTGTCTCTTGAAACAAGTCGACTCAACCATTTGAAATGTGAGGAATGTTATGTGTTGCAAATCTATGAGTTAATTAGTTGAGTCATTGCATGGGAGTAGAAAGGTGGCGGGATTGTTGGCTTGTTTGTAGCCTTTGGTTGCTCATATTTTAGTATATATAGATGTGCTCTCTCTACCATTTGATAAACTTTCCATTCTAATTTCTACGCTTCTATTCTGTTGCATTTTCTATGTAAAAGTATTTGTGAGTCTTTTAGAGAGAGAGTAGGTTGAGCATTTGCAAGTATTGAGAGTTTGTTGAGAGAAGCTAGAGGTTTGTGATAGGTTGAATACTGAAGAAGTTGCAAGCTGATTGTGGAAGTTGAGCTAGGGAACCAGATTTGGAAATTAGAGCTTTTTAAGTACAAACATGCAAAATTCTATTCCATTATGTATTTTATGTTGAAAAGATGATTTTATTTTGAATGCCTTACTTGGAAGGGAATGATTTAAAAATGAGTTAGTAGCTTTATGAATTTGGTTACTTCCTTACTTTGAAGAAAGATTTTTTTTCTTGATTGAATCTTGCTTTGGTGAAAACCCTTTATTTGGGTTGTTCTATATATATCCTTTATGGGAATTTATATGATTGTGTTTCTATTTAAACTATACGCAGTTTGTCTAAACTATACGTATGTAGCATGAAATGTAAAATGTTGAATATGTCGACGTCTTGAGGTAACTTGAATTTGTTAGCTTATAATGCTATGTAAACCCTTGTGGATAATGAGGTTAGTAATACAACAAGAATGATGGTATGATAGGCATGTCATCATTGATAGGTTGAGATGTTATGCAAACAATATTGTTAGGATATACTTGATTAATTATTCATATCTCCTTGAAAGTAGGAAGATAGTCTTTTCCTTAGAGTTAGGGTGTGTACTTGATGATTATATTGATATTCAATAGTAGGGTTGAGAAATATATTTTTTGGTTATGCTATTATCTTATTTTGATTTAGAGTCTATTCCTATTCACAAAATTCTAAAAGATGACATATGTTCCAACAACCCAAAGCCATATTGAGAAGAGGACTTGAAGGTGCAGAAGAACAAAACTATTCTCAAGATAATGTCCTCCAAATTATATACTAATGTAGTGGACATTGTAAACATGTGAATATTTGAGGTATATTGAAAGGGAGGTTTTATGAGTTTTTTATGATCACTTGATCATTACATCACTTTTATTGAAACTCTAGGTTGAGAATAATCCATTTGGTTGGTTTGTTTACTTGATTATTGACTGAAGCAAATAGGTTGGGATTAACCTATATGGTCTGATCGATCATTTGATTGTTGATTATATCTTTAATTGAAGTCATTTATTGTTGAAGATTATACTTTTGATGGGAGTCATTTATTGTTGAGATTACACTCTTGAATGGAGACTTTTATTGTTGAGATTGTACTTTTGAAGTAGAGTCATTTGATGTTGTGACGTTACATTTATCCATGTGGATAACTTGGTTATTCCCAGGGTTAGGATAATCCATGGGAAAGGGTCTAACCTATGTATAGAATATTAATGGTCAAACTAAATCAAGCTAGGAAGGTGGTGGACATATGACTCTCACTCGAAGTACTGGGTGATGAATTCTTTGGTCAAAGTAGTGTAATTTGCCACTGTTTACACTGTCAGTTCATAGTGATTTGGATTTAAATACTAGGTTTGGGAATGTCATACATGTAGTTGTAGCCATAGCATGGTAGCTCTAGATATATAGGACACAACACCATGCTTAGAAAATGCTAGGATTATGAGGTTACCAAATTGATCTCTTCGTTGAAGGGTAGGGACATCTTACTAGTTAGGTAGATGTACGAGGGACTGTTGTATGTTCCTAGTTGGCAGAAAAGTCCTTGAGTGATGTTTCTCCTCATGCAGTTGGTGGATAAGATTTGAAGATGTATGCACCAGTATTGGGGACAACTAGAAGGTATGCACCAAGGAAATGGTACATCTAGAATGTATTCACCGATGTTAGGACATCTGGACTAGTTTGTATCTTTGTAACAATAAGCTCTTAGAAGCTATGTATGTATTCATGTATCCATCTCTATGGAAAATTGTAAACGTGAAATATTATCATGAGATTATGTAATATGAAATCATCACTTTGAGATTTTCTAATATTTTGTTATAATGCAATGGGAAAGTTTGGGATGAAGTTATTTCAAATGTGCATATTATTGTTTTAAAAAGATTTTTTTTTTTGCTCGTAATGTTAATAGCATAACCTATTCACTTTTGGGTAAAACATAGAATTTTTTTTGGGTAGAACAATAGACATGTTACAGAGTGCCAAATTTTCACGAAAAATAAGGCATTAGGAAAGGTAGATCCATTTAATTCACAACCATTTAGATGGAATTTCTTGATTTTTCCCAAAGTACTTGTCATTTCAGTTTGAATTTAGTTTTCTACTTTGAATTTTACTCCAGATATTTTTTAAAACATGGGAGTATTTTTCTATGGTGAAATGATTCAAATTTTGTGTTTTTTGATCTCTAATTGGTATACTAGGATTCTATCATTATAAAATGACGAGTTTTTAATTCATCCTTTTGTAATCACCTTAAAGAAAGGGAACTATAAGTTTTAACAAGACAACATCCAAATACATCTTAGTTGGCTTCTTCTCTTGACCCATCTCTAGGACTTATCCTTGAACCAAGTACACATAAATAGAAGAAGGGATAACTTTAAGAAACCCCCTGGGAAAAGGTATAAAATCCTTGCGAATCTTGTATTATTCTTGAAAAAATATTAATTTTATTGGTGATTTTTTTAGGAAAAAATATAAATTCAATTGGAGAATCTTTTGTAATCACTAGAAGTTTGTAGAAACTCTTGGTGAATTATACTTTTATTGAAACCAATAAAATATTTTCATTGGTGAATTAAACCTATTTGCAAACCAATAAAATACTTTCATTCATGAACTATACCTATTTTCAAACCAATTTTTTTTTTTTCATTGGTGAATTAAACATGTTTTCAAACCAATAAAATATTTTCATTGGTGAATTAAACTTGTGTTGAAACCAATAAAATATTTTGGTTGACGAATTAAAATTGTACTCAAACTAATAAAATATTTTCATTGACGAACTAAACTTATTTTCAAACCAATAAAAAATTTTCATTGACAAATTAAACTTGTATTCAAACCAATAAAATATTTTTATGGTGAATTAAAATTGTATGTGAATAAAATCATAGTCTAGGTGGCGAAAATATCAAATGCTAAATAATAATGATTTAGTTAGCGAATTTATAAGTTGTGATCAGAAGTGTGGGAAGTTTATTGTGAGTCAATATTGATAATGATTAAGGTACATCAACCCATTTAATTCTCGTATATTTTCAATGCTTTGAAGTACTCTACCTAAAGCTAGATGTCAGTACAAATTAACAAGTTATATTATTTAATAATTTAATATAACGTTAATATACTCAAAAAATTAAAATTAATGTACAAAATATTTCACTGTTTAATGAATGTTCAATGGACGACTGTAGTTGCATTTCAAAATGAAATGTTTAGAGCACTAGACTTATGAACTCAAACCTCTAGAGTCACCCTAGAGCCATTAGGTTTACAAAGATTTATGCTTGACCTTTAATTCATGTGCATTATTAAATCACTCAAAGTCATGTCTCATTTTTTGTGAAATAGCATTATGCCACATCAACATGTGTGTCTTGTGGTGAATTAAACGATGAAGTGTTGAGTATTGATGTCTTCATTATATATATACTTCACCAAATCGATGTTCTTTGTATAATTTATAACATTAATTTTTTATTCTCCCTTCTCTATTCACTATGATATTATAGAATCTTCATGGTGTGTCATGCTACCCAATTTTTTTGGGAGAAAAGAAGCAAAAAACTATACGATAGAGAAAAGTTGGGTAGGATATTCACTATTCCTTGTGTGCCTATTGAGTAGGCTATTAGAAAAAAAATGGGTAAGGGAATGGCTTCAAAATAACCCCCACACTCTATTTTCTAAGGTAGATTTTATTTTCTTGTCCAATTGCATGAAAATTTTGATAGATGAAGAGTTGGTGAAGATGTTGGTGATATGTTATTTTTAGCCTTTCATTTACTCTCTTTCTTCATTGGAGTTGGCACTTGAGCATTATAATTTTGAATTTGCGTTAGCCTCTATTGGTGGAATCTTTTCCAAAGTTGAATTGGATTCTTCTACAATGCAAGATCTTGCCCTACTTGTTATGAGGTATGGTCTAGTATGTGATATGACAAATGAATAACTATTGAGTTTGGAGTTTTGGAGGAAGGATTTGGGTGATTCCCTTTTCATCTCTACTTTTACTTTGTTCAATTCAATTCATCTCTTGTTCAAACACCTAGTTAATGGTCTCCATGGACCATCATGATCCTCAGTTGTTAGTCTCCTTTGCTAATGCTAGCTCACATGGAAGTTACTAATGATTTTTTTATAAATAAAAAAATGTATATGTTTTTTATATTTAATATATATACAGTGGCTTTGCCACCTTGAGTATTCAAAAAAAGAACGTGAAGCCTTGGTTTAAAATGAAGCAATTAATTTTTGAAGACTGTTTGTATGATTCATTTGTTCACTTTTTAAACATATTTATTAGTCTTAATTGTCAAGAAAATATATTAAAATACTAATTTTTTATATATATAAAAGTGGCGATAAGGGGCCAACCCTATAAATACATACAAATTTTTTTGTTTAAACCTTGCATACCAATAGTGACATACCATATTACAAAATTTTGTAAAAAATGATTACATTATGTTGTTAGATTTTAAGTTGTTACATCCCCATCATCCACCATCTCCTTTGCCGACCCCTGTTCGCTGGTCGCTGTTGGGAGAGCCAGGATTACCTCTGGCTCCACCTCCCTATGTGCACCTGTAAGCTCCTTTAGTAACACTATGTTCCCCATCACCTCTGTTGTTCTTGCCTCAACATCTTCACCCATGTTCTAGATTAAGAAGGGAACCCACATGCTATTATATTATGGGGTTAGCTTTAGCCATACCCCACCTATGGGTCTAAGATCCCAACCTACCACCCCCATCTCCAAGTAGTATTTCATTATTTCCCTCCACTGTGCCTTTACTAGGCAGTGCATCAACCATCTCACCATTTCCTTGCTCTCACACACTTGCAGTAGCCAAGCCATAAAAATGGAGGCCAAGTTTGTGTTAACATGGTAGCGATATGTCGACATAAGGACCCTTACCCCTAGAATCCTTTTTATTGCTTCTAACACCTCCATCGATTCTACATTGAACACTTTCTTGAAATGATTGTTTATTGCTGCTCCTTGAACGCCATCTTGTTGAAAGAATGAAGAAGAATACCTCTGGTGTGTTGTCATTGATGCCAACATTGGTTGGTGACCAGTTATTTTCCCATCCGGTAAACTATGTCTATGCTACATTGATCCGGTAATTTGGTTTGGAATCACTCTTAGCAGAATACTGGCTCATATGAGTTTAGTATGTTATTCAATACTATTAGATGCAACCTTGGTTAGGGATTCAACAATTTTGGCTAAATAAGTTGAAAGTTATAAATGACAAATGTTTGGCTTACAATTTTCGGGTTGGTCTTCATCTAGCTGACTTAAACAAGTGGTATACATTTCATGGATGCCTAAGGTGTTTTTATTTTGGTCTAGGTTGACCTAACTTATGCTTGGAACATTTTGTTTTGAGCGCCAAAGATGTTTTTAATTTTGAAGCCGACAAGACATTTTGAGTTGAGTATGCTTACATCTAATTAGGCCAACCTAATTGATGTATGAAGATGTAACCATGTATATATATGAAACATCCTTGTATTGAAAAAAGATGAGATAGACAGAAGAAGTGATGATGCAAAATAGGTGACACTGTGATATTGTATGAAGTTGTTAATAACTGTCGGTAGTTGCATTATACCTACAAAATGGTGTAGGATTTTTGTTTTCCAAAGCTTAATTGGAATTTAACTCAACACACATAATATATATTCAATCAGTTCATATTTTGGCAGTGAGCCACACTCTTTTGTAATCCTTTTTAACATGTGAGCCTTTTAAGGACAGTGTGTCCTGGTAGTGTGCCCTGTAATATCTTATGAACGGTTATAATATATTGTGAGCTAATCCTCATTGTTGTTTTTCCCACTTTGGGTTTTCCATGTAAAAATCTTAGTGTTCATGTGTCATGTGATGTTATGATTCCTTTCATGTTTTTGTTTATAGTTGTTGTAAGATATGTTTTAATTATTGAATGGTTAGTAGGTAAATGGTTTAGTAGAATACTGATTCACCCCCCTCTCAATATTTTGGGTGTTCAACAATTGGTATTAGAGCTTGGTTCCTTTTGAAAAGTTTAACAACTTAAGGAAGATCTTGAAGTTTGAATGCATGGTTGATAGAAAGTATCTTGTTCCTCCGGAAGAGATCTCTGCAACTAAAGAACTCCATGCTTCTCTTGAAGACCTAGACAAAAGTGAAACTGAGAAAGAAAATTTGAGTGAAGCAAATGAATGCATCAAAAAGTTAAGAGAGAAAATCAAGAAATTGAAAGAAAGGCATAGAGAATTCAATGATCAGTTGAAGAAAGCAAATGAGGACATCACCAGAATAAAAGGTACAAGTGGAAGAGAAGAAAAGAATTGAAGAATGTTAGAAAGCTAAAATCAAGAGCAAAATAGATGAATGCACAAAGCTTGACCAAGAAGTGGTAACACTAAGATCTGACTTGGTGAAGGCAAGAGCTCATGAGGATAAATTCAAGGTGAGCACTACAATGCTTGATGAGTTGATTTCTTTTCAAAAACCCTCTAAGGACAAAAATGGTTTGGGACTTGAAGAAGGACAAAGCTCAAAGGAAAATTAGACTCCTAACAAGGTTGACAATCAAAGGAAGACTCAAAACAATGGTAGGCAGATCAAGAATAATAAAAAGCAATACCAGAAGGATTCGTATCAGACAACCTAATGCAAAAAGGTACCCATCCTTTAATGGTATTTGTTTTTCATGTAATAAATTTGGTCATAAGGCAACAAAATGTAGAAATAGAATGAATCATAATGTTGGATTCTTTGCTGGACAATGTTATGCTTGCAATAAGTTTGGACATAGAGCTACTAAGTGTAGAAGTTAGATAATGATGAATAGATTCAATACTGGTAGAAGGACTCAATATTTTCAAGGAAATTGTTACACATGCAATGCCTTTGGACCACTAGTACACAAACAACAATATATGACTAAATAAACTACTAAAAATTGCATATAAATGACTAATTTTAGTCACGTGAATACTAGTGGTTTATTTGTAGTCATTTATAACACCACCAAATTTATGACTAAACTATTTGTCATTTATTTAGTCATTGATTTGGTCATTGATTTAGTGATTGATTTAGTGATTGATTTAGTGATTGATTTAGTCGTTAATTTAGTCATTTATTTAGTCATGGTTGTCATTTATTTAGTCATTAATTTAGTCATATATTTAGTCATTAAATTAGTCATTGATTGTTGTTAACTGGTCATTTATTTAGTCATGGTAGTCATATATTTAGTCATATATTTAGTAATTAATTTAGTCATATATTTAGTCATTAATTTAGTCATTACTTTAGTCATTAATTTAGTCATTTTTATTTACTAGTTTCCATTAATTGGTAGTAAATATAGTCATGAAATGAATAATTTATTAAATACCATAAATTTTATAATGCAAAACTAACATAATATTAAACTTGAACTAAAACATAAAAGCAAATAAAAATATTACATATACAAACAAGGTACAACATGCTAGAACTAAAAGATTGATTCAACATCATGATAAATAAAGGTAATCTGCAATAAAAAAATTTAATGCAAATATATATATATATATATATCAAGTTACAAGATGTCAAAGTTGTCTAAGAATATATATGTAAATATAATAAATTTTTTTAAAGTTGTCTAAGAGTTTCCAACTCTTTCAAATACACCATGATAATTAAGACCCCTGAACAACACATTCAAAATACTGCATAAAGTAGTGAGCCAAGATGTCTAACAACTAGTACATGATAAACATGTTCAACTATGTCATTTTTTGCAAATATTTTAGTGGCCACCATGTGAAGGTTCCCTCTTTCTCTTTCAGATGCACAACTCCATCTGTTTTGTCTTCATAAACAAGGGGTATGTTACTTGTGACCTTTAAAATATTTACCTTTGCATCTTTTGTTCCTTTCAAGTTGACTCCATGTACAATAGATAATGAGTGAATCTGCCCAATGCCCACAACATCACCATCAAACGGATCCAACACCATAACTTTATCCCCTTCTTTGAGTTTATCAATACATTTCTGCAAAAAGAAAAAAAAAACACATTATATTACATAGGTAATGATTACCCTTGTTTGCATAATAAAACAACCATTACTTAAATAGTACTTGCATGTGTGTGTTAAAATAATTGCAACAGGAAAATTTCAAAAATAATTGCAATGATCAATCTAATTTACTAAAAAACCAACACTCATAGCAGTGCTTACAATGCTACTATTAGTTTCATGCTAATCAGATACAAATTAAAGGCCACAAATATAAACACTACATTACCATGCACGCATACCAGACACATAAGGTTATGACAACACTGTTACACATAAAAAAGGTAGCTAATGCACAAAAACAAAGAATGCAATATGAGAGTACTACTACTACTACTGCAAGGTGAAGGAGAAATACATTGGGATGTACAAAAACAATGGCATTAAAGCTCTGAAACATAACCCCATGCAGTAAAAAATCAGGAAAAAATGGGGAAAAATAGGGAAAAAATCGAATTTAAAAAAAAAGGTAAAAATTGTAGAACAAGAGATAAAAACTATTTTTTTTGAAATTGAAACGAATTTCCATAGCCTAGAGATATAGAGAGAAAATAAAATAAAGAGTTTAACTAATGAATTGTAAAAAATAGATTTTTGTATTTTTATATTCATATCTTTGATTACATTGCATTGCACATCTTTCAAACTCAAAGCATTACCTCACATTGCATAACTAATAACTAGATGTTGATAGATGACAAAATTTTAATTACAATATAGTTTTTACAAAGTCAACCTAAGTAGTTATGCAATTACTTCACATTGCATAACTAATAACTAGGAGCAGTTGCCAATTGCATTTTCTTGTCATGGCATTCTATGAGACCACATTTCTTTGAGGCATTTTTTCAAGCAGTTCTCTGCCTTGTCTATGCTACCACAATTTCCATACATGTCTACCAAAGCATTTTGTCAAACAGTTCACTACCTTGTTGCTATGGCTAAAAGCCTAAAACCCTAAAACAAATATTTTCGAACAAGCTATGGATGCTTGGAAAAAATCTATCAAAAGCATAATAGTAAGCATGAGACCATAGTAGTTCGAGACTCCATAAATCTATCCCCATCCCTAAATAAAAATTAGCACTATTGGCCTAACAATTACTCATCGACGGAACCCCCATTATAGCCTCGTCAATGGCCCGAGGAAAGCAGCTCATAACCTAGTATCGGTGTAACAATACCCTATCGGGTTGACTCCTAAGGCACTCTCCCTGATAGACCGACAAAGTCAACAAAAGTAAGCACATTGTTGTGACACATGAACATCAGTGGAACAAATGTTTGCATTCCCCCGATGGCTCGATATAACCATGGATTATCAAGTGCATAATGTATATCGGTGGAGTTGGGGTGCATCGAGGTGACGTTATCTGGCATCCCGCCGATAGACCTAAGGAAAGTTGTTCATCGGTGGAGAAGGCGGCTATCGGTGGAAGAAGAATCAGTCTCACCAATACGACGATAATGATTATTACTAACTGATGTGGCATCTTAAGGCATCGTCGAGATATTTAAAATAAATGCTCTCCCCCGATGACAAGACTGAAATGGGTGGTGCATTTAGGGAGCTCTAAAATGGAGTAATTGCAGTTTTTAATTCTTGAAGTGAATGAGAGAAGTGTGTGGATTCAGGTGGCGGTGATGATCAACGTATGCCGAGCATTTATGGAAAGGAATATGAATGAAGTTATTAAATTCTTGAGGCATTACTTTCTCTATTCTTCTCTACCATGGTGAACAATAGGTGTGAAAATGGTGTACAGGAGGTGGTGGCTCTGTCGCTCAGAGGTGATGGAGGCTGGTTTCACGCTTAAAACGAAGAAACCACTCTCACAATTTTCTGGAGAACCATCGGTAAAGAGACTGATGGGGTGTTTCCTGTACAACGATGAATGATTAGTGCAGTCAGTGCAACTAATTCTGGGAAGAGGATTCAACGACCTCAAGCACAGGTATAGAACTAATTTGGACATTTATTTGCTAATAATGGCTTGGGGCTTAGATTTGGGAGAGTTGATTGAAGTTGTGAAAAAGGTGATGAAGGCACTGGTGCATAAGGATTATCTGAAGGACATGGACTCACTGTTGGAATGGGAAATTCCAGGAGTTGGGATGGATAATAGTGAGGGAATTAAAAGCGAAGAGGATGAAGAAATAGAGAAATATATACCCTTTGTGAAATGGCCAGAAGGAAAACATAAAGCCAAATGGAGAGAGGGAGCAACATGCAGGTGGGAGGCTCTGAAATTGATTGTGGAATTAATAGAGTTTGAGGCAGTAATAGTGAAGGCAAAGGCTGAAGTAAAGTGACTGGAGAAGTTGGAGCAGCGGCCTTAGAGGAAGAAGAAGAAGATGAACGAGACCTCTATGGAAACTATGGCGAGTAGCTCGTCTACAACTCTACAGTTCACATAATCCTTTGCCATGAATTTGAGTTTTTTGGTTGTCTATAGTTAGTTTTTGGGGGTTTTATAAAAATGTGGGCAACGAAAAGGAGTTTTTGGTTTGCAGGGTAGTTAGTAGTTATTCAAAAAAGATAGTGAATGTAATTTTGAGTGAAAATTTTGATTATGAAATAGTTGTTAAGGGACTGGTAGTGAAGTCACTGTAGATAAACTATAAATTTTGAAAACAATGAATATATAAACTCTCCAGCCATACAACTATAATTTTGAAAAAGATTGTAAATAAGGAAATTAATAGTTTGAATGCAAGTAATCTATGTCAATTGTCAAACATTAATTTTATCCAGTTGTCACCTAAACCTGATTTAATAAGTAATAAGCACTTACCGGTAATCATGCCTACCCACCAAAGTGGCTCATATAGGTAAGAATAACCTCCCACTCTTGCAATAATTTTTGCATGGTCACTGTTAGTATGTTAAAATAAATTTGGAAAGAATAGAGTTGCAAAGATAGAATAGAATGAAGACTTTAAAGAAGCTATTTTCACATTGTAGCTTTCTCACAATCCAACATGACACTGAAGCTTAGTGTTTGATTTTTGTTCAACACAAAAATAAGAACTGAGCCATAGGATATAACACTGAAATCAATTTGTTTTTCAAAATAAGTTAGTATACTCAAATGTGAAAGGAGATGGAAGCATAATCAAAGAAATGTGTTAAAAGGGAGCCTCCATTTACGTGCAGTGCAGGTGGCAATTGTCTAAATTTTGAAGTTCAATATTGAAATTTTATTTAAAATTGAAATATAAATTTCCTTAGTTGATCAGAAGTAACTAGTGGATAAAGCTAACTAGTTCAAGGTATTCACTATCATATTTACACATTCCCTAAGTATCTACTAAACAAATAAATCTTGCATAGAATGCATATATTTATAATTTGAAGATCATATTTACAGTCATGGAGAGTTACATGAGGTATAGGTCAGGTCTCTAGTTGATATATAATTGGTGCAAATCTAAGGTCTTAAGCTGTCTTGCCCAATAATCTTTATTCCAATCTTTAAATGACATAAAAGATTGAGGCTTATCCTTTGTTGTTCTCAATCAAACCATCTTAACCATATCATACTAAAAGTCTATTGTCAGGACCAAAAAATGTAAGTTTTGAGAGTCCCACTCAATCTCAAGGCCAAAAGCATAACATCTGGCTTAAAATAGGTACAAACCAAAATCTTCAAATAGTACAGTGATATCTTCAACAAAACCCTAAGTACTTAAATCCTTCCATGGTTTTTTGTTGATGTAATTAAATTATCGCAGATGATCTAAAAGGTCAAAGGGCCTTCATTTTTCTTGTAAGTTGTAAGCCCTAAAAACAAGTCAGTTAGTCATCAAGGTAAATACATGACTAGAACATGGGTGAGGTAACAATCATTAAGGTGATTACATGAGTGGAACATGTGTGAGGTAATAGAAGGAACAAGTGTGAGGTAACATAAGGCATTATACCTCTTTCCTCATGACCCAAATCAAGATTTGAGACAAGCGGAGGAATGTATCCTACTCACTGCTTCTGCACAACAAACTTTAATCTATACTTTCTTTATAAATGTTCTAAAAAAGAATGTCATATGACCACCAAAATAATTTCAACTATCACAGTTATATGATTTGTCATCAACACCATCTCATCACAAAACCATCAGTTATAATTTAATCCTGACTGAGGAAATACATACTCGGTACATCCTCTTCAATACAAGGAAGGTGAGCTTAGTCACTTGTTCAAGCCAACAAGTACTCCACAACCTCTCTCCTCCTAGCAGGTAACACCCCTTGAGTTCTCTCAATGGACCATTCTTCCCATAAAGCTTCAATATGATGGAAAGTTTTTGGTGCAAAGAAATCTGGCTTTGAACAAATCATCACAAAACAAGCTGATTCAAACAACCAATTGATTCACAAAACTCTTCCAAATCACTCCTTTGCAAAAAATATTCAACTCATCTAGTAGGTCTGCAAACCTAGATTTTTGACTTTATCTCACAATGAACCACTCAACAATCAATCTATCTACTCTTTTAGACACCCTTTAAGGAAAACTATAACTTACATTCAAAACCATCATGGGTCACTTTGGACCATCTCACGCAAAACCTAGAAACAACGTTGTCCTAATAGACCAATTAGGTTTTTGTTTCAAAGGAGGTACCTCAAATTCTTTCCTCCAACTCCAAACAACCACTCAGTTCTTCTTACCAGTCAACATAGGGCCTTAATCAATAATTTTTAGATGGGAAAACTCTCATCTAACCTTTGTAACTAAAAACCCCCATTTTACACTAGCTTGGGGTAGGGTTTATTGAAAAATGACATTACCAACCTCTCACAACCCTGCCACCGCCTCCAACACTCTTCATTATGCCTACACACGCTTACAATATGAATTGGTCAATCATGACCTTATTAATGACTTCTAGACTCAAAACTCAAACTAACCTAAGACCTCCATGAATCAACATTTCACAAATACCTTGGCGCTCCTGCACCAGTTTTTAAATGTTTAATTCAAGAAGAAATAGAGCTATTCAAATATACAAGTCAAAATAAAATACATTTTTACATTTATGTATTGGTATTACAAACTCTTTTATGAAGGCTCAGACTAGGGTTTGCCTAATTGGTGCCTCTAGATTCCAGGTTAGAATCTTACAAGACTTAAATAGTGTACATACCAACCTCCACTTTACTATCACAACCACCTTTGTTATTGTTTTCCCACTCAATCCATCACATTACCATTGCCAAGAGTAACCCAGAGGTCTCTAGCAGATGATAAGGTGTAATCAACAAGAGGGGTGTTTACCTCTGTCCCAACCACAAAGGTTTTTTATGGTCAGGTAAAACCCCACCTTGAAACCCCAGACCATATAAACTTGATTTTATGAAAAAAGTAGGGTTACACAGGTGCACGTCCCTTGCCCCAAAACCCACTATCCTCATCCCTTGCCATCCCCAGGATGGGGGGACGTAAAGGGGACGTCCCCCTGCCATCCCCAAAATAACCCAATCAGTAGGAAACTCTAGGAGACATCCTTGACCATTTGGGGACGGTTCCCCATCCTCGGTATGGAATGTAACCCATCGTACTGGGGATGGCTAGCTGTCCCCCATGGGTTGGGAGGTTCCTAGGGTTAAAAAACAATAAAAAAAAATGATTTTTTAAAAATTTTATTCCTCCTTTCTTAATCGTGTGGGGCCCACCATCTCTCCCAATGTTAAAATTTTTCCCTAAAGTCCAAAGCAAACACAATATTAACATTTTTATTTTATGCTCATTGTTATGGCATGCACTCAGCTCATTCTCACACACGCAACTCTCTCAGGATAATTTGTTCACAGTCTTGAATTGAACCTTTGGCAACTGCAAAAAATTAAAGTTTCCATTAGCAAGAAAGACGAACAACATTGTGATAAGAGATTTTATTAAATTTTGATTTTCATGTTTGAACTTTGAGACTTTTGGATACATGTTTGAGACATTTGGATATTGATAGACCATGGATTTATTGACGTTTGATAATGTTGTGATAAATTTTATAATGCTTTAATGACATTTCTTATGTTGTTATAGTACTACTCTCGCGATTTATTTACATATTGATATTGTTGTTATCAATTATTAATTTATTGACATATCTATCTCTCTTTCCCTCTCTCTCTCTATAATATATTAATAAATTTTGAAAAAATTATATATATATATATGTATGTATTTTGTATGCCACCGTCCCCTGTCGTCCCCTAAAAATTTCCCCTAAGAAACGTCCCAGAAACGCATCCCCTGCCATCCCCCCGTCCTCGAAATGTCATGGAACATAGGAAAAAAGACATTTAGGCATATAGGAAAATCTGACTCTACAATATTGAAAAGACCAAATAACAACGACTATAGGAAAAACTAGCTTAAGTAGACAATATATGCAAGATGTGGAATCGTAGACAAAACACCTAAATTGTTTGACAGAATGCCTCAAAGAGATGTCATCTCATGGAATGAAATGATTGATTGCAGAATGTGCACAAAATGGATTTTGCAAGGAACCTCTAAAAATATTTGAATTAATGAAGCACTTTGGAACACATCCTAACATTGTAAGCTTTGCTTGGGTTCTAGGTGCATGTAGTCATGCAGGTTTAGTGGATGAGGGCTGCACATACTTCACACGTCAGTAACCCTTATTGCATTACAATTTACATATATAGTTGATTATTAGGTGTGCATGGTTGATCAACCATTCATATTTTTAGTTGGATCCTAAAAATACTGCAACTTATGTTCTTCTCTAAAACATATGTACAAGGTTCAAATAGTAAAGAGATTGATGAAAGATAGAGGAATTAAAAAGATACCTCGATGTTATAGTTGGATATGCTCTGGTAGACATATATGCAAGATGTGGAATCGTAGACAAAACACCTGAATTTTTTTACAGAATGCCTCAAAGAGATGTCATCTCATGGAATGAAATGATTGATTGTAGAATGTGCAAAAAATGGATTTTGCAAGGAACCTATCAAAATATTTGAATTAATGAAGCACTTTGGAACACATCCTAACATTGTAAGCTTTGCTTGGGTTCTAGGTGCATGCTGTCATGCAGGTTTAGTGGATGAGGGTTGCACATACTTCACATCTCAGTAACCCTTATTGCATTACAATTTACATATATAGTTGATCATTAGGTGTGCATGGTTGATCAACCATTCATATTTTTAGTTGGATCCTAAAAATGCTGCAACTTATGTTCTTCTCTAAAACATTTGTACAAGGTTCAAATAGTAAAGAGATTGATGAAAGATAAAGGAATTAAAAAGATACCTCGATGTTATAGTTGGATATGCTTTGGTAGACATATATGCAAGATGTGGAATCATAGACAAAACACTTGAATTGTTTGACAAAATGCCTCAAAGAGATGTCATCTCATGGAATGAAATGATTGATTGTAGAATGTGCACAAAATGGATTTTGCAAGGAACCTCTCAAAATATTTTCCCAAATTTGAAGATCTCTAATGTTTAAGGCACATTTTTCCCAAAACAGCCTGACACATTTTTTGCCCATGCCCTGTTGTTCTTTATCACTATTTTGCTTCAATTTATTGGCTCTAAACCAAATCATGATGATCAGAAAAGCAATCCCAGTCTTCTAAGTACACTTGTCTTCATGTTGGGCTGTTTTAAACACTATTTGATTGAGTTTGAAACACCCATTCAGCTCTATTTGGTTCCAAACAAAATTTTCCATATCATCTGAAACAAAACCCCTGAACTCCATTTGCTTCATTCTGACAGAAATGGCTAGAAGACTTCACACACCAAGGGTTCATCAAACAGTACAAAGAAATAATGCAACTAATAATAGTTGCATAGCAACTGGAAATAGTAGTGCAACAACTAAGAACAATTATAATAGGTGAAATCCATGGTTAATATAACATTCTTCTTGACTATTGAGTATAAAAGAACATATTCATTGTTTCAGAATTATGTCAACAAACTAGCTATGGTGTAGAAATTCTTGTTTAGGATGATACATGATTTAGTGCCATGGAGGTTGTATATTGTTGGGGATCTCTTCTAGATGCATTTATCTAGTGCTCTATTTTGCCAAGGATTGGTTTTGTAAAGTGAACTCTCAGCAAGGCTTATCCGACCCAATTGAGATCTACTATATTGGGTTTAAACTGATTTGGTTAGGATCCATTGGGCCAAAAAAATCCTTCTTCCATTAGATGATGTGTCAACAAAAATTTTCTTGGTGGTTCTTGTTAGTCTCTAATTATAATGCTTGTTTGGTTCGTGATAGTAGAACAAACTTATTTGAAAAGGACTACCTTATCGGTCTATCGACTGAACGTGTCTTCTAGTTCCAGCGATGCATCGACAGTTCTATTTTTTCATTGGTGTGAGGATCTTCTATCAGTGAGACGAGGTCTCCTATTCCCGGAATGGTCTGATGTGGATGTCGTTGGTGGAGTTTGTGCCTGTCACCACGTATCGCTGGAACCAGAAGACACGTCTGACCAATAGAATGGTAAGGTGGGGGTAGCCAGTTCCATTTTCTGTATTGTGGTAAGAGTCATACAGGTAACACTATGTCAGGCTAGGGAACTCTTCTTGGAGGTTCTAAATGATTTGCCTCTTTTCTATAAGACTATGTTGGCAGTGCTACCTGGATCATAGTTGTTTGGTGGGATTCCAAACCCAGACAATGAGGTGCAGTTGTGGAAATCTCATAAAGAGAAGCTACAAGCTACCATGATGATTTTTCTGAGCTAATTTATATCAAAGTTTTGCTTAGCATGGCTTAAGACATGTGCAAATGATATTCTCTTTGTAGATAGGCTTGGGGGAAAGTATTTGCTTGATCTTGTGAAAAGTGGCAAGGAACTTGCAGAGAATCAGACATTGATCAGATAAACATTGGAAGTCTAGATGCATTTGAAGGAAGCTTGGAGTGGCTAAAAATGGTTTTTGGTTCAAATGCTGAGTTTCCATGACAATGCATGTGAGAGATTGTTTTGAAGCACTCAAAGAGTCTATGGGATGAAATTTTTGAAAGCCTGTTTGTTAGTAGGATGAAACAAATAATAGCTGATGGATTTGCAGATCTGTGTGAGAGAGTTAAGGTTGGTAAATGCCTTGAAACCATAGTTACATCTCTGGAAAGTTACAAAGATGTTGAAACCCATTTGCACAAATTAACTACTAGTGAGGGCTGGCTTGTCAAGAGAGGGGACCTAAAAAGTGTCAATTTACTTGGGTTGAGTTTGAGATTTATGATGACAAATGATGAAGACTGGTTTGGTCACCTTAACACTTATTTTGGAACTAAGGTTAGTCAAATAAAAGATACCATAGATGAGGGGTCCAAGAATATTATGGAAGACCTCCTAAGTTTTCTTCATGCACATAAATCTCCTTCAAGGATAAATGATTTAGCACCTTATTTGCAAGAGCAATGCTTCCATTTTATCTCAACATTGATTGTTGAGATTGAAGAACATCTTGCACATCTTTCAGAAGCTCTCTATCAAGAAATGAAAAATGAGGAGATGCCAGAAAAAATGAACAAGGAGACACTAGAACCAACAGTTATAGTGGATATGGCACTTTTCTTAGGAAGGCTTTTAGTTGCTCTTAGTTTTCATTCAACTTCCCTTCCACTAGTTCTTGGATCATCTTAGCTCTGGTTTGCCAAGAACAAAGCTTTAGTTTCAGGGAAAGGATCTTCGACTTTTAGATATTCCAGTATTGATTTTGATTACCCTCTTCTAGACAGTTCTAAAAGACAAATACTAATGAGAGGGGTTGGTTTGAAGCCTGAATCACAAGGTAAAAATAATAGCACCAAATTTAATAAACTAAGAACTATGCACAATCTTTGTATCAGAGCTCATAGAATGTGGATATTGTGGATAACTGAAGAGCTTTCAGGCATATAATACTTTTGCTTTTATCATTGGTAGTTGTCAACAATGATAAGGAAATTAGAGGGTCAAATAGAATACATGCAAATGTTGATTCATCAATTGTCCTATACACGAAGAATTGGTATAGACCATAATATGTGCCAAATAGATTTTTTTTGTTAATTAGTAAACCAAACTTAACTATTATGCCCTAAAGATTTCGAGACTTGTGAATTTATTCAAATATGTTAGTGAACCCAGTGACTCAGGTTCCACTACACTGTAAACGTTAAACCCCTACCATCCTTGCACTCCTTTCATTGTACTCTACATGGTTGATAGAAAGCCACTTTTCACTTTATTATTGTTCATTTTTCTTTACATTCTACTCTATTTTTTACACTCAACTTCAAATGTGATTTGCATGCCCCCTCAGAAAGTGGAACCTAATTTTAAGAGTTCAAATTCTGAAATTTGTATAGACAACTCAATCTACATGTCCCTTAATATCATTTTTATAGATAAAAGTAAGTTCTCTTGTGAACTATGCAATTTGATAGTGGAAACTTCAAAAATAAAAGATCACTTTTAACATATCATAACGGAAAAGAAAAGAATAAACATACATCAATTCCAAGTTCTCTATATAAATCCTTAACTTCTGCAACACAAGATGGATCTGCTTTTCCATAATTAGCCTAAAAAAGAACATAATCACTGTTAGTCAACAAGTAGCTAGTGCAAAATTACACAGATAGTCACAAATGAAAATGGACTTATCTGCATACATATAGTCTTTGAATTTGGCTCTCATTTTCTTGTTCAAGAGCTTGCGCTACAAGCCAGGAGCATTTAAAGTCTTCTATGTTTGTTCCTATATGCATGTACCAACTCCAAAAATAGAATAGTAAGTTTGTGATTAACATACCTATGGACAAAAAACTTAATTTTAAGTTGATTTAATGTGCAAAAAAAGAATGCAAGAATTATGAATTATTTATAGAAAAATGATTATAATGACATAGAATTGGACAAGATTCTATAGGTACCTTTTCTCAGTTGCATCTTCAGTTTCAAATTTGATTTTGAAACACATTCCAGTAGACAATGGATGGTTGAAACTCTTAACATACTTGGTATAAGGAATCACAAATTCTGTTGGACTTCTCCTGTAAAAACCGAAACATGCAATGTTAAGAAATACAAAGAAAAAGCATCTAGTTTCCACATATGTATTATGCTCTATTTATATGTGAAACTCTAGAAACTTTATTATGTGGTCATAATAAAGATCACCAATAAAATTGAACATTAAAAAGAGTTACAACGAGTTTCATATTTATACATGAAAGAAAAGAAATGTGAAATACATACATTAAATATATCCACCTGAGGGCATGGTTACAATATTGGTGGACGCAATTTTTTTGAGAAGTATCTCAAATATAAGGACACATAGTTCTCAGAGCCATATAAATGTGATGTGTTTGCAAACAAGACCTAACACTGTTCTAGTGGCTACACAGTAGATGCTTCAAAATTAAAGGAAATGTAAATATATTATATTATTTTGCATTTTATCTTTTTAAGCTTTTAAATATTTCCTTTTTAACCCTAACATCGGGTATTGTTTTACTTCTCTCAACTAGTCAGTTACCATCTCACAACTTTTCAACTTCATCTACCAAGAGTTGAGTTCCTTGATCCAGTTTAGATTTGTATGATTTCTTTCTATTCCTATATCTATTGTTGCAACAGTTCAAAAAAAAGAAAAAGGGAGGAATTGTAAGCATCTACAAGAACGTCATTGGCCAAATTCCAAATACTGCCTAAATTAATATACCTTTATGTTCCTTCAGCTTAAAAACCAAACTCAACATGCATCAATTTGGAAAAAATAGATGTTGGTTAGATATTATAATTGTTGAGGATACATCAACATGCACATAATATGCTTTACATCATTGAGGATATATAGGAAATCCTTAACATGGACAAAAATTAACTATATCTAGAGAACAAATGGTGCAGGAGCACCTTGACGATGTCATGTTTCCATGGAGCAAATCTTAAAGGTTGATTAAATTTTGACGATTCAACATTGTTGTAAGGTCATTTGAGTCATTTTTCATTTGTTGAGGTCATTAGGATGGTCATTTGAGTCTATTTTGTCAAATTTTGTAAAAATATGAAAAGTTGTCATACAAAGATGCAAAAAGTGCAAAAAATGCACAAGGATGGAATACCAAAGGTCATATGGTAGTTTGAGTTAGTTTCATTCATTGGAGGAAGTTGTAAAGCCTTTAAAAAGGAATTGTAACTCGTTGCCAAGATAGGGGGAGATTGTATAGAATATGTAGTGAGTTGGAGGAATTGTATTGTGATGGAGAATCATAAATAAATTCTATCTTTTCTTAGAAATTATTGAAAAATAGTTTTTTCAGGTCTTTGTATGGCCTAGTACGGGAAAAAGGTCACTTCAAATTGTTTGTAGGTAAAATTATGCTCAATCTCCTTCCCTCCAAAGTTTGTTTCATGAAATTTTGTTCAAATTTGAATAAGATATTGGGATTTTTTTGAAAACAGTGAAAACCTTGATTTAGGGTAAACAGTGACATAAAAATTTGTGTTTCTCCCAACTTTTCCATTGAAATGTTCTAATTCTTGGTGAAAAGATTCCACAAGGCATGCAATTTCATGTTTTTGAGGTTTGAGACCATAAGGTACAGGCTAATATGTGAAAAGAGAGAGGTTAGGACTAAAAATTTGTGTATTGTCTGAGAAAACAAAGTTTTGGTACAGTCAAATAGCCTAAAGCCTAGGGTTTGTTAAAGAGTCTAAACCTTGCTAAAATGATGTCAAAATATAGTTTTTGGGCTAGTCAAATATGGAATTTGGTCAGTGTCATGTCAATCATCAACAACAATTAGTGAGTACCTGGAGCTCAGAACCTGAACCAGGGACTCAGAGCAAGATATATCATGATGGAGAAGCATTCCACGATGAAATTATACTCCTGCATGGTCATTTCAATGGTTGAAACAGTGATTACAGAGATCAAACAAATGAAGATTTTTAGCAAAAAGTAGATTTGAGCCCCTGTGGCCCAGGGGCACCCTTCTCCTTGAAGGCCCAGATCTTGTTGCTTTTGCTTGCAGATACATTCATTCTCTTCCAAATTGGCCCAGCTTTCCGACAAGCTATCGAACGCAGTCATCTGAGTTCCAGAACTCTGACAGTCAAAGTTAGAAGTTGAGGTTACGAAGTGGATGCATATCGCAAAAGGTAGTTAGTTTGCAAATCTGAGCCCCT
This sequence comes from Sequoia sempervirens, assembly GCA_007258455.2. Taxonomy (NCBI): domain Eukaryota; kingdom Viridiplantae; phylum Streptophyta; class Pinopsida; order Cupressales; family Cupressaceae; genus Sequoia; species Sequoia sempervirens. The sequence continues at coordinate 47,240,025 of VDFB02270651.1, forward strand.
GTAGCCTAGGGGCGACCTTGAAATGAACTCATCAAATGATGGAATTTGTGGATGTGGTCTTCCTGAGATCTCTTCTAATCTAGTCTAGCTTCACAACGCATTAGTTCGCTAGTCAATCCGACATTCTGAGCGATCATGGCAAAGATTCTACCAAGCACGTAAATCAGAGGGTGGAGAAAATAGTATTATACACCTATACCTCTATAGGCCAGGGGCGCCCAGCCTTTAGGCCTATTAGATGGGGTTTTTAGATTTCACAGTCTTCAAGAGACATGTGTGCAATTACTCCAGCTGTCCAACGAGCCCAGTCGTCAACCTCCAGGATTTGGAAAATGCTCGTACGTGCGAGGTCTTTGGAAGAATGCTGAAAAGTGAAGACGTCCAGAAAATGGCCAAGTTTGGAGAGTATATTTCATCTTGGAAAAGGCTATCTTCTCTTTGAGGTCTTAGAAGTAGTTTTCTTGCTTCATCACCTCCAGAGACATCTCTTGTAAGTTGTTCTAGCTACGCGATGAGACAGACGGTGCATGGATCAGAGCACTCCATCTCCTGGTATCAAGGGGTGAAATAGGGTATCCAGTTGAAAGATTCACTTTTTACAAAATGGCGTTTGGGCCTTCATAGCCTAGGGGCGCCCTTGCTTTTGGGACCCCTAATGCAACTTTCTGGTGCCTTACATACAGTCATTGGATGCAGAATACTTCCAATCATGTAGTGTGCCTATCATCCAGTCAACATGATTCATCATTCTCCGTCAGTAGTAGTTTGAAACGTCAGATGGCAGAATGGAGAAATGACTAAATCTGGTGGTTAAACATCAATTTAATCAAAGGCGCCTAATTTTTTGAGGTGTCAAACGTTGGTTTTAGCAGTTGCAGCTCCTAGCAGATGTTAGAACTGTAAAAATATGATGTTTTTACATGTTGATTTTACTCATATATTTCCAGATTGGTCCTACCGTGTGCATATTTCACCCTTATTTTTCCCATGTGGTCCCATTGTTTCCATCAAGTCTCGCATAATCCACATCTGGGTTCCTATCGGCATGAAGAAACCAGGGTCTCCCGATCCATTATGCATTTTATACTGGTAAACGTCCGTGTTGCCTCTCGGCAAGACGTTTCTGTTGTCACAGCGATCGGGATCCGTCTCCAAGCACCTATCGGCATGATATTCACATTGTTTTGGTGACAGAAAAGGATCATATTAGCATAAGTTATACCGTCGGTATGATGTCTTAGCGAACTCATGTCTCACCGACCAGCTTGAATGAGGATATATCGGCATGAGTTGTGGCGTCGATATAATGTCATGGCAAACTCTTGTGGTCTCACCGAACAACATGCGAGGGATTCATTTTGGCCAAACTTGTTGTGTTTGGTGTGATGTCATAGCGAAGTCTTTTTGTCTTGCCGACCGACAAAATAAGGGTATACATCTCAGTAAGAGTTAGGGTTTTCGGTGTGAGGTCTCAGCGAGTGACCTTCGGTCTCGCCGATGGAACACAAAAGGGACCTTGTCGACATAAGATCTGACTTGTCTCAACGACACACAAGATGGTGGGTGACTTTTGGTATAATGAAGTATTATCTATGTGATGTCTCCCCAAGAGCGATAAGTTACGGCGACAAGTTTGATCACGGGAGCTCTCAGCAAAACAAAGTCTTGTCTACAAGAGGTCTTCCTGACATCACAGGTTCACAGCGAAGCACAGAGAACACGGGGCGACTGACAGCGATATAATTGACTTCGGCATACTTACGGGGCTGTCTCGGTGACTGTTCCATTGGCGATTAACAAAAATTCAAACACTGTGGCCGACATGTGAATTTCTAAAATACCATTGCAGGCCGACATGAAATTTGCCCGAATACTACGGTTGGCCGACATGAATTTGAAGTGATATGTTTCCTAATGTTGGTGTATAAATATGCACTCCCGATTGTAATTGAGGAGGGAGATCTAAGATAGATACAGTAGATTAGGAATGGACACAGTAGAATAAAGTTCTCATTCCAGAGACTATGTTGCATATTTTCAAATGGCGATTTCAATGAAATTCAGCTGGTGTGGTAGTTTATTTCTGGTGTCAATTGTCTGTTGAATTTATTAAAAAGTATTGCTATGCTGTCTCCAAGTTGATTCTTTCTGATTGTTTAAATTGATATAACAAGCTTATTTTTAGTTTATCAGTGCACATTTGTTGTATCTGTGTGGTTAATTAGCCGGTTCTCTCAAGAAGAGATTAAATCCTTTTAGTTGATCACAGTGATCAGGGAGATTCATCTGGATTATTAAAGTAGAGCTTAGTAGTCATAATTCTGCATGTTTATACAAGTTATAAACAGAATATATGTCGACAATTTGAGTTTCTGCTAGAATAAGTTGCCCACTTACGTTTCATTTGACTCCGCATACCCAATAAGGCACTGGTATCTGCATTTCATCATTTGGATTTATTCAGTTTCTTTACATCTGTTAATTGAGAATTTTAGGATTTAGATTAAGAAGATTGCTATTGCTATTTGTATCAAGTTTGAATCCATTTGTTCACTTCCATCTGTCATTGTGGACAAATCATTGCAAGAAGGATAATCATAAGTCAAGTTTGCTTCATTCAGATAGGTACACCCGCCTAGGTTCAGCAGCACTTGAAGAGTAGAAGGTTTAATTCATTTGACCTTGTCTGTTACCCTAAAACGTATCAAGAGATTGGTAGCCTCTTGAGGCATCCCACCTGCGTTTTTGAGAGCTAACAAATTGGCGACTCTGCTGAGGATTACATTAGAAAATTCGGTTGAAGACCATCATATAAAGTCAGTGAAGAAAAGGATATAATTTGAGAGGATTCAGAAAGAGTGATTCCACTGGGGAAAAGATAAGAAATAATCATTTTCCTACTTTTGGAAAAGTAGGTGGCGACTCTAAAAAGGCTTGATGAAGAATGGAATTTGTGTATGGAACGAATGAGTACACAAATGTAGGCAGACATTAGATTCCTCAAATGCTTGAAAATACGATTGGAAATTCTCATAATGGAGGCAATGCATATCATGCACAACAGAGTACATACTCACCACAACCACCTCATGGTGAGCAGTATGTGCCATATCATCATACACAACACTATGGTCTAATGTACCATCATCAGTACCCACCTAGCGCCCCCCTCATCAATACACAACAATGATCAGACAGTTTGATTTGGCAGGGATTCAATTATCCCCTTATCCAATGGATAGCAGTTGGAGAAGTATTGTTCCAAGGTTTACTGGGAGTGATGTAGTCACTGCTGAAGAGCATCTAAGAAGTTTCAATGCTTTCATCCAATATTTGGATGTTCCATATGAAGATTTATGCATGAGTCTATTCATGATATCACTTATTGAAGACGCCAGGGATTGGTTCAATAGCCTACCAACAACTTCTATTAATTCTCTCCAAGGATTTCAGGATCAATTCCTCAAGCAATATGGGAATCTAAGTGCACCAGATGCTTCTCTTCATGAATTGATAGGCATTAAAAAAGATCAAAATGATACAATTTATGACTTTAATCGAAGGTTCAATAAGTTGCAGAATAAAATACCTCCTGGATCAAAGTTGCCAGACTCTATAGCACTGAGTGTTTATTTGAATGCATTTGATCCTAAAGCAGGGTATGAATTGAGAAATAGATTCCCAAGAGATTTGGTTGAAGCATAGAAGATAGCATTGACAATTGAAAACAATAGGAAGGCTGCTGGGATAATCAGTAAAAGAGACAATCCTAAGGTTCCTCAGCAAAGCAACAATTAACAGTATAGACAGGATAATACTTACAAAAATGAGAGGCCGAGGTTGCATGACATGCCTTATAATACAGACTGGAAGGACGGAAAACCTATAACAGCTAGGCCTGGAAACAAGGAGGCTCTTAATCCATTGAAAAAGAGGGGAACCTATATGGTAAGTAACAATTATTTTTGTGAAGTTTGTGATATGCCACATTCCCTAGATTATTGTGTTGTAGCCCAGAGAATGCAAGAAGAGGGAATGTTGGTGAGAAATAGTGGAGAAGATCACATAGTATATTTGACTTCAAATAATTTTCACCATGTTGTGGAGAGGTACTCATCTTCGGAGGATGACGATACAAGAGATCTCTCTTGCACAACAGATTGTGGTAGGAAAAGCAGTGCATGTTGTGAGGAATCCAGTGAATATTTAGATTCTGATGATGAACCTGAGGATTTTGATCTGCAGTCAAGGGATTCTTCTACCTCTTACGAAGATCAGGATGAAGAGGCAATGGGAAATATTGATCCATCTGATAGTAGGTATACAATACCTCTAGCTGTAGTTGAAAGCTATGAAGACACATTTGATGAAGAAGAGATTTGTACATCTGAAAATGGTTTCCAAACTTTTTCAAACCCATTGTATGATGAAGAGTTAAAGGAGGATCAGATGATATTTTGCAAAGGTATGTCCAAGAATGAACTTCAAGTATTTTCAAATCCACTTTATGAAAGAGAGGAGCTAATTTCAGACAAGCAAAATGATGGAATAAATGACTACACTGATAATGTTTCTGATTTCTCATTCTCTAATAGTCTTGGATTTCTTTTATATGATGACAAAAGTGAAGAATATAACTGTAGTGATGAAAATGTTGAGACTTGTTCACTCAGCAGTGAGAAAATTTTAGATTTGTTAACTCCTAAATACCAGGGATGTGCACATGAAGGTGATCTTGAAGTTTTGTGTCCAGCTTACATTTGTTTTGACAGTGAAAGATCTTTGTGTAAAGATTCTTATGACTCCCTATGCATTTCTTGGAATGATGGTGAAACCTTTGGTGTTGATCAAAAGTCTGTTTCCATTCAGGATGAGGTATGTGATTTTGTAATTTCTAATTCATGTGAAGAAGATCTTTATTTGCATGCCAAGGATGATAGAATTCCAGCTTTGATTGGTTCACATATGCATGATATTAAGGATATGAGTCATGATCCAGTGTTGTCTCCGAATAGAGATATTGAAGAGGTGCAAAAGGTTTCAGATTTGTTTGTTTCAGACAATGTTGGTCTGACAGAATTTTTTGATTCTCAAAAGAAGCACTTTGATGGTCAATTTTTAATACAGCTGGGAGGGTGTTTCATAATACATAACAGTGAGAAAGATAATGAGGAATTTTGCATTGAATATATTTGCGTTTTGTATGTTGAAAATAACAGGGGTCTGTCCCATGATGATGAAGAATTTGAAATACAGGATGGTGTAGGGATTTTGAGCCAAACTGAGCACGATGATTATCAAAAAACTTGCAATGACAGTGATAGGAAATATTGCATGAGTATCTTCAAGAAGAATCTGTTGAGCTCAAGACAAAAATAGGTATTTGACAGGGGGAAGTGTGGTTTGAGTTTTAGATCATAACAGCTCAGAATAGGTGAAGTTAAACACAGAGGATTTAGGGTTGCCAGTGCATGGACAACTCTTAATGGTCCTCTTTAAAATTCTTTTCCATACATAGTAGTTTAGGGTTTTTTTCATCTCCATCTTGAATTCATTTTCCATTCGTGTCCATTTCCATTCTACTCACTGCTCGTCATTTTGTGTCTGGTCTGCTCACCCAAAGATCTGGATCCTTGCAATGATCTTACTCTCATTCATCCCCAGATGAAGCCACTGTTAGAACTGTAAAAATATGATGTTTTTACATGTTGATTTTACTCATATATTTCCAGATTGGTCCTACCGTGTGCATATTTCACCCTTATTTTGCCCATGTGGTCCCATTGTTTCCATCGAGTCTTGCATAATCCACATCTGGGTTCCTATCGACATGAAGAAACCAGGGTCTCCCAATCCATTGTGCATTTTATACTTGTAAATGTCTATGTTGCCTCTTGGTAAGACGTTTTTGCTGTCACAGCGATCGGGATCCATCTCCAGGCACCTATCAACGTGATATTCACATTGTTTTGGTGACAGAAAAGGATCATATCAGCATAAGTTATACTATCGGTATGATATCTTAGCGAACTCATTATGTCTCGCTGACCGGCTTGAATGAGGATATATCGGCATGAGTTGCGGCATCGATATAATGTCATGGCAAACTCTTGTGGTCTCACCGAACAACATGCGAGGGATTCATTTCGGCCAAACTTGTTGTGTTCGGTGTGATGTCATAGTGAAGTCTTTTTGTCTTGTCGGCCGAGAAAATAAGGGTATACATCTCAGTAAGAGTTAGGGTTTTCGGCGTGAGGTCTCGGCGAGTGACCTCTGTTCTCGCTAATGGAACACAAAAGGGACCTTGTCAGCATAGGATCTGACTTGTCTCAGCGACACACAAGATGGTGGGTGACTTTCGGTATAACAAAGTATTATCTATGTGATGTCTCCCCGAGAGCGATAAGTTACGGTGACAAGTTTGATCACGGGAGCTCTCAGAAAAACAAAGTCTTGTCTACAAGAGGTCTTCCCAACATCACAGGGTCACGGCGAAGCACAGAAAATACAGGGCGATTGACAGCGATATAATTGCCTTCGACATACTTACGGGGCTGTCTCGGTGACTATTCCATTGGCGATTAACAAAAATTCAAACACTGTGGCCGACATGTGAATTTCTAAAATACCATTGCAAGCCGACATGAAATTTGCCCGAATACTACGGTTGGCCAACATGAATTTGAAGCAATATGTTTCCTAATGTTGGTGTATAAATATGCACTCCCGATTGTAATTGAGGAGGGAGATCTGAGATAGATACAGTAGATTAGGAATGGACACAGTAGAATAAAGTTCTCATTCCAGAGACTATGTTGCATATTTTCAAATGGCGATTTCAATGAAATTCAGCTGGTGTGGTAGTTTATTTCTGGTGTCAATTGTCTATTGAATTTATTAAAAAGTATTGCTATGCTGTCTCCAAGTTGATTCTTTCTGATTGTTTAAATTGATATAACAAGCTTATTTTCAGTTTATCAGTGCACATTTGTTGTATCTGTGTGGTTAATTAACTGGTTCTCTCAAGAAGAGATTAAATCCTTTTAGTTGATAGCAATGATCAGGGAGATTCATCTAAATTATTAAAGTAGAGCTTAGTAGTCATAATCCTGCATGTTTATACAAGTTATAAATAGAATATATGCTAACAATTTGAGTTTCTGCTAGAATAAGTTGCCCACTTCTGTTTCATTTGACTCTGCATACCCAATAAGGCACTAGTCTCTGCATTTCATCATTTGGATTTATTCAATTTCTTTACATCTGTTAATTGAGCATTTTAGGATTTAGATTAAGAAGATTGCTATTGCTATTTGTATCAAGTTTGAATTCATTTGTTCACTCCCATCTGTCATTGTGGAAAAATCATTGCAAGAAGGATAATCATAAGTCAAGTCTGCTTCATTCAGATAGGTACACCCACCTAGGTTCAACAACATTTGAAGAGTAGAAGGTTTAATTCATTTGACCTTGTCCGTTACCCTAAAATGTATCAAGAGATTGGCAACCTCTTGAGGCATCCCGCCTACGTTTTTGAGAGCTAACAACAGACATTTCATCCTTGCTCTGCAGGCTTCGTGATGGATATCTCAGCTCGGTCACAACCTCACTCAGTCATCGAGAAATTAGTGCTGAACATGGCCAATTGTAACTTTGCAGTCAACTACAAAATAGGAAGTTAGCAAAAAATTTAATATCTCTTGCAAATGGATGCCTAGAAGGCCAAATAAGGACTTTTGAAAATTAGTGAAGTTCGCTGGGTGCATCCAGATACCTTGTTGTATTGCTAATTGATTAAAAATAATATTTAATATTTATTTTGCATGCATAAGTATTAAATGGCGATTTTCTTCAAAGTGGCGCCTTTTTGATGCTTACTTTCAAATTTTCACTCAAATCAAGATGAATATTTTTATTATTATTTTGTAATCCAGACTCTGAGTCAGTATTAGTTCAATTGGAGGGGGTTCAATCAGAATCATGCTTTTTCAGTTAGGGTTTTAAAATCTTGCAGTCATCCTTAATGTTGTGATTTTACTCTATTTAATCATGACACCATCATTAAATCATTCAACCAGCTTCAGAAATTCATAATTCTTCAAGGCAAAGGCAAATTTTCTTCCAAAGTTGGGCGATTTCATCAGCAATCAATTTTAGAGGTCCATCAAAATATTCCTTTTGCAGGTGCAAGTTTGAATTTATCAGCAAGTTTGAAGATTAAAGTGGTGATTTTGACAAAGGAGAGCAATAAAAACATCTTTCTTCTTCTCAAACTCTTCCAAATTCTCTTAGATTTCATTCGCATGTTTGAAGAACAGGCAAATTTTGGCAAAACAAATCTCTTGGGTTCATTCAGAATAGCTTCCTCAAGAAAACCCATGTGCTAGAATTTATTAGGAAAATTTACTCTAGAGCATCAATTCTTGAGGCTCTAATTTTCTCAATTGAAAATTCCTTGCATGGTCGAGTAGAAGTCAATTTTTCTCATTTCTGACATTTTGGGTTGTCTTATAATATTTTTCTGGACAAAACCCATATCTCAGATTTTTTCGTGAAAATTGCCCTTTGATAGGCTATTTTTAGCCTCAACAAGCTATTTTTAGCTTTCCAGAAAACTTGTTAGAATATAGCCATGTTCACAGTCAACAGGCGAGTTTTTCAAAATGCAATACACTCAGCTCGATTTCAAGACCAAATTGGTCATGACTCATGACTTCATCAGGATAGTTGACACGAATCTCCACAAGGTGCTTCCAGAAGCAGTCTTAGATCCACTCAAGATTAGAGATTCGATAGTTCAGAACATTTAGTAGTCTAGGTTACTTTAGGCCGCTTCCATACCTATCTCAGTTCACTGCGTAGAGTTTGTAATCTCTTGTGCTAAACATTACAACTCTACTACTTGTGAGATAGTGTCAGTAGATGGACGAGTCATATGCTGTCTCAAGCCCTTGGACGTTCAAAGATGTTTTGGTATCCCTCAATACCCGAGCAGTCTAGTCATTATTATGGAGTAGTGTGAGTGTGTATTTAACGCTAATATGGACAAGTGTCAGAATAAGATGACATAGCAATGGTTGAAGCAAAAGAAGAACAAATTGCCAAACAATGTGGGTCGCAGTGAATACAAGGATGAGTACGCGATTCTAATTACAATCTTGAATCGTGTCTTAGGTCATGCAGATGCCAACATATTTCAACCTTGATTGTATTACATCATTGGTCAAATCATCTCCGGGCAAGAGCATTATGATTGGGCATCCTTCATCAGCGATATTCTCCATGAGAAAATCACCAGTTTCCTAGTTGCCCACGAGTTTCACATATGTTCCTACCTCATGTACTTGATCGCTTATCAGGGTCAGTTTAAAGGGTTGAACATGGTGGGCATACTTACTGTTCAGAAAGTCTATCACTACTATGATCAACTTGAGTTCACTAAGGCTGAACGTCACTTCAAGCGTGTTCATGAGGCTGTCTTGACTTACACAGTGAGAAACTTAGACTGGGAGTTGCACATTCGTATCTCGGCTGTTGCTAGAGCAGCAATGTTTGATTGGGCAGACTGGTTCATTCAGTTCCCTACATACACCTACATTCGCATATATGGATTTATAGGAAATCCAGCCATGCTTCCATGCTATCCTTTGGATAGGACAGTTTTCATGGATTTTTTGAGGCAATTACACGATGTTCATCATCTTTTGTGCTACAAGCGTAAATAGGATGCCTCCTTTCCCATGCAGTTTGAAATCTATTGGTGCAGAATGACAGTTGATGCCAAAGTTGCAGGACAGGAGTTGGAGAATTGCAAACTCAAGTATCTTATTGATACTCACACCTATGATCCTTGGGGTCGTTATTAAGAGCGTCTTGGCATTCGCTCATACCATAAGCATACAATGGAGGATTATTGGGTGAATTGTGACGATGCCTTTGAGGTGTGCAGATGCAGCTATGGCCACTTCTCTCTCTCATAGATTTATGTCTTCTTGGCTAAAGATGTGGGAGGTTTATCAGATGATGAGGGAGAGATACTTCCTCAGTTTTTTAGAGAGCAGGTTGATACACAACCATTTCCTACAGTTGATTGGTACGCCAAGGAATATTCATTAGTAAAAGAGAGGTCAAGTAGAGTTATCCAGAACAATATACTTTACCTCGACAACAAGAAGAATAGGAGGGTAAATGTTCCTAGAGCAAAGCCGTCAGTGGTCGATCCTTTATTACCTTCCTCTTCTAAACCCAAATAGAAGAAGAGTAATCCTCCAAAGAAGAGTCAAGCGCCTAACAATTCAAAAGGGAAGGCGCTTGCAATTGATACACACATGGTGCCTATCAAAGAGCCAGTTCAGATTTTTCTAGAGCTTGAGATACAACCTCGTGTTCCATCACCTACACCTGAGCAGTCTCTAGTCCCGATTCACATTGAATTGGACTTAGACTCGCCACCTCGCAAAAATTCCTCTACATATTCACTCACGTCAGAGCCTCTCATTCCTAGTACAAATCCTTCCAGTGGCATTACCTGAGACCAGTCTTGGATTGAGGCCCAACTAGGAAGGAAGAGGAGGCAGCCATCCTACGTCCTTGATCATTCTAATTTTGATTAGGCTTACTAGGATGCGCTCGACAAAAGGATCAAGAAACAGGTCCATGCGTAGAGGAATGTTGATATGGAGATCGTCATTGAGACTTCCATACCTCCAGAGGGGAAGAGTTTGGATGAGATTGAAGCTCAAGACTTCGAGGTGATCATAGTCAACCTTGGTCGAAGCACCCGCCATACACAGGTTGATCTCTGACAGGTTGCTACAGGCAGTGCAAGGGATAGGATGATCAAAGACGAAGAAGACAAAGCAACCCTCAAGGCTAAAATCAAACAACTTCGTTAGTACATTTCTAGCCTTATACACAGGTTAGATGTCACCGCTACACTCTCGCCAATGCTAGAGCCACCAGTAGAATAGGGTCAGCTTAGTCACCTTGGTGCATACGACAAGCGTTTGGAGGACTGGGAGGAGGAGTTTATTACTAGAGGTCGCTCTGTGCTTGTAGAGTTATACTAGTTGTAGTATAATGCACGTGAACTCCGTCTACGTCTCCAAGATGAGGAGCAAGACATGGCGATTGACAGACTGTGGGATGAGATTATGATTGCTCACCTGAGTGTGGCATAGGAATCAGTCATAGATGCAGAAGATAAAGAAGTTATCTACGCTTGGAAGACATAGTTGGTATTCAAGGCGAAGATACGAGAGATGATGGCATCAGAGTTGGCTGAGAGTAGAGATCATGTTACTAGTGCACTCTGGTATGTGAGAACTATTGTGTCTCGCATACCGTGTCAGTATCAGATTGAGGGTGGTGCATATGTTGAGCTTGTTGATGTATAGTCAGAGATCTAGGCACTCATTCATAGTATTTTGAGTGGAGAGACCGTTGGCTGTAGGATTAATCAAATTACAGTCATGTCAATATTGTTCGATGAAGCGACCAAGAGCAGAGGTGAACTTCAGTGTCAGATTACAGCTGGTGAAGACATGCTGCACAAACACAGTGTACTTCGGTAGAGTATCAGTGCTCCAGAAAATGATGCCGTCAACAACCTCGTGGAGGGGTTGGTTGCTCGAGATCACGGTCAGTAGACTTTAGTTCCTACCTCTTAGGATAGACATTAAACACAGGAGTTAAACTTGGTGTTACCTTTTCAAGTTAACTCGCTGTCACATCTCATGCATGTCTATTATGGGATTATCTATGTTCACTTGGAGTTACTTTTAGGGTTTTCGTTAACTGATGGTAGTATTCCAGTTAAGTTACTTTCAATAAGGACGTGCATGCTTGCACATTGTCCATTTAGATTAATTGTAGTGGTTAACTGATGGTAGCTTTCCAGTTAATTGTATGGTTTGCTTTATTAGGGTTTAGCAATAAATATTGCATGCATTGCAAGACTGTAGTTGACTCAAGGATATTTTAGGGTTCCCTATAGCTTTTGATGTCTATAAATAAGAGCTTTTGCTCATTTGTACATAAATTTTGCACGAGAGAGTAATATATGTTGTGCCCACCTTTCCTATAATATTGCTTATTTTGTATATGTTCATGAGTATTTATTGTGATAATGAATTGTTATGCCACTCGGGTTTCATGCAATTATTATGGTGAATGCTTGCCTTAGTTAGATATAGTGGCTAGTTTGATCGTAAATTGTATGCGTGTCTCGTCTATGCAATTTACTATCCTAGTTGGCTATCCTTTGTGTTTTGTATTCAATAAACCTATTCAGATTGAGCAAATAGTTGTGTGCCCACCTTTCCTTCAAGTTGAGAATCCGTACTTGGTTTATCGTGTGATGTGTGTGAGTAATAAACCTATTTAGATAAGTAGATAGTTGTGCCACCTTGCCTTCATGTTGTGAGTCTATACCTGGTTTATTGTGTAATAATCATTCCTGCTCCGTTTGCTCATGCTCCGATATCTTGAGGGGATTGGATAGTTTAAGTTACTTAGTTTTGGGTTGTAGTTAGGTTCTGCGAAACCAAAAAAAATTAGATGCAACGTTCGAAGTTTATTGCAAACCTTGTGCCTCTTACAGCTGAGACAAAAATATAGGAAATAAATTAGTTTACTTTTCAAGCACTTTTGTCAGCACAACAAGGGAGCTTCCCCTCCTAATTTGAAGAGCCTTCACAGGCTAGGGGCGCCCTTGCTTTTGGGACCCCTAATGCAATTTTCTGGTGCCTTACATATAGTCATTGGATGTGAAATACTTCCAGTCATGCAGTGAGCCTATCATCCAGTCAGTAGGGTTCATCGTTCTCTGTCAGTGGTAGTTTGAAGCATCAAATGGCAGAATGGAGAAATGACTGTCTGGTGGTTGAACATAAATTTAATCAAAGGTGCCTAATTTTTTGAGGTGTCATACATTGGTTTTAGTAGTTGCAGCTCCCAGCAGACATTTCATCCTTGCTATGCAGGCTTCGCGATGGATATCTTGGCTTGGTCACAGCCTCACTCAGTCGTCCAGAAATCAGTGTTGAACATGGCCAACTGTAACTTTGTAGTTAGCTACAAAATAGGAAGTTAGCAAAAAAGTTAACATCTCTTGCAAATGGACGCCTAGATAAGAGATTTGATACTCTAGAACGCTCCTAGTTCAGGTTTTGTACCTTCGAGTTCAAAAGTCGCTAGAAAACTATTGGTGTAACAACTAACACCTATGGAGTACAAGTTGGTACAGACAGCTATGCACACTACGTAATGAGTGCTCTTTCGACATCCAAGGGCTTGAGACTGCATATGACTCGTCCATCTACTGACACTATCTCACGAGTAGTAGAGTTGTAATGCTTAACACAAGACATCACAAACTCTATGCAATGAACTGAGATAGGTATGGAGACGGCCTCAAGTAACCCAGACTGCTGAATGTTCTAGAGTATCGAATCTCTTATCTTGGTAGGATCTAAGACTGCTTCTGGAAGCACCTTGTGGAGATTCGTATCAACTATCCCGATGAAGTCATGAGTCAAGACCGATTTGTTCTTGAAATCGAGCTGAGTGTATTGCATTTTGAAAAACTCGCCTATTGACTGTGAACACAGCTATATTCTGACAAGTTTTTTGGAAAGCTAAAAATAGCCTGCTGAGGCTAAAAATAGCCTATCGAAGGGTAATTTTCAGGAAAAAATTTTGAGATATGGGTTTTGTCCATAAAAATATTCTAAAACAACCCAGAACATCAGAAATGAGAAAATTTGACTTCTACTCGACCATGCAAGGAATTTTCAATTGAGAAAATTAGAGCCTTGAGAACTGATGCTGGAGTAAATTTTCTTGATAAATTCTAGCACATGGGTTTTCTCGAGGAAGTTATTTTGAATGAACCCAAAAGATTTGTTTTTCCAAAATTTTCCAGTTCTTCAAACATGCGAATGAAATCTGAGAGAATTTGGAAGAGTTTGAGAAGAAGAGACATTTTTATTGCTCTCCTCTATCAAAATCATCACTTTAATCTTCAAACTTGCTGATAAATTCGGACTTGCACCTACAAAAGGAATATTTTGATGTCTTTGAAATTGATTGTTGATGAAATCGCCCAACTCTGGAAGAAAATTCGCCCCTGCCTTGAAGAATTACAAATTTCTGAAGCTAGATGAATGATTTAATGATGGTGCCATTATTAAATAGAGTAAAATCTCACCATAAAGGATGACTGCAAAGATTTTAAAACCCTGACTAAAAAAGAATGATTCTGATTGGTCCCCCTCCAGTTGAATTGATATTGACTCAAAGCCCGGATTACAAAATAATAATAAAAATATTCATCTTGATTTGAATGCAAATTTTAAAGTAAGCATAAAAAAGGTGCCACTTTGAAGAAAATCGCCATTTAATACTTATGCATGCAAAATAAATATTAAATATTATTTTTAATCAGTTAGCAATAAAGCAAGGCATCTGGATGAACTCGACGAACTTCACTGATTTCAAAAAGTCCTTATTTGGTCTTCTAGGCGTCCATTTGCAAGAGATGTTAACTTTTTTGCTAACATCCTATTTTTTAGCTGACTACAAAGTTACAATTGGCCATGTTCAACATTGATTTTTGGACGACTGAGTGAGGCTGTGACCAAGCTGAGATATCCATCGCGAAGCCTACAGAGCAAGGATGAAATGTCTACTGGGAGTTGCAACTGCTAAAACCAATGTTTGACACCTCAAAAAATTAGGCGCCTTTGATTAAATTGATGTTCAACTACTAGACTGTCATTTCTCCATTCTGCCATTTGGCGCTTCAAACTACTGCTGACGGAGAACAATGAATCTTGCTGACTGGATGATAGGCACACTATGTGACTAGAAGTATTCTGCATCCAATGACTATATGTAAGGCATTAGAAAGTTGCATTAGGGGTCCCAAAAGCAAGGGTGCCCCTAGCTTGTGAAGGCTCAACCACCATTTTGTCAAAATTGCAACTTTTATCCGGATACCCTATTTCACCCCTTGATACTGGGAGTTGGAGTGCTCTGATTCGTGCATTGTTTCTCTCATTGCGTAGCTAGAACAACTTACAAGAGATGTCTCTGGAGGTGATGAAGCAAGAAAGCTACTTCTAAGACCTCAAAGAGAAGATAGCCTCTTCTAAGATGAAATATATGCTCTATACTTAGCCATTTTTCAGACATCTTCACTTTTTAGCATTCTTCAAAAGACCTCACACGTACGAGCGTTTTCCAAATCCTGAAGGTTGACGGCTAGGCTCGTTGGATAGCTAGGGTAATTGTGCACAAGTCTTGTGAAGACTGTGAAAGCTAAAAACCCCATCTGATAGGCCTAAAGGCTGGGCGCCCCTGGCCTACAGAGGTATAGGTGTATAATACTATTTTCTCCACCCTCTGATTTACATGCCTAGTAGAATCTCTACCACGATCACTCAAAATGTCGGATTGACTGGCGAACTGATGCATTGTGAAGCTAGACTAGATTATAAAAGATCTCAGGAAGACCACATCCGCAAATTCCATCATCTGATGAGTTAATTTCAAGGTCACCCCTGGGCTACAGGGGCTCAGATTTGCAAACTAACTACCTTTTGTGATATGCATCCACTTCGTAACCTCAACTTCTGACTTCGACTGCTGGAGTTTTGGAACTCGGATGACTGCGTTCGATAGCTCATTGGAAAGCTGGGCCAATTTGGAAGAGAATGAATGTATTTGCAAGCAAAAGCAACAAGATCTGGGCCTTCAAGGAGAAGGGCGCCCCTGGGCTATAGGGGCTCAAATATACTTTTTGCTAAAAATATTCATTTGTTTGATCTCTGTAATCACTGTTTCGACCACTTAAATGACCATGCAGGAGTATAATTTCATTGTGGAATGCTTCTCCATCATGATATATCTTGCTCTGAGTCCCTGGTTCAGGTTCTGAGCTCCAGGTACTCACCAATTGTTGCTGATGACTGACATGACACTGACCAAAGTCCATATTTGACTAGCCCAAAAACTATATTTTGACATCATTTTAGCAAGGTTTAGACTCTTTTAAGCAAAATGCCTTAATGAAGCAAAAAAATTGGTTTGGGTACAACATTATGCTTCGTCTGGTGACCATGTCAGATACTTACGACATAGGAGAACCCTAGAATCTTTGTGTTATGTAGACCGGTGACTTATGATTTGGACATCGGAGTCAGGACTTTTCCCTAATCACCTAAAAGCTTGGAGTTTCCTAATGACCTAACATAAAAATCACCTAAAATAAGACTACCTAAATCACCTAAAACACGACAAAACATCACAAAATGGGGAAACACAATACGACATTACGATAAATCATAAAAAGTATTTACAAAATATTTACAAAGTATCACTCCTCCCCCAGAGTGTTGAAGTGCTTGAGATACTGCCCCCTGTAAGAAAGCGGGAGGAGCCTTCCATCTTGATGCGAGAGAATATATGTGTTCTCTCCTATGGATTCATGGATTTGAAAGGGCCCTCACCAGAAGGAATCAAATTTACCATGCATTCCTTTGGGTTCATGCCTTTTGTCCTAGAAAAGGACTTGATCTCCGACTTCGAAGTGTCTCTGATAAGCCTTCTTGTCAAAAATATTTTCACTCGCTCTTGGTGTTGAGTGATTTTATCAACAACCTCCACCATCTCTCCTTCAAGCTTCATTAGATATAGTATCCACTTCTAAATAAGATCTTTAAACTCTTCATCCTCTAATGTAGATGCCAGCTGTAAGGCAGAAAACTCCAAAGTGATGGGTAGACTAGCTTCTGTACCATACAAAAGTATGAAGGGCGAGGTGCCAATAGCTCTTTTAGGAGTTATACGATCAAACCAAAGAGTGTCATATAACTTTGTGTGCTAAGCCCGCTGATTTGACTCAACTAACTTGCGCACAATTGTGACAATGTTTTTGTTTGATGATTCAACCTGTCCATTACCCTGAGGGTAATAATCTGATGAATGAGACAACATGATGCCGTGATAAAAATAAAAAACTCAGAATCTCCTCTGATGAGAAGCATGTTGCATTATCAGCCACAATTTTTCAAGGAACTCCAAAGCGAGAAATGATATTCTCCTTTAGAAAGTTGCAAACCACTTTGAAAGTAGCTTGTTTGGTAGGAACTGCTTCAACCCACTTCGTGAAATAATCTATTGTTGTCGGGACATAAACATGCCCCTTGCTGGAACTCGGGTTGATAGGACCTACAAAATCAATACCCCATTGCTGAAATAGAGCATCAATAATAACTGGCCTGAGTGGAATAGTTGCCAATTTGACTTTGCCTGCAAACTGCTGGCATAGTTGACATTTATACACCCATTCATATGCATCACAGAACATAGTTGGCCAATAAAATTGTGCTCTCAAGATTTTGAATGCAGTGACTCTCAATGAAAAGTGTCCTTCGCATGCTTGACTATGAAAAGTATCCAACAATCTTTGTTGATAGTCTCTACCGACGCATAAAAGGAAAGTTTCGTCAAGGCTACGCTTGTGCAAAATGTTATTTACAAGCACGAAGTTCTGTGCTTTCAACTTCATTGTTCTCTTTTGTTGTTTGTCCATGTGACATGGACATTCTCCATATGTTGAATAATACCACAAGGGTGTGTACCATTCTTCCGAAAAATCAACAAATAGGACCAAAGGAAGGTCCTATTCAATTTCTTGTTTAGGATCAACTCCACCATTGCTCTGAAGCTTACAATCTCCATCCTCTGCCAATAATCGACAAAGACCTTTCCTGTGAACGAGCTTGGTCAGCTTGATTTCCAGAACATATTCTTGAACCTTTGCGATCCAGTTTCCTCTCTTCGTGCCCATCTCCTGTTGAGTTAGCACACTTTTGATTGCTGGATCGGTGACATACATCGTTGTATGAGAATTCAAGAGATAAAACCTAAAGTTCTTGATAACTCTAAAGACAACATATGCATTCTTCTCAATCTAAGAAGAGCACATCTCAACATCCTTAAAATTAGAACTCATGAAAGCAATCAAAGATTCTCCTTTTTTGCTGAGCTTCTATGTCAAAATAGCAGACATCGAGTGTTTTGACACATAACAATAGAGGATAAAATCCTTCTGAAAGTATGGTCTAACCAACACTGGTGCTTTAGCAATAGCTTCTTTGATTTTAATAAAGGCTTATTTTCCTTCTTCGATCCATACAAAAATGGACATCTTTTTCATCATTGCTGAAATCTCCTTTGTCAGCTTTGAGAAATCAGGCACAAATATTCGGATAAAGTTAACTTTTAAGAAAAAGGAATGTACCTGCGCTTTGCTTGTAGGAAGAGACAGGTTTTTGATTGAATCCACCCAATTCAGATCTACTCTAGTCCCCTCTTTGGAAACAATATGGCCAAGTAACTTTCCCTTCGTCACCGCAAAGATGGTCTTCTTTGGATTCAAAGATATCTTGTGATACCTGCATCTTTCAAACACTTCCACTAGATGTGAAAAGTGATCATCCTATTTATTTGAGAAAATAGTTAAGTCATCAAGGTAGACGACTATTATCTTGTCCTTGAGATCCCCAAATGCCAAGTCCATAGCCCTCTGAAATGTAGCACTGACATTGATAAGGCCGAAAGGAATTCTTTCATAAGAAAACATCCCCGACGGCGTGGTGAAAGTTGTCTTAATCTAATCCTCCTCAGCCATTGCAATCTGATTGTAACTGGAAAAACCATCAGGAAGTGATAGCATCTCTGATTCGGTAACTGTCTGCAATGTATGCTCCATGGTAGGTAAGGGATAGTTGTTTTCAAGGAAGATTGATTTAAGTTCCTGAAATTAACACAAATCCTGATTTCACCATTCTTTTTTTGTACATGAACTATATTGGACATCCAAGTGGAGTAATGAATAGGAAATATTATCCTTGAGTCCATTTTTTGAATCTCCGCGTAGATAGTGCTTTGAATTCGCGGATTGTAATGTCTTTGTTTCTGCTTGAAAGGCTTAACATCAGACTTCAACATAATTGTGTGAGACAATTCTATGGGTGTGAAGACTTTCAAATCTTCGTATGACAAGGAAAAAACATCCTTGTACTACTTGAACAAGGTGATAAACCTCTCAGTCTCTTCTAAAGTACCACACTTGCCTAAATTTACAAATTGAGGTTTTTCTTTAGTGTCGATGTTGACTTGATTGTATTCTGATGAAGTATTAACACCTGACCTCTTCTAATCTTGGATGTAATGATCATGCCTGTCAAAAATATCCTCTAAAGATACAAAATCCTTAGGAATCTGATTTCCTTTCAAATGTATGATTCCGGATTCTGCAACTTCAGAGTCTTCAACAATTGACTCTTTGAAAGGAGTTGAACTACCTTCAAAGAACAATTCTATGTAATTATCTCCCATGATGAGAAATTATTCAATATCCTCATCATCATCGAAGACTTGCCAGTTGTATGAGTTATCAGGTACAACTGGCCTGTAAATCAACTCAATAGCAAATGAATTATGTTGAAAGTCAGAGTTTGGCATGAAAAGAGTAGCTGACACTGCAAGAGCATCAAATTTTCTATTGTCTATTCTTGGAATGTATTGGATATTAAACGCATCAAACTAGTTGATTACATTCCACACCCTCTACTTGTAGTTTTGAAGGTGATTATTTCTCACATGAAACTAGTCTTTGACCTGTTTAACAATCAACTCTGTGTCTCCTTCAACTTTAAGCAATTTGATCCCCATATCCTTCACGTTCTTGAGACCTAACAAAAGTGCCTCGTATTTAGCAGTGTTATTGGTGCATTTGAATTGTAACCTATATGCGAAAGGATATAAACGACCTTCAGGAGAAATAATGACTACTCCTGCTCCTAAGCCTAATGTTGAGCAACTGTCGTCAAATTGCATTGTCCACATTTTAGATTCTTCATTTGACATTTTCGTGGAAAGTGCAAAATTCTGACATTCTTCAGTTACTTCTGACACCATAGCATATGTACTTGGACCTGTGTCTTGACATAACACTTGAGCACGTGGATCCTGGGACTTTACCACCGTAAACTTTGACTTTGCCTCTGGCTCTAGCTTAAATGTGCCCTTCTTCAATGGAATTGTCACGAATGACCAATCCATCTGAATCTCTCCTCTGAGATCTTTATAGAAACTCTTGCTAAGTAGCATCTCGTAGTTGGTAGGAATATCAGCCACCAAGATAATCATCATAATATTCTTCTTAGGACATGACGCTAGCCTTACTTGTGCATCTTTAAGTTGACCGACTAACGACACCGGCTTGGACTCAAGTGAGTAACACTTTTCTTGAGTAGAAGTGCACGAAAGTCCCAACACATTCATAATTTGTAGAGGAATAACGTTATCAGAAGCACCACTATCAATTATACAATTGCTTAATTTGAAACCTCCTATATATAAGGATATATAGAACGATTTTGACTTCTCTTTTGTAGGCATGAAGGACTGTAGTAATGTTGGCTAGACAACAACCTTCTTTTTCACAACCTTGATGATTCTATCCAACTGCTTTGGGTGATCTTTTAGATACTCCAATTGAGAGATCTGTACCTTCGTTTTCATCATAGAAGACACGATGTCAAAACTTGTTGAAGATGAATCTAGAGCAATCGACACAATGTTTTCTTGTGAAGTATTAGGATTGGAAGTAGAGGTTACTTCCTTACCTTTTGCATTTGAATTCTACTTCTCTTCCTCCTCTTTTTGTGCTTTGAAATGTTGCGGACGTATGAACACAGGTGAGCTGATATTCTCATCATTAACTGTGAGAGAAAAGTGGTGGTATTCTTCTTCTTGTTCTTCATTTACAGGTTCTCAATCAAAATACCCCGTTGTGGAGTCGCCATCAAAATCATCTATCTATGATGAGACGACGTTTGAATTGGAAGGTACAAAAATTGAACTAGGAGCAGCATCAACAAATCCCATGAGTTGATTCATTCTTTGGTTCTCCAGACATGTTGCGCTAGTGTGTTCAACAGAATCATGGAAAGTGCAAAAGACTGTGACCTTCTCAGCTTCATTGTTTTGTCTTGATTGTCCTTGTGGAAACTTTGGCTTGTAGTTGTTATACGGTTGGAAGTTTTTTCTCCTTGGCTGGTACTGTTGTTGTGGTTGAAATGATGGTGGTGTGGGAAAGGTTGGTTGCCCTTGAGGGGGTGACTGTCTCTTCAATATAGTCACCTCGTTTGCTACCTTTTGTAGTGATGGATCAACCGATGCTTGCATGAGTAGTCTGATCGAATCATCCTTCATCTTTCCCATCGTAATCATATTGTCTTCGAGCTTGATTACTTCTTCTTGAAGAAGCTATAGACTATCTTCTTCACTGATCTTCAAGAAAAAGGCAATTTTAGATGGCAGTGCATTGATGAAAGAACTCATCAGAATTTCAGGGGATGGATTTAAAGTATGAGAAAGACGTGTAACAAGGCGGCTAAACCTCACTACAAATTCTCTCATTGGTTCATGTTTCTCCATCTTCGAATTCGAGAGTTGTGCAAAAAGTCTATGACTGTCCTCGGCGGGCTTGAACCTCGCCAAGAACTTCTCACTCATGACGGCCCAACTGGTGATGATGCCTAGTTCAAGATTGTTGAACCGGTCTGATGCGTTGTTCTCAAGAGTCTCCACAAAGAGACACATTGCGATGTCCTCATGTGCAACATGCAAGACGAAACATGCTGCTGTGAATGCTGAAAGATGTTCATTTGGATGTCTGGAACCATCGCCATGAAATCTTGGGAAAAACTTGTGTGAACCCTTGGGTAGTTCATGGTGTCCTACTAAAGCCAACGGTCTAATATTGTCACCCCAAGTCAAGGGGGCTAGATGTTTTGCGTTTCTTCCATTTCGACCATTGTGGTTATCGTTGTTGTTATGATCACTCATTTCTTCTGTTGGAATGGGAATCTCTTCTTATAAAACTTCTCCTTCAATGAATTGATCAGGAGCCTCTTTAAAGATAGGATCTGGCTAGATTGGAGGATTACCTCTCCTTCTTCTAGTATAAACTCAATATGCTAGGATGCTTAATTCCACGCGGGAGGTGGCAAGATTGGTCTACCTATTGCAAGATCTGCTTTCTCTTCTTCTTTATCTAGAGTTGTAGCCGCATTTCTCCACTGAGTGGTAGATGTATGATTTTCAAAAATAAAAGTGCGCAAGCTATTGATGATGTCTGACTACTCTGCTTCAATGAAAACTAGATTCGGCTGTATAACAGGCGGAATTAGTCTTGGTTGTTGTACTGGAGCAGTAGGACGCCAAATAGTCATAACTGTGCAAACCCTGATTTAGGGTAAATAGTGACATAAAAATTTGTGTTTCTCCCAACTTTTCCATTGAAATGTTCTAATTCTTGGTGAAAATATTCCACATGGCATGTAATTTCATGTTTTTGAGGTTTCAGACCATAAGGTACAGGCTAATATGTGAAAAGAGAGAGGTTAGGAATGAAAATATGTGTATTGTATGAGAAAACAGAGTTTTGGGATAGTCAAATAGCCTAAAGCCTAGGGTTTGTTAAAATGTTTATGAAAATATACTTCTGATAGATTTGTGAGCATGTGTAAACCCAATGAAGACTTTTTGAAGTGTTGATTGAATGAGTTTGAGACTGGAGATAAGAGAATCAATAAACCCTTGTACAGTTTAAGCCCAATCAGACCTAATTTGGAATGGTAACAGTCAAGTTTTAGCCCTATTTCCTAAAAAAACCTATGATGATCTTTTGATATGTTTTAAAACCCCTTAAGGGGGTATCCTAAAATCCATCACAGTCTTGATCTGCTGGAAGGCTTTATCATACTTCTCATCCCACTTGTAAGTTATTCCTTTATGGCAAAGATGCAAAAAAGGGTGGATTTCGTCTGCTAGTTGCGCTATGAACCTTCTGATGGACTACAATCTTCCTTGTAGCCCTCTCATCTATTTCAGTGTTTGTGGTGGTTCCATGTTGAGGATGGATTTTACCTTTGTTGTATCAATTTATATCCCTCTTTGTGAGACAATATAGAGAAGATGTTTCCCTGATGTAACCCCGAAGACACTTTTTTGGATTCAACTATACCTTATACTCTTCAAGTCTATCAAAGATGGGTCCTAAGACTTGTATGTGCTCACTCCTTTTCTTTGATTTTTCCAAAATATCATCAACATAGTCTTCAACAGTTTTGTGGATCATGTCATGAAAGATGAGGGTCATTGCTCTTTGATAGGTTTCTCCTACATTCTTGAGCCCAAATGACATCATGTTCCAGCAATATGTCCCCCATGGACAAGTGAATATAGTTTTGTGTTGATCCTCCTTGGCGATCATTATTTGATTATAGCCTAAAAAACCTTCCATGAGTGACAACATGTCATGTCCAACTGTTAATTCCACAATGAGGTCGATGTTAGGAAGAGGAAAATCATCCTTCGGGCATGCCTTGTTTAAGTCTCTGAAATCTGTGCATATTCTAATGCCCCCAATGGGTTTGGAGACTGGTACAAGGTTTAAAACCCACTTAGGATAATCTATCAGTCAGATAAATCATCAAGAATCTTTTATAACTCAAGTTTCACCAGGAGTGCTATCTGAGGGTGCATCTTCCTTAATTTTGGCTTCACAGGTTTAGCTTCAGGATAGACTGCTAAATGATGCACAACTACTTTTGGATCAAGCCTTGGCATATCTGTGTATGACCATGAAAATTTATCTCTTCACTCTTCTAGGAATATTGCTAGGTTCTTTTGTTCTTCATCTAACAAGGATTCAACATAAAAATTGATCTTGGGTGCTTTATATGTTCCCACATTGACTGGTGTTACCTTTTTTGCTAGTATTGCTAACTTCTCTGGATGTATCACGCTAAGGGGGAGATTGAATCCCTCATCCTTGGGTACCTCAGAGAGGTTTTCACCCTCGAATACATCCTTTATTTTTACTATTTTAAGATCAAAAAGTGCCATGGTGTGGTTTTCACCCAAATATTTGCACATTAGGTGCATTTCGTCAATTTTACGACTGGAGGATTCAATCTTCTCCCCATAGTATGCTCCTGTGTCTAGCTCTATTTCAAAACCTGCCTTGTGATCTACCCATGGTAAGTTGTCATGAAGTCCCATGAATTCTGAGATTGTTTCATCATTTTTGAATAAATCTAGAATTAGTGGTCCTTGTTAGTCCAGGTCAATGAGTTGCAGGTAGACTAGGCATATTTCAATTGGTTGATTGCATGGGGTGAAAGATGTTATAGATATCATGAAGAGGGAGTTATTCTCAAATAGATCCACAACATCAATGAGGAAGTCATCTAAGGTTTTATCACATGATGTAGGTAACCAAGAGGAAGCTTCAACTATTTTAGTGGGAATACCTATTCCAATAAGGGTAACCTTTCTAGTAGTACAATCTAGGCCAATATTCTTTAAGCGTTTCTTAGGAACGATAGGTTCTAGCAAACCATTATCATTTTTCCCTAGTTTCTCATTCTTGTTATATCCCCAATTTTGCATGAGCTGCAATCCTTTGTTATCATCTTCCATAGGAAGAACAGGGACATGTCATTCATCTTGATAGAGGAGTTTAGAGACATCCTCCTCATTAATGTCTTCTTGGTTCAAATCCCCCCACTTGGTGAAGGCGGTAGCTGCCATCTTGATGATTTAGGGTGCTTCATTGCTAGATGTTGGTTTTCCATGTGACTTAGGAGAAATAGGTAGCTCCCCCAACACAAAAGTGTCCTTCAATAGTTTATAGTTTCCACAACCATCAGCCTCGATCACTGCTTTGATGTCGGATATATTCTACATAATAGGTGTTTTCGTTTCTAAGGTTGATGCAAGGGATGATGGGTCAATAAATGAGGTAGATGGTGTATGCCTTTCATCATTATTGGGTATTTTGGGTATCTTATATAATATGGCCTCAAGGTTCTTGCAATAGTAGAAAGGCTCAAGATCTCCATGGATGGTGATTTCTCTGCCCTCAAAGGGAAACTTTAGACAATGATGATAGGTGGAGGCTACAACTTTTAGGGCATGGATCCATGGTCGACCAAGTAGGATGTTATAGGGAAGATCAATATCTAACACTTGGCATGTAGTTTCCACAATGAGGGGTCCTACTTGGATAGGTAATGCATTGATACCTTGTGATACTCATTCTTGATCATCATACGCTTTGATGGTTGTACTCTTTTTTTTCTCAATAGCATCTTCTGAATAGCCCAAGTTTTTGATCAGTTGAAGGGTGCAAATGTTTAAACCAACACCTCCATCCACTAAGACTCTTTTAACCTTGTTCTTATGAACAATTACCTTAAGGTGCAAAGCACAGTTATGAGATGGTTGTGATGGTAGGTCTTGTTCTGAGAATGTGAGAAGATGATTAGCGATATTTTGTACCATAGCTTGAAACTGATTTGTATCACTATCCTCAGGGACGGATGACTTTGATAAAGCTTTTTCTAAGATTTCCCTATGTGCGGGTGATAGCCTTAATAGTTCTAATATTGATATTTGTGTGGGGGTCTTCTTAAGCTGGTCTAAGAGATTATACTTGTTGGGATTTGATGTTAGAAAAGTAGGTTGTGCCCTAGATTGAGATGGAACTCCTTGGATAGTGACTTTTCCATGATGTGTAGTGACCCCACACTTCGCACTAGAACCTTTGATGATGACAATGGTAATGGTGCTATCATAGGAAGTGACCATATTGGAATAGGTATGTTGCACATTCATGTAATCCTTAGCTTTTCCATTGTTGTTTCCTTTGCTATTATTTGACATAGGGTTCTTGTATATCTTAAGATCCTAGTTACCGGTTGGTACTTCAATAGCTATGGTGTCGTTCTCGATGAGATATTGGATAATATTTTTGAGCCTCATACAATTTCTCATTTTGTGCCCTTTGATTTTGTGAAAGTCACAAAGATCATTCTCGTTGTACTAGGAAGGTTTCTCTTGTGGTTATTGGTAGTTTCCAAAGTTGGGAAGTGTTATTAGGTTTGACTCTACCAAATTCTTCATCATGGTTTTGATGGGTTCTTAAAACTGTGTGTGCTTGTGTTTAGGATAGTTGTTCTTGTTGGGTGTTTGTCGTTGTTGTGTTTCAGTGTTATTGATTTGATTAATCTATGGGGGTGTTGTTTGTTGCAAAGCTAGTTGAACATTAGCTATCTAATTGTTGTTTGGCCTAGGAGCACTTAGGACTACCTTAGCATCTACCACACCATCATTCATTATGTTCTTGTTCTTAGCCAAGACACGAGGCTTGTCATTTGAACTAGTTGACAACTGATTGTCTTTGTAAGCTTGAGTATTTCCCTATTAGATTAGAGCTCTCTTGATGTTAAGGGCTCTTGGAAAAAGCTTGTCATAAGATGTGATGCATTGCATTTTCAAGTGGAAGGATAGATCCAAATCTAGATTTTCTATGATGATCCCCACTTGTTGTTCTTCGGGAAGAGGCCACTTGCTCTTACTAGCTCTTTGCCTCCATCGTTGCAAGAAATCGGTGAAAGAGTCTCCTTTGTTTTTCCTAAGAGTATATAGTTCTTCTAGGATTACGTCCATGTTAAGATTAAAGGAGAAGTGATTGATGAATTTATCGGTAATTTCTTAAAAAGTTTTGATACCAAGAGGTAGTTGAGAAAACCAATCCATAGCAAGACCTATTAAACTTCAGGTGAAGAGGTGCATATATTAAATAAGAATTGTTGTAAGCCACCTCCATACACATGACGTTGAACTCTTTGACATGGTCCATAGGACTTCCTCTCCCTTTGTATTTGTCAAATTTGGGGATTTCAAAGCCAAGAGGGAATGGTACCATTGCGATATTTCAATCGAATGGATATGGACATAGATTCTGTGTATGGGCCTCTTTGTCTTGCACATTTGAAGGCCCTGCATTTCTTGTGACAATGCCTTAATTGGTGATGCTATATCATCTTCCGGGTTTGGTGGAGGGATATATGTTGGGATAGCGGATGGGTTGTATGTGGGATTCTGATATGATAAGGTGTTGTATGGTGTGTATGGCGGTGTGGGATTTTGTGAAGGTGATTGAGGTGTTGATGTGTATGTTCCTAACATGTTTGTATTGATGATGTTCTATTGAGGATTGTATTAGGAACCTTGTTGTTGTTGTTGTTGTTGGGCATATTGTTGAGCTAGTAAGGCTTGTTGTTTTTGTTGCGCCACTAGGGCTTGTTGTTGGGTCTACTATTGTTGTTGTGCTACTAAGGTTGCTTGATGAGCTTGATGTTGTTGTTGTGCTAAGGTTGCTTATTGTTTTTGTTGTTGTTGTTGTTGTGCTACTAGGGTTGCTTGTTAATGTTGTTGTTACTGTTGTTGCATTGCTAGGGTTGCTTGTTGTTGTATCTATTTTTGTTGTGCTACTAGGGTTGCTTCTTGTTGTTGTTGTTGTTGTCATGTTGTTAGGGATGCTTGTTGTTGTTGTCGTT
Organism: Sequoia sempervirens; assembly: GCA_007258455.2. NCBI lineage: Eukaryota > Viridiplantae > Streptophyta > Pinopsida > Cupressales > Cupressaceae > Sequoia > Sequoia sempervirens. Next base: position 47,267,513 of record VDFB02270651.1, read on the forward strand.
GTGTTGCTAGGGCTGCTTCTTGTTGTTGTTGTTGTTGTGCTGCTAAGGCTGCTTGTTATTGTTGTTGTTGCTAGATGGCTTGTTGATAAGCTTGTTGTAAATCTAAGGCATACACTTGCAATGTAGGATTAGTCAGTTGTTGGGACATCTATGATGAATGAGTGTTTATGTGTTGTGCAGATGGTGGGATCCCTTGGTTTAACATTCCCTGTAAGATGGTGGAATGAGATGGAGGAATGTAGGTTTGAGGTCCCATTTGATTTTTCATAGTGAAGGGGACTGTGCAAAAAGATAATGATGATGCCATTAGATTTTTCAATGTTAAGGGCATATTAGGACCTTGAGTCCATTGATTAAAAAGGTTTCCTTGTCCCATGTGTTGGGGATTTTCTTGTGATAGGGATGTGGACAAGGTATCACCTGTGTTGATGGGATTCATGACCAAGGGATTGTTTTGATTTGGGTTGATGATGGATGGGAGTGGGTTTGATGTATCAATGGGAGGATTGGATGAAGATGTTCCATGTTGCGTTAAAGGCTAATTTCGCATGAAGGTATTTCCTTGCCCTTTTGGGTCCACTTGTGACAGTTGGTCCATACTACTTTGCATGATGGTGGACACACTTGTGGTACTCATGGGTATGGATGAAGACAGGTGTCCCCGATAGGTTGAATTAGTGGTGGAGTAATGGATTGTAAGAGGTTTGTGAGGTTGTTTGGGATCTTTAGGAATGGGAGGAGCACCAAATGTTGGTGTCCATGTGGTCGTTTGGGATGGAGGATTGGTTTCAAGGGTCCCACAAGTGTGTTACTTTCAAATGGAAGAGTATGACCAAAGTATTTGGCAAGACTAGCTGCTACACTAGGTGTAGATGTTTGATTTAGCTCTAGAAATGGAGTTGTTTGCAAGGTGGATGAATTTAAGCCTTGTGTCAATAATTGTGCAACGAAAGATGGGGAGATTGGAGCAATGTTTTCTTAGACTTGACATTCCATGATTTCCTCCCTAGTGAGTTCAAATAGATTATTCGTGATGTCTTCAATCCCATATGGTCTTGATGGAGATGATGGTTGTTGTGATGGGGTAACTTGGCTTCTTGGATCAAATTCTTGAGGATTTGGATCACTTGAGGTAAATGTAACTTTGGTTTTCTCCATGACTCTCTTGTGTTGTGATCTTGTCTTTACCATAAATTTTGGGTCACCTGTGGGAGAGTTGTGTTGAGATTTGTAATGTTTGAATTCTCTAGTTGACTCAAATCTAGGTAAGAGGGATTCTCTAAGTATTTTTGGAGCAATGATGATAATGGAAGATGAAAAGATGGATGATATGGGTAGTGATCTCTGCAATCGTTTTGGGAGAACACTTTTGACTTAAGAGTTGATGTTTGATGTTGGATAAAAGATGCTTATGAACTTGGAAATCTTTAGGGTAGAATCGTGACCTTCAAGATAAACTAGTTCAAAGATGATAACTAACTTCACCAAATTCATGGAAAAGGATTCATTTCACATACAAAGTAGCTAAGTTAGGGGTTGGTTTGATGGATGTTTAAAACCAAAAAGTGTTGGTGAATTCGAAAGTTTTGCAAAGTTTGGTGAAGTGAAGGATAAAATTTTGATGAAGGTGTAGATGAAATGTTTGACCCAATGTTGACTTAGAGTGAACCTTTGTTTGACAAGACCAAGGTAGTGAGAAACATGCTAGACCTCTAAATTTTTCAAATCCTAAAAACCCAATGCTTTAGAGAAGTTCAAAATTGTGTAAAAGACTAGGGTTCTGACTATAAAAGAAGGCATACAAGTTTGGATTGTTCCTTGAAGTGCATTTGTAGAAGTTGTATACCAACCTATTTCTAGTTTCGTGGAGTGCTAAAAGGTGTTTCTTAAGAGCTTTTGGAATAAGATGCTTAAGTTTAAAATGTAGACCTATAGGATTTCTTTTAAGGATTTTGATTTTGTGTGAGATCATTTGGATAAGTCTAAGATCATGAAAAAGAGGATATTTATTGCCATGCGAGTGGTGGTAATAGGGGCCGTTCGACCTCAATATCAGTTTGTTCCTCTTCTTTGTCTAAGATTGTTGTTGTGTTTCTCCACTGAATGGGTGTTTCCTTTGCTTCAAAAATAAGGCTTCTCAAGCTACTAATTATATTTGTTTGTTCTCCCTCAATGACTTCAAAGTTTGGTTGAATAATAGCACCGATAAGATCAGGTTGTTCAATGGTAGTGATTGGTCTCCAAATGGTCATGTGGGATTCAATTTGTCAAGTTATCTTGCTTAAATGAGTTTATTTTACCACAAACACTTGTCTGATTATGATTTCAAACTAAATGTCTATGTCAAAAACATCATAATTTTCACAATGTCCATTTTGTGAAAAGGATGGCATTCAAGGCATAGTTGCTTATATTGACTTTGGGAAATATGGGTTGAGATGTAAACCAAAATATTTAGAAGTCTCTAAGAATAAATTCTTAGGAAAAATAGTAATATCAAGGTTTTTTCAAAAGGTATCCATACTTAGACCAAAGAGTTTGAAATTTTGAGGAAGATTGTGAATGTTTGTTTGCAATGTTTTGGAACCAAGTAAAGCATTAAACTAACTCATAATCATTTACCACCTAGGTTGAATGGCCATACTTGTTGAGTTCCCACTCAGATTTCTCCAAACACTAAGACAATGTGAACAGTTAGAGATTTGGTGACACTAACTCCCCTCCACGACACACACTTCTCGGGACCACCAAATCTCAAAATCCTAAAGACTTGAAGGTCCTAAGGATTTTTCTGTTTCAACAATGAATAGTACAAATGTGGGGCGGCTTCAAAATGACTGTTCTTGCACCAACAAGCATTAAGGATTTTTGGTAACTAAACAATTTGGTTCTTAGTAACAAATCGAGAACACCCAGCTCTATACACACTTGCTTTGCCACTTAAGGATCATACTACCATTCTTGTTCCACTTAAGTCATGGTACTAGGTGCAATATATTATACAATCCAGGATAGAAGGTACTTTCTCATGATTTCCCAACCTTTAATAGAGCTCATTGGTAAATGTGTTTGCAAGAACTTGCCTATGAGTTTCCCATTGCGGGGTGTGTCTCATAGTAAGTCCTGTCTTAAGGGTGACACAAAGCATAAAGGTGACTTAAGTATTTCTCTTCACCCAAGATCGCAAGAAGCGCAAGGGGATTGGATACATACTATAAGTGCACACAAACAATGAAGTACACTTGGAGTGTTTCTCTTCACCCAAGATCGCATGAAGTGCAAGGGGATTGGATACACACTACGTGTGTCACAGCAAAGCAAGCACTCATTCATTTTAACCTCTAAAGCTAAGATGAATTCATTTTATGCACCAAAAAAAATGTTAAGTTTCCTTGTTCAATTTTAAACCCAAAATATAATGATAAAATGAGGTTTCAATTTTAATCCTGTTTGAGCATTCTTTTTAAGACCCAATTGAAAACTAGTGTGGTCCTACAACATAAAATGAAAAGCATGAAAAATGGGTTATAATTGCCCCAAAAGCGTCAAATGCTTGTTACAATTATAAGATAGAAAGATAAGAATGCTTCAAGTCACTTTGTCTTTTATCGTCCAACCTGCAAAACCCAGTTAGCCTAAAAACCAAAACAACGTTAGAAGCATGTTAGTAATCTGATGAAGCGAAAAATTAAAACACATGCTAAAAAATGATCATCAATTTTCTTACCAAAGTTGGGTGTCGCTATTGATGATAGAGTCGCTATTTGAGCAAGATGGGCATCACTCTAGTGAACTTGGGCGTTGCTCTGTGGGAAAAATAGTGATGACAATAGCGTCGTCATTTGAGGTGCATTGTCGTTTGCAAATTTTGATACCTCTAAAAAGTGTTAGTGTTCTTGTTTGGTTTAATTAGTGTCGAAGCATTAAATAGGCGTCATTGTTTTAGATGACGATAACGTTGCTATATGGTGACACCCAAAAAAGGCATCGCTGAAATTCTCTTTAGCGTCGTCGTATCCTACAAAATTCAGAAAGAACAGAATTTGAGATAGAAATTGATTAAATTTGATCAGTTTTTCCCTCCTTCTAGCACTAGAATGCATAATTGACAAATTAGTATGGGTCGATTACGCTTGATCCATGAAGAATCGAAGTATAATTAAGCCACTAATGTCAAATCTCAACAAGGTCATTCAAATGAAGGTTAAACTAAACATTTATCAAACTAAGCATTCTAAACTATGAAAGCATTAAAATGTCTACTCTAACCCATCTGAAATTTATCCCATTGTGAGATTGGTGTCACGTTGATGTGGAACGACGACCCTTTCCCAATCTCGTGGATAAATGAGCTTGTTCCAGTTAGTTTTATTGAAGAAAACTGATGGAATGATTATGAGATGTGTATGAAAACATGATTTTAATCTAAATGAGCATGATGCAAGCTAATCTAACATGATTTTATACTAAAAATGATCTAGATATGCAAAAGCTAAGCTAATCTAAATGGATTATAAACTAAAGATTGAAACCCTAATTGACAAACAAGTTAAATGGATGCATTATGTGATCATGAAAGCCATTAATGGAAGCTTAAAGCTAATTAATGCAATTAAAATGAACTAAAAGATGCTAAATATGTGCTAAATATGAGTGTGAGTGTGAGTGATTTTAACAGCATAAGTTTGATGTTAAAAAATGGAGATAAATATTGATGTTAAAAAATGGATCCATTTATCTCCAAATAGTGTTATATTTATAGGAGAGCAAATGAGAAATGGAGGGTTGAGATAAAAAAGGCTAATCAATAGTCAAGGATGGAGGAAATTGGAGGCATGGATCATGGATTCTCATTAGTGGATGAGAATGAAAGATGAGATTTAATCAAGGTTTCCCATTCCCTCAAACAAACACACTTTTGACTTGTACAAGAGGTTAAAAGTTAACTTGCACAAGAAGTTTTGGAGTTAACTTGCATATGAAGTTAAGTAAGTTTGTTAAGAAAAAGGAATATTCCCCTTTTTCAAATGAGTCGGGAGAAAAGAATATTCTTTGGAATATTCATGAGTGAGGGAAAAAAGTTATTTAGTTAATTAAAACCAAATTAAATTGTACAAAAGAATATTCCATGGGAATATCCCCTTTTTGGAGGAATGTGCAAAGGAGGAATATTCCCTTGCAAGTGGGGGAGATTAGATTAATTAGATAATTGCTAATTAAACAATGTTAATTAATGCAATTAGGGGATTTAGAAGAATTAGATGATATTCATTAAATAAAATGATTTAATGAATGGGGGAAAGGTGGAATGTCATTTAATTAAATAACTTAGGGTTATTTAATTAAATAAGAAGATTTAGGGACTTAAATTAAATAGTTTGATTTATTCAATTTAATGAGATGAAATGTTAGTGTGGAAGAGGGTGAATTAAACTGATTAAATTAATTAGGTTAATAGATGCAAATGACACAATTAATTAATTAGCTAGGCTAGTTCAATCAATTAAGCGAAAAGAGGATGGGTTTGAAGAGGAAATGATGTTAGTATACCTAGTTCGAGTGTATGATATCATTCAAGACATTTTTCAATGTCTACAGGTAGTGGTGTTATGGGATGCAAATCATATTCTCAAACCACGGGGCTTACCATTGTTGACCATGCTTGGAATCTTAGGATTTCAAATAATAGCTCCAAGCCACCAAGATAGCCTAGAACAACTTTAAAAATCCACAAAGTTTTTTGACCATGTTAGAGAAAGGGAAGCAATGAACATAGAAAATGTACCTATCTTGGATACCAATTGGAATTATGAAAAAGATGAGTAGTAAATCTTCTCCCACTCTCTTCAGGTAACTCCAAGCCACTAGGATAGCCCAAAATGACTCTGAAAGTCCATAGTTACTCTTTGAGGGCCTCTATCAAAATGAAGTATGATAAATCAATGAGTTTCCATGCAGACAAGATTAAAAGACTTCTATGGACATGCTCTTTGTGAAAGCATTTATCTCCATTCACTAGTATAGAAACAACAATATATGATTAAAAAAACTACTAAAAATTGCATATAAATGACTAAACATGATCACGTGACCATTAGTAGTTTATTGTCAGATATTTATAATGCAACCAGATTGATGACTAAACCATTTTTAGTCATTTATTGGTTGTTTTGATTCATCGATTTGGTAGTATATTTAGTTGTTGATTTAGTCATTGATTGTTGTAATCTAGTCACTTATTTAGTCATTTTTTATTCACTAATATATTTAACTGGTCACTTATTTAGTCATTGATTGTTATAATTTGGTCACTTATTTAGTCATTTTTTATTCATTGATATATTTAGTCATTGATTGTTGTTAACTGGTCACTTATTTAGTCATTTTTGTTCACTGATTTCCATCCATTGTTAGTGTATTTAATCATTAATTTTAATCATCATTTTGATCAATTTGGTAGATTATTTAATTGTTTTTGTTTACTGATTTTTGTCAACTGATAGTATATTGATACATTATTTATTAATTACATAGTCATTATATTTAGTCATATTTATTCACCGATTTATGTCAATTGGTAGTATATTTAGTCAATTGGTAAATTATTTAATTGTTTTTGTTCACTGATTTTTTCCTAAAAGTGTTGAAAATGATACAATGCTTTAATTGAGGTTTAAACATATAAAAACACAGAAAAACATAATCAATCATTCATTTGCACATAATGAAACAACTATTAAGAAGTCAAAATACTAATTTTTTTTGAGAAAAGGTGTTCTTATAGCAGATACAAGACATAAATATGTGTCTTTGCTTTGAAAAATGTGTTACAAAGTGTGTTTCTTAGTGTTGTGACTAAGAAAACTGAGTTACAATGCCTTTTTTTTCTTATACAACTCCAAAACAGACAAAAAACACTAAGATCCCTGAACAATACATTCAAACTATTGAATAAAGCAGTGGGCCAAGTTGTCTAACAGCTAGTACTACATGATAAACATCAACTATGTCATTTTTTTTCAAATATTTTAGTGGCCACCATGTGAAGGTCCCTTTTTTCTCTTTCAGATGGACAACTCCATCTATTTTGTCTTCATAAGAAAGGGGTATGTTACTTGTGACCTTTAAAATACTTACATTTGCATCTCTTGTTCCTTTCAATTTGACTCCATGTACAATAGATAGTGAGTGAATCTGCCCAATGCCCACAACAACACCATCAAATAGATCCAACACCTCAACTTTATCCCCTTCTTGGAGTTTATCAATAAATGTCTACCAAAACAAAAACAAAAAACACATTATATTGTTTTTGACAGTTGTATGTAATGTCTTATGTCTTGGAACAAATCAGTTTTTGTATGTGCTTTTTTTTATTCTGTTGAATAACAAAGAAGCAACTTTTTACTATGGAAAAAAAAGAAAAAGAAAAAAAAAACTAACCCATTGCAAGGTACAAACAAATGGAGGGAAAGACTAAAATTATGCTAGACTATACGAGTACTCCAAAAAGAGACATGGATTGGAAATGAAGTCCCCCCAACTAAGGACTATGACATCCTCGAACACAATGCACTAATGCATTGTCAAAATATACATATGCACTCTATTACAACTAAGCTCTAAGCTTCCATATGTAAGTTATATGTTCTCCCTTATTTCCATAATCTATGTATACTAGCTAATTACACTTCACTACTATTCTAACCAGCTTTTATCAAATAGGTAATGATTACCCTTATTTACATAATAAAACAACCATTACTTACTTGAATAGTACTTACTTACATGTGGTTTCATAGTACTCACCTTGAGTTCAACATGACTACCACTATGAATATCATGTGCATGCTCATCGAGTTCATCATCATAATCACTATCAACATTATTGTAGATTTAAAGTTGTGCAACTTTGTAGAGAGTTCTATTGACATAACCTTTTTCTTTTCGTTTTGCTTTCATATAATTGCTCTGCATGTGGTTTAATCATCATGCAAAAATAATATAAGTCAAGTAAATAATGCAAAAGCTATAAAAAATTTCTAAAATAAGAATGACAAAACATTGGGACAAATTAACTTAAATCTTAGAGAATGCAAAAGCTATAACTTTTTGTCCAAAAAAATATTTTAAGCATGAAGAATGACAAAACATTGGTACAGATAACTGACAACTATTATATTAATTACCTCAACTTCAGGACAACTAAGATGACTGTGCTACACATTCTTGTCCACTTCATCATGATCACTATCAATATTAGCAACTTTGTTGACATCATGAAGGAATTTTTGTTTTCCTATTGATTTGATAAAATTGCTTTGTATGTGGTTCAACCATCGTGCAAAAAAATATACAAAGCATTCAATAGTCAAGTAAAAAATGCAAGCTATAAATTTGTCCAAAAGAACATTTTATGGATCACTCCAATAATAAAGAAACTAGGTTGGATTCTCCTACGCCCATATTTCAGTAATCTACATAGTAAGAGGCATTTGTATATAGAATTTCCAAACAAGAAGAAATGAGATCAATAGAGCCTCTTACCTCATCTGAATCCATGGATTTATGCTCATTCCATGCAGAAACTATAGGGTTAACGAAGGCAACCAACTATGAAACTTGTTGAGTGAGACTGAATATGCAACTCATTACCTTTTCGTACCCTAGTTCATTTGAGTTGACATGATCTACAGAGGCTCCTATTGGGCATTGAACAAATGGCTATGAAATCTCTATTGATGAACTAGATTTCCTTTCCACTTCATCCTACTCTTAGATTTACTAGGATCTAGTGCTGCCATATAATTGACAATATCTTTTGCACCTGCTTCTCTATTACTATTTTCCACCTAAAATACAATGTCAATTTCAACATATAGTCAGTTCAATAAAAAATGAATTAAATAACACAATATAAATTGAACCAAAAATCCATACACTTACTGCAAATTTTCCATTTTGGCGTGCAACCCACCTCGGCCAAATGTATATCCAGCCTTCACATTATCTCTTGCTCTCTTGCCTTTGTTACTCTTTGCCAAATATTCTTTGGAATGCATACTTTCTTTCAATGCCTCCCACTATTTGGGAGATAGAGTGGAGTCTAACCTCTCTTTTCCCTCCATGATTGTTTTGTTGCAATTGTATCTAAATATGTTCATCAAAAATCTCATCTTTTGCTTGTAATATCTTCTAGAGATTTGTCCACCAGTAGTCTCAAAAGCATTTTCCATTTTTTGTATAACATTTTCACAATTCATGGATCTTGCTCTGCAAAAATTGATTTGCAAATATCCAAATGGGCCCTAAATCTTACACCCAACTCAGAGGCCCACTTTGCATCATTTGGCCCAATGGGATCACCATCTCTTGATAATTCAACCATGAATGGCTTCTTGCCTTCTAATTTTCTTTCTTTTGCATTCCTCTCTATATATCTATACATTGACTCAATCTTTGTCTTTTGAAAAAAGGAGACACATCTTCTATTAAACCACTACTAGTATTTCTGGTTGATCCACTAGTTCCATCATAAGCTCTAGATGCAACAGGTGCACTCTAAGGCACAACAGATGCAACTAGCGGTCTCTCTTTATGACTTTCATCAACCAGAACTTCATGCTCCTTGGCCACATCAGGTGTGGCATGAGTAGGTCAATCAATACCGGTCTCCACGGATTTCACTTCAAACACATCCTTTAATAATGTTGAATAAATCATTTGTAGACCTGTTGTTCCTTTGCTCTGATGTTGTTCAATAATCTCTCTTAGACTTTATGCTAAGAGATCATCATGACATTGCACATCACCATGTACTATATCAAGCTACACATCACCATGTGCTATATCAGGTTGCACATCATCACAACTATTGTTTTCACCAATTGCATTTGTTGAATCACAATTGTGTTGCCTTCTACAAGATGGAAGCACTGCATCTTTTCTTTCCTTTTGTGTCACACCCCATCTTATTATTACTGATTTACTTTTACCTTCACGGGTAAATAGGATGGTAAATGCAATCATGATTTTGATATGTTTGTAAATGAATGGAATATTGAAATAGGTATTATGTGCAAGTGTTGAAAAATGCTTTGAAAGAGTAGTTATGTATACATTGATGAAGAACATACATTGGTATATAAATATGCTAAAGTTTAAGATGCGTATGGATTTATTGTGAATGTATAACTACCATTGTAAGTGTGCTAAGTTGGGTGCATGGATAGGTTCAATCCTCCAAAAGGGATGGGAAGTATCACTCAGGAGAAGTGATTGGTCAGGTAACCTTTATGAAACCTATATGAGCTTATATATACACTCACAATAGAATGGTTGAGTCTAGTCATAGTGTTGGGAATTGGTAAGTCATCCTTTAGTATGATGTGTTTGCATTAGTAAGGGTCTTGATTACGGGCTGCTTATGAGCATGGTGTTATCAAAGGGACAATGTGACATGTAAGTATATATGTATATATACATCACACGATTGTTCCCTATTGATAAGATAGTAACTGTGTATGTGCTTGATTGTGCAATCAAATGTGTGTATAAATATATATAAAATATATACATATATCCATATGTATACATGTGTCGATACATACATATGTTTAACAAATGAAAATGTCCATACAGATATATCAACATATGTATATGTACGTATACATGTACATGGAGGAATATATATATATATATATACATATATATACGTATACATACATATATATATATATATGTATGTATATGTATATATATATATATATATATATGTATATATATATGTATATATATACATATATATATTATTATTATGTGAATGTTAACTTGTTCGTATTCATTTGTATATCGAATGTATACATACTTGATTGACGTGGGATATATATATATATATTAGTATATATATGTGATATAGCATTAAGGCTATATATTGACATATATATATGTGATGTTTGGAGGTTGAGTTATATATATGAAACATAGGTTGATTTGTATATAAGATATACAAAGTATTTAAAGGCCTAATAATGCATATGTTGACATAGGATAAAAATCTGAACCATATGCAAGCAATGCGCAACAATAAAAGTCAATATGGAGTAGACTATAGTCAATACTATTGGAAATGCATCTTTAAATTATTAAATGACGAATTACTCCAAACTTGGATGCTTTTATAAAAAGCGATGGAATAGTTATAAGCTGCAATATAAAGAGTAAAATGCATGAGAATAGGAAAAGCAAACAAGTTATAAACTGGTCAAAGCACCATTTATATGCTATTATTATGGAGCAACTCATCTTTGCTCTGTTGCTCAATAAAACTATGACCAAGTCGACATGGTATAGGTGTTTCCTGTAAACAAAGGACTGTTTCAATAAGAGAAACCGTGCCAAGAGATAAGGGAGTTGGCTAATACTTGGCGCCAACATATAGAAACTCTTTAAATTTGTAGAAGTCTATTTTGGTTACAATTCAACTGTCATAATTTGTGCATGTGCACCTTTGAATTAGTTTTTAGTTGTTTTCAACTAAATGAGTTGATATGTAGCATAATGTGATGAGTTTACACTTAGATCTATGCCACCTTTATGCTATATATAGTGAGTCGACTTGCATGAAGAGAGTTGTTGATTGGCATGCCTTTTCTGTAGGTTGCAATGTCTCAATTTTTTGTATAAATAGAGGGTCAAGTTCTCTCATTTGGGACACACTTCTCTGCAAACTTATTTTGCTACAATTATTCTGAGAGTTGTAAATTCTAAGAGCTTAGAGTATTTTTGTGAGAGCTGTGAATTACTTTGTGAGTGCATATTGTTATCTTGAGAAAGGAGTCATAGTGAAGTATTGCTTTGAGATAGCTAAGTGAAGCTAGGAATTTGTTGTTGGAAGGTTGTGTTTCAAATCAATCAATTGGATTAAGTGTATTACATGCATGAGGATCTAGTCTTCTCTTATTTGTCTTTTTTTATGAAAGAATAAGATTTGTATGCTTTGATTGGTATTGCTTGAGAATACTTGCATTAGGGAATCATAGCATTTTATTTGGAAAGGAAAAAGAAGTTGTTTTATGCTTTTCTATGAAAGTGCTTGTAATTACTCTATAATAGGATGGATTGTTTATCATAAGTATAAATATACTAGATATGATTAAACAAGAATAGCTTAAGGGCTATTCATAATGTGAAACATATCAATGTCACGAAGTGACTTGACACTATTGGCTTTGATTTTAGGAAACCTTAGGAATGATAAGGTTAGTTGTACATCAATAGTTTGAAAGAAATGATAGGATGAGTCATTTCTAATTTGTACGTATATGATCACTTGATCATACTTTGCTACTGGATAAAACCCTAGGTTGGGAGTAACCTATTTGGGTTGAGAAGTATATTGAAACCTAGGTTAAGATTTGCCTACTTGGTTGGAACATTTACTTGATTACCCATTGGAACCAATAGGTTAAGAATAAATTGCTTGGATGGGATGTATGTTGGTCTTGATTGGAGCATATAGGGTTAGATTAACCTATACAATCAGACTAGTCATTGGTTGATGACTTTATCCTAAGAATAGGACATATCATGGTTAAAACTCACCTATGTGATTTAAAAGATCACTTGAGTTATGAGATACTATATGTTTGGAAACATAGGTGGGATTACCTATTGAGTTAAAGTTTCTACTTGGTTAGTTTCTTTATACTCTTGTCATGAAGTCATAATGTTGACAAGATTCTACTCTTTGAATAACTCTTTTTATTAAAGGATAATACACTCTCGAATGGAATCATATATTATTATTATTCTTCGATTGAGGCTATTCATTGATGTGGACATATTCTTAATGAGTATAACTTATTATGTGATATTTTACTGAATGGAGTTAGTTATTTAATCTATGATTATATGAAGCTTATGTATCTATAGTCTAGATTATAAATAATACTTGGGACTAGGTTGTCTTTTGAAGTGAATAACTTGTCTATGCAAAGTTAATTTGTAGACTAGAAAAGCTCATATGTTATACCTAGGATGGGAATATCTATTAAAGGGGTAACTAGTGCTTAGGCTTATTGGTAGAGATACCATAGTGTTTTGGGAAAAGTGGAATAGGTTATTTTTGAGGTTAGGGATCACTTATGGAAGGAGATTACCTAAGCATAGTATATGAATGGTCATAATCCAAACCAAGCTATAGAAGTGTATGTGAATAGGAAGACTGTCACTCGAAGTATTGGGTGAGAATACTTTGCCCAAATTAGTGTAAGTAGCCACTGTTTACACTGTCAGTTCATTGTGTTCCTTTTATGCATTCTAGTTCAATATTTTCATACTCATAACGAAAACAACTGTATGAATAGGTTTTGGTTTGTAGAACACAACACTAAGCTCAGATAGGCTATTGTTATGGGGTTTACCAACCAATCTCTTCGTCGAAGGGTAAGGCCATCTTGTCATATGTGACAGATGTGCAGGGGACCGCATTTGAGTCTATGTTTGGTGGAAAAGCACTTGACTAATGCTTCTCCTCATCAGATGGCAGCCAAGGTTTGCGGATGTTTGTGCCAACATTGGGGATAGCTAGAGTGTGTGCACCAGAGAGCAAGGACATCCAAAAGGTATGCACCATTGTGGTGGCATTAGGACCAATTTGAATATCTATTGCTAGATGAAGCTCAGAAGAGCTATGTATATATCATGTACCCATTTATATGGAAGGATGTAATCTTGAGTGATAAACTTGAGTTTATTCAATATGAAATCTATGTTATGGAAAGATTTATGAAATTACAATGGAATGCAATGGAAGTTTGGGAATAGTGTTATTTCAAATGTGCATGTAATTTACATTATGGAAAGAAAAAAAGTATTGCTATGTTATGGCATCATGGTTTATTCACTTAAGGTGAAAACATTATAAATTTTACTGAGTAGAACACCCAGGTTGTTACATTTTGTTTTTTCTTCGCATTTTCTTTGCACTCTTTTTCTTGCCTATAAAACAAAAAAAATCATATTATGTCTAATATGCATAAAGCTCTTGCCTATAAAATTTCATTAAACACTGTTAAAAAAATAATATACTACTTAGTGGATTTACAACATGCCTTCTTGTCAAACCAAGACGTGATAAATATTCATTATTCTTGGCCACTTTCTCACTACGCACGCACTCATAATTTGTCAATGAAATTTCAGCATTATTGTCACTATCATCTAATTTGCGCCTTACAGTCCTTTTCCTCATTCCCTAAAGTGAAAATAAACAATAATGTATAAATCAACTTGAATTAGTAAAACTTTATTGAGTTCATAATTTGATAACTATTGCCTTTCCAATCCGCTGATAACTGCAAATGGAAACTTAAAATAGAATTCAGTTTACAAATTAAAAATAATTTGCAGTCAAAAACCAAGAAGATGTTTACAATTACAGTTATTAGACAAATTTTCCTTAGGGATATATTCACAAGAAAATAATTCTTGAAAACATAACACAAGTAGGATGAAGGAAAAACATACTCTAGTTCATCATGAGGTGTGTTAGAACCTTCAAAATTTTCCTAGTTCCATCATCACAATTAACCTTGAGTTCCATGACCTGAGCCTTGACCCTTATATTCCTTTTTATTTTTGACTGAGCCTCCCCACTATAAACAAACATATAAATTTTTTAGGTTTGAATGACACTGAAAGACCTATACAAAGCCAAAAATTCATCATATATACTTAAGAAAAAGCATGTCTAGCTATTTTACATCCATAAAATTCCTTTACCACAATCCCGCAACATCAATTTGAACCCTTAGCGGGCTAGCAATATATAAAAGACAACATAAAAGTATTCATCGCAGTACCGCAGGGGTATTATAATAAAGGTGTGGTTGAGCGGTATAAAATAGCTTAATTACATTATAACTGCAGTATCGCGGCAAGGAAAAGTGAACAGTGTGGTATAGCAGGGAACAACCTGCCACCCTACAAGGAAGGAGATAATAAAGAATGGTAGTGCAGTAAGAGTCCTGTTGCCCCGCGATGAAGCATATGGAAGCTTGTGGTATAGCGGTATACACCCCACTATCCCACGATAGAGAAATCTCAAGACAATGGTAAGTTTGATAAATAAAAATATCAATGACCCTGTTATCCCACACTAAAGAAAGAGGTGGAAATGTTGTGGTACAAATTGTCAAGGAATTATTACTAGTTGCGGTATTAAATGCATAACTCTTAATAGCCCTTAGATCTTGTGAAAATCAATGGCACACATTCAAACTTGAAATATGAGCTAATCACATAATATTTGGCATAAGGTTGATATTAATGATGACATGATTGAACTCATAAGCCATTAAAATTGAGAACTCGACATTGTTTTGGCATTCATTTGCAAGGATTGTCATGCGGGAAGCTAGGAGTTCAACATGGCGAAGTTCTGCAACTATCACATACTGGGTAAGTACACTAAACTTACTGAAGCAACTTTACAAGCATAGAATTGTTTGAAATCCTACATTTAAACACTTAGAAAGCTCAAGTAGAGGTTGACATTAGATATCATGCCACCTAAAAGGAAAGAACCTGAGACTAAGAAGGACGAGCCTAAGGGTAAAAAGAGATCAACATTAGGTATCATGTCGCCTAAAAAAAAAGAACCTGAAACTAAGAAGGAAGACCCTAAGGGTAAAAAGAGATCATTATAGCAATCCATCTTAGATATCTTTCCTTACTCAACTGAGAAAGGATACAAGAAGGTTTTAAATGATACATCTCATGGTTGTAGGGATGCCCTTATTCCTGTTTTGAGGTGGGAATTGTTTAAATGGTATTTCTATGAAAAGAGGGAAGGGATAATTCCAATATCAAATTCGTGGACATTAGACTTAGCTAAGCTAATTTTCCCAAATGTCTTCATAGATGTGGAGTTCATTAGAGTTATAGCCCAAAATTACCACCCTACTACTAGGTCCATGAGGATAATAGATGGATCACCATTGGTAATATTAACAAAAGTTGCAATCATTGAATGTTTCAATCTAAAAAAACATCCCTCACTAAGGTTGACTTGCAAAAGAGTGAGGAAGAATATACTAGGTTAAGGAGAACACACAAAAGTGATGAACTCCCCATATACATGAAAAGGGGTGCTAACAACAAGGGGATACCTATCTCCCCCTCTACCACCGAACTGTTTGATGTATAATATTTTCAGATTTATTTCAAGAAAACCTACTTTGCTTTCTATCAAATACTTGGGATAGATGCATAAGAACAAATGCTAGTTAGTTTGATGATGATGTATATGAGAATTCATAACCCCGAGACAAACATTGAATATGAATTTGCTTCATATCTTGAAAAGGTATTGCATGAAGGCTTCCTGTAAATCAAAGAGAACAGGGCCCCTATAACATTTAGGCACTATTATTTATTTTGTCACTTGATATTGTACCAGAACAAAGATAGATGGACAAAAAGGAAGTGTTTGGGTAAGGTTGATCAACAAGGGAACTTGTTGCTCATGTAACGATGGTGTTATACATGGGATAGCAGATGCCAAAACTCTAATTATGTAGTGTTCCATGATGACTTTGTGTACAGAGTTATGAGAGTTCTTGGCCACTCGTTGCCAAGATTACACACACCTATACTACAACTATTGAGGCCCTTGGATTTGAAACTAGAACAAGTTCATACTCGTAACTTTGGTGATTGGTTTTTTCTGCAAGATGTCACAATAATCAGGATTTATGGGTTCCCATAGGCCCCACATATATTGCCAAAATTTGTTCCTCTTTGGCTAGCCTTTTTAGAATTTATGTGGAAGATGTTGTGGATGGAAAAGGATGTCATGCAGAAACAAAAGAAGGGTACATTTCTACCTAATTTGACAACATGTGAAGAATTATTTGTTGGATATGTCACCCTTGAAGAATTACAACATTACCTAAGACAAGATATTCTTTGAGGCCTGGAAGTGAAAGGGTTTTTGACCCTAAGGGCCATATGAATTTTATAAGATGAAACCTCCTCACAAAGGTCGCAATCACTCATCAAGTGGATTATGAAGAGGATGTGATTAGAAGCTGCTTCACTCCACAAGAGGTATATCAGAGGAAAATAAAATGGGAGCTCATGATGAAGTTGTAGGAAGAAATGAAGAAGAAGAGTGACTTCTTGGGGTATTTTATAGAAGAAGTAGATCCTCTTAAGATGATAAATTTGATAATTAATAAGTTTGATGAAATGTATGCAGCTAAGTTTGTGGTAGAGGAGGAGAGGCCCACCAAATTATCTCCCAAAAGGCCAAGTGGTATTTTAATTTTAGAGCCATCTCCTGACACTATTTTAGTATGTCATGTTCCTCAAGAATCACCTCCTAAACAACCACTTCCTAAGAAACAAAAGACACAGGAGCCACATAGATTGGTCTCCTATGCAATGAGCGAAGAAGTGGCCAGTGTATTGAGGAGTTTGAAGGATGATGTTGAGGTAGCTAATCAACAAGCCCATGAAACTAAAGCTCATAAACTAGAGGCAAGAATTAATATCCATATGCAGGGAGAAAGGGAAATGTAGGCTGATGAGAAGGAAATTACAACTCACAAATTTATTGAAGATGATGATTTCATTAAGACCCCTGAATTTAAGGATTTTTGGGTTAAAATGAAAATGAGAGAGTTTGAAGAAAGGGTAGAGACAAACAAGATGGGTGCTAAAGATTCTTAGCACAATCAAATTGTAGCCCAGAATTTCAATGAATTAAGAATTGATAATGTTGATATTAGCCCACAAGAAGCTAGGGATATGGTTTTGAAGAGTAATATACTCATTATCCCAGGTATGGAACTAAAGAAGATATTCTTACTTGACCAAGTAAGAACACAAGAAGACCCAATGATGATTGTTGAATTTGATTCTAATGAGGGGATAAATGGTATAGGGTACAACCCTAAGATTGAGACCTTGGCATTTTGGGTAAAGCAAAGAAATAAACAAAAACCAAGGTTGTTAGATGTGGTACAAGAGATGAGAGGAATGGCTATGGTAAAAACATTGAAGGACAACTCTCCTTTAGAAGCTGCAACCATGACAATGCACTCGGCCATGTTCACTTGAGTTGTTGTTAAGGAAATGGAAAACAAATTGACTAAATATGAAAAGGAACATAAATTCTTAAATGATGAGCTAAATAAAATGTTTATAGAAAATGTAATATTGAAAGAGAAATTGAAAGGAGCAAGGCCCTCATAGAGTAAAGAAATAGTATTGTATCAACCTCCTACTACCGAATCAACCAATATAGACAGTGCATCCTCTAAAAAAATGAATGTACTAAGACAGGAGATCAAAGAGTTGAAAAAAGCCAATAATGAAACCAAGGAGGGAGTGAGGGACCAAATCATCATCAATGTCTTGGAAAAAATATTGGATCACAGGATCAAACTAATTAAGGATAAATTGGAAAGTGTGTATGATTGCTACACTTCATTATCCCAAGAAATTCACCAGATAAAGCCCATGTGCTTATATTGGAACCTCTTTACAAGAAGTGGCAGCAAATTCATCATACCTTGGTGGCTTTATGCAAGGTATTACATAGAAGTGTGGAAGCTCGTTCAACTTTGAATCCAACTGAGGAGATGGTTAAGATAGTTATAGATGAATCTTAGTATATAAATGGAGAAGATCAGAAGATCAAAACAAGGATGGAACTATTACATACATTGAAGAAGTGATTTGTGCCAAGGATATTAAAGGATGATGACCAATTGAAAAATCTCAGTGAATGGAGAAAGGAATTTGGAAAAATTGTTCTTGATCGCATTGCTCATGTACAAAAGGATGGTGAATTGAATGTCCATAGCCTCAATTTGATCATGGATGGAATAATAGCCTTGGATATCAGATATTCTAAATTCATTACAGATGGTAGAGGGTTACTCAAAAAAAGATGGAGGAATCACCTAAGAAAATATATCAAAGATTCAAGAATACAAATGGCCTCATGACTAAATAGTATACCAATGGGAACAAAAGTATTTTTCTCCTCCAGAAGAATAGGGCCTTGAAGATGTTGCAGTGGAAGAACTGAGCCTTCATACACTCTATCATGGAGAGAGGAACTTTTCCAGATTGGGATGATCATGGGTCTCCTATGTTAATTAATGAACTACAAGTGTATTGCAAGTGTTGCGGGCTTCCAATCAATATTGTCTACTTTCTCTATTTTCTCTTAGTTATGTTTTAAGCAAAACTAATGTTTAGTTTATACGAAGAGGTGTGAATTTTGAAAAGATGTCATATTTTGTAACGGTATGAAGCTTGTTGCTTCTCTTATAAAAGAGAAACCAACACTAAATTTTGATATCATCATCATAGGCATTTATAGAAACATGTATGAGGGGACTTCTATTATATTGTAATATCTATTTGAAGCAATCAATGGAGAAGAAGATTTAATCTAGTGCTCGAATTATGGTCTCAATTATTTGTTGATAATACAGAGTATGATTGTATGGTTATAGAATAAGAGGAAAACTATTTTTTTAATTGAAAGGAATTTCCATAGCAATAGACCTATAAAGAGAAAATAAAATAGAGAGTCTAACTAATGAATTGTAAAAATTAGCTTTTTGTATTTTATATTCAAATTGTTGATTACATTGCTTTGCACATCTTTCAAACTCAAAGCATTACTTCACATTGCATAACTAATAACTAGATGCTGATAGATGACAAAATGTTAAAAATTATAGAATAAGAGACAATGTTTTTTAATTGAAAGGAATTTCTTGCAATAGAGTTATAGAGAGCAAATAAAATAGAGAGTTTAACTAATGAATTGTAAGAAAATAGATTTCTATAGTTTATATTCAAATTGTTGATTACATTGCATTGCATATCTTTCAAACCCAAAGCATTACTTTACATTGCATAACTAATAACTAGATGTTGATAGATGACAAAATTTTAATTACAATATAGTTTTTACAAAGTAAACCTAAGCAGTTATGCAATTACTTCACATTACATAACTAATAACTAGGATCAACTATCAATTGCATTTTCTTTTCATGGCATTCCATGAGACCACATTTCTTTGAGGCATTTTTTCAAATAGTTCACTGCCTTGTCTATGATACCACATTTTTAATACATGTCTACCAAAGCATTTTATCAAATAGTTCACTACCTTGTTGTTATGGATAAAATCCTAAAACAAGTGCTTTCAAACAAGCTATGGATGCTTGGAAAAAATCTATCAAAGCATAATAGTAAGAAATAGCATAGACAAGACAGTGAACTAGTTGAAAAAATGCTTCAAAGAAATGTGGTCTCATGGTGATGGAATTCCATGCCAATCCATAACAATTTTCTTGTCATGACATTCTTCATGGAATTCCATCAACATGAGACCACATTTCTTTGAGGCATTTTATCCAAAGTTCATTTCCTTGTCTATGCTACCACATTTTTCATACATGTCTACCAAAGCTTTTTATCAAACAGTTCACTGCCTTGTTGCTATGGCTAAAATCCTAATTAAACAAGTGATTTCAAACAAGCTATGGATGCTTGGAAAAAATATATCAAAGAATAATAGTAAGAAACAAGCTATGGTCTCATGGTTTTTTCTGGCACGAAAATTAGCGTGATTTTATTTGCAAGTTTTAAACGCATTTTTTTGGCAATTTTGTTGTTTGAAATGGGGAAAAATCTTTGTGGTCAGTTTTGTACATTTTTTAATTGTAGGATTTTCATAGTTAATGAAAAAGGTAGTGTTCATGAAGGAATGGAAAAGATGCGTAGAGCCTTTGAATTATACCCGTACTATGCAATGACATTGAATCATTTAGCAAACCATTTTTTCTTCACAGGGTAGCATTTTCTTGTGGAATAGTTGACTGAGATAAATCTTGTTCAACTGACCCCCCTCTCATGAAATATCATTCATATTATAATCTTGCGCAATCTTATCATAGTAAAGGTGATTATGACACCACTCGCCGCTACTACATGGAATCATTCAAGGAAAGTTGGAGGCCACAGGATTTTGTGGATAGGTTCAATTGAAGCTGGGAGATCTTAGAGTTCTCTCTCAAATTTTGAAAAGGTTTTGGAGGTCCACCCTGAGAACTGTGAGAGCTTAAAAGTTGTAGGCAATGTATATGCTTAGCAAGGGCAGGCAGAGAAGGATTTGGAAATTTTAAGAAAGGAAACTCGCATAGATCCACATGATGCCCATGCATTTATCAAGATGGGTGAGTTATTAATATCATCATACCCCAGTGCAGCCTTAGATTCTCTTAAGATGCCAAAGTCTCTTCTAAAGAAGAGTAGAGAAAAAGTACCCATTGAATTGTTAAACAACATTGGGGTTCTTCATTTTGAGCGTGATGAACTAGAGTTGGATCAAAAAAAATTTATGGAGGCATTAGGAAATGATGTTTGCCTCTACATAAATCTTCGTGGTCAATTTTGTGCATTTTTTACTTGTAGGATTCTCACAGTTAGTGAAAAATGTAGTGTTCATAAAGGAATGGAAAATATGCGTAGAGCCTTTGAATTATACCCATACTATGCAATGTCATCGAATCATTTAGCAAACCATTTTTTCTTCACAGGGCAGCATTTTCTTGTGGAACAGTTGACTAAGATAGCTCTTGTTTCAACTAACCACCCTCTCATGAAATCTCATTCATATTATAATCGTGCACTTTCTTATCATAGTAAAGGTGATTATGACACCACTAGCTGCTACTACATGACATTAGTCAAGGAAAGCCAAAGGCCATAGGATTTTATGGACAGGTTCAATTGAAGCTGGGAGATCTTAAGAGTTCTCTCTCAAATTTTGAAAAGGTTCTAGAGGTCCACCCTAAGAACTGTGAGAGCTTAAAAGCTATAGGCCATATATATGCTCAGCAAGGGAAGGAAAAGAAGGCTTTGGAAATTTTAAGAAAGGAAACTCGCATTGATCCACATGATGCCCATACATTTATCAAGATGGGTGAGTTATTAATATCATCAGACCCTAGTGTAGCCTTAGATTCTCTTAAGACAATAAAGTCTCTTTTGAAGAAGAGCAGAGAAGAAGTACCCATTCAATTGTTAAAAAACATTGGGGTTCTTCATTTTGAGTGTGATGAACTAGATTTGGCTCAACAAACTTTTATGGAGGCATTAGGAAATGGCATTTGGGTTGAATTCATAAATAAAAGCCCCAGTTCCAATTCTATAGTTTTTCCTATGCTCTTTAAGGATATGGAATTCTTCCATCGACTAGAAGAAGGTGATGTTTCACTTGATTTACCATGGGATAAAGTCACAACACTATTTAATCTTGCTAAGTTGTTTGAACAACTACATGATACTGAAAAATAAAATATTTTATTCAAGCTAATATTGTTCAAGTTTCTTGATTATGTGGATGCATATCTACATCTTGCAGTCATGGATCAGGCTCAGAATGAGATCCAACTAAGCCTAGAATTAATTGGGGATGCACTTAAGGTGGATAAAAACTCATCAAATGCTTTATCTATTCTTTGCAAAATGGAATTGAAAAAAGATGACTAGCTTAAAGAAAAATAAACAATTAAAGTTGCACAAAGTGAATCAAATGCAAAGAATTCTCATGTTGACATTTCACTTGGAAATTGGAATTATTTTGCAGCTTTTCGCAATGAGAGGAGGGATCCAAAGGTGGGGGCACAACATCTTGAGAAGGCTAGAGAACTTTATTGTAAAGTGTTGGCATAGAGACCAAGAAATTTTTATGCTGCAAATGGGGCAGCCATTGTGCTAGCTAAAAGGGGTCAATTTGATATTGCAAAGTAAATTTTTACATAGGTACAAGAAGCTGCAGTAGGAAACATCTTTGTTCAGATGCTTGATGTGTGGGTAAATTTAGCACATGTTTACTTTGCACAAGGACAGTTTGCGCTTGCAGTATAAATGTATCAAAATTGTTTGAGGAAATTCTATTTTGGCACTAACACCCAAATTTTATTATATTTAGCTCGAACACATTATGAAGTAGAACAATGGCAAGATTGTAAAAGAATATTATTAAGAGCAGTATATTTTAACTACTGTAAGTTTCCAATTAGAAATCTATAGATTTTGTGTTTAATGTAATGAGGGTTTCAAATTACCTCTGAATTTGTTGTAGAGGGCGTCCCCAAATCCAACTTTACTGCAGACTTCAAATACTTCGCAACAAACACTGAAGTCCTTGCTCGCCTTTTCAGAATTCTCCAGATCCTCTCCAAAGAATCTTTATCGTCCATGAAAGTAGTTGTTGTAACTCAAAATGCCTCAATGTATTTTGCGTGCCCATACAAGTAGCCTCAGTGTAGTTGTCAAGTGCCAAATTCTAAACGTGAATAATGAATCATGCACAATACACTCCTGCCAATCATTTCCCCAAATATTTTTTAAAATTTTGTCTAATTTGTATTCGCATGACTAACTATTTAGTCATTTTCATTTGTGTGACTAACTAATTTTTTACTTGACAACCAAATTAGTTATTTATTTACTCATTTATAGCTATTTAAGGATTAGGGTTTCCCTCATGAATTGCTTGTGGTTGTTTGTTTGTTGCGGTTAGGGTTTCTTGGAACAATTAAGAGAAGAACGTGAAGACCATTGTGGGTGTTGCTAGACTGGCCGAGAGGCTAGGTAGCTGAGAGAGAGATGGATCTCATAGAAGGTGAAGGTTGAGCAGCTATGCGATAATGAGGTCGAGAGGCTAGTGGTCGAGTCGTGAGGTTGCGTAGTCGAATGGGATGTCTCTCACTGAGGGAGGTGGTCGTGATGGGTTATGCTGCTGGATATTCTCCAGAATGGAACAAAATGTAAATCTCCTATAAAGGTTGTGAGCCTAACATTGTATTGTAACTGTATTTTGTTGTTGAATAATACAATGGCGATCTGGGCTTTTGGAGTGTGGGATTTTTTACCCAAAAGGGTTTTCCCCATGTATATCTGTGTGTTCATGTCTTTTGTTTCATCTTTCATGGTTGTTGGTTTTGTTTGTTGAATCTATTAATGGTGTTGTTGAAATTGGTTAAGCATGAGTTTCTCTCAAAAGGATTAATGTGGGAAATGAACTATGTTTAATTCCGCTTTATGGCATAGTAGTTTGTGTCTTTGAGGTAATCTGATGAAATGAAAATTACTGAAGGAATTGTTGTTCTTAGATGCTCTTTCTACGATGATCGATATTTCCCAACAAGTGGTATCAGAGCCATGTTCTAGGATGTGTTTCTTCCTAGTGTGTTGTTGGTTCTGGGTATTCCTTCCGTGAATATTTCTTAGTTTGTCAGGATTGAGGAAATCTAGAGGAATCGACTCATGTATTGATTCTTTGGTGGGTAGAAGTTCTTGATTTTCTATTTAAGTTTATGAGACAACACACAGTATGAAATATGGAGAAACTTGAGTTGGTCATATTTAAATGATGTGGCTTGAAGCTCGTGAGTTGGCAGCGGTATAACCTTGATGCATGGGGTGGAATATTTTTTGCTTCATGGTTGTCTTGCAGCAAAAGCTTTCATATTGGGTGTCTGTGTGAGAGGCTTCCTGATGATATGGAGAAGCTTGGGTTGTTTTTCAGTCATGGAGTAATGTGCTTATGCTGGGTATTTTTCCTGGTATTGGAAGGCATAGTCTTATGGTACCTTGATTGCAAGTACGCTATGGAGTTGATCATTGGATGATCTAGAAGCTTCTGAAATAGCCTGTCTCTCTCGAATGCATGTGCATGTTGGTGGTTTTGGAGTTGGCTTGAAATGGGCCTAGAGTTCCTGAACTATTGTTTCCTTTAAAGGATGGTTTGTACTTGCATGGCTCTGTGGTTTTGCAGGTTTTACATCATCAAGAAAAACTTGTGGTTATGTGGAGCTGTTGTTAAGCTATTTTCTAGACCCTGGATTTTGGGGTGTGACTAGATGAGATAGTTGCAGTTCGGCATGGTTTGAGGAGGTGTGATCTCTTATTTGCATGGAAGTGTTGGTACGTGATTTGTCACTCAACATTCTTGTGGTGTTGCTTGTTGGGTTCCTAGACTATGGTGCTCAAGTTGTGGACATGATTGGCGAATCAGATCCGAGCTTGATTTGGTGCTTGAGTCAAGTTGTCTACGTTGTTATTCTCTTTGAGATCTCAAGTTTTCAGTTTCCAGTGCAATGATGGGTTTTGCATGTTTTTGTTGAATGGGTCTATGGGTTGTGCAATGTTGTGAGTTGTCTTTACCTACATGTTTGTTGTGGTACAACTCAGAAGTGGGTTGTTTATATCCGTGAGACCTGATTCTATGTTGGTGTAGACTTGCTAGCTGGCCTTGTCTGTGGTCATTTGTGCATTGGTGTAGTTGCATTGAGATGTGAAGATGGATGGTGTTGAGTACCTAAATAGTCAGTTATGGGGACCTATAGCATGTGTATCATGATGTCATGGATAGCTTGGATGTACTACCTTGTGTAAGCTTTTGACAGTGATGGTGTTGTATGCTTGGTTTGGAGATCTTGGTGCCACTTGGTATTGTTGTCAGAAGGACATGTTGTTGTGTAGACCTAAAGGATTTCCAAATTAGCACATGGTTGGTCATGATGCTTGGAGAGCTCGGTTGTCACAATTCAATGGGAGCTTTAGTAGTGACTATGGATTCATCACTTGGTGGTGAATGATATTCTTTAGTGTTGCAGATGTTACTAGAGGGATCTATTAGATCCTGTTGTTGCAGAAGGGTTCTTTCGCATTTGCATGGACACTATTTGAGGATGTACAACATCTTGGAACCATGGAGGGCACTTGTAGTCTTTGATTGAGGTGTTGGTGGTGCTTGATAGGTGATGTTGTTTTAGAGTTGTTTCATGTCATGTTATACTCTTGCTTGTGCATTAGAGTTTTGGCATGAGGCATTGCTCTTGAGACCATGGTAAGGTCACTTGGAGCATGGTATCTCCTAAGGGGGATGGTAAGATCATGATGTCACGATGAGTTCCTAGTTCATACAATTAGAGCTTTTGACAGTGGTCTGGTAATTCTTTGTGTTTTGGGTGCATTGGTCATATGCTTGAGAACTTATGATAATGCAGTAATGAAATTTGGAGTTTAGCATGAGATGATCATTTTCAAGTGCTCATGGATACATGGAGAGTAAGGTGAGGTTGTATTTCTCTTGAGACGAGAGAAGTGTTGTTAATGGTTACTCTTGATGAAGATTTCAACAGAAAGTCGGAGAAGCCTACACCTTGGTTGGACGTGAGTTCAACAAAGACCAATGAGTAGATTGCTCTTGGAGAAGTCATGATGGCTTGCATATCTTGGAGGAGCATTCTCGTTCCCCACTCTTGGTCTACTCGGAAGTTAATTGCTTGAGAGGTATTTCCCATTATTTCTCTTAGGTGTTTTATGCTTTCTTTCATGGATATGAATCTTGAACTACTATTAGATGATTATGAAGGATTCATTGTGAGAGATGGATAGCATGGTTATCTCCTTATGCATCATGATTATATTCATGTTGATGTTGAGTTTGGGAGATGCATTCGGCATATTTCCTGAAATGGGAAATGAAGTAGTTTTATCTTTGTTGGTGTGACAATTCACACCTCTGGAGTATGAATTGGCCATGACCAACTATGCATAGTGTGTATTGAATGCTCTTCAAATTAGGAGGGGAAGCTCCCTCTTGTGCTGATATGCATGAAAAAGTAAAGTAATCTAACTCCTATCTTTTTGACTCAACTGGAAGAGGCACAAGATTAAGGAAACCAAGAATCTTGCAACTAAGGATTTTCTTTGGTTTTGTAGATCTTTAACTACAACTAACTAAACGATAAACTATCCTATTTCCTCAAGAAATAGAGCATGAGGATTTAGGAGCAGGGAATTGGTTTTATGATAATCTTTAAGTCAGGATTTCCAAGGAGATGATGACACCTATCTGAGGCATAGGCTGAAAGAAAGATTATTGGCACTACATCAAATGAAAGCTTCACTTCTAAATTCCTAAGGAGATGATGACCTATCCAAAGTGTAGATATGAAATAAATCTTATTAAACACAACATGAAATAATAACTGGGACAGTAGATTGCATATCGAGACACACATAACAATAAATGATCAAACCAACCATTATATTTAATCTAAGGTGAACAAGTACCATAATAATAACATTCAAGTAAGGCGGCTCAGCTATTTATTATCACAATAAAATTTCTTGAACAGATACAAAATATAAATACTACAAGTAAGGTTGCTCAGCATGTATGTTATCACATGCAAAATTTCCTAATTACAATGTGAACATATACTGAATAGCGATACTACAGGTAAGGTTGCTCGACATGTATGCTATTGCGAGTAAAATTTAAATACAAATGAGCAAGAATGCTCTTATTTATAGACCTCAAAGGTGTAGGGAACCCTAAAATCACCTTGAGTTAACATGATTCTTGCAAGTATGCAATATTTATTGCTAAACCTAAATAAATGAAACTATATAGTTAACTAGAAAACTACCATTAGTTAACTGAAACAAGACTAAACTAAATGGACATGTGCAATACACATGTCCTTATTGAAATGAAAGTTAACTGATAACCAACATCAGTTAACGGAGACTAAAAACTACACAAGAACTCCAACTATACATAGATGATTCCAAGATAGACATGCCATGATATGTGGATCAACGAGTTAACTCAGAAAGAAGCATCGAGTTAACTGCTATGTCTAATGTCTATCCTAAAAAGGTGGGACATCCTGATCTAAAGTTCACTGGCACTGATCTCGGGCATTAACCCCTCCACGAGGTTGTTGATTGCATCACCATTTGGAGATCATCACATGTCCTAATTGTCAATTCACTACTTGTCAGCAACTTGAGCAATCCTAGAAATATTTGCACACTTCAACTGGCATATCATCAACTGGTAACTTTAGTGGCTTTGTAACTGAAGTGATGGCCTTTGTTTCCTCTGTAGCTTTACACTTCTGACACTTTTGACGCTTTTCACATTTTTCTCAAGGGAAGAGTGTTGCATGACGAAACTGCGAAGTTTGACCGCAAACACTCTGGTTGTGAGAAATGTACACCAAATCACTACACATAGAATTCCAATGGTATCAACCCTCTAAAGTTGCCTTGAAAAATTATCAGCTATACGAGGTATGAGACTATTGGCATTTGAGTGACTACGCCTGTCAAATTGTCTGAATCAACCATCGAGTGTATTTGATGTAAGTCAGTGTCAACTACTATGATGAAAACATGAATTAAGACTGATTTGGTCTTGAATTCAATCCGTGTGAACTACATCTGAAAAACTTTCCCATTGACTGTAAACATGGCTATGTTCTAACAACTTTTTTCAGAAAGCTAAAATATCTCTTGATGAGGCTAAAAATAGCCTGTCGAGGGGCAATTTTCACTAAAAACTCTAAGACATGGGTTTTGTAGAGAAAATTATTCTAAGAAAACCCACAACATCAGAAATTCAAAAAAACACCTTTTGCCTTGGCATGCAAAATCTTTTCGATTGAGAAGCAGTAAGGGCTATAGGGGCACCAGGGGTAATTTTTCTCGAGAAAAAATGGCATATGGGTTTTGTTGCCGCTTGAGAGTTGATTGAACCCAAATTCTTCTTTTTTCAAAATATTGAATTTTTCTCAACCATGCAAAGGAATTTTTGGAAAAAAGAAAAGCTTCAAAAAATGAAGCTACGAGGCAATTTTTCCTGAAAAATTCTAACACATGGGTTTTGTAGAGAATGTCGTGCACAACACACCAAGATGATCAAAACTGTGAAAATTGTTGTATACTTGGACGTGCGAGAGAAAACCTAAGACAAAGATAGAAGAAATAAGAGAGAGAAAATAGAAGTTATATTTTGCCTCTACCTATCCTCAAATGAAGTCTGTTGAATAATCTGGACTTGTATCTACAAAGAAATATGAAAAATAACACATGTGGCACCTTCAAATCATGCTTGCATAAGAGAAAACTCATTTTCACTCAACCTGTTGTGAGAATAATGGATGCCTCTATGCATATTTAAAGAATTTTGAGGTTTAGGAATCACATTTAGGAGATAATCCTAAATTTAAAATGAAATATTATGATTGGACCCCACTTCATTAAATAGAAACTAACTCTGAGTCATAAATAGGTACCACCTCTTTACAGTTCAGTTTAACTTAACATGCAAAACTGACATTGAGTCTCAAAATAGGTGCCACCTTTAAAATATTGAAGAAATATGCCTTAAGCAAAATTAACTGGTGAAACTGAAGATTTTTATATTATTTTATTCAGTTAACTTAGTTCCACCTTTCTAGGTTGGCTTGAAAATGCATGCTAATTCCAAAAATTCAAACTTTGACTTTCTAGGCGCCCTCCTTCAAAACTTGAGATTTTTAGCTAATGGTGTATGGTGAACCAAAGCTTGCTTGCACAATCTTTTAGAGACCTTTTCACTGTTTCCTTCCTAGAACCTGCTACCAATGGGTTCTTGTTGAACTTGGGTGATTAACCAAGCCCTGCTCCAACTCTTCTCAAAGAGTTCTCCACTTGTGCTTAACTTAGGAAGACCAACACCATTTGAATTTGCAAATTTCCTCTCAACACCTAGAAGGATCTAAGTGCCAATTTCATCTTCTTGCTTGAATTTCTTGTAGGGGAGTTGGAAACACTGATTTCATGTATTTCACATCCAATTGAAGCCATTTTGGAGGTTCTTCAATCTCCACTCCTATCGATCTCAAGATTTTGCCTTTGAAGAGGGTTAATCCTTGTAGCCCTTACCAGTCTCTTTTCTGCCTTTTTCTCTTAAACTTGTCAAACAACCTAGCAAATAAATTGCATTTCCTGACACCCTTTTTGGACCTTTAAATCTTTCATAGGGTTTCAGAGCTCTGTATCTTCCGTACAATAGGTTCCTACAATCAAGGAGAAGTAGGGCTAATTGACCTAATTCCTAGGGTTTCACTGCTTTCTCCTTTAGATCTACTTCTAATGGATTGATTGAAGTTTCAATACCTTTGGCATGTGAAAACCTTATCTAACCCTACCTGAAACCGTACGGATTCCATACAGTGGTCTCTTCCCCTGCCTAAGTTCTTCCAATTTTCACACTCAAACTCCTAACCGGGCAGTCCTAGCTCGCCTAGGGTTTGAGTTTAAAAACATTTGCTCCATTCCCTAAACTCCCTATTGCTAAATATATACAATTGACTGGCTCCCCTATCATTTCAATCCAGTCTCAGGGTGATCCCCTGGTTGGATTTTATTTGGGAGCCATTCAAAGATTGACTGCTCAAAACTATAATTACAAACCTCTAGACTCTGGACTGTGAATTCAAGATAACAAATCTACTCTAGACAACTAGATTACAAAATGGAAGGTACTCAAAACTATGCTATGAATTCAAATACAATACTAAATCAAAATATACAGTGCTTCTAACAAATCTATTTCTCAAAATACACGGGTGAAACACAGAAAATGCATACTTTCTCTTATTCACACAAAGCCAAAACTTGATTACAATGTTTCTAACTGCTGTCTACGAGCCATCACACCTATTTGGGATGCCTTTACCATGTTTCAAGGGAAATTTCTTGATTCCACATCCCTGATTTTAAGGGAATCCAATATAACTGAGTTGCATGCAACCAAACAATGTTGTCATGCACTTTTGCAACATTCTTGCAACTCTTTCCACCATCCTGCATTTTAGGATCTCTAACTCCTTGATTCCAAATCAACAACTTCCCTAACTGCCTCTAGGCATCTTTTAACAACTTAAATGTGATTGGCACACATTTAATACTTACATTCTAACATAAGCTTTCCAAAGCTAAATAAAGCAAAATTTAACATGATTAAACTAGGATGACCTAAGTCCTAGTGATTAAATCATCACACAGACAAGACCTTCTAAGGTCCAAAGCAAACACACAGATACCCTGATTTGGCTAAGATCAGGTACAAGCCAAAATTGATGACAAGCAACATGGAGGTTAGCCTAGGTGCTCCTGCACCATCCTCCCTAAAACAGAAAATTTCAATCCACCCTTGGATTGAGCAAGTTGGGATCAATGCCCAACTTCTTGAACTCTGACTCCTTGATCCACACTGCATCGGCATCAGGTTGATCATGCCTCTTAATCAGATGTTCTTTGTACTCTTTGGTTCTAGTTCTCTTGTAGACCCTGATGTCCAATACACTGTCAGCTTGCTTGACTGGAGTGGAGGGCAGTTTGAGTTCTTCCATATCTTGGGTGACTTCATGGATGGTCTGATCCATGTTTAGTGGTGGTCCTTTGTAGTGTACAAGATCTGCAACATTAAAAACAGGGGATAGTCCACTGTCATCTGGTAATTGCACCTTGAAAGCATTACTTCCATACTTCTCCAAGATAGGACAGGGACCTATCCTCTTCATTTGCAACTTATGAGAAACTCCTTTCTGCAGTCTAGACTTGTTCAAATGCACCATTACTAAATCTCCAACATTGAATTGAACTTCTTTCCTATGCTCATCCACCTTAGTCTTATGCTTCATGGTATTTTCTGCCAATGTTTTTCTGACTGTCTCATGAATCTCCTGCATTGCATAAGCAAAATCATTAGCATATCCACTTCCTTTGACTCCATCCTTCAACTCTCAAAGCTCATAAACACCTCTAGGGTGCAGTCCATAGATAATTTCAAAGGGACTCTTCCCTGTTGATCTGTTGACAGCATCATTATAGGCATATTCAGCTTGCCCAATCAATTGATCCCATTGTTGACCATACTCCTTGGTCAAGCATCTTAAGAGGTTTCCAAGAGTTCTATTAACCACTTCGGTCTGACCATCAGTCTGGGGATGGTATGCAGATCCAAAGGACAAATTAGTGCCCATTCTTTGCCAAAGAGTCTTCCAAAAATGACTCATAAACTTAGTGTCTCTGTCTGATACAATGTTGATTGGTAATCCATGAATCCTTACTATCTCTTTGAAGAAAAGAGAGGCTATTTGACTGGCATCATTGGTTGTTTTGCATGGCACAAAGTGAGCCATTTTGCTAAATCTGTCTATAACCACATAAACACTGTCCATGCCTTGCCTTGTCTTGGGTAATCCAACTACAAAGTCCATACTCAAGCATTCCCATGGCCTAGTAGGGATAGGTAGTGGTTGGTATAGGCCTGCATTTGAAGAAGTACCCTTGGCCTTTTGACACACCACACAACTTTCGACATACCTCCTGACATGTAAGTTCATTCTTGGCCAATAGTAAGACCTTTGAACCATTTCCTGAGTTTTGGTGATCCCAAAATGACCACTCAATGCACCATTATGCTTTTCTTGTATCAAGTTTTCCCTAATAGAACCTCTAGGAACACATAGCTGATTTCCTTTAAACAAAAGATCACTTTGCAAAGTATATTCAACATATTTGCTATGGAAATGATTCTTGTATTCAGCACATACCTTATAAATATCTACAAAGTCTTCATCATCTGCATATAGATCTTTGAAATGATCTATTCCCATGCTCTTCAACTGAATTTCTTGAATGGTGAGGACTCTTCTGCTCAAGGCATCTGCCACTTTATTGAGAGCTCCTTTCTTGTGCTTGATATTGAAGGTGTATGCTTGCAAGTACTCCACCCATTTCATGTGCCTGTGACTCAACTTCTCTTGTGAATCCAGGAAACTGAGTGCTTGGTTGTCTGAATACACTATGAATTCCTTGGGAAGCAAGTAGTGCCTCCACTTCCTTAAAGCCTGGACCAATGCATACATTTCAAGGTAATAAGAAGAATACTTCTTCTTGGCTTCACTTAACTTCTCTGAATGAAAAGCCACCGGTCTGCCCTCTTGACTAAGAACAGCTCCAATAGACACATTGCTTGCATCACACTCAATGGTGAATAGCTTCTCAAAGCTTGGTAACACCAAAACAGGTTGGGTAGCTATCTTCTCCTTCAACAACTCAAAACTCTTGTTAGCTTGCTCATTCCATACAAACTTAGTCTTCATTCCTCCTTTAAAGGTATCCAACATAGGAGCACAAATAGCACTAAACTGTCTTATGAATTTTCTATAGTATTGAGCAAGACCATGGAAGCTTCTTACCTCTATTGCTGTCTTTGGAGTAGGCCAATTGAGGATGGCTTCCAATTTGCTGCTATCCATCTTCAAGTTGCCATGTGATAGCACAAATCCAAGGTACACCAGCTCTGTTTTGATGAACTCACACTTTTCCAAATTGATCATCAGCTTCTCCTCCTGTAGCTTCTTGAAAATCAACTCTATTTGTTGGAGGTGCTCTTCTCTTGTTCTGCTATAGATTAGTATATCATCGAGATACACTACTACAAACTTGCCAATGTAGTCTTTGAGGATTTCATTAATGAGTCTCATGAATGTGGAGGGGGCATTAGACAGTCCAAATGGCATTACTAGCCACTCATAGAGACCCTCATTGGTTTTGAAGGCTATTTTCCACTCATCTCCCTCATGTATCCTAATTTGGTGATAACCACTCTTTAAATCTATCTTGGTATAGTACCTAGCTTCACCTAGACAATCCATGAGATCTTCAATCCTAGGAATAGGGAACCTATACCTGATGGTTATCTTGTTTATTGCCCTGGAATCAGTACAAAGCCTCCATTCTCCTCCCTTTTTAGGTGCTAAGACAGTGGGTACTGCACATGGACTAATGCTTTTCTTAATGAGACCTTGGTTTAGAAGTTCTTGAATCTGCCTAGCTATTTCCTCATTTTGTTGAGGTGTCATCTTGTAAGCTGCTTTGTTTGGAAGGGTAGCTCCTGGTATCAAGTCTATCCTATGACTTATGGCTCTTTTAGGAGGAAATGTTGCTGGTTGACCACTACTTACAATACCTTCATAGGTCTGCAACAATTTTTGTATCTCCTTAGGCAACTCTTGCTTTTCAGCTGCTTTCTCTTTGCTCACTTCTCTTGGCTTGATCATCACTACATAACCAACTCCTTCTCCTTCTTCCAAGGCTTCTAGGAACTCTTTTTCTCCAACCATGAGCAGTTTAGGACCTACTGTCTGCACCTCTGTATCTTCTAGCAAAGACTGAATTTTGAAGGTTACCTTGTCTTTCTTGAAAGTGTAGGAGTTCTTTGCTCCATCATGCACAGCTTGGCGGTCAAATTGCCATGGCCTACCTAGGATCAAATGACATGCATCCATAGGTAACACATCACACAAAACTTTGTCCTTGTACCTACCAATTGAGAACTCCACCCATGCTTGTTCATTCACCAAGACATGCTGACCTTTATTGAGCCATGTGACCTTGTAAGGGTTGTTGTGGGGTATCCTTGTCAACTTCAGCTTGTTGACTGCCTCCTCTGATACAATATTGTTAGTAGAACCTGAGTCAAATGATGACTCTATACACTTTCCCCATCATCTTGCACTTTATCCTAAACAAGGACCTCCTTTGGCTTGGCTCTTCTTTAACTGGTTCCTTGATCAAAGTTCTCATCATGAGGTTCTCACCTTCCTTTGAATTCAATGGCACTTCAGGATGTTTATCTGCTGCAGCTGTCTCATCTTGAATCAGATTAGTTCTCTTATCTCCTCCATGAGAAGTACTACCTTTCTCTAGACATCTATAGGCCGGGTGTCCCAATTGATTGCAGTGGTAACATTTCATATTGGTGAAATAGTTACCTCTTCCTTGTCCACCACTTCTTCCTCTGGAGCTGAAACCTCTTCCTCTACCACCTCTACTAGAGCTTCCTTCTTGTTGTTCCGAGTATCTGACTTCTCCTTGGGCTCTTGATTCTGAACTTCTTCCACCATAACCTCCTCTTTGTCCTCTGTTGTCTTTCCCTTTACCTCTACTTTTGGGGTTTTTCTCTTGCTTCTTTTTGCCTTTCTCCTCTATCTTCAAAGCCATTTGATAGCATTGGTAGACTGTTTTGAAGTTCACTAGGCTCATGTCTTCTTGAATAGACCATTTAAGTCCATTTAAGTACCTTGCTAGCTTGATGCTTTCATCTTCAACCACCTTTGATCTGAGGCATAATTTTTGAAACTCCTCGGTGTATGTTTGGACATCCATATCTTTTTGCCTAAGATTGTGTCTTCTCCTATGCAACTGAACTTCATAATCATCAGGTAAATAGGTTTGCCTTATCTTAGTTACCATTCCTCTCCATGAAACTATGGGACCTTTGCCTTCTTTTTCTCTTTCAGCCTGTACAAACTTCCACCATGTGAGAGCTGCTCCTCTCAACCTTGACTTGGCCACTTTTACCTTTTGGGCCTCTGTTATAACATCACATTCAAATTGATTTTCTATGCTTTCAATCCAGTCTACAACTGAATTAGGGTCCATTTGTCCACTAAATAGTGGCACACCCTCCAATGCTTTACCACTTAAGGCTTGCAACGCCTTCAAGAAGGGTTCTTCAACAAGAACAGGATCAGGCTTTGGAGCTTCCTCCTCCAAGTCCTCTTCTTTTTCCTTTGCTTCCTGCTCTTCCTTCTGCTCTATCTTGTCCTTCACTTTATCTGTTGTCTCATGGATTTCATCCAAGAGCTTCTCCACTTGAGACAACCTTTCTCTTAGCAGTCGGTTGTCTTCCTCTTGCTCTTCTACCTTTTTAGCTAACTCTGCATTAGTCACCATGGTTCTTTCCTCTGGTGTGTTCTCTCCTACTGACTCAGTGGGCTGCAACATCAATCACAAGCCTTGAATCAAACGTTGCTCTGATACCAATATGGTGTATGGTGAACCAAAGCTTAATTGCACAATCTTTTAGAGACCTTTTCACTGTTTCCTTCCTAGAACCTGCTACCAATGGGTTCTTGTTGAACTTGGGTGATTAACCAAGCCCTGCTCCAACTCTTCTCAAAGAGTTCTCCACTTGTGCTTAACTTAGGAAGACCAACACCATTTGAATTTGCAAATTTCCTCTCAACACCTAGAAGGATCTAAGTGCCAATTTCATCTTCTTGCTTGAACTGCTTGCAGGGGAGTTGGAAACACTGATTTCATGTATTTCACATCCAATTGAAGCCATTTTGGAGGTTCTTCAATCTCCACTCCTACCGATCTCAAGATTTTGCCTTTGAAGAGGGCTAATCCTTGTAGCCCTTACCAGTCTCTTTTCTGCCTTTTTCTCTTAAACTTGTCAAACAACCTAGCAAATAAATTGCATTTCCTGACACCCTTTTTGGACCTTTAAATCTTTCATAGGGTTTCAGAGCTCTGTATCTTCCGTACAGTAGGTTCCTACAATCAAGGAGAAGTAGGGCTAATTGACCTAATTCCTAGGGTTTCATTGCTTTCTCCTTTAGATCTACTTCTAATGGATTGATTGAAGTTTCAATCCCTTTGGCATGTGAAAACCTTATCTAACCCTACCTAAAACCGTACGGATTCCGTACAGTGGTCTCTTCCCCTGCCTAAGTTCTTCCAATTTTCACACTCAAACTCCTAATCGGGCAGTCCTAGCTCTCCTAGGGTTTGAGTTTAAAAACATTTGCTCCATTCCCTACACTCCCTACTGCTAAATATATACAATTGACTGGCTCCCCTGTCATTTCAATCCAGTCTCAGGGTGATCCCGTGGTTGGATTTTATGGGGGAGCCATTCAAAGATTGACTGCTCAAAACTATAATTACAAACCTCTAGATTCTGGACTGTGAATTCAAGATAACAAATCTACTCTAGACAACTAGATTACAAAATGGAAGGTACTCAAAACTATGCTATGAATTCAAATACAATACTAAATCAAAATATATAGTGCTTCTAACAACTCTGTTTCTCAAAATACACAGGTGAAACAAATAAAATGCAGACTTTCTCTTATTCACACAAAACCAAAACTTGATTACAATGTTTCTAACTGCTGTCTACGAGCCATCACACCTATTTTGGATGCCTTTACCATGTTTCAAGGGAAATTGCTCAACTCCACATCCTTGATTTTAATGGAATCCAATATAACTGAGTTGCATGCAACCAAACAATGTTGTCATGCACTTTTGCAACATTCTTGCAACTCTTTCCACCATCCTGCATTTTAGGATCTCTAACTCCTTGATTCTGAATCAACAACTTCCCTAACTGCCTCTAGGCATCTTTTAACAACTTAAATGTGATTGGAACACATTTAATACTTACATTCTAACATAAGCTGTCCAAAGCTAAATAAAGCAAAATTTAACATGATTAAACTAGGATGACCTAAGTCCTAGTGATTAACTCATCACACAAACAAAACCTTCTAAGGTCCAAAGCAAACACATAGATACCTTGATTTGGCTAAGATCAGGTACAAGCCAAAATTGATGACAAGCAACATGGAGGTTAGCTTAGGTGCTCCTACACCAGCTAACTTCCTATTTTTTAGCTACTTGAAAACATCACCACAGCCTCTATTGGACTCTGATTTCCGAATACCCGATTGATGTTGGAGCTGAGCTGACACATCCACTGCGTAGCTAGAACAAGTTTGATGACATGTCGTTGGGAGCTGTGAAAGCTAAAAACTGAGTCTGATGCCTCAAAAAAAAGGACACCTTTTCCCAAAAGGGTGCATATGACACCAGACAACCATTTTCCTAATTTACTTCTTAGTGCTTCAATCTTCTGCTACTAGTGAATGATGACCCTCATTGACTGGATACTGGATCCATTGCATAGCTAGAAGAATTCCCTAAAGAATGACTGTATGCAGGGTGTCTGAAAGTTGGTTTAAGGCCTTCAAATTCAAGGGCACTCGTGGCCTGCAGGGGCGCAATTACACTTTTGATAATGATTTTGTAATTAGCAACTTTCACGCAAACGCTCCTCTTTGACCCTCGCCACCGGGAGTAGGATTACTCTGATGCACGTGCCAACGATCTCATTGTGAAGATAGAACAACTTGGAAGAGATGTTCTTAGAAGCGACGAAGCTTGAAAACTACTTCTAAGACCTCCAGTAGAAGGGTGCCTTTTTCAAGGAAGTATGTAAATTCTATACTTAGCCAATTTTTTGCTTGTGTTCATCCTTCAACACTTTCCGCTAAGTCTTCATCTACGGGCGTTTGAATGATCCTGAGGGCTAACGGTTGGATTCAATGGATAGCTAGGAGGATTCTGCACAAATCTCATGAAGATGACGGTTGCTAAAAACTTCATCTAGCTGGCCAAAAGGCTAGGCGCCTCTGGCCTGTAGAGGTACATTTTGATAGTTTCACTTTTATTTTTTCTCTGTATTACATGCTTGATGGAACAACTTCCATGGTCACTCAACATGTCTTACAGACTTGCAAACAGATGCTCGCGGAGCTGGGCTGAATCAAAAGAGATCCTTGAGAAACAAATTTTGCAAATTCCATCATCTAATAGGTCTAATTCAAGGGTGCCCCTGAGCTATAGGGGTGCAGAAATTGCAAATTTGACTGTCTCTGTGATATGAAAAAAATTTGCACCTTCTGCTTCCACCTTCGTCTGCCAGAGTTTTGAAACTCAGATAGACTCACTTGATAGCTTGTCGGAAAGCTGACAGAATTATGAAGAGAATGAATGTATTTTCAACCAAAAACAACTGAATCTGAGTCTTCAAATTGAAGGGTGCCCTGGCCTGCAGGGACACAGATTTGCTTTGGAAGTAATAATTTCCTCCATTTCACACTTTGCGAACACCGTGACACCTACTGAATTGACCACGTAGTAGCATTACTATCGCTGACGAATGTGTGTAACTGTATTTCATCATTTTACATGTACAAACACTGCAAAGTTGACTTGCACATTGATTGCACAAACATCTCCCACGTAACAAGGCATAGTGTTTCCAGACTTAGAATATTTTTTGCACTTTTCATCATGTGAAAATCTCCTCTATTGTGAAGTATCTTTTTCAGCATCTTTCTTCATAGAATCTTTTTCTCTGAGTTTCAAGCTTAGATTTTGACACCTAGTACTGGCCAACTGCCATTAACAACCTTGAAGGTCCCAACTTTTCTCCTGAAAAAGTGAAAAATACCCACCAGCCTTAAATTGACTTTTAACTGAAACTGACTTCACCACTGTGATCGTGATGTGAAATAAGCCAATTAAAATTAATTTCAACTAATTCTGACAAGTTTCAATTTTTTAGGGTTTTGCGACCTAAAACAGGGCTGTTTGAAACCATAATTTTCACTTTTTAAAAATTTTGCTAGTATCCTCCTGACATTAAAGTGACTCAAATCCCATACTTGACTTTTCCAAAAACTGTGTTTTGACATCATTTTAACAAGGTTTAGACCATTTTAAGCAAAATGCCTTAATGAAGCAAAAAAATTTGGTTTGGGTACAACAATCTTCTTTGAGAGGCTTACATCCATGTTAATTATTGAACGGTTGGGTGTTGTTATGTTATTATCTTTAGGGTGTTGTGAAGGAGATCATACTTGACACAGTTGGCATTTAGAGGTGTATGTAGAAGTATTTTCTATAGGTATATGATGTGCAAACTTTTCTCTCTGTGGTCTTGGTTATGGAGACTTGTGGTGAGGGTTGTACAGGTTGTGCATATCATTGTGGATGGTTCCTTGAAACTACATGTTTACACTATCTATGTGATGTTGTTGGTGGCCTTGTTTTTCCAGATTCAACATTGCCCATGTAGTGGGAGTTCCTGATGTGTTTTGTCTTCTTCGACTGGTTGGCACATGGATCTTGTTTCTGCGGTTGATGGGTTGGTTGTGCTGTTGGAATGAGTTTACTCATATTAATACCTTGGAGGTATGTGTGATTGGATGGATTAGCACTTGTTGTGGGTGTTATTTTCAGTCATGTGGGTTGATCTGTTGGATGGGAGCAATCAATTTTTTGGTTTATGTTCTAGCTGATGTTCTATCTTGTTTCTAGAGAATGACTTCACGATTGTGTTCATGATTGAGGGATTTGAAGTAGATGTTGTGTTACTTTTGTATAAGTGTGTGAGCACAATGGAGTGGTGGCAGTGTTGATTCCTTTGACGTTTGTAGGATCTAATGCTTGTGTTCTTGAGACTAGTGCATATACGCCTTGGATCATTCCCTTTTTCGAGTGGTGGATGGTTAGAACTGTTTCCTGAGCTGGTGGACATCTTGGATGTCATTGCAGGTGTCGTGGTTGGAGCATAGAAGCATTGTTTAAGATTCTTGAGTTTACTTTGGAAGGATCCAGTAATTTCTTCGTCAAGTGGGAGAATGTTGAGAAATGTGACTCAAATTTATTGGCCTGATCAACTTCCTAGAGTAGTTGTTTTTTCCTCCTTCATCGGCCTGAGTTAAGTCGTGGGTTTCTAAGTTTTCCTAACTTAAGTCGCGGGGTTCTGAATTTTTATAACCTCTCGACTTAGCGACTTTGTGGCTCTCTTCATTATTTGCAAGTCGCAAGTTTTGAGAACTTCGCAACCTCTGACATGAGGTTCAAAAGTTTGGGTTTTGAGTGATTGGGTGATCCCTTTGTTGTCAGCAAGTCATGGGTTTTGAGAACTTCACAAACTCCAACATGAGGTTTTGAAGTTCAGTTTTTCAGCAACATAGCGACTTGGAAGCTGACGGATGTGGGTACCACTTAAAGTGGTAATGTGAACATCGGTCAGACAGTTCTTTGTTGGTGGGACCTTGTTCTTTGTCCCATCGATGGGCCGATGAAATTTAGTGTGGTGGGACCCGATAGGATGGTGACGATGGTGGATCGTGTGAAGGCCGAAAGGTGGCGATGGCATGGAGGACAGATGGCATGTGGGCCCATGTGCTTGGTGAACATCAATGGGAATTAGTCATGTCAGTGGGAGTCTCCAAGAAGTCTCTGTGATAGCCCGATGTCTTGCCTTGGTCACTCGTCGGTAGGAATTTGTGTCATCGATGGGACTTTGTCTTAAGTCCCCCTGATGGTTCAATGGAGTAGTGACTTATATGGTGGTAAAGACACGCCAGCGGGACTCCCCTGTATCAGTGGGAAAAGATTTGGTGTTCCCTCGATATGACGATGGCTGACTCGGTGACCTGTGTAGAATGTTTCAATGGGACCCAATTGATGATTAGCTAAAAAGTGATGATTGGTTGCATGTCTGTGATGGTTATGTTGCTCGTGGCTATTTTTCTATTGTGGTTAGGGTTTCCTGGAATGATTAAGAGCAGAACGTGAATTCCATTGTGGATGTTGTCAGACTGGCAGAGAGGCTAGGCATCCAAGAGAGAGATGGATGTCACAGAAGGTGAAGGATGAGCGGTTGTGTGACAGTGAGGCCGAGAGGCTGGTGGTTGAGCTATGAGGCTATGTAGCTGAATGGGATGTCTCTCGCTAAGGGAGGTGGTCACGATGGGTTATGCTACTGGATATTCTCCAGAATGGAACAAGATGTAAATCTCCTGTAAAGGCCATGAGCCTAATATTGTATTGTAACTATATTTTATTGTTGAATAATACAAAGGCGATCTGGGATTTTGGAGTGTGGGGTTTTTTACCCAAAATGGTTTTCCCTACGTATATTTGTGTGTTAATGTCTTATGTTTCATCTTTCATGGTTGTTGGTTGTGTTTGTTGAATCTATTAATGGTGTTGTTGAAACTGGTTAAGCATGAGTTTCTCTCAAAAGGACTAATGTGGGAAATGAACTATGTCTGATTCTACTTAATGGCATAGTATTTTGTGTCTTTGAGGTAATCTGATGAAATGAAAATTACTAAAGGCACTACTATTCTCATATGCTCTTTATGGGATGACCGATATTTCCCAACATAGACCATAAATTTTGGAGTGAAGGAGTGACATATGTGTTGAACATTTGGAATACTAAGAGGCGGGGTGAATCAGTATTCTATTAAACCATTTAACTGCTAATCATTCAATAATTAAAACATATCTTACAACAATTATAAACAAAAACATGAAAGGAATCATAACATCACATGACACATGAACACTAGGATTTTTACGTGGAAAACCCAAAGTAGGAAAAACCACGGTG
The DNA here is from genome assembly GCA_007258455.2 of Sequoia sempervirens. Taxonomy (NCBI): domain Eukaryota; kingdom Viridiplantae; phylum Streptophyta; class Pinopsida; order Cupressales; family Cupressaceae; genus Sequoia; species Sequoia sempervirens. The sequence goes on from VDFB02270651.1 coordinate 47,309,529, forward strand.
AGGATTAGCTCACAATATATTATAACTAGTCATAAGATGTTACAGGTCACAATGTCCTTGAAAGGGTCACATCCTGAAAAGGATTACAAAAGAGTGTGGCTCACTACCAAAATATGAACTGATTGAATACACCTTTTGTGTGTTGAGTTAAGTTCCAAATTTTAAGCTCTGGAAAACAAAAATCTTGCACCGTTTTGTAGGTATATAGAAACTACTGATAGCTATTAACAACTTCATACAATATCACAGTATCACCTATTTTGCATCATCACTTCATCTGTCTATCTCATCTTTGTTCAATACAAGGATGTTTCATATATATACATGGTTACATCTTCATACATCAATTAGGTCGGCCTAATTAGATGTAAGCATACTCAACTCAAATTGTCTTGTCGGCTTCAAAACAAAAAACATCTTTGGTGCTCAAAACAAAATGTGTCAAGCATAAGTTAGGTCGGCTTGGACCAAAACAAAAACACTTTAAGCATCCATGAAATGTATACCACTTGTTTAAGTTGGCCAGATGAAGACCAACCCGAAAATTGTAAGTCGAACATTTTTCATTTATAACTTTCAACTTATTCAACCAAAATTATTGAATCCCCAACCAAGGTTCAATCTAACATCCCTTAATAACATACTAAAATCATATGAGTCGATATTCTACTAAGAGTGATCCCAGACCATATTACTGGATCACTATGGCATAGGCACAGTTTACCGGATGGGCAGATAACCAGTCACCAACCAATGTTGGCATCGATGACAACACACCGAAGGTTTTTTTTTCATTCTTTCAACAATCTCCCCTTTTTTCATTGATGGCAACATGTTTCAAAAATGAATCTTAAAAAAAAAACTTGTCTTCACACTTCACAATCAAGATTGTGCAAACTCAATTCACTCAACTCCCCCTTTCAAATATACAAAAGTACAAAACTATTTTTAAAAACAAAACATTATTTACACAAACCCTTCTTCACATAGAACCTTCTCCCCCTTTGACATCAAGGACAAAGGATAAGAAAAATAAACAAAAAATTTTAATTAGGAACTAGGGGCACCTTGTAATTCTTTGAGAATTGCTTCCCAACCTAGTTTTCCATCATCCCACATTCCTTTCGCTCTGGTAAGAATTTTATTTAGTGATTCCAGTTTCACTAGGCATTCTTCTCCTTCATCTAGAGTGGAAGGATTGATGTTCATCTTATCCAATTTTTCAACATCCACCAATGCACTTGATATAGAGATATGTTTGGACATTACCAAATCTCCAAGTTGTCCAAACTATCTTATTGCATCTTCTTTTTGTCTCTGCAAAATGAAAAAATTGCTTTGTAAGTCTACAATAGAAGTCCAACCAATGTTTTTTTTGTCATTTGAAACCTTGTAATCTCTGAAGGCATCAGCAAGTTGAGACTCTATTGAGTCCATTAAATCTTTAATTCCTTGAGTGGCATCAAGCCACTGCATGCAATATACAAACAATACCTGGGCTTCCTCATCACAGTTCTTTACCTCTTTTAGACTTTGCAACACTTTGTTATGTGCGATTGCGCATTTGTCCTGTAGAACCAGTAATCTTTTCTATAGAATACTTGACTCTGCCTCTTTCTCAACATGCATCTTGAGGCTAGAGGTATACTCCTTGATAGAATCAACCATGAACTTCAAGTTTTTAGTAGGTGCTAAGGAATCATCAATTGTGACACCAGGGGCTATCTCTTGTAAATCCCTAATAGCTTCATTTATCGATTTAATCCCTTTCTGATATGTTTAAGCAATTTCCTGTGTAACAGAGTCAAGAAAAGTGCCACACATCTTTATTATTTCACCTAGTGCAATCTTAGTTAGACCTACATAGCCTAGATGGGATGGAAATTTAATCAACTGAGGTGGTAGCATGAGTTGAAGTCTTGTTTTCCTTTTCAGTAGACCCTTAAGAGCATTTATAGATGATTCTCTAGATGGATTTGATGGCTCAGTAGTTTTGGGGTTCTCTTCTTCACTTCTTTCAACTTGTATTTCTTTCTTATCTTCCTCTACCTTCTCTTCTTTTTCATTTTCTTTTTCCTCTCTGGCGTCTTTTTCAGATGATTTATCTTGGTTTTCTTTCTCTCTCTTATCCTCATCATCTTTATCATTATTATTATTTTTATCCTTTCTTCCTTCACCTTCATCCATGTCTTTTTCTCCATTGTCTCTAGTATTCTCATGGTGTTCTTTTGGATCATTACTGGTATCATCTTTATGTTGACCTTCAATTTGTTTACTGGTTGTATCCTCTATATCATTCAGAGGGGCAGATGTCTTTGAAGCAGCATGTATTTCATCAACATTTTCCAAAACAGGATGGTCCATTACTTTTATAATATTAACAAGCTCCTATGCTTGACTTGTATTAGATGAAGAATTGGATCTCATTCCATAATTCTTTACCAATTTACTTACTATATCAAGTGTTTCTTGCCTTACCTTTTCTATATTATCTTTCTCTTTAGTCATCAAAATATTGACTCTCTGTTTAACTCTAAATAATTGAGAACATTCTTTTAACAAATTAGTAACATCTTCCTCAAATAAGGAGGATCCAAATGTGGTCAAGGCATCAATTTTCATTTTGTCATCAACAGATACAGCTTCATGCCTTCTTTGTGCTAAAGCTTCCCATACATTTCCATTCACCTTCTTCCTTATAGATTCCATGTTCTCATTATAAATAACTATGTACACTGAATAAAATCATTTATGATTGTTTCCTTATCTTCTTCATTAACTTCATCAAATAGTTTAGCAATAGGAAAAAGATCCTCATAATCTATCATATTATTCACTAAGGCTTCCAACTTTAGAGAAGGATGATCACATACCAGAGGAGAGTCGAGCATGTCCTCCATAGGTTTAGATGTGCCTTCTTCACCCTTCTTCTCATGCACATGAATTTTGAAAGCATTCTCTTCTTCCTCTATCTCTTCATCTGTTGAGATGTCAACATTGATTTTGGTTTCAGTTTCTCAATTGTTGGTGGAAGTACTGCTCCTATTTCTTTTCAACTGTTTCTCTTCTTGCAAGACAAGATCAATTATTCCTGTACTGCACCGCTTATGTTCCTTTTCCTGCTTGCCTTTTTCTTTATTCTTCTTCCAGGAGTGGCAGATGGTGCAACAGGGGGTATGTTCTTTCTTTTAGAAGCACAAGTGCTGGGTATGGTTGAAGTAGTTACATTAGTTACTATAGGAGTACTATGTTCTTTCTTCTTTCCTTTCATTGTTGCAGTTGTACTAGGAGTAGGGGCAGTAGTAGAAAATTATCTTCCTAATTTCCGCGGTCCATAGGATTGTTCAACTGATCTAATTCTCATCTCACCAAGAGATTCCCTTAGTAGATCAACATCACCCTTAGAGAGTGAATTCATCTGGAAAAATGCTTCAACATTCTTATTTACTCTCTTTGTTCTTTGAGGTGCAGAGGTTTCCAAATTCACTTCACTAGACTTTTTTTCATATGTTCCATGTTGGGGTAGAGAGGGATCCCTAGGACTACTTAACAACATTTCAATGAACCTCTCATCCATTTGTTCATCAACCTCATATCCAAGAGGCTCTATCCATAAAGTTCTAGGTTCTACTGCCTCTACGATGCATTCATCAGTGGACACAAGAAAAGTTATTTCCTTTGCATATTTCTTTACTAGGCTCCTTGGAACCCTATCTCTTTCATACATATCATTCTGGAAAACTGCAAAGAATGTACTTAAAGCATTATTTTGTGCCTTGAAATTTCCAAAATAGTTTAAATGTTCAAATATCTTATGTGCAACTGGCCTGTTGTGATTCCATATAATGTTTTTCCTTCCAAATAGCTCCCTCAGAAAGTAGAAAAATAGACAAACTAGCAATGTACCAAACTTGAATGTATACTTCTTTGTTTTAGTTTGGTGTAGGTTATCCATAAGTTGTTGTCGAAGCAACTCACACAGATCATAATCCCTTCCATGAACTACCATCTCATGTGCAACAGAAATCATAGTTGCAGACACTGAATTTCCTCTGTTTGTGAAATAAATTTTCTGACTGATCATAACCACAACATATCTCACAGTAGGGTTTGTAATAGGCTTGGTTTTCAGTGCTCTTCCATCATATGTGGCACCAGTTAGTTTCATGACCACATCATTCTTTACAGCCTTTAGCACTAGTACAGGTCCAGTGTCACAAAGCCCAGTTATGGCTTTGATCACTTCCTTGGTAATTACTCTAGGTATGCTTTTCCACGCAAATTTATCATGTACCCTACTCAATGCCATCCTAAAAAAATTTGCATCCATCTCACAATAAAAATCTGGGAACCAATTCCAAACATCTAGGTTTTTCTGTACAAGATTTTTGTATTGAGGTTTCACTGAGAAAATGTCTCCAACCAGCTCCTTCTCCCATATTTTTGAAAGTTTTTGATGGTCAAATTCTTCCAATTTTCCATGAATGTAGGTTATAGTATTCTTAATGGGTAGAACACTACTCAGAATCTGTGAGAACGCACCCAAGGGGTCCATTTCATAAACCTTCCAAGAATACCTTCTGAATTTTAGTCAGGGTCTCTCAAATACTTCCACCACAGTGGGAGTGGCCATTTCTTTTCCTCAAATTACTTGTATATGCTTATGAAAATTTCTTCAACTAAAGCCCGCGAAGTACAGATAATAGTAAATACCTTTTTCAAGCTTTGTCGAAGACTAGGGTTTGATTCCAAATACTCAGAATCACCTTCAAATCACTTCAACTCACTCTGCTTCCTCCCAAATCTGCAAATGTGATTTAATTCGACTTAGTTTCTCTCTTTATGTATTTTCAATTTTTCCCTAATTTCGTATTAAATGCATTCCAACTTCAAAAAGTTGATAAATACTTTGTTGAGTACATTGTAAACCCTAAAATGCTCTGCAGTTTTCCAAATTTTCATATTTTCTACCGGAAACTTCTTCAACATCTTCATAATGACATCTTACATCATATATCCTCGTGTCACTATTTGACACCTCCTATATCGGGGGTTTATAAGATTTCTCTATAGTTGCTCCCACTAAATCCATTACTGGGTTTAGTTTTTAGAAGAATTATCTACACTAGATTCAGGTACAGATGCATTTGATTTATCCTTATTCTCAGGTTCTTCCTTTTTAAATTTAGTAGGATCAATTTTAGTCACAGTTTTATTCCTTTGTCCTAGATTAGATTTTTTCCCATTTTTACTTTTGCAAAATTTTAAAATATGTCCTGGTTTATTGTAGGTGTAACGCAACATGTTTTTGACCAAATTGATTTGCAATTATCCTTGATCTACACTGAATAGCTTTATGTCCACTAGTAGAAGTTGGCAAATAAATGACTACCTGACTAAAATTTTTAGTCACGTGACTAACAATAATAGTATTTGGCAAATAAATGACTAATTTGGTCATTTATAAGTGACTAATTTGGTCATTAGGTAAAATCACAACTAAATGACTAAATAAATGTGCTCATTATTAAAATCTTGGCCATAATTTTCATTTTAATAAACATACTCTAAAACCTTTGTCAAGACCTTGTTTTCAATCATAGCCCGCCAAAATGGAGAAGTGAGTTGAAACCTTATTTTCAGGCATAACCCGCTAAAATGGAGAAGTGAAGGATGAAACCTTATTTTCAAGGTAGCCCGCAAAAATGGAGAAGTGCAAGCGCTTGATTTTGGATTGCAACCTCTGCCCATTTTTCCACATCGGACACGATTTGTGTAGAATCTTGTGGTAAGTCACTTTCCGTGGTTTCAGTTAATTTTACTTTTCAAATCTGTACGTGGTCAGGCCATATGATCCATTCATTTTTATCTTTCCTTCTACACTTCAAGCTTGGTTATCCTATAAATGGAGCATGTTCATCATGCTTTTCAAGTTTTTGTAATGAATTTGGTCTTCATCTGCTTCTACTTGTCCATATGCTTCTTTTATTTGTCCTTACATTTTTATTCAATCTTTATGACAGATTTGCATTCTATTGGAATGATACATTAATATTTTCCCTTCACTATGGAAATTCTTTCCTTAACCTTTTAACTTTTTTTTTGGTTCTCTTGCATTTGTAGATACTTGGCACCATTTAGAAGATACATTTTATCAATTGCTCATATCAAAACATAAAATGTCAACAGTAAACTATGCAAACTCCTACTGTATGTTGGTAAACGGGTATCATCATACTTCATTTTAACTAAGGAAATTCATCTTACAGGTCAAGCTTTATACATAACCAATTAAAATATTTTGTATAGTTTTAACTTTAACCTGCTTTTGTTTATGTGGTCCATTAGATTGACAGGGTCATTTGTACCTTAGTGGTTAGAATTTTATCCTCATCACTTGCTTGAGTGACTTGGTGTCATCAGGAAACAAGTGATTTGTTGATGCAGTGCAAAGGAAGAAAATCAATCACTTGAAAACATGTTCCTTAACTATGGACTAAATCCATTTAGTTTCTTCAAATTCACAAGAGAATTCACCATGTAAATGATCACTACAAGAGCACAAATTTGAGTATCCACTTTTCGTGACCCAAACAAGTTTAATCATCATCTTCAGACTCATTAGAGACTCCATCTCACTCAAAACACTCAACACCAGGACCTGAGTGCATTACCCAAATGGATTTTCACTCAAACCTGTCTCCAAAGCTAGTAGTCCTCCAAACATAAACTATCAGAGATATCCTTTGACATTACTCATGCCATCGATACCAAACAAACCATTGATCTTGTATATCTCAGCAATAGCAGCAACATTAGGTTCTCTTCTCGCACAACATGATGAAATCGAAAAGGAGAGAACCATCTACTACATCAGCAGGACCTTGGTGGGCTATGAAATGAATTATTCATCCATTGAGAAAGCATTCTTAGCAGTGGTTTTTGCTTCACAAAATTTTAGATACTACATGCTATCGCATCAAGTTAAGCTTATTGCAAAGATCAACCCATTGAAATACCTATTATCTAAAGTAATTCTCATTGGGCGAATGACCAAATGGGTAATGATATTAATAGAATTTGACATAGAGTATGTGGAGTGCAAGGAAATCAAGGGACAAGTGATCACAGACCAACTAGCAAAGGAACCTATCTATTCAAAGAATCCATTGATATTTGAATTCCCTGATGAATCAGTGTTCCTTGTGAATCTCACAACTCGGTAGAAAATTTACTTTGATGGATCATTCACCCAACATGGATCAGGGGCGGGTATTCTTTTCATCACCCCTCAAGGCGATTACATTCCAAAGTGATACAGACTATCATTCTTGTGTACTAACAACATTGCTGAGTACGAAGCCCTAATCACAGGTCTAAGGATAGCAATTCAATGGCAGATACAAGAGATGAAGGTCTATGGACACTCACAGCTAGATATCAACCATGTCAATGACGACTACCAAACTAAGGGCGACAAGCTTACTCCTTATAAGAAGATGGTAGAAAATATCAAAGACTTTTTCATAGATATAAATTTTGAGCAGATTCCTCATATGAACAACCGAGCAACATATGTTATGGCAACAATCAGATCACTATTAGACATGCCAAACAACGTCCTTCAATGCGAATTCTTGGTAGAACAACTTCTTGTATCAACTTTTGAAATCCTTGAATCTAAATTTGTGTGTGTCATCATTGGTCCTGGATCCCTATGGTATCATAACATATTCATCTACCTTAGGAGAGGAACACTCCCATCCAATATCACCTCCAACCTTAAAAAGACCTTTGTTAAAAAGGCATCCCGATTTGTGATCCTGGGTGATACCTTATACTGCCGAAGCATTGAAGGGACATTACTATGATGTCTTAACCAAGAGGAATCCTTGACTACTTTAACAGAAGTACATGATGGAATATGTGGTTCCCATTCTAGCGGTATGACTTTAGCTAAGAAACTGTTGAGGACGGGGTACTACTAGCCAACCATGGAAAGAGAAGCCCATTAGTATGTGCAAAAGTGTGTCCAATGTCAATAACATAGATATTTGATTCATACTCCAACTCAAGAATTGCAACCAATGATCACACCCTGGCTTTTCTCGCAGTGGGGGCTTGACCTCATAGGAAAGATCACCCCAACCTCATCTAATGGCCACAAATTTATCATAACAGGCATTGAGTACTTTACCAAGTGGGTAGAAGCCATTCCTATGACCTACATAACAGGGATGTGAATTGCCAATTTTATCTTGAATTACCTCATTTGCCATTATGGTGTTCCACAAACCCTTATCTTAAGCAATGAAATACCCTTCAAGAATTAGGATGTGAAAGAGCTATGTCAAATATTCAACATCCAACACTGATTCTCTACCCCATATTACCCCAGGGAAATGGCCAAGCTAAGGCTATGAACAAAACTATCCTAAAAATCCTCAAGAAAATAGTCAATGAAGATGGTCATGACTGGAATCTGCAGGTAAATCCCGCTCTTTAGGCCTATCAAGCCAGTATCTGCACACTAATAGGTGCAACCCCATTATCCTTGCTCTACAGATTAGAAGCCATTCTGCCTATTGAGGTTGAGCTCTCCTCACTGCTAGTGTCACTGCAGAATCTAATCACTAATGAAGAATACAAAGTATATTGGTTGAATGAGCTAGAATTTTTGGACGAGTGTCATCTTGCACCCTCAATCACTTACAAGTATATCAAAACTGACTGAAACAAAGCTATAGCAAGAAGATCAAATGTCAGTTTTTCCAGGTAGGGGATCTTGTCCTAAAGCAGAATTAGAAGAACCTTCCTGATTAGGGAAATAAAGGAAAGTTTGAACCTAACTGGTTGGATCCCTTTGTCATCACAACAAGCTATGGATTAGGAGCATATCAATTGTCAACGCTTGAAGGTGAACCCTTGCAGGAACCAACTAATAGCTTGCATCTTAAAAAAATTTATGCCTAGTCTTGAAGGGTGTAAATCTAAAAATACAAAAAAATAAAATGAGAAAAAGGATTGAAAAAAGTAAAAAAAACCAATCATCCTCTCGTGAAAACCACTTCGGTGGTGCTTTGGGAAATTACCTTGGTGAAAACCTAGCAAACAGGTGCCTTGCATAAATAAATCACATCCATCCATCTTTAGCTCTTTATCCTATCGCTCCATCCATCGAATTCTATCCATCACATCATTCACCCTATTTATTCCATCATCCATCTCCATCCATATCATAGCTTGATATTCTAAAGTATCACATCCCCTTTCTACTTGGAATATTCCTAAGGTCAGTTTGTCCTGCCTATATCGAGGTAGTCTATCATATCCCACTAGGGGCAATTCATTCCAGATCGCATCGGGCTCTTGTATATCTTAAGGTTATTGGAAATATTATCAAAAATCCAAAAAATATTTGTAAAACATTTATCAAAAAATCCAAAACTATTTGCAAATCCTGTACAACTAAATCCCAAAAACATTCAAAAAATTGTAAATTCAAAATCCAAAACATCCAAAAGACATTAAAAATCCCTAAAAAGGTCAAAACATCAAAAATCCAAAAACAATACCCTTGTTGAACTACATCATCTCTGAGCTTGAAGGTAGGAAATACCATCATTGATGTGCCCTCGAGACACCCTAGGTCAGTCCTTTAGGAGTCCGTCATAATAAACTAGCATTTCATCAACTGTTAATATCACATTGTTAATAGGTCAAGTCAGTTGAACTACGTGGTCTTTGCATGTATAACGCAGGCAAGGCTTATCTTTGAAACCCTTGGAAAATCCCTAAACATTCAAAATATTCAAAATCCCTAAACATTCAAATATTCTTGAAAACACAAAAACATTCAAATATCTTAGAAAAGCCTTAAACATTTGAAAACTTGAAAAACCCTAAACATTAGAAAACATTCAAAAGACCTAAACAACCTCAAATAATTGAAATAAAAAAAATTCATATAAACTTCCGAAAAGATCAAAACAACCTCAAAACATTTTCAAAATACCAAAAAAATTGAAATATTCCAGAAAATCCAAAACCATCCATCCCTATTTCGCTTTCACCCGCAATAACCTTTCACCCAAAATAAATTGATCATCACCTTCAACCCTTTGGAAAAACAAGTAGAAAGCAAGTGTAGCAAGTTGTAAAGTGAGAACTTAAGTGCCAAAATCTAAATTCTAGGTCATAGGTAAATGCGTCAGTGAAGTTTGTACCAATGACTCATCATAGCATCATCATCCTAAATCAAACCATCTGATCAACATGTCCTAGGATGTATCCTTCATGTGATGGACATCAATATTAGAAATCACCTTAGCTAAATTAAACTGGCAAGAGATATGGATAACAATGATTGTTTGTCTTTAATCTTTTCTTATGATTTATCTCAATGATCCATTATGAGGACCTCTCGATGATGTCTATCAAAATGATTTAGAGAGAAAAGAATGGGGCATCAATCATTATCTTTCATTTTTTGTGCTTGTGGGTACTCTTGTAAAATAACCTTGGCGCATACTTGCTTAGTTGTGTGTGGGGAAGTTGTTTGGAGTAATTGTTTACTATTGCATATGCTTTGGTTTGATGTATTCTACGCTTCTAACTTACATTCCAATGAGGTTTTTGTATGGAAAAGTGTGAACAAGAGCTATCCTATCTGTTTATAGAGTCAAAGTCCATTACACTAGATATAATGCCATCCTGGTTATCAATACCTTGATGCATCGTATCTATGTGTTATATCAAACAATAAGGAATGATGGAAAATCCCAATCCCAAGATATGAGCAAATCATCATCATCATCATCATGCATTTCTCATCACCATCTCTAATAAAGTCTTGGTGGATCATAGACTTGTTGGATCTTTTGAAGCAATCATCAAATCAATGGTCAATCATCTTATTTCTTCTATCTTATCTTCGCGCTAACCTAGTATCATGAAAGTTAACAAAAACAACATCATCAATGCATCCATCCTGTATCCACAGATCATCAACATGCATACATGACATCATAATCATCGCATATCATAAAACACACATCCTACATCATCATTATCATTTAAGTTGTGATGAATAATATAGATTTTTTATTCTAAGTATCTTAAATCGTTGTATCACATCTCATATGCATCACATTATCATATCATAAACATGAACATCTGCATTATCCATACAAACATCCACATGCATACATCATAAAACTGCACGAGAAACATACAAAAAGAAATGCATCCATATCATTTGCACAAGCATAAACATCTGCATGTCATATCATCCATCCCATAGCATGTCATGAAAAGATACTGAAAAAGAAGTACATCCATCCATTGCATCACATTGCATTCATACATAATCATACACATAAGCATACATACCACATCATCAATATCAAGTGCATCCATACATTCATAAAGCATGAAATAAAGAGAACACATCGCATCATATCAAATTCATATCATATATATCAAAAAATGGTGACTATCAATACAAATATCTGAACTAGTGTATGTATATCAATCAAAAATACAATATCCACGAGGCTATAAAAAAGGAGCCCATGAATGTATATCTGTATAAAGAATTGGGCAGTGATAAAAAAGTGTCTCTATACAATGAGCTAGCCCTGATGACTGCTCCCCTCACCAGGTTGTCTCTCTGGTTGATCCTCGGCCTTGGGATGTGCCCCACTCCTCTGTGAGAAATCCGGCTGTCTAAGCACCGCAAGCACATCTTTGTGGTAGTGCATCTAATAATAGGCTGCCTCGGTCATAGCCTCTTTGTACAATCTTGCAAACACTATCCTACCTTGGGCTGCAACTCTCATCATCTCCAGCTGCTGGTGTTGCCTTACCTCCTGTGATAACTACATCTCAGTGGTCTACCAAAGCTAACACTCCTAATCCCTCTCTGTAGTGACAACCTATACTTGCTGCCTAGCCTAATCTCTCTCAACAGTAATCATCAAAATCTGTTGTATCACCTGTAATCACCTGTACCTACTACTGTAGCTGTTGAATCTGTGTATCTTAGGGATCTGGCCCCAGTGGTGCTGGTAGCACTAGCTATTGATGTATTGGTGGCTGTTGTGGAGGTTGTTGGTGCACTAGTGGTGCCCTTGGGACCTGTCCATCCTACTGATCCTGGCCATTTTGGCCATCCTGTCCTTCACCACAACCTCGACTCTTCCTATCACCTGGCTGCCCTCTTCCTTTGCCTGCACCCCTCCCTCTTAGTCTCCCTCATGGAGGTGCACCTGCTCGATCTGTCAATCGGTGAGGGGGTGTGAACCATGCATCACATGTAGGAATCATCTAAGCATCTGCTTGTCCCTGATTGTATTCCCATGGTCAAGCAACCAATTGTTGAAATCCCTCAACAACCTCATGGGTTAGGATCATAGGTCCCCATGCTGGTGCCTCTTGTGTTGACTTGGAAAAGATGGCGGTATATGCATCATATGGCATGTCTTTCCTATCACCGAACTATCTTTCCACCCTATCTGGAAAGTACCTTTCTATGATGGTATGCTCTCGACCTTGCATGTATCAAGTCTGCTAGGAAAATAAGAGATACTGCACATCATCGTACCATGCTATCATCTGAAGCCAAAGTTTCCATCTGAAAACTATCATATCATCAATGAACTTGTGCCAGTATGGAAGTTCGAGTTGCCTTGTGTGTGGTAGTGTGATGACACCACTGTATCTCCACACAATAGGATCATCTGGCTCTACATATGCCATTTGAACAATTGGTTGAAGTACAAGGATGTGCTCCTAGGCCCAAATGTGAAGTAAGGTGACTCCTGTGTCGATCGCCCTACCATCGTAGTATACAAAATCGTGCATATCATGGTACAAAGAGGCTAGCATCACTATCTCCTAGGTAAACTGTGTCCTCTTGAACAACATCATGTGCCAAGCTAGGCCCCATCCATGACTGAATCCTCTACTTTGTCGATCTAGAGCAACCAAACCTAAAATGATAGCTGCAATAATTAGTTTGAAGGTAGGCACCCAACCTCTATACATCTCAAGCTCAATTTGGGAGGTGACTAGCACAATGTCCTCTAGGCCCATCACCTCATGGCACACATCATAACCAATGTCAACATCGTATATCACGTGCTCACCATGTATCGACAAACGCAATATCTTCCATACATCCTCTAGTGTCATTGTTGCCTCACCCGTAGGTAGGTGGAACAACGAGGTCTCGCTGTACCATCGCTCACACAACGTTGTCATCATCGACAAGTGTGTCTAGACGATGGGCATGTATGAAATGTACTACAAACTGATCTCCCCCAAGTGCTCCTGTCACAACTCAGATAAATCACAAGGTTTGGATAGAATTGTCGGTCGGTGCTCGCAGGACATCAAAGGCGAGATCACCTCCTGCACCCACAAAGCACATGATGTCAAAATTAATTTTTTTTTGACAAAGTTTGGAGTTTTAACCCCAAAAATGACAATAGCGTCGCTATTTACAATAGCGTCACTATATTTCAAATTTCAAACTGCAACTCTCGAGGCATTTAAAATGCAAATCACAAGTTGCGTCACTAAAAATAGGTGCATCATAACTTAACTTTGGTGAAACTCTAACCCTAATTTTCAAATCAAGAAAAGCATCGCTATTTAGAATTTGAAACCCTAATTCTAAATTGCAAACTATGTTGCAATTAACATATGCATCGCTAAAATTCAAATTAGCGTCGCCGATTCTAAAATTAGCATCACTATATAGCGACGCCGCCAAAGTTTCAAAACGCATTAAATGCACCTAAAATTCAAATTTCAAATCAAGTTTTGAATCACATACTGGTGGTCCTACCCCTGGAAGCCTTTGGTACTCGTGAACCTAATCAGAAATGTGTCGTGGGAGCACTCGTTGCGCCATTTGATCAGAGGGCTAGAGCTTAATTTGCAAGAAATCTTCAAAGTGTGAATGCACAAATGAATTGAAAGTGACCCTTCCTCATCTATTTATACCTCCAAATTAAGGTTTTTTCCCTAATTTAACCATAAAGCTAGGGTTTTTCATCATTTTCACCAACTTTTCCAAACTAAACCTTATTTTGCATCGTTTTTCGCATTTTTCGCATGTTTTTGCATCCTAAAGCCTTTCTAGACCCTTGGGGCAGCCTTTAACCTTTGTCAAGAAATCAACCCAAAATTCAAAATTTCTACCCAATTTCTCGAGGGGGCAGGGAACCAGCTTAATCCTTTCGATGGGGCATCTAAAAAAATAAAATAATTTATTTTATTTTATTTAGGTAGCAGTTTAATTTGAAAAGGCATTAGTCTTTGAACTAAAGCAGAAGGTACCTCACTTCAAAGAGGGGTAAAATGTAGACACTGAAAAATGTCTTGAATGATATCATACACTTGAATCAGGTATAATAACATCATTTCCTCTTCAAACCCATCTTCTTTTCGCTTAATTGATTGAATTAGCCTAGCTAATTAATTAATTGTGTCATTTGCATCTATTAACCTAATTAATTTAATCAAGTTAATTCACCCTCTTTCACACTAACATTTCATCTCATTAAATTGAATAAATCAAACTATTTAATTTAAGTCCCTAAATATTCTTATTTAATTAAATAACCCTAAGTTATTTAATTAAATGGCATTCCACCTTTCCCCCATTCATTAAATCATTTTATTTAATGAATATAATCTAATTCTTCTAAATCCCCTAATTACATTAATTAACATTGCTTAATTAGCAATTATCTAATTAATTTAATCTCCTCCACTTGCAAGGGAATATTCCAAGGGAATATTCCTCCTTTGCACATTCCTCCAAAAAGGGGATATTCCCATGGAATATTCGTTTGCACAATTTAATTTAGTTTTAATTAACTAAATAGCTTTTTTCCCTCATCCATGAATATTCCAAAGAATATTCTTTTCTCCCCACTCATTTGAAAAAGGGGAATATTCCTTTTTCTCAACAAAATTACTTAGCTTCATATGCATGTTAACTCCAAAACTTCTTGTGCAAGTTAACTTTTAACCTCTTGTACAGATCAAAAGTGTTTTTTTTTAGGGAATGAGAACCCTTGATTAAATCTCATCTTTTATTCTCATCCACTGATGAGAATCCATGAACCATTCCTCCAATTTCCTCCATCCTTGACTGTTGATTAGCCTTTTTGATCTCAACCCTCCATTTCTAATGTGCTCTCCTATAAATATAACACTATTTGGAGACAAATGGATCCATCTTTTAACATCAAACTTATGATGTTAAAATCACTCACACTCACACTCATATTTAGCACATATTTAACATCTTTTAGTTCATTTTAATTGCATTAATTAGCTTTAAGCTTCCATTAATGGCTTCCATGATCACATAATGCATCCATTTAGCTTATTTATCAATTAGGGTTTCAATATTTAGTTTATAATTTAGATTAGCTTAGCTTTTGCATATCTAGATCATTTTTAGTATAAAATCAAGTTAGATTAGCTTGCATCATGCTCATTTAGATTAAAATCATGCTTTCATACACATCTCACAATCATTCCATCAGTTTTCTTTAATAAAACTAACCAAAACAAGCTCATTTATCCACGGGATTGGGAAAGGGTCATCGTTCCACATTAGCGTGACACCAATCTCACAACAAGATAAGTTTTAGATGGGTTAGAGTAGACATTTTAATGCTTTCATAGTTTAGAATGCTTATTTTGATAAATGTTTAGTTTAACCTTCATTTGAATGATCCTGTTGAGATTTGAAATTAGTGGCTTAATTATGCTTCGATTCTTCATGGATAAATCGTAATCAACCCATACTAATCCGTCAATCACACTACTAGACTACCAGTATTAGCTTGGTATCAATTGTTCTTGATGTAAAAGTGACATGTGTCATTTATACAAGAGCTTGTATGTTCTATTCATATTTAAAGATCTATGTAACATTGTAATTCAATTGTAATAAAATAAATGCTTATGTTATTCTTCATTATTCATTTATAATAAAGAATTATTTTGTGTGTTTAGTGTCTATTCAAATTGCAAGTAATTAGAATTAATGTTATTACTTATTAGCACTTTTTTTATGTTTGCTCGTTGACTGTTGTCTCTGGTATCCAAATCACTTAAGTTTTTATTCATGGATTTTGTTTCATTTTTCAACCGACCCCCTTTTATCGCTTATTGATTATGTATCCTAGTGCAATTTAAAACAACTTTAAAAAAAATGTTTAAATTCATGACTTAGGTGCTTTGGTTAATTGTAGCCCTCACTCAAGACACCTATTGCCTTCTCACTCCACCACTAAATCCATTTTGCACCATAATTTCTAATACCCAACATATAAGTAAAATGCGTTGAGTAGTATCGACAAAAACATAGACATGTGTCACCTTTTGTCTCTAACATAGAACTCCTTCACACTACATTATATTTTCTATAATGCATAGGAAAAATATGGTGGCTTGACTTTATTTGACTATGTTGGACAAACAACATTTAATGGTTAGAGCGCATGAAGTTCTTTGCACCACATTTTCTATTTTCTAGCACAAAGGCAAAATGCATTATCCTTGCATCTCATAGAAGACTGGCACTTGGAAATGTTCATTGATGTTCTTATTAGCACATTTTACAAATCAAATATTCTTCTTTCAACGTGTTGATATTTTGGAAGTTGAAAGGTAAAGGGACACACGTTCATTTCTCAAGCACATGATGCCTTCACACATTTTTCACCAAAATATTTTTAAATCACTTATGCGGTAGAATTTGAGAATACACTAATTATCCATCGTGCCATGAAATTTCAAGATCAATGGTTGAAATTCAAAATTGAAAATGACTACTCGTAGATAACTAGTTTCATCCGCGTGAACAATTAGTTTGACAATTAAGATAGAACAAGTATAACTCTTGTTTTAAAAAATAGATTTGGGTTTTTCTATGTCATTATAATCAAAGAATTTTTGAGTTGGAATGAGAATTTGAGCTCTTGGAGAAAATCTGTGCAAAAAGAGCTAGGGTTTTCAAGAAATTTTACAGGTAAGGTGTTCTGGTTTTTTCTATAAGCTTGTAATTTTAAAAATTGCTTGTGAGTTGTATTAAAGGGTTTAAAGAAAGTGTTTTGATTTTATTGTTGTATATTTTTAAGAAATTGAAACCCTAGTTGTTTGAGAACTTTTAAAATTCAAGTGATTCAAGCACAAAATCAAGAGGGATAAAGAGATTCTTGGAAGATGATTTAATAAAACAATTATCTAGATCAACCAAAAGAATGGAATATGCTAAAGGCATAAGGGTTTTAACTGATAGGTTAATTGAGAGAGTTGGCCAAATAAGAGATGCGATAATCTCTCAACATGGTTGGATCTTATTTGAATATGGATACAAAAGAAGTAAGTTTGACATACCCATTTCAAATTTGTGGACTCAAGATTTGGGTAAGCTAGTGGTCCTAGATGTGTTTATCAATATAGAAATAATTAAATTCATAGTACACAACCATGACACCAAAAAAGAGTTATTAATAGTGCTAAGGGATCCCCACTACTCAAAATATCTAGACAGAACATTGTGGATACCTTTGGCTTAAATGTTGCAACCAATGTAGGTATAGACTTTGGAGCTTTGACTAGAGAATTTTCTCAAGATAAACACAGTTTTAGAGTTATGTGGTTTCCTCAACATAAAAGGAGAGGAACAAAGATAAAATTGGTCAATTTTACTAAAAATGAAGTTGAGCCCTTTGACTTTGATATTTTTGAAGACTATTTCATAAATACATACTTTGCTTTGTGCCAAGTATTAGGAGAGGTTTATAGGGTTCAAATGCTAGTGCATATGATGATGTTTGTTGTAGATATTCAACAAAAAGATCTTAATAGGAGTTTTGATTTTTCCTCATATATTGCAGAAGGAATCCACAAATAGTTGAGGGATTTGAAGGACCTTAAATCTAGATTATATTTCAAGTGGTATTATTTATTATGTCACTTAATATTATGTAGTGGGGTAAAATATGGAGCAAGCATTTGAATTTAAAAGTGACAGATGAGGAGGTTAATGGGTTTCTTGTCTAAATATGGACATATATATGGGACTCCCATTGCACTTTTGCAAATTACTTGGTTTTTGAGAACAATTTTGTGCAAGATGTTCCATTGAATCTAGTTCCTTAGGAAGAAGACTATCTCAAAAGGTGATCAAGTTCCTTAGGCCATTAGAATTCGATCCAAAAATGGAAATTAATCATAACTAGAGAGATTGGTACCTACACAATAATTGCACAATATTTAGAATTTGAGGTACTCCAGTGCAACCTTATTTTTTGCCTAAGGTATGTGTTTGATAAAATGGAATTTATGGAGACCATGTGGTAGTTAAATGAATTAGACAAATTCCATTTTAGATCAATTAAGAAACGATCCCACATCCCTACTAGGATGCATTTTTTAGATTTCACTAGTATAGCCAAGGAAGGATTAGAGGTTTTACCCTCTATTTTACAAGGATATAGGATGAAAGTTGACATTGCCAAGAATTGTGATCCTAAGCATTACATCAAAAAAATGAGGTTGAAAGTAGGAAGGAGACTTTACTATCATAAATTCAATGCTTCAGATGATGTAATCATAAACCTTTTAAGAGATGAATCAGTAAATTAAAGGAAGCAACAATGGATTGTGATTGGGAAGATAGAGGAGAAAAGGAAATTGAAAAAATCCCTCCTACAAAGGTACTTATTCAGATATATCAGATCCTTTTGAAAGGATATTAAGTTTGATCCATAGTTTTGATGACTTTTCATTCATCAATAAGCACCCTTTAGAAGAAGGACCTAGTGATAAAGAGATTGAGCAACCAATTCAACAAGAGGTTATGCCTATTTAATCAACAATACACCATATGTCAACTCTTGTGATGTCAACTAGCATGCATCCATTTTTTGACTACTCAATAAACCTTGAGGAAATGGTAGAGAGCAGACTTGAAGAGGAGGGTGTTGCTGAGAATATGCATAATGATGAATTTGATCAATATTTCCTCCACTATTTAATCAGGATGATGAGTAGGTATCAGCTAATAGCCTTGTATTGGATCTAAATGATCCAAATGTTATTGCAAATGATGTAAGAGTTTTAGCTTGTAGTCATTTTATGATTGATGACAATTTTTTTGTTTCAAGAGTTTAAGGATTAGGAGAGAAGAGTTCCATACAAGGTTGAACAAGGATAAAGAGGAAGTTCACACCTCAAAATATGAGGAGGTTACCTAGAAAGTCCTAAAGGAGATAGAATTTTATGCAAGAAAAATCATTCTTGAAGAAGGAAGAAGATTTGTGTGAGAGAGGTTTTCTTTTGTTGCTTGAATGGGACCTTGCCTCAACCATTGCCTTGGATAATATAAGAAACCAAAATGAAGAAGCTTTTGCTTCTAATGAGCATGCAAAGAAAGTATATTTTGGGTTTGGATTAAGTCCAAAAGTAGAAACCTTGGAAATATGGGCAATGGCCCCAACTACTAATAAACCTAGAGTGGAAAAATTTGTCTAGGAATTATCTAGAAATTTAATTGTAAAGATGTTATCAGATACCTCAGCTCCTCTAGCAATTTCTTTGGTTGTGTACATTGCAATGTTTAGTGAGGAAGTTGTAAGGAATCAAAAAGCTAAATATGACAAATTGCATGAGAAACATTTGAAACTACAAGATGAATACAATAAAGTAGTTTAATTGTCTCAGCCCAAAATTGCTTCTCCTCCTACTCCCCAGTCAAGATCAATTGAGTTTTCAACTTAAGATAGATTAACTCTCTCTTAAAATAAAGGAGTTGAAAGAGAAACTGAAACAGAGTCGGGAAAATAAAAAAGTGGCTAAAGAAGAGGTCTAAAAGGTGGCAACATACATAATTGATGATTTACTTGGTTATAGGCTCTCATGTGTACTGCACAAGATTGAAGGTGCTTGTAAGGCATATGACAGTTTGAAGAAGGTATATGTCAAACATATGCGATTGCAGACCAACTTATAGGAGAAAATGAATAATTGGATTCTCAGGTCTACCTCCATCAGAGAGATCAATAAGATGAATTCTTTTGATAGTAATAATTCCAACAAGAACCTTGCACAAACCCTTGAGCACATTGATTTATTAGGGGAAGTCTCACCTTTTCAGGCTAAATTAGACATGTAAATGAAAGCCAAGCTATTTTTTTTTGAAAATATGGAGAAGGGTGTGATGCTTGAAATTTTGGATAAATTTGGGATTGTTAAACAACTTGATGCATGAAAGTATAAATTTTCTAACATTATTCCCACTTTGTTAGCATAAATTTATACATAAGGAAAACCAGATCTAGCCTTATTGAATACTTCAATAGATGATTTATTTAAATTAGAATTTGTTATGAATAATTTTACAAAAGAAGCAAGAGTTATAACTGTTGTCCCTCAATATTATTTGGCATTAATGTCATAACACCAAGGTTGAGGTATCAGGTTGTGCACATGGTGATATTTCAATTTTGCATGAGTTTATATATCCATGTCGATCTATCTTGACATCGTCATCTGCATATGGCATATTTCAGAGATTAGTATGGTACACAATTTGGTTTGGCGTATAATCAGTTTTCAGCTTGGATTTATAAAATCTATTTGCATATTAATATCCTAATAGGTGTTTTGTAAAGACTTCATGATAATATTGGTTTGTTCAAAAGGCACATTGACACACTATATTTCTTTTACAAGGCAACATATTGCTCTCCAAATAGAATTTGACATCATTGTGAGGAAATCTTTGAAAAACAAGAAAAGGGGTGGCAAATTGACTTTACTCAAAAGCAAATGATGAAAGAAGGTAATAATAAGGTTTTATAAAGATAAGATTAAAAGAATCTTTGGGTTGTCGGTGGTAATTGTTTTTTTGATTGAATGGGAATTCTTTCCCATCATAATGCCCGGATGTGAAACATCATTATGCTAGATTTGAAAAAGTCTTTGAAGACTTGGATGGGCATCATCAGTGTTTGTTTCATTTTTGTATTGATTAGGGTTGTTACCCTAATCATGGTGTCAGTTACAAGTGAAGTTGGTTTTCTGTGTTTGGCTGAAGGGACAAGTTTTATGCAGCGAAGAGTAGGGCAGTGAAGGTGTTTTGTGTTCCGACCCAGGTGTATTATTTTCCTTTTTGTTTGTTTTGCTTTTACTTTTTTTGGTGTTGATAAAGATCATTGGGATTTAAATTGTCTTGGTAATCATTGTATCGATTAACAATAGTCATGTTTATGTTGATTTGAGCATTCTGTTATTCTTGAGGTTGCAGTTGTTAATGTTGTGAGTTGTTTGGCTTTGTGAAATCTATTTACAGTTGTAATGTTAAGTTTTTGGAGTTTATTCTAATCTCATGAGCTTCATGGCAGTTTTGTTTGTAGGAATGTTGTAAACAAGAGTTTGTTCATCTCTTAATGTGTAAATACTTTGTTAAAAAACCTAGTCGGGTTTACTGTTAAGGTAGAGTCTGATGTTAATAATAATAAGGGATTGTTTTAGATGTAGAATGTTTCTTTTGTCAAGAAACCCTATCATTAGTTTGTGGGTTTGACCAAGGTTTTATATTTAGTGGATTTGTTGGTTATTTTTATTGTTTTCTTGGCAAGTTGGGTTTTGTATAGTTTCGATGGATTATGGTTTAAGTTTTGTAAAGAGATAGGTTCTTACATCTGGCAAAAGGTAGTTGCAGATTCAGTTTTATATGGAAGTTATTGATACAGGTTTTCAAAATGATTTTTGTTTACCTAATTCTGTTTTACAACAGAGAACATATAAAATGTTTTGTTATGCTCATTTGTGATATGATGAGAGGTTTTTGGAAAGCATAGATTATATCTTTCTGAAGGACAATATATATTGTTTTTGAGGCTTGGAATTTTGTAACTCTGTTTATGAGGTCATTGCAGAACATAGTATGTGATTAATGAAACAGATATAAACTCTGTATTTATATTACTTTCATACTTGTACATTTCATAAGACTATCAGTGAGATAACATTATTGTCAGTGAGGCTTTGTACAAAGAATATTTTTTTAGATAAGGCTAGTGAGGCCAAGTTCGAGTGGTTTTATTCCCCAGGAGGGTTTCCACTCAAGACAAATTTTGTGTCAAATTTTTAAATGTGTTAGTTCTCTATTTGTTCATTTCTTTTTACAACATAAGTTCATCCGTGATCTAATTATTGTTAAAAGATTTCAAAAGAGTTAATTTGGTTGTTAACATTGATTCACCCCCCCTCTCTCAGTGTTAACTGCACTCCAACAATAACTGATACAAGATACAACACTCATAACAATAAGATTTAGAAGTTGATAGACGTTCAATGGCCTTTGAAGGAGGAGTATAGTTCTTGGTTGGATAAATACATTGAATAATTATCTTCTCTAATTTCTTTTGTCATTTTTGCTAGGATGGATATATCTTAGGCCTATTTTTTTTTGTGGTCTTTTCATTTTTACCAAGATGGATATATCTATCCATGGATTAAAGCGTGTTGCTCCCTTGTTTCTACAAAAGGGAATTTCAAGCCATTTTTAAAGGATCTTAGATTTTTGTAAAGTAGAGAATTTTTTTCTAAGGTTTGTACTTGTCTAGTCTATTTTTTTCAAGGAAGAGATGAAGATGCATTTGTACATTTTTTGTACATCAATGTACAAATTCTAAAAGATGTGAATACATTGTGATAGATTCATAATCAATTGTCTCCAAATGTACATCTTACTACTATTATGAATAAAATTGATCAAGGATCATTTGTGTTCATCGTTGCCCTATTGTGCAAATGAATATTTCTCATAGAGATTATGTTAAAGTAATGGATTACATTTATGTTTGATTTTTGATTGATTGCTTTGGTATCCTAATCACTTAAGTTGCTTACTCATGGCCTTTGTTTTGTTTCCCAATCATCCCCTATTACTGCTTATTGATTTTACATTATAGCACATTTTAAAAAGGTTTTAATGTAAATGCACACATTTAAATTCATGACTTAAGTTCTATTATTAACAATGGCCCACTCAAGACACTTGTCACCTTCTCATTACAACACGTAGTTCCCTTCACACCACAATTTTTATTTCTCAACACATTGGCAAAATGCACTATCCTTGTTTATTTTAAAACGCTGACATTTGTCAAGTTTTCATTGATATCCTCTACAACGCATTTTACAAGCCGATTATGCTTCCCTCATTCCTAATAGGTGTCATCCTATTGGTTTCGTAATCAAGTAGTTAATTGCATGCTCTTGCTAACTATGCAATATTTTATAATTAATATTTTCATTTCATATTGATATGACATAATATTATGTCTTTAAAAATTAAAAAAGATGTATTAAATTAATTGACCATTTGATGGATGGTTGTAGTTAAATTTTAGAATGAAATACATAGAGCACTATAATTATAAACTCAAACCTCCAAAATCACCCTAGAACTATTAAATTTGCAAAGATCAATGGTTAATAATTTATTTGAAATGGAACATTGGAATGATGCCACCTCTCGTTGAAAGTGATCAATTAATTGAAGTTGTAGAAATGTAGGATAACTATTAAATTTAGTTTGAAGTGGCAGTACAAAATTGTAGTGTACTAATTGTGTAGTCTAGAGGTAACATGTTTCTTTCACTTCAATATTTGAGAAAAAAAGAAGTGAACTTGCTACTACTAAGTGAATTTATTTTGAAGTGAGAGGGTCAGGACACGGGGAGATTGGTCATTGTAGTGCACTAGGGAGATTATGGGATTCAACATAGCTATTCCATACTTGTCAGTGTCTCTGTATTCATCTTTTCAAGAATCAAATTTTAGGCAAGTGAAACACAAAAATCCTACATTTCATCATTTCTTAATTTTTCAATCTTGGGATTTAGGGTTGAGAGTTCACACTATACAAGAATGTCTACCACCACTACCATACCAACTATTGGGAAAGGAAAATAAAAATCAAATAAAAATAGATTATGTCAGACTGCTTAAAACCCTAGGTTTCACGAATGAATACCATGATATTTATGATCCTGTAATCTATGTTAGGATTATCTCAAAACTTAGATTTTAATTTGAGAACAAGGTTGCAAAGAAAATGAAAACTACCAATAGTAAAACAATACCAATTAATAGTATCATTGCACCATGGGTAGGTGGATTGGGATGCATGATGTTACATGAGGGTTTTCCTTGCCCAAAATTTATCATGGTCTACGCCCAAATTATGATGATAACAAAAAATTAATTGTTATTAAAGATAGAATGGAAGAAATTTTACCCATTATTGTAGAAGAATTTGGAAATGTGTTGGGGTTTACAGTAAAAGATTTTGGAAATGTCCACATTGACTTAGAAAAACTTGCTAGTAATTATGAAGCAGTTGATCAAGAGTCCAATTTTGTTTTTCTAAATAAAATAGTAGTGGATAGTAACTTATTCAAAGATAATCATAAGCCTCCTTATAAATTAGATATTTTTAAACCATCGGTTCAAGACACTATTTCCATGCTAGCATTTTTCCTCAGATTGGATATCAATTGGGAAGTGGGTGCAAGCCTCCTTGAAATGGTATATAATATCAATTATGCTACTCGACTTGTCAAATATAAATTTATTGAGAACATTGTAGAATCCATACACAAATAATTTTTAATGAATAAAGGAGGTTACAATAAGACATTTAGGTTCACAACCTACTTTTCTATTTATTTCTATTCAAATTTAATGGATTTTTTCTGGCCAACAAGCTTCAGATTTAGCCATATACGACTGTTGAGGCAAAAACAATGGCTATAGTATATGATTGGACCACTAAGATAAGGATGCATGATACTCGAGGGAACTACAATAATTTTGTATACTAATTATTGGCTCCATTATATCAATCAATTACAAATATTCTAATACCTAGAATTCCTGAGTCTTGTAGAGATTACATTCAATTGGGATATAAAGTATAATTGGTTGATTGATACTTTATGGAAGAATATACTGTACTAAGATTTTATGGATCAGTAGAGCCCTACAAAATTCTAATACATGTGATAGAGAGGGTTTTGCATTGGAATATGTATGATAGATGGAGAGTACAGATCATGTGGAGGGTTCACATTCGAGAAAAAAATATTCATTGTGGTACATGAACTTAAAAAAAATGTTTTGATGCTAACTCTCATTGGTAGTATGACCCATGTGACATCATTAAATCAAGGCTTATGGCCAATAAGAATGCAACAAGTAGAATTCAACATGAAAGTAAACCCTTGCTTGAAATATTGAAAGACAAAAATTCTTGGGATGAGGTCAAAAAAGTAATCGAAGAAAATACTACTGAGAAAGGTATTTATTTTGAACAATTTCCAATAGAAATAATGACATTGCACCAACAAAGAGAAGTAGAGAAGCAAATTAGGAGGTACGATAATTTTTATGAAAAAGGTGGTTGACCATCTACTTTAGTAAAAATATTAGATTCTCTAAGAAGGGTTTGTAAAAAAGAAAATTGGACACAATAAAAAATTATTGTCTTTTGTTCTATGAGGAAGGATCTAGGTGAACCAAAAACTAGTGTAGAATTTCAAAAGAACCCAAAAGATTATAAGTTTAACAATTTGTGAAATAAAGAGCATCCCTTTGAAGTTCAAGAAATTGATGATGAATTTGATGATATGGAAGAACAAAGTGTACAATATGCAAGTGAAGTTAAACATGGTTTAATTGAGACAAAAAATAAACATATACGTCAGGAGAAACCACAACTGAAAAATGAGTTATGAAGGTGGTGGTTTGGGGTCCAAAGGACAAGGAATTTGGGTGTCAATGGAGTAGGACATAAAAAACCTAGTGATTTGCAAGGTATTGGAGCTAATAAAAAACCTGAGGGCATACAAGGATATGTAAAACAATTCATTTTGTTATAGCTTCAAATCCTCTGTTGCAAGGTGTGTGCCCTTGGTCTCCTTATGCAGCGCAATGCAATGCTTGGGTTCATTAAATGACTTAACCACCTCACATGGATTCATTAACGCCGATGGTTATATCAGGCATTAACAAGTCGATACTTTGGTGAAATGACAACCATCTATGCAACAATTGGTATCAGAGCCTAGCTCACGGGTTCGAACCCATTGCTTGCGCTGGGGGGATTGTTGTAAGATGTGCACCTTTGGTCTCCTTATCTTATGTAATGCAGTGCTTGGGTTTGTGCCATGGCTTAATTGCCTCCCATGGATTCACTAACTCTGATGATTGTATCGGGCATTAACATTTCAATCTTTTGGTGCAACAACAACTATTTGTGCAACATCCTCATGGTTAAATACAATCACAACTAGGACATGATGGAGAATCTAGTACAATTGGAACTACCATTAGTGGCGATGGTATGGTTAGTAGTACTAGTAGTGGTCAAAATGTGATACAACAACAAATTACACACAAGAGGCCAACAATAGAAGATACTACACAAACATCCAATAATCAAGGAATTCTAAAGAAGCAAAGGATTATGACAGGTCCAATTCCAACTATTAGAACCACTACCTTAATTTCCACCCCAATGGAGTTATTTTCAAACACTCCTCTAATTGTTAGTGTGGCTACAATAGCAATGGCTAATCCTCAACTTCATAATCAGATAATTAGAGATGTTCATTGCAATTAATCCTTCACCATTCAAGCATTCAATTATGTTTGTGGGTCCAAGTTTTTATTACAATATTGAGTTTAGAAAGAAATAATAAATGTATAAAAAACCAAAGGAAGAAAATGATAGAGAGTACATCTATTGTAACTTCAAAGCTTGCGACAACTAGGGTATTACTTGCATTTGAACCAAATATAGAAACCATGGAGTACATATTTGTTGTTCCCAAAATTCAAACAAATTAGAGAATTAGATGCATTTCTCTGTATTTGAGGTGAACAGTATCCAAATGGATTTTCCTGATTCAAGTTTTTTGTCAAAAATAATGTATTGAAAAAGAACAACAAAGTGGTGTACACATCATTACTAAATCAAGAGAGAGAGAGAGAAATAGGTTGTATATTCAAATAGAAAAGTTACTAGCAGACCTAAAAAATGAGAAAGCAAAGAGGAAAACAACAAATAAGAAGATCAATGAAATATAAAAAAGAATAAACAAATCTATCTCTATATCTACAAGAAAATAGGATGAACAAACAGAGTTGGAACCGAAATTGAATGAATTGAATCAAAGGTTAGATGAGAGCATCAAGAAATATGATGATGAAAAAGCCACTTCAAAAAAAAAAAAAAACTTGGCGAAAGCTAGTGACTCAGCAAATGAATTAAAAATAAATCTGGAAGAATATAAACAAAATACAAAACATTGGGAACAAAATTTGAGGAACAAAGAAAAACTAATGAAAGATTGGCGGCACAACTAAGGGAAGCACAAAATGAAATAAAGTCTTGTTAGAAAAATTAATTGCATTTTGTAAAAAATAATGAGGGATATGAAAAAAAATATCTGAGAGGAAATAATGTAGAGGATTGATCATTTATGTGAATTATTTCAATTGATTGATTCTCTAATAGTATGTAATAGGAAGCTCAAAAAATACATAATTGACAACAAAAATGCGAATTCAAGAGAAAATTGCAAATCAAAATTTGCAAACAGTCTACAAAGCCAATGACAATGAATTCAAATCCAAAGAATTCACAACCAGATTGATGCCTCAATAAAGGCGTCATCTATCATTGAAAAGTGTTTGAGAATGTGAAACGAAGGAATTTCTGGATCAAGTTGCAAAAAGAGATGAAGAAACTAGATAAAAAGGTAGAAAACTTGATAGAGCTTACTTTTCCCTTGGCTTTTGAAACAACATAGTGATTCATCAGAAATGATGCTTTTAAAAAGAATATGGAGGATAGAAGGAAGATTGATTTGGACTAGTTTCCTCAGAACCCAGATGAGGCGAACTATTTAGATTCCATAAAACCACTAATAACCTTGAATTCAACTTTGATTAAAAAATTCAAATCAAGTTCTAATTTCAATTATGAATTGTTAACAAATTTTGAAGTCATACACTATTAGTTAGAACAAATTGTACTTCCATCAAATGAATAGTGGAGCATGCTAGAAAAGTTGATAGAATGATTTGATAATATGAGTTTCTAGCTTAGCTCTATGTATAGTTGTTTTTGAGCAAGATTTTGCATTGCCTCTATGTATTCCTTCATTTAAAATTAATACAAAACTCAAATTCATTAATGTGTTCAAATTATTGATTTATCTATATTTTTATTTGCTTAATTAAAAAAGAATTGATTTCTACTACTAGATACACATTATGATTAAACGATTGCTAATGTTGTATATGATACTATTGTTTTTATAATAAAAAGTAGCAAAGCCAAGGTGCTGACCCTATATGATACTATTGTTATTAAGTATTGAGTTGAACCATTGAAACTTATTAGTATGACACAATAAAAATATGAAATTATTAATAATATGTTAATTAATAAATGAAAATTGAAAATTATGTTTAATAACTAATTAACCAATTTGAAAACAATGTTTAAAATTTAGATTCTGCATTGGAACAGTGGAAAATAATAGTATGTTAATTTATTCAATCTAATTCATGGAATACAACATAAATACCTAGAAATTGCTAAATCCCTAGCATTTTCCAATTCACCTCCTGGTCCTCACTTTGACGATGAGATTGAGAGTCGTCTTGAATTTGAGTCTAGTTTTTATTTTCTTCGCCCTGCATACATCTGCTTAAATGTATTTCAAGTTCAACATTCATTGTGCCCTTGTCATTTGTGCCATTGTCACTAATGTTTGAAGTGATGCATAACCCTCTTCTTTCACACATGGACTTCTAGATTGTGAGTTCCCTTTCAAAAGGAAAACTTCAGATATCGTACCTAGTTATATACATCCTCAAATAATTTTCCAAATTCTTGTCTAATTTGTTTCTTATCTTTGATTTCAAAAACACCAATGCACTGAAAACTCTCTCATCTTCCACCAACCCCAATATCATGGTTTCACATAAATTAGTAAGTTTAAAATATTTTGATAATGAATCACACAATATTTCACTCTAACCTAAGGTTTCCCAAACCCATGTTATTGATCTTGTTTGCATGGAATTCTCCATGGAGTCAATTTTTTTTATCATAGTTATTGCAAAATGGCCAGATTGGTCTCTAAGTTTAGTTACATTTATATTTCCTTCTATTTTTTTCCATTGTACTCTAATTTTTTTGAAAAATGTTCAACCTAGATAGTTACGTTCTTATGAAAATAGTTTGGTCTATAGTGGATTGAGACCCAAAATTAAGGATACACAATAGACATGGATTCAAGTAATTCATCTCAAGGGAATCATTCTAGAATCTTTGAGGAAAGAGATCTTGCAATAGCTTTTAAAGTAGTACTTACAAATTAAACAATGTCTTTAAAAACTTCCTTTGTAATTGAAGATTATTTGGTAGAGCACCTAACCATCATAGAATAATGTATTGGTATCTCAAATCCATGGACAAAGACACATAACTCCCTGCTTTCATTAAACTATAATTTTTTTTACGATTGTCCAAATCTATAATTACCTGCTAGCTTATAAATTTTGGATTTCCAAATGGATAATCTTAAAGATATAGATTATCAATGGTATTTCATGTCATTCTACGTAGTTTACTATATTCATAAATATATATAGTTATTTCTTGGGTTTTTCACAAGATATTTCATTTTATCAAACATGGGGAGAAGACCAATTAAAGTTAAGAGTGTCTCTATATCACTTAACCTATGTAAGAGGTCAAGAGATTTATCTACTATGTAGCAATGTTCGTACATTACTCCAATCAATAAACTAACCAAGGATATCCATCTGGTATAAACATCCTTAAGAAGCTTGTTTCCTATTGTTGTTCCCTTAGTTACAAATTTTGAAATTTTGCAAACTGTTTGTGACTTTAGTAGAAGTATGAGTAGAGCTCACAAATTGGATTTTCAACTTTTGATACTGAAGGAAACTTTCTTACAATTTTAAATTCTAGATTCATTATGTGGGCCATGCAGTGAATGAAAATCATGCATGGTGAACAAGTAGTTTGTAACTTTACACAAAGACCGTTCTATGACCTTACATTATTGAAGCTCCATCAACTCCAACACACACCAACTTTTTGGAAATTATGAAGTAACTTGTTGTACTAGTCCATGCAAGGAGATCCATCTGGTATCAACATCCTTAAGAAGCTTGTTTCCTATTGTTATTCCCCTAGTTACAAAATTTTGAAATTTTGCGAATTGTTTGGGACTTTAGTAGAAGTATGAGTTGAGCTCACAAATTAGATTTTCAACTTTTGATACTGAAGGAAACTTTCTTACAATTTTAAATTCTAGATTCATTATGTGGGCCATGCAGTGAATGGAAATCACGTATGGTGAACAAGTAGTCTGTAACTTTACACGAAGACCATTCCTATGATCTTACATTATTGAAGCTCCATCAACTCCTACACACACCAACTTTTTGGAAATTATGAAGTCATTCATACCTCCAATTTCATTCAAATATTATAATGGCCTTGACTTTTTGTAAGAGTTGCTCTGAACAGCCTATGTACACTCACATGAGTGCTCTTGCCTTCCAAATTGGGAGGAAGCTCCTGTTGTGCTTTACAAAAATGCACGCAAAGGGAAATAAAGCTAAACTAATTCCTGTCTTTTGTTTCCTTTTGTAGAGGTACAAGGCTTTCTTGAAAACTAATACGTTGCAACTGAGTTTTCTCTGGTTTCGCAGATTCACTAACTACAACTAAACTTAATAACTTAAATTCTATCCAGTTCCCTCAAGAAAACAGAGCATGAGAAAACGGAGCAAGGTTATGACTATCAGACGATAAACGTGTTTAGATTCTCTACTTGAAGGCAAGGTGGCGCAACTATCATTTCAATCTGAACAAGTTTATTGGCACAAAACAGATTTAAGAATTTACCATGATAATCTTATGAAACCCTATGTGGCATAACACTTGATTATAATAGTAAAGACTCGCAAAACAGATTTATCATCACAATCTTATGAAACCCTATGTGGCATAACACTCGATTAAAATGATAAAAGATTCACAAAACAGATTTATCTAAACTAAGGGAAGTATTTACCATGACAACCTTATGGAACCCTATGTGGCATAACACTTGATCATAACAGTAAAGACTTCTCAAAACAGATTTATCATCACAATCTCACGAAACCCTATGTGGCATAACGCTTGATCAATAATGACAAAAGATTCACAAGACAGATTTATCTAAACTATGGAAAGAATCCACTATCACAATTGCATGAAACCCTATGTGGCATAACAATTAACTGTAATAGCAAAGACGCATGAACAAATACCAAAAGAGCAATATTGAGGGCAAGGTAGGCGCAGCATATATTTCTCTCTCAAGCAAAAGTTAATTACAAATGAGCAAAAGCTCTTATTTATATACATCAAGGTGTAGGTAACCCTAAAATCACCTTGAGTTCACTACAGTCTTGCAATGCATGCAAGATTATGCCAAACCCTAATAAAGTAAACTATACAGCTTAACCGAAAGCTACCATCGCTAATCGGTACAAATAACCTAATGGACCATGTGCAAGCATGCGCGTCCCTATTTAAAGCAAAGTTAATCGACACTACCTTCGCTTAACGGAAACCCTAACCCTAACTCCGTGTTGATAATTCCAAGGATGAGATAAGCATGTGTTAAGTCAGCAAGTGAATCAAGACTGGAAGTCAAGTTAATCGCTCATGACTCAACCCTTGAAATTAACTGCACGTTCGAACTGGCAGATCACTCCATGTCAACTCGGTCTAACACTTCGACCAAGAACTCATCGATCTCTCTGTCATCTGGCACTTTGACGCTGCTCAAAACAACAGTCTGTCTCTTTAGTTCTCTGCCACTTTCTGTAATTGTATGCATGCCATCTTTACATTCTTCAGTCGCCTTTCTCAAACTGGCTGCAATCACTGAAACATTCTCCAACTTGGGCGCCATAGATTCACCTTCAAGGCTGTCACGAATCAGCTTCTCAAACTCTGCTTGAACTTTATCCAACTCAACATACGTGCCATCTTCGAGAAGATAATGACACGGAATCTGAACAACGAAGCCACTGACCAGTGCAAGTACTCCAACCACATCATCCTTGAGTGAAAACAATTTAGTAGAGATCTTCTCACATATTTCTGTTCTGAGAAGGTGCTGCTCTCTCCAAATAAAAACTTTGTCTTGGTCCTCAACAATCTCCAAGGCATCATATGCAATTGATAACTGAGATACCAGAACACGATCCTTTGCCAAGTTCTCTGCAACTGCAATCTCAAGCGACTGAACACCCTGACGGAGTTTATGCGCATCACTTCTCAACTGATACAGATCTGCAAGAAGAGTTTTACCAGCAGCAACTAAATTATCAATCCAGTTGTCTAAAAGTCTGCCATGACTAACCAACTGATCCAATTTTTGTTGTTCTGCAGGTGTATGCTGAGGAAGAACAGGTGCTCTACTCGAATTCCCATGAACAAGATCAGAAATGTATCGACGAAGTTGACCAATTTCAGCTTTAAGTAATGCCTTATCTTCTCCATCTTTGGTGATACGCTCTTCAAGATTATTGGTAACAATCTTAAGAAGAGTTACATCTGTCTCTCGTGTAGTCCTGCCAAGATTAGCCTTAGTAAATGTAAAGTCACCAACCTCGACTTCATCTAAGCTTTTACCCTCTGGAGGAACTGCAACTTCAATAACAATCTCGGATTCAGGAGTCTTCTCAATGTGCACCTGTTTCTTTATCTTCTTGTTTGACCTTCTCTGATAAGGTTCACCGAACTCAGATAAATCAAGGTTGTATGAAGGTTCACGCCTCTGTCTCCCTAAAGACTTCTCGAGCCAACAAGACTGAACAATATTCTCAATTCGCGGAGAGACTGTCCCTGATGTATCAACCTGTGGTGGTTCAGGTGTCTCCGATCCAGCCAAATTGGTGTCTCAGGCTCAGAATCTATGTCAATGGGCTGCACGTGAGGTGAACTAGGAGGAGAAACATGAGGCTCCTAATAACTGCTCTATGGAACCTCGAACATTCTCAACTTGTTTCTGCTTCCTCTTACTAGTAGCTCTTCCCTGTTTCCACCGAGTTTAACTAAGCTAAAGTCACATGGTTTGTTTAACGATAGTTTAATTCATTAGGGTTTAGTAATAAATCTTGCATGCATTGCAAGAACTGTAGTTGACTCAAGGTGATTTTAGGGTTACCTACACCTTGATGTATATAAATAAGAGCTTTTGCTCATTTGTAAATAACTTTTGCTTGAGAGAGAAATATATGTCATACTACCTTGCCCTCAATATTGCTCTTTTGGTATTTGTTCATGTTCTTCGCATTAATTGTTATGCCACATAGGGTTTCATGCAATTGTAATGGTGAATTCTTTCTGTTTTGAATCTTTATCATTATGATCAATTGTTATGCCACATAGGGTTTCATGCGATTGGGATGATAAATCTGTTTTGTGAAGTCTTTACTATTTTGATCAAGTGTTATGCCACATAGGGTTTCATAGCGTGGGTAAATCTTCCCATAGTTTAGATAAATCAGCCCTCAATATTGCTCTTTGGTATTTGTTCACGCGTCTTTGCTATTACGTTAATTGTTATGCCACATAGGGTTTCATGCAATTGTGATAGTGGATTCTTTCCATAGTTTAGATAAATTTGTCTTGTGAATCTTTTGTCATTATTGATCAAGCGTTATGCCACATAGGGTTTCGTGAGATAGTGTTGAACTCTCCTTCATTTTATGAACATTGAGTAGATCAAGTTGACGAACATGTTTGTGTACAATTTACACATGCATACATACCCAAGAAGTTTTATCCATCATTGCAACTTCATCTAAATACAATGCAATGAATGTTGAATCTTTTATTTTTTCTTATAAATCTTGTTTTTCCACCTCAATAAGGCAACTTTCCCATTCCCATGTAGAGTTTATTGACCAATGTGTGCTAGGAAAGTTAGGAATTCCCAAAAAAGATAATAAATTATTATATTATGGGTAGTCTATCATAGGACACCCTTTGGGAAAAATACAAAAAATAACACTCAATTGAATAGTTTTTAACAGTTGTGCTCTTGCCATTATCTTTCCAAATTGAGCTTCAATTGAACCTCTAGATTCATCAAGCTTTGACATTTTTTGCATATGCTCATCATATTCCAGGGCATGCTTAACATGAAGACATTCTTCCTTTGATTTCCATCTTACTACTGATTTTTCCTTTTCATCTATGACTTGTTTTTCATAAATTTTACTGATATGCTTTTCTATAGTGTCAATTTTTAGTTGCAACTTCTTTCCCTTTTATATTTCCAACTACAAATCTTACACTCACATTTTGTTGGAGGTTCATATTTGTTTACATTCTCCATTGGTTCAATGAATGGTACTTTGACACCCAATCAATCTGAAAATTAATTGTCGTATCCCACTCATGCCCCATTTTTTATTTGGATTTTATTCTCCCCTTCCTTGCATCAACATAATATAAAGTGCCAACATTATCATCTAGGTCAATTAACTCATTCGGGCTACCCTAGGTATCACTTGGAACATCTTCTGCGACATTGTCATCCTCATCCGACTTAATTAACTCATTTCGATCTTCCTCTGAGGTACTTCCTTCTTTGTTAATATTTGGTGCAAGAGTTGATGATGTAGTTTCATCTTGATCTAATGGACTAGAAACATTTCCAAAGTATGACTTTATGGTAACTCTACATTTTGGGAATTTTGATGGCCTCCGTTCACCACCCTTATTCCTATTCAACATCTCTCATGAAATAGAAGTTGCCAAAAAAATTCTTCTTGTTTAAGAAGGAATCATAAAATATAGATACCATTCCCTACTCAATATCATCTTTAAGATTGAAGCAAGAATGACAAAGAGATAAATAATCTTATAACACTATGAAGAAATGATCACTTACCTTTAGGTTTTCAATGACTCACTATTCACTAATGTAACAATATTTGTAGTTGTAAGTTTGTAACTTGCCTATGATCAAGGTTCCAAATCGAGAGTTCACAAGTTCAGAATTGAACAAAATGTGTAAAAATAAATCAAAGTTTCAATTGTATTTATATCAATCCATATTTGGTGAATTCTGTGAGATTTTTAAATGGTATAGTAAAAATTTGGCAAAGCCTGCGTGATTATACAACAATACATTTAAATGTTGGGTGAATCAAACCTCGACATAACACATACATTATAATTTTCAAGGCAATTATGAGCCTATTATTAGCATGGAGTTATCATAGTATTGGAAAAATGGGTCCTCATACACAATTATTTTTTAATGTAATTGGAAAAATGTGTCCTCAAACGTAATTATGTTTTGATGTTATTGATGAAATAGGTCCTCATGCACAATTATTTATAAATTTTATTGGCAAAATGGGTTCTCACACGTAGTGAAAATTTAATGTTGTTGGTGAAACATGTCCTAATACACAATGTCATGTTAATAATATTGGTGAATATGTGGGTGATTCAATACATGCTTATGAGATTCCAAGTGAAAATATTAATTAGAACAATGGAAACACGTAGTTTGTTATGGTAAAATTATTAATTACATATGCCTCAAAAAATAAATTGATGGTGAATTAAAATGCATTAGATCAATAATTCATAAAATTTGAGTGATTTGGCCACACCATTGGTTGCAATTTATTCACCAATTTTGAATTGGCCGATATGAACTATTTGCCAATTGGTGAAGATTTGCCACTAAAAATTCCCTTAATAGAAGATAGCATGGGGAATGGAATCTGATTATGTCCTAGGATTGATTGGTAACAATGCTAATTTTGACACTATGTTCCATCTCACTTATTGAGTGTCCACACACTCTTTGGACCATAATTTGAAAGATATTCATCATCCTTTATCCAAAATTTACCATCACTGTAGGAGATTACATATCGTGGCGGGATTGCATAGTCTCTCTTTTTATCTCCTATGGGAGAGAACACTGATTGTATATTAGTGAAAAAAGTAGTTCTTGGATGGTCATGTTGATTCCTCCTTCCTTCCATCAATTTTACACGTTTGTTTGTATATTTTCTCTCTTTTAAAGAGGGGTTTTACCATACAAATTTTGTTCTTTACTACACTTTTGAGAGATTTATTTGTACATGGGTATTGTTGATGGGTGTTTTTGCACTTCTCAACATAGACAAAGCACAAGTGTAATGTCTCTCTTGAAATATAACTCCCTGCAAATAAGTTACAGAAAATATCCCAAGGTCTCTCAGATGTCAGGTCATGACTATGCAAAAATAGCTCAGTTGTGATGTGTGATTTGCTAGTAATCACAAGGGGCCTTTATGATTCACAAAGCATGGAAGTTTTGGGTCTGTGATGAAGTTTCAAAAATCTGGAGATAATGAACAGTAGCAACAATTTTATGACAACAATTTGAAACTCATCTTGTTCATCATATTCAACATTACTATGATGTTGGAAACTTATATCTAACTCAGATTTAAAAGAAAGAGCAAAATATGAAGGGTTTATAAATTATTCTAAATCTAAATCTATGGACAACAACAACAATGAGAGATATTACAATAGACAAACTTCCCAAACTGAGTTTTGCTTAACCAAGAGCAACCTACAATGTCACAAAACTAGTACCATCTTCTAAGGTTCTTTGGAAATTTTTAGGCTAATACATTCATCCACTGAGCATGAATAAACAATTGAAATTAAGTGCAACAAATAAACAAGCTCATAATAACTTTACGCAACAAGTTATCATCAATAAATTACTAAAAGTATGAGCTGGAACTGCATCAAATACTATAACATGCAGTCACCATTAAAGCTGAATATTTGTTAACAAGATAAAAATAAACTCAAACAATAAATAAACAAGCTGAAATAACATATGGAGGCTGAATCATGCACACATACTGAGAAATACACCAAGAAACCATCAACTTTCAATGATTTTCTTATATATTGCTGGAGAATGTCTTTTGCAACAACTCATCTCTCTTTGAAAATGAGAGGATGCCCCTATTTATAGATTTCAAAAAGTAAAATGAATGGCCAAGATTAATTCACAATGAATGGCTTAGATTCATTCTAGCTTAGGGTTTTCACATCACCCAATACAAGTGCAAAATTTACAATATAAAATAGGCTACTTTTTTTTTCCCTATTTTGTCTTTTAGCCAATTTGTACTATAGCCTATTTTGTCTTTTAGCTACTTTAACAAGTATTTGTCTTCTATTATGGGATGTCCAACTTCTTTTTGCAATGAAGCATAATAGACAAACTTCCCTATAATAGCCTGGATCTTATCCCATTCTGTGAAGTCATATTTGGTAATTTTGAAGGTGATCCTTTCGAATTCATCCACCATTTCATCATAATGCCTTACACATGTATCCCCTACCCAAACCCTTTGTTTTGATTCCGAGAAAGCTCATGCGGAAAAATCCATAAAGTTCGCTGAAAAAGTGTCACCAACTCCCTATTTCATTCTTTTATGGAATTTGCGCTTTACGACTTCACGATCCAACTCTTGGGTCGACATCTTGTATCCCGTCACCAATTCCAAGAGGTTGTCACTCTTGACCAAGTGGGAAACAATACATGCATGGATATCATCTAATTCAATTAAAGATTTTTCTAGGACCCCTTTTCTGAATTCACAATTAAATAACCATGCCTCGAGCATCCCATGATCCTCTTTTGAAAGAGCTAACTCCTTTTCCCAAACGTCTACAAATAGCTTCAAAATGCTTTGTAATTTGGGGAATGTGATTTTGTAAAGATCAAGGAAATATTTACATGTTTTTGCCTCCTTCTCAACCTTCTTTTGTAAGACTAAATAATGATTATGCATTCTAACTACATAATGGATTCCCTTATCGCCCATATCTATGACCCTTTTGAACCATTCTGATGTGGAATTGGTCCAATTATTCATCCTCTCCATTTTATTGATTTCCTCCTTTGATAGCAAGGCGGGTGCCAGTGATTCCATTGGAGCATATTCTTTGATTGTGGTACATTGTTGTATGAAGATAGTCAATTCTACCACTTGTGCTTTCAATTCGTCCTTGGAGGACTGATCTTTGTTCATTTGTTAAAAAATTGTAGTAACAGACCCCTAAAAATCATCAATATTTTGAGCTCGAGAAGCTTGGCCTAGATTGATAGTAGTCATGTGATAATCTTTGGCCTAGAGGCTCTCTGCATCTTAATCCATTGTCGGGGTGGCCACCTGCAGTATATGAGAGCCTGACACATCTGTTGTAATGTGTGATCTGACTTTTGGTTTCTTTTTCTTACGTGTCTTTACCTGGGCTCGATCCAATATGGCTTCCAAGCAAGCCTTAGGATCTAGAAGCATAGGAGCCTTAGTCTTGAGTTGTTGCGCTAGCCAAGAGGGGATTTGTTGGTCAGGGATGTAGTGTTGAATTCATTATTTGTATCCTCTTGACCTTTTGAAGGCTCCTCCTCCTCATGCCTAGGAGCGTCTTTGATATTATTTTCTCCTTCATCTTGCTCCTCCTCCTGTATTATTGTTTTTCCTTTTTCTGGCTCAATGGATTCTTCATTTCTCTCATCATTATTTCCTTCTTGTGTTGGCCTTTCACCTTCTTCATGCTGACCCTCAACTTCTCAATCAAACTCAGTGTTCTTTTCATCTGCATTATCCTCCTCTTTATCTTGCTCTCATTCTATAGGAACTTCTTCATTCGTTAGGCCCTTACCTTGGTCATACTCTAGGAGTTCACTTTTATCCACATTGAATTTTGTCTCAATTCTTTCTCCCTCGAAGTGGTGCTCCTTTGGACTTGCTTCTTTATCATCATGTTCATTATGTTGTTCACCCTCAAGCTCTTGATATGAGGTCTCCACATCATAATGAGTATCAAATTTACTTATATCTTCATCCTTGGGCATTTGATGCCCCTCCTCATTTGAAGCCACTTCATCTAAATTGATCCTCAAGCCCTCCTCAACATGTTCATGATAATCATCACGGTTGGAATCTTCAGGCTCCTCAGTGACATCCACAATTTCTTTGGGATATTTCTTGTTTAGTCTCTCCATCTCCTCAAATATTTGCATTGTGGCTTCCATTTTGGGTGGCTTAGTAGGAGGTGGAGGGACGGGTAGCGAAGTGACAAGTTGAGCCATAAGCAATTTAGCTTGAGGAGTCAAAATAACCTCTAAAAATTAAGGTGGCTTATTTTACAAATAAGAGACAAAAGTATTGGGCAAGGCAATAGGTGTCATAGAGGTTGCGGGCATAGAAGGTGGCAAGGTGGAGAAAGTTGGGAATGGAGGAGGGAGTGAGGAAGACGATAATGGAGAAGTGGTTAAGGAAGAGGAATCAACCACGACCACGGGCATAGTCAGAGAGGCGGAGGTGAGGTAGACAGAGATGTCCACAGCAGGTGGAGATGACATAGGTAATGACGGTGGAGTGGAAGGAGATGGTGCAGCGGTAGCGGTTGGAAGTGCTAAGGCGGTACGGGGAGGCGATTGTGATTGCTCTTCTTCCCTTGGGGGTGAAGACTCTTCATCTTGAATATTGGGCATGTCTAGAACAAAGGTTCCTGCTCTTTTAGGATTCTTAGGTGGCCTCTATCCCTCGACGACCTTCCTAGTGTATACCTTTTGTTTAGGTTGCCGCTCTATTACTTCTTTTCTCTTCTTTGACCTGGTAACAGGTGGAGACTTGGGAGCCTCACTCGAAGAACCTGCATAAGCGCCACTATCCATCTCACTTTCAATATCATCTTCTAACTCTTCATATGTTAATTCCATGCCCTGTTGCTGAAATTGGGCCATGTGGTCATCGAACCACTTCTTAGTTCTTTGCTTTATTGGATGAGTGACTGTGTCTAAGTCCTTGATTTCTGGCTGTCCCATTAATCACCCGTAACGAGACATTGGCGAGAGCATTGTATCTTTCATCGAGAACATTATCATCTTCAACCACCTAGTTAGAGAAAGGGAACAAATTAATAAATTTCACAAATTTTCTTGTCATTGTCATAGAATACCTTCTTCTGACCTCGTGGTCATCATCATAGTTGGCCCAAAAATATTCAATATGTGGCCTATGGGAATATTGCCTTCCAACCTATTTCTTAAGCTTTCCTAGAGGAACCAAGCCTCCTCATTCCGTATGAAACTCTAGGTTTTATTCCGCAAGCTCCTTTTCTGAATTTTTTGCACAACGAGTGGCCAGGCACGAGTATATTCCTTGACAAAAAACAATGGGGTATGGAACCCAACGCAGTGATTTTCATGTAGTAAAGAATGTGCAGTTTACAACTGTTTGGTAAGATCTAGTAGGATTATCCTATCAATGGGGTACCTCGGCAAGTGATATGGAAACCCCGAGAATCCCTCTACCCTTATATAAGTAAACTTGGGGAACTGAATGAACTAGTACCCAAAGTTATTCACCAGTGCTTTGGTGTTGTGAGACATTCTTCTATGGTAATCTTTTGACAAGGTCTGAACAATGTGCATTATAAAGGCATCATTAACCCGCCTATAGTATTTCTTATTTTTTCTATATTGCAATTGAGGTTAGTAATCATAAACAAGGGTCTGTCCCTTCTTCATTCCCAATTGACCAACACAATCCAATCCTTTGTATGGAAAAGTGACCGCCAAAAGGTATACAATGTACGAGGTCATATAGAATTCTTGGGTCTTCTTTACGACAACAAATTGTTTGTGCAAATTATCACTGTTTATCTTTGCCCAGTGAAACTTAGCCTCACCTTGGAGGATTTATTCTACAAAGTACAACATACATTCCTCTAAGATTGCTGAAGTGGGAAGCCCCATTACTCTGCTTAGCAGCATCACGAGGTCATTAACCTCTTCCACAAAGTCTCTCCAATATAGCTTCTGAGGTACTTTATTGGCACTGTCCCTCTTCTCAAGCAGCCATGTCTGATTTATGGTTCTTTTGCATCTAGTGGGGTCTGCTTTCCAAACATTTAGGGCATATTCCTTCTCAGTTTCTTCCATATTTTTGAACAAAGGGATCCCAAATGTTCTCCTGATCGACATAGGAGTCATACCGGCTAGCACTCTTCCATCCACAGTCACTATTCTTCTAGATTGTGAGTGGTAACATTCTCTGCATGCAAATATGAATTCTGGGCTAATCAAGTCTAGAGGGAAGCCTGTTGCCTTTGCAATTCCGCTTCTCTTTATTCTCCAAGCCTCCTCAGTCTTTGGGCTAATCAAGACTGATTTCCTGAATTCGTCTATGCTGATGTGACCTAGGTTTGTGTTTGTCACCTTGTCCTAATTTGAGGTGATTTTTGAGCTACAGTCAACTCCATGGAACTCGTACTTCATTTTGGCTTTTTCTTCTTTTCCCCTTGTAGCTTATGTAGTCTTCTTGCCCTTATCAATTTTCTCAATTGGTTCCATAAATCCTATACAAAGAGTGTATAGTAAATGCTTTTATAAATAGAGAGATCAAAACACTATTAAATCAAGCTAAAATGTCATTAAATACATCCATATACCTCAAAGGTACCATTACATTCATCAAAGTTCATCATTTTATGCTCGTTTGTAAAGTTCATAGTTTTGTGGGTTTGATGGTGCAGGTTTTTGCCTTGTAGAAGTTGCCAGTGTCATAGTTGTTAGAAACGACTCAGGGAGCACGACAACTCACAAACGGAGTTCCGAAAGGACATTTCCGCAAGGTTTAATCATCAAGTTAATTCAATGCAAATAATTTAAGTCACGTGGGAAATATGGATTGGAGCACTTGGGATCACTTTTTGGGAAAAATTTGCAATTTAGGTTCATGTGGAAAACTATGATGCAGAAACCGCCAACCTGAGAGATGCTTGAGTTTTTCTGCTAATAATGAATTTGAGGCCACAAACATCAGCTAATGGAGTTTCACCCCTTAACCTCCACATCGACTTTATAGTGGGAAAATTTTGAGTTGAGGCTATTTAACACATGGAGAATAGGATGAAAGTCATGTATGATCACTCTTCTTGAAAATTTCATCACTTTGTGAATGACAAAAATTTGGTGTGCGGGTGCCGCTTATGCGAACATCGTCAATTGTTTGGCAGTAGAGAGATGGCGTCGGGTTCATGGAAGTCCGCAAGTGGCCACCCACATGATGAAACCCACAATAGATTTGTACTTTGGTATAGTGAGTTAAGTTTCATCAAGGAATCCATTGGGCATGTGGGAAGCAAAATTGGAGCAATCTTGGTAACTTGTGCAACAGTTGAGGCGATGCGGGTAATGGCGAGGCAAAATCCGTAGGTTGGAAAACCGTTAGGATTTTGCCGTTGTAGACGACTTTCATTGATCGTTCTTTTGCAAGTGGTGACCCACATTGGTGGAACCGCAAAGTATTTTGGACTTGGAAATTTCAAGGTTTTGGTTTAACGTTTTGTGGGAAGGGTTACTTGAAGCTTGCGAGGACGGATAGCGCAAAAGCCGCTAATGGGAAAGTTGTTTAAGCTCTGTCGTTAATCAATGACCATGGTCCAACGAAGGCCCGTATGCAGAGATCTACAAAGCAATCTCTGCATGGGCTTAAAGACTTAGCCAATTTGAATTGTGATGCGCTCCCAATAGACACATAGGTAGGACCCGATAATCGGGAATTCATGGAAGCTTCACCATAGATAACGACTTGAGGTAAATAGACCTCCACCTATGGAGTTTTGCACGGAGGAGCCCACAACGGCTTGAATTCGAAGCACCAATTCCTTTTAAAACTCTAACAAATTAAGGGGGCCTCGGGGGGTCTAAGCGTGAGAGTGAGGAGAGCGGGAGTCGATGTCATTCAAGCCATTAGAAACGGTGTTCCGATGGCTCCCTTGTGTGAATGATAAGCCGCAATCATTTTCCTAGGAGGCCCTAGATTTTGGATTTGGCTTCTTGTTATGAATTAGGGCTGGGTACTTCAACCAAATCAGTGTTCTCTTGAGTTACGAGTTGCATCAATACGATTGTGGTAACTGCCATATAGCTCTTTGGGAGTATTATAGATGTGTTGCGTGAGAGTTGAGATAAATGTGAAAGGATTCGGACAAGGGTTTCCTTCTAGGTCAAGCAAGAGTTTGGTTGATGAAACCTGATTCACAGAGGTGAATAGAAAATCCCTAGTAACTCATTAATACTTATCCACAAAATAGACGAGAACGCGTAGCAAAGTAGGTCCTTTGACAGGCTAGGCACAACCACCAAATCAAGACCAAGTAACACTCGTAGCAAAAAATGAAGTCCGACAAAACAAGTGAAAGAAAAGTGAAACAAAACAAAAAGCAAAAGACCTACTCTAACTATGTATAGGAGTGAGCTAGAGCAGTTTAGGCAAGGAATTAATGCTTCAAGTATTACCTGTTGACTGGCAATGAAACATCTTCTCCAGTAAGGGTCTTCAAGCGACAAGAATTATCTCCTAGGATTTCAGAAATCTGAAAGGGGCCAAGCCAAATCTTATCGAATTTATCATGTCCCCCTTTCTTTTCATGGGCCTTGTCCCAATATAACACTAAATCAACAATTCTAAAGGCCTTGACTTTGGCTCTACGATCAAACCATTATTTAACTACACCTTGATGTTTGGAAAAGTTTTCTACGGCTTCATTTCATTTTTCTTCTAAGTGGATCAGTTCAGCCAGATGGGCTGCAAGATGTTCTCCCTCCTCATAATAGGTGTTGATAAATTGTAGCGTGGGAATCTTGAGGTGAATTGGGAAAACGGGCTTCAAATTGTAAACCAAGTGGTATGGAGAATTTCCTAAGGCTGTTTTGTGTTGAGTTTGATCTGCCCATAGAGAAAATCATAATTAGGTGTGCCAATCCTTTGGGTTACTATCTAGCAGCTTGCGGATGACAGTTAACAAATTTTTATTAGTGGATTCAGCCAACTTGTTACCTTGGGGGTAGTAATTTGATGAAAATTTTATCACAATTCCATAATCAAAATCCCAACCCGCAAATTTGAAAGAAGCAAAGGTCAGACCATTATCACACACTAAAGAAAATGGGCATCCAAAATGATTGATAATGTAACTTTCAAGAAAATTA
Organism: Sequoia sempervirens; assembly: GCA_007258455.2. NCBI lineage: Eukaryota > Viridiplantae > Streptophyta > Pinopsida > Cupressales > Cupressaceae > Sequoia > Sequoia sempervirens. The sequence continues at coordinate 47,353,799 of VDFB02270651.1, forward strand.
ATCACTACCTCAATTGTACATTGTCTACAAGAAATAACCTCTTTACACCTAGTGCAATAATTGGTTGCGGTTAGAATGTACTTGTGACCCACAGAGGATGGTGGGTTTATTGGACCAATGAAGTCGAGTCTCCATTGGGAAAATGGTCTTACCTCAGCGACTAGCTATAGTGGAACAACATACCTCTCCCAGGTGGCAGTCGTCTAGCAAACGTGACAGGATCATACATGATTGTGGGCATCTTTGAACAGTGTCAACCAGTAGTATCCAGCTTGCACAATCTGGTGGGTCGTTGAAGGGCCCGATCCATGCCTCGTTCCAAATTTATCATGAAATTCCTTGAGCACCTTGGCTACTTTGGATTTCCCCAGGCATCGAAGATAGATCCCTTCATGATTCTTCTTGTACAACATGGCGCCTTTCAGCATACAAATGTTGATTTTTAGCCACAGAGCTCATTTTTGGACTCCTTACAAGTGTGGTGGACATTTGTGGTTCAATAGATAATACACAATGTCATCATACCATTCATTTGGAGAGACATCCTCCAAGTGGTACTGCTAGGCAATGAGATTCGATTCTATTTCTACCATTGTATGTGTAAGATCCTGTCCTCGAACCAGCTTCATTGGTTGTATCTCCATATCATACTCTTGCAACAATATAACCCACTTGGCCCACCTTTCCCTTGTCTCATTTTGCATCAACAATATCTTAACTGTTGGATTTGAGACAATAGAAAACACCTTATTCCTTAGGATATAATGCCTGAACTTCTTGACTCCACAGACTAGAGCATACACCTATTTTTCAACACTGGGATAACGTAACTCAACATCCTTCAGTGGAGCACTCGTGAAGGAAATAAGATGATCACTTCCTTTGTCATCTTTCTATGTCAGCATGTTGGCACATGAGTGATCTGAGGCAAATGAATATATATAAAATGGTTTAGAATAATCTGGGCTCATTAGGACGGGGGCGTCCACGATGGCTCTCTTTATTTCCACAAAAGCCTATTTTTCCTCAGGCATCCATTCAACCTTAGCATCCTATTTAAGCATAGCATTCAGTGGTTTCATGATCTCAGCAAACCCGAAGATAAACTTCCTTACAAAGTTAATCTTCATAAAGAAGGACTTCATTTCTTTCTTGCTTCAAGGAGACTGAATCTTTAAGATAGCCTGAATGCGCTCTGGATCAATTGATATACTATTCTCTAAAATTACATACCCCAACAATTTTCCCTCAGTTACTCCAAATATGCACTTTTTGGAATTTAATGAAATGCCAAACTCTTTGCATTTGTGGAAGACCTTGCATAAGGTAGAGATATGGTCTCCTCTCTTCTTTGAAAACATCGTGAGGTCATCCATGTAGATGATAATGCATTTACCAATGAGATCCTTAAAGGCAATATCCATGGCACACTAAAATGTAGCTCCTACGTTGATTAAACCAAATGACATTCTTCTATATGCAAATGTACCCCATTTTGTGGTGAAGGATGTCTTGTGTTTGTCTTCGTACTACACCATCACTTGATTGTAGCCCGAGTAGCCATCCAGGAAGGACATCATCTGTGAGCCATTGACAATTTGTAATACTTCATCCAGTGAAGGTACCAGATAATTGTCCGTTTTAGAGGTCTGGTTCAAATTCTTGAAGTCCACACAACCTAATTTCTCCATTCTTTTTTTAGACTAGAACCAGATTAGCCACCCAAGTGGAATGTCAGATAGGAAAAATGATACGTGCGGATAGCAACTTCTTCACTTTGAAAATAATGGGTTCTAGTAGTGCATTGATTGAACATTATTGCTGCCTGAATGGCTTGGGATCCGACTTGAGAGGAATGGTGTGAGTAATGATTGAAGTATCATACATCTTGAGGTCCTCATAGTCCCAAGCTATCACATCATGGTATGTATGCAATGCATCAATTATTCCTTTCCTTTCTTCCGGAGTGCAGACTTATCCAATAAAAATGTTCTTTACTTTCTCTGTGGTACCCAGATTATGTGCATCACATTGGCTATCTATGGAATCCCTTTTGGTCTCCTGGTCCTGATCCCTTACATGGTCAAGGTGAAAGATTATTTCTAATTGGACCATACCCCTGGGTATTGTGTTGGTTTTCAAGTTAATGACCCCTTCGATATCAAGCTTCGCTTCTTCAGGCTCTACTTCATCTATAATTTGAGAAGCAAACACGTTTGAGCTAGTAATAAAGTCTAGGATATGCTTTTCATCTTCAAACACTTGGAAATTGATCACATTATCTGGCACTAACGGGGTAGGGGTGAGTTCTACTATGAATTTCTTTAATCCAGTTAATGAAAAAGGCTACAAGGTGTTGGCCGCCTGTGCTAATGCATCGCTAGTTTGACTTTTACCTTGGGGAATTAGCTGGATATTAAATGCATCAAAACCCTCTATCAAATCCCATACCCTATGCCTATAGTTAGCTAATCTTTGTTCATGACATGAGTAAAATTTTCTGACTTGTTTAACGAATAGCTCCAAATCCCCAAATACTTGCAACATTTTAACTCTTTTTCTTAATGTCATAAGCATCCTGTGAACTAATGCCTCATATTCAACTACATTATTGGTACAATGAAATTGCAATCTATGTGCCACAAATAAATTCTTACCCGAGGGACTAATCAACTTGAAACCTACTCTTGCTCCTTGCTTGGACTTGGATTCGTCAAAGCGCAACATCCAGAACTTACATGGAAGCCCCTCTTTAGATCCAACATAGTGCACCTCATTTCTGGGTAGTGCATTTAGTCCCTCACCTTTAGGATGTTTGCATTTAGATTGGTTTTGGTCTTGCTGCTTTTCCATAGAAGCCTCCATTGGAGTGATCTGCCTCTTAATATGGTCCATCGCCGTTTGACACAAAAAAACATTCAAAATTGGAATGAGATGCATCATGCATCCTACACTAGTTGGGCAACAAGAGCTCCTTGAAATCCATTCTGGCTCCTAGATTGAGCTAATATTGCACACACTTTTTCATAAACTCTTAGAAGCCATCAAACAACCCCATATTGCCATCTTCTTGAAAATATTCATTATCAGATTCAATTAATGTTTTCGTGTTGTTAGGAAGGGTAGTCAAATTGGTAGAGGCATGACACAACACAAGCACTTCTTCTGGCTTGTCTTCTTCACCCTAATATGTTACTGGTGTTGTCAAATAAAGTTTGCACCCTTGCTAAGCTATGAACTGTAGCAACCTATTGACACATGGGAACACTTCGAGGTTGTGGGTGACCTGGGAATGAAGTGGACCTCTAGATTATGGGCTGGTTCCCCTTAAGATAACTTGAGAATACTAAAGAATGATAAGGAAAAGAGTACGAAGGATATACTTGAAATTTAAAACCTATCACTAACAGGTGATACACCAAAGATAAGAATATGACAATAATGTTGAAACTCACAGAAAATCTCAATAAAGCAAACAATCTCACAACACAAAGATTTATGTCTGCAAAAGTGATTCTATGTAAGGTTTTGACTATCCTAATGCTTAAACACAAGGAAAACAATGATGTTTTCACAGATATAAATGCAATAGAAAGAGATCACTAACATAAACCTACACTATGACATAATATTCTTTGCATCCAGTATTGAAGGAATCTGATAAAATAAAATATTACACATAATGTATCATGCAATTCACAACCAATACTAAAACAACAAAGAAAATAGGTGAAGGAAATGATTTTCTATTGAGAAAAATAAGGAGTCTCTGTATTACAAATCTGTAGTATTCATACAAAAAAATGAGTTACAAAGTCTGAATAATGCTTTTTCAGCAATCTTTTAACCAAGAACTTCGTCTCACAAAGAGGCCAAAATGCCATATATACAACCAAAAACTAAAAAGTGTCGGCCCCTGCCCTAGGGTTTACAAAAAATGAGTCGGTTACAGAAGGGTCGGCCCTCATATCTTTTGGAATAAAGTTAATGTTGCATTCAATGTGCATCCCTCTGTCCATGTCAGTGAAAAGATCACCCTCAAGAGTGGCCTTCAGATCTTTTGCAACCATCGCATTAATTCCTAGCCCTCGTGTCCAACCTCGAGAGCTTCATCAGAGCCGCTTTGAATGCTCTATAGCATTATCATAAATGTCGATCTACCTTTTCCAGTAGACATCACAGTTGTCATTGTGACTCACAGCCTCTTCCCCTTCAACTTTCTTCTTGCTCTAGATATTCCTGCAAGTTGACCTCCTTGAGAAAGAACATCAGATTTATCCTGCTTAGATCTTTACCAACGAAAACCACTGTACACCGAATCGATTCATTATCTCATTCACAGAGCAGATCCATACCGCTCACATTCCGTTGATCTTCTTCATAGGATGGTCGCCACAATCAAACTACCACTGGTTCACCCCTAGCTTCCTCTTATTGGTTGAACATACACCACGTAAGATTTTCAGGCAGTCAAAAGTCATTCAAACATAATCGTATGTCGGTGAGACACTAGTCGTGTCTCCCCGATGCGATTATACTCCACAGCAGCAATCGGAATAGCTTAGAACTGTCGACAAGACTTCACATTGAGCTGCAAGAGTTATATCGATATCCCAAAACCATCGGCAAGACTATCGCTTTCGGCAAGACATCATAGCGAACCCTTAAGAGTCATATCGATATCCAAAACCATCAGCAAGACTATCGCTTTTGGAAAGACATCATACTGAAAGCACTTGACAGTAGATAACATTCCATTTAGACCATCGGAAAGACAAACAAGTCGGGACAAGGTCTCAGCGAGCTTCTATCAGTCACACCGAAGAGCTAAACCATTGATGAGACTTTATCAATCGGGAAGACTTCATATTGAATGCAAACCCCTCAATAAAGAGTCTTACTGAAGCCACATACCCATTGGCGAGACCACAACAAGTCAGTGAGACACCATAGCAATCGAAAATCGTTCGGCTAGACTACCGCCTTCGGCAAGAGGTCTCGCCGAAGTCCACAGTAGACCCATCGCTATCGGCAAGACCATTGCTTGTTGAAAGATCTCATAGCGATCCCCCAAGAGTTATACCGCTGTGCTCTTCCATCGGCGAGACATACGCATTTGGCAGGACATTACACCGATCCCTTCATCTTGGCGAGACCTCACCCCGTCAGTGAGACATCACACGGAACTCATTCCATTCTCCCTAAGCTCAAACCCTTTCGGCGAGACCACCTTCGGTCGGCAAGACTTCTTACCAAAGACAAACCATTCGGCCAGGAGTCTTACTGAAGTCATATACCCATCAGCGAGACCTCCATCAGTCAGTGAGACATCACGCCGACGCTAACCTCTCTTGGTGAGACTCCCACTAGGCGGCGAGACGTCATACCGAATGTAAACCATTCCCCCCGACGCTAACCTTGTGAACAACTGTCGGCGAGAGCTCTTCCCAAGCAGAGAAAGATAGAAAAACTCACGGCGACCAAAAATGTCTTGGCGACCCAAGCATTTCAAAAAGAAAAGGCAGAGTCGGAGTCAAGATGGAAACTGAAACTGAGACTAACCAACATTTCCAAGTCCATCCCTCGTTTTGATTTTTCCTCCGCCAAAGTAAAGAACCCCCAAACAAAATAAAGCAAAGCAGGATAGGAACCAAAACTGAAAGGGGGAAAGCAAGGCAAAGACATAAGATGAAGACCTTCCCAATGAAAACCGAACTCCTGCACGCTGGGCTCAACCCTTATGGGAGCCACATTTAATCCACGCGCCGAATTTAAAACATAATTTTCCCCTACAGCTGCACACAAAGCAAACAAGTTAGAAAATATGTAACCTTGATGCAAATGTTCCTCCATTTGGCCTTCATGAACACTTGAAGACATAGCTTTCCCTGCCTGATTGAGCTCGCAGGTGAAAATCGGGTAACAACTAAGAGATAATTTTCCAATTCGGTTTCAAAAAACAATACTTCATTCGTCTTGTTGTATTCAATTATCATAAATCTCATCTTGGGCTCACGTTCAATCCGAATCTAATTGGGGAGCCCCTTCCAAGGTAGCCACATGTGTGAATAGTTAGTCGAAGTATACCCATTGAGATCCCAGGTAAAGTCCCTTCATAATATGATACCATAAGTATTGGGGATGTTTGCAACTTGGATATCAATGACCTGTTGTAACCTTGGGTGTGTTGCAATATGCATTGGGATTCTATTTAGCTCTTCTACTACATTGACCTCAGTCTTATCTAGCTGAGTCACCTTCCCTTTGGATGGGGTAGGAGTTATTCCCAATGCTTGACATACTGCAAATGGCATGACATTAGTAGAGGCTCTAGAATCTAGTAGGCAGTTGTGCAAATTTTTTCCAAACACACAGATGGTCAATAGGAAAGGAGGGGTCTCCAGCATCCTATGGAACAACCCTACAGTGGCATCAGCTTGGGATACTTGAGCCTTATCCTTTGCATTTCCTTTATCTTTTGTTTGCATCACATTGTTCCTTAGTTGGTTGCTTATCCAATTGTTGATCCTTATTAGGTGGATGATCAAGCTTCTTTCCCATGATTTCTCTAATCGCTGGCTCATTGCTAGATGTATCAAATGAGACCCTCTTTGTTGTTGCGTCTTGGGCTATTTTTGGTGGTGAAGTCCCATTCAATGATCAAAAAAAGGCAAAATTATAATGGCAGGAACTCTAAGCAGCTCAAAAGAAAACATGCTTACTTTCACCTTCTTTAATTCTTCTGCCACATATTATCCCATTTGCTCAACATCCGCCTCAGATGGATTGTCTTTAGCAAGATCGGTATGTGGTTCTTTGGTAGGGTCAGGATGTCTATTCCTATTTAAGTATTGAGAAGGTACCCTAGGGTAGGGCGGGTTATTGCTAGCATTTGGATCAGGTGGCATGTTGAAATTATTGGGTGGTATGGAGGTCATAAATGGACCACCAACTTGTCTATTTCTCAGGTTATAAGGGGTTGTGCATAAGTGGAACATGTGAACCTCTTCCTCTCATTGTTCTTCCTTGTCTTTAGGACCATTATCTATTGAATCAAACATATGAGACAAAGTTCTTTCATTACATACCTCATTTGCTTCGCCTCCCTTTTATGTAGCCTCCTTCTCGGGTTAGATCTTATCACCTTGAGGAAAGGGTGCTTGATTGACCACTAAAACTGAATCATAGGGCTCGGAAGGCACCAACTCTCGAAGCTTGAACTATCAACATCATTTTGCACTTCCACTTGAAAGATTGCAGCAACAGTTTGAAACTCCAGACATTTGATCTCAGAATGCCTGTTGGTTTGATGGATTCTACACCACCCTGATAACGCTGCCTCAACCAAGTATACTCTGCTTGCCGATTTAACTGCACCACTAGGTGGGTTGAGTGGTGTTGGCACCCCTCCATTGTTGGGTTTGGTATTCCATGTTTGATTTTGTCTTTGAGGATGCCTTCTTTCAAATTTGTTTCTAGAATTCTGACCTTGTTCATAGTTATGCCCTGAAGATGGACTTGATTTCCGATTGTCTCTATGGTAGCTGGCTTGAGTGTTTCTTTGAAATGCTTGCAACTGATTGTTATGGTTTCTCAAGTGGGTAACTTCAGTGGTCAACTTCTTTACTTGCTCAACTAATTCATCAATACGTTCCTTGTCTGAATTTCTTTGTGTTGGCATAGAATTTTGTAGGAAAACATGGTGTGTTGTAGACAAATTCTACTGGGAAGCTGAAGCTTTGGAGTTCTGCAAGTATGAAGGGAAATTATGCTGTTGTGAGAAGGTCTATTGATTCAAATTTTGCAGATAGCTGGGTATAGGTGGAGCTTGATTCAATGGAGGTCTTGTATGTGGCACAATAGGTAGTTGAGGAACTTGATTCATTAATGGAGTTTTATGGGCTAAGGAATGACTAAGTCCATGGATCTGTCTGGGGTTGGCAGTAGGTCCCAATGAAGGTAATGGACCAACCAAGTGTTGTCCCAAGTTTGTGCTTTCCTTCACTGCTTCTACATAGGCATCTACCAGGTGTGCAGGAGGCTGATGCATTCGCTTGACTAAGGATGAGGTGAGATTATCCAAGGTGGAGTAGGATACTTCCCTTGTTGAATGATCATTAACCACATAAGGTGGTTGCAACCTTATGTATGCTCGATGAAATATGTTGTTGAAAGAGTTGATCGACTCATTAACCTCTCTCCTAACGGACATGAATTGCTGATATAGATCAGTGGGGCTGACTTGGGTTTTGAATTTCTACAAGAATGTATCCTTCATGAGGTTCCATGAAGTGATTGACCTTGTAGTTATATGTAAGTACCAATAAAATGCCTCTTCTCCTAATGAATAAGGGAAGAGTCTGCAAGCAATATCTTCATGTTCAATTTGTTTGTCTTTGAGGGCAGTTTGGAAGATTTTGAAGTGTTCTTTAGCTATCCTCTAAGGATCATTTGGGTGGAATTTACAGAAATTTTTTTCTTGGATTATTTGGCATATCATGGTAGTCATTGAAGGACAATGGTGATTGATTGTTTCCCAACCAAGCCATTAGTGGAGGTGGGGGTGGTAATGGATGAGTTGCAGCAACTTGCGGTTGAGATATGGTAGCTATAACAGTGTTTCAGATGTGGCTAGTAAATGGAGAAAAGGCTGGTAAGAGTGAAGGACAAGATGGGGATGGAGGGGATGGAGGTCAAGTGGGTGGTGTTGATGCTGAAGCTTCTCCTTTCTTGGCTCTCCTAGCCCTAGTAGGGGTCTTTAACTTTGAAACTCTCCTTTATCTAGCATGGATCTAGTTACCCTGTAGAATCTTTGTGGAGAGAATGACTCTATTTGATCTAGCTTCATCCTGCAACCCTCCTTCTCGTGCCAATTTTGTTGATGGGTTTTTTTGCACTTCTCAACACAGACAAAACACAAGTGTAATGTCTCTCTTGAAAGATAATTCCCTGTAAATAAGCTACATAAAATATCCTAAGGTCTCACAGATGTCAAGTCAAGACCATGCAAAAATAGCTCAGTTGTGATGTGTGATTTGCTGGTAATCAAAAGGGGCCTTTATGGTTAACAAAGCATGGAAGTTTTGGGACTGTGATGAAGTTTCAAAATTCTGTAGATAATGAATAGTAGCAACAACTTTATGACATCGGTTTGAAACTCATCTTGTTCATCATATTCAACATTACTTTGATGTTGGAAACTTTTATCTAACTTAGATTTAAAAGAAAGAGCAAAAGGTAAAGGGTTTAGAAATTATTCTAACTCTAAATCTATGGAAAGAAACAACAATGAGAGATATTACAGTAGACAAACTTCCCAAACTGAGTTTTGCTTAACCAAGAGTAGCCTACAGTGTCACAAAACTAGTACCATGTTCTAAGGTTCTTTGCAGATTTTTAGACCGCTACATTCATCCATTGAGCATGAATAAATAGTTGAACTTAAGTGCAACAAATAAACAAGCTCAGACTAACTTTACACAATAATTTATCATCAATAAATTACTAAAAGCATGAGCTAGAAGTGCATCAAATACTGTAACATGTAGTCACCATTAATGCTGAACATTTACTAACAAGCTGAAAATAAACTTAAACAGTAAATAAACAAGCTGAAATAACATATGGAGGTTGAATCATGCACACATAATGAGCAATACACCAAGAAACCATCAACTTTCAATGCTTTTCTTATATATTGTTGCAAAATGTCTTTTACAACAACTCATCTCTCTCTTTGAAAATGAGAGGATGCCCCTATTTATAGCTTTCAAAAAGTAAAATGAACGGCCAAGATTAATTCGCAACGAATGGCTTAGATTCATTCTAGCTTAAGGTTTTCACATCACCCAATACAAGTACAAAATTCACAATATAAAATAGGCTACTTTGTCTTTTTCCCTATTTTTTCTTTTAGCTGATTTGTCTTGTAGCCTATTTTGTCTTTTAGCTACATTAACAAGTATTTTTCTTCTATTATGGGATTTCCAGCTTCTTTTTGCAATGAAGCATAATATACAAACTTCCCTATAACAGCCTGGAGCTTATCCCATTCTGTGAAATCAAATTTGGTGATTCTGAAGGTGATCCTTTTGAATTCATCCATCATTTCATCATAATTCCTTACTCATGTATCCCTTGTCGGAACCATTTGTTCTAATTCTGAGAAAGCTCGTGCAACAAAATCCATAAAGTCCACTGATAAAGTGTCACCGGCTCCCTATTTCACTCTTTTGTGGAATTCACGCTTTACAGCTTCACGATCTAACTCCTGGGCCAACATCTTGTATCCCATCACCAATTCCAAGGGGTCATCACTCTCAGCCAAGTGGGAAACAACACGTGCATGGATAGAATCTAATTCAATTAAAGATTTTTCCAAGACCCCTTTTTTGAATTCACAATTAAATAACCACACCTCGGGCAACCAGTGATCCTCTTTTGACAAAGTTAACTCCTTTTCCCAAACTTTTGCAGATAGCTTCAGAATGCTCTGTAATTTGGGGTATGTGATTTTGTAAAGATCAAGGAAATATTTACATGTTTTTGCCTCCTTCTCAACCTCCTTTTGTAATACAAAATAATGATTATGCATTCTAACTACATAATGGATGCCCTTATTGCCCATGTCTATGACCCTTATCCTCTCAATTTTATTGATTTCCTCTAATAGCAAGGCGGGTGTCAGTGATTCCATTGGAGCTTCTTCTCCGATTGTGGTCCAATGTTGTATGAAGGAAGTCAATTCTACCACTTGTGCTTTCAATTCCTCCTTAGTGGAATGATCTTTTTCCATTTGTTGCAGAATTGTAGTAACAAACCCCTTAAAATCATCAATCTTTTGAGCTCGAGAAGTAGGGCCTAGATTGATAGTAGTCACGTGATAATCTTTGGCCCGAAGGGTCTCTGCATCTTTATCTGCCTCCGGGGTGGCCACCTGCAATATACGATAGCTTGATGCATCTGTTGTAATGAGATATGACTTTTGGTTTCTTTTTCTCGTGCATCTTTACTTGGGCTCAAGCCAGTATGGCTTCCAAGCGAGCCTTAGGATCCAGAAGCACAAGAGCCTTAGTCTTGAGTTGCTGCTCCAACCAAGAGGAGCTTTGTTGGTCAAGGGATGTAGTGTTGAATTCATTAATTATATCCTCTTGACCTTTTGAAGGCTCCTCCTCCTCATGCCTAGGAGCATCTTCAATATTCTTTTCTCCTTCATCATGCTCCTCCTCCTGCATTATTGTTTTTCCTTTGTCTGGATCAATGGATTCTTCATTTCTCTCATCACTATTTCCTTCTTATGTTGGCCTTTTTCCTTCTTCATGCTCACCCTCAACTTCTCGATCAAGCTCAGTGTTCTTTTCATCTGCATTATCCTCCTCTTCATCTTGCTCTCCTTTTGGAGGCACTTCTTCATTTTGCAAGCCCTTATTTTGGCCATCCTCTAGGAGTTCATCACTTTTCTCAACATTGACTTCTCTCTCAATTCTTTCTCCCTCAGAGCGGTGGTCCTATGGACTTGCATCTTTATCATTATGTTCTTTATGTTGTTCACCCTCAGGCTCTTGATTTGAGGTCTCCACATCATAATAAGTATCAAATTTACGTATATATTCATCCTTGGGCATTTGTTGCCCCTCCTCATCTGAATCCACTTCATCTAAATTGATCCTCAAGCCCTCCTCAACATGTTTGTGATAATCATCACGGTCGGAATCTTTAGGCTCCTCGGTGACATCCACCATTTCTTTGGGTTGTTCCTCACTTATTTTCTCCATCTCCTCATAGATTTGCATTGTGGCTTCCATTTTGGGTTGCTTCATAGGAGGTGGAGGGGTGGGTAGCGAAGCAATGAGTTGAGCCATAAGCAATTTAGCTCGAGGAGTCAAAATAACCTCTGAAAATTGACGTGGAATGTTTTCCAAATAAGAGACAAAAGTCTCAGGCAAGGCAATAGGTGCCATAGAGGTTGCAGGCATAGAAGGTGGAAAGGTTGAGAAAGTTGGAAATGGAGGCAGGAGCGAGGAAGACGATAATGGAGAAGTGGTCGAGGAAGAGGAATCAACCATGACCACTGGCATAGTTGGAGAGGCAAAGGTGAGGTGGACAGAGATGTCCACAATAGGTGGAAATGACATGGGCATTGATAGTGGAGTGGAAGGAGATGGTGCAGTGGTAGCAGTTGGAAGTGAAAAGGCAGTACGGGGAGGCGATTGTGATTGCTCTTCTTCCCCTAGGGGTGAGGAATCTTCTTTTTGAATAGTGGGCATGTCTAGAATGAAGGTTCCTACTCTTTTAGGCTTCTTAGGTGGTCTCTATCCCTCGACAACCTTCCTAGTGTATACCTTTTGTTTAGGTTACTGCTTCGTCACTTCTTTTCTCTTCTTTGACTTGGTAACAGGTGGAGACTTGGGAGCCTCACCCGAAGTACCCGTAGCAACACCACTATCTGTATCACTTTCAATATCATCTTCTAACTCTTCGTATGTTAATTCCACACCCTGCTGTTGCAATTGGGTTGCTTGGTCAACCAACCACTTCTTAGTTCTTTTCTTTATTGGGCAAGTTACTGTGTCCAATTCCTTGATTTCTACCTCTGTCCAGTCAATCATCGACAATGGCACATTGGTGAGAGCATTGTATCTTTCATCAAGAACATTATCATCTTCAAGCACCTGGTCAAGGATTGGGAACAAATTAATAGATTTCACAAATTTGGCTGTCATTCTCATATAATACCTTCTTCTAACCTCATGGTCGTCGTCACAGTTGGCCCAGAAATTGTGGCCTATGGGCTTATTTCCTTCCAACCTGTTTCTTAAGTTTTCCTAGAGGATCCAAGCCTCCTCGTTCCGTATGCAACTCCAGGTTATATTCCGCAAGCTCCTTTTCTGAATTTTTTGCACAAGGGGCAGTCGGGCACAAGTATACTCCTTCACCAAAAATAATGGGGTATGGAACCCCAACACGGTGCTTTTCATGCAACAAAGAATGTACAATTTGCAACTATCTGGTGAGCTCTCGTAGGATTATCCTGTCATTGGGGTACCTTAGCAAGTGATATAGAAACCTCGAGAATCCCTCCGTCCTTATATAAGTAAACTTGGGGAACTGAATGAACTAGTACCCAAAGTTCTTCACCAGTGCTTTGGCGTTGTGAGACATTCTTCTATGGTAATATTTTGACAAGGTCTAAATAATGTGCATTATAAAGGCATCATTGACCCGCCTATAGTCTTTCTTATAATTTCTATATTGCAGTTGATGGTAGCAATCATAGACAAGGGTCTGCCCCTTCTTCGTTCCCAATTGACCAACACAATCAAATCCTTTGTATGGAAAAGTGACCGCCAGAAGGTATACAATGTAGGAGTTCATACAGAATTCTTGGGTCTTCTTTATGGTACCAAGTTGTTTGTGCAAATTATCACTGATTATCTTTTCCCAGTGAAACTTAGCTTCACCTCAGAGGATTTCTTCTACAAAGTACAACATCCATTCCTCAAAGATTGTTGAAGTGGGAAGCCCCATTACTCTGCTTAGCATCATCATGAGGTCATTAACCTCTTTGAAAAAGTCGCTTTGATATAGATTTTGAGGTACTTTATTGGCACTGCCCCTCTTCTCAAGAAGCCATGTCTGACTTATGGTTCTTTTGCATCTAGTGGGGTCTGCTTTCCAAACATTTAGGGCATATTCCTTCTTAGTTTCTTCCATCTTCTTTTCTCTCTATCATCCTAATGATGGATCACTGAGTGTGATCCAGAACGTTGATGAAAAAAACTCAAACACAATCAAAAATCTATAAATTACAAATATTCAGCATTATGGATTGTGGAAATCTCATAACATTAATTCTTCCATCTTGTCAAACAAAGGGATCCCGAATGTTCTCCCGATTGACATAGGAGTAAGATTGGCTAGTACTCTTCCATCCACAATCACTAGTCTTCTAGATTGTGAGTGGTAACATTCTTTGCATGCAAACATCAATTATGGGCTAATCAGGGCTAGAGGGAAGCTTGCAACCTTTGCAATTTCACTTCTCTTTATTCTCCAGTCCTCCTCAGTCTTTGGGCTAATCAAGACCTGTTGCCTAAATTCATCTATGCTGAAGTAACCTAGGTCTGTGTCTATCACCTTGTCCCAATTTGAGGTGATATTTGAGCTACACTCAACTCCATGGAACTCGTACTTCATTTTGGATTTTTCTTCTTTTCCCCTTGTAGCTTTTGCAGTCTTCTTGCCCTTATCAGTTTTCTCAGCTAGTTCCATAAATCTACACAAAGAGCACGTAATAAATGCCTCAATAAATCAAGAGAGTGAAACGCTATTAAATCATACTAAAGTGTCATTAAATACATCCATATACCTCAAAGGGACCATTACATTCATCAAAGTTCATCGTTTTATGCTCATTTGTAAAGTTCATAGTTTTGCGGGTTTGATGGTGTGGGTTTTCGCCTTGCAGAAGCCGCCAATGTCATAGCTGTTAGAAACGGCTTAGGGAGCACGACAACCCATAGATAGAGTTTCAAAAGGAAATTTATGCAAGGTTTAATCATCAAGTTAATTCAATACAAACAAATTAAGTCACATGGTAAATATGGATTGGAGCACATGGGATCACTTTTTGGGAAAAAATTGCAATTTAGGTTCATGTGAAAAACTATGATGCAAAAGTTGCTAGCCGAAGAGATGCTTGAGTTTTTCCGCTAATAACAACTTTGAGGCTATGGACATCCACCAACGGAGTTCCACCCCTCAACCTCCGGATTGACTAAATATAGTGGGAAAATTTTGAGTTGAGGCTATTTAACACATGGAGAATAAGATGAAAGTCATGTATGATCACTCTTCTTGAAAATTTCATCACTTTGTGAATGGTGGAAATTTGGTGTGCAGGTGCCGCTTATGCAAACATCGTCAATTGGTTGGCAGTAGAGAGATGGCGTTGGGTTCACGAAAGTCTGCAAGTAGGTGCCTGCATGATGAAACCCACAATAGATTTGTACTTCGGTATAGTGAGTTGAGTTTCGTCTGAGAATCCATTGGGCACATGGGAAGCAAAATTGGAGCAATCTTGGTAACTTGTGCAACAGTTGAGGCGATGTAGGTAATGGTGAGGTGGAAGTTGCAGGGTGGAAAGTCGTTAGGATTTTACCATTGTAGACAATTTTCATTGATTGTTCTTCTGCAAGTGGTGACCCACATCGGTGGACCCGCAAAGGATTTTGGACATGGAAATTTCAAGATTTTGGTTTGATGTTTTGTAGGTGGTATTACTTGAAGCTTGCGGGGATGAATAGCATGGAAGCCGCCAGCAAGAAAGTTGTTTAGGCTCGCGGCAGACACGTAAGTGGGACTTGACAGTTAGGAAGTCAAGGAGGCTTCGTCGTAGATAACGGCTTGAGGAAAATGTACCTCCACCTATGGAGTTCCGCATGGAGGAGCCTGCAAGGGCTTAACTTTGAAGCATCAGTTTCTTTTAAAACTCCAACAAATTAATGGGGCCCCAGGGGGGATGAGCGTAGGAGCGAGGAGAGTAGGAGCTGAGGTTGTTCAAGCCATTAGAAATGGCGTTTCGATGGATCCCTTGAGTGAATGATAACCCACAATCATTTTCATGGGAGGCCCTAGATTTTGGATTTAGCTTCTTATTAACGAATTAGGGCTGGGTACTTCAACTGAGTGAGTGTTCGCTTGAGTTACGAGTTGCATCAATATGATCGTGGTGCCATTGGTTTTTGACTAAGTCAAATTTAAACAAAACCCAACTGTGCATTTGACCCCGAGAATCCTCTAAACATTTCCCTTTAATACCCTAGATATTCGGCTAAATAAAAAAAATAGAGAAATGAAGAGGGAGGGATCAGAGCTATTCCTACCTATGGTCGTTTAGAGGGAAGAGGAGAAAGTCACCTCAGTCTTCAAATCTTTTTGTGCGCAACAATCTCCTCAACTCCTTCAAATTCCAAATGTTTGGGTGAAAATGATAGGTTAGGGGGGTCCTATTTATAATCATAGGTGTCATTAATGCGGGCATTTATTATAGGTGCTTCAAAAGATGCATGTGCATACAATAGGAAAGTCGAGGGGTGGAAGCCATAGGGAAAAAGTCTGTTGTGGAAAGACGAAGGACGGGAGTAGTGAGTGGGAAGTTTGTCACAAAAAGGTGAACGATGGGTGTTGTAAGGAATGGCATTGACGAGATGGCATTCTACACGCGGTGACCTACGAGCGGAAACCTGCAACAAGACACTCGTGGACGACAAAAGGATGAGTGCCTTCCGCATGGTGGAAACCCACAATGATTTTCCTGCAAATGCTTGAGACCTCCCAAAACTTTGGCAGATGGTAGAATATGGTAAGATCTTACAGTTTCCAAAGCACTTGATAACTTGGGTCCAAAAATAGGGGCACAAAAGCGAGGCGAGCACGGACCAACTCGGCAAAGGAAAAATGAAAAGAGGGGGTTCCCGCTCCAAGCTAGGCATGTGTGCAAAAGGCACAACAAGTATCAAACATGGCCTTTTAATTAGGACCCATCCTTGCATCTTTACATGTTTTATAATTCTCCCTAAGTTTCACTTAAGGGGGGGTGTTGATATGAACATTATAACTTATATAATTGTTTTCATATTAGGTCATGTTCACACTTGCATACCTAAACTTAATTAGGCCATTTACATTTTGTGTCTCATGTCATAAGATTAATACACTTGTCATGATCTTAGTTTGTGTTAGCGTTTCACCCTTGTCTATAAATACAAGGGTTTGTCTCATTTATACATGAGTAATACTTTTTACCATTATGCATATGCATCTAATCAATTCTTTGGCTTTATTAAATTTCCATTATTTTTCTCTTGTGTGGATTTTCTTTGGTTGTAGGTGATCCTTGGCTCATGTTGAGTTTATCATCAACTCTTATATATGTTATTTGAGTAGTCTATAAAGTTGGGTTGTTTTTTTACTAAACACCCAGATCTTGACTTCACTAGAACCCTAGCCAAGATAACAATGAGGAGTCAACATAGAAATACAATCATTGCCTATGGTATCATCATGGAACAAGCAAGAAAAATAATCATCAAAGCGCAAAGAGGATTCCATGATAGAGGTTAGCTTTGATATGAGACATTTTTTTGTAGAAATGATTAGATTTAAATACTCAAATATCTAACTCTAAATCCACACAATAAGAGGGTAGGGATCAAAGAGATCTAATGATAAACTCAAAACCCTGGGAGATAGATAAAATAATAATAAACACTCAAGGGTTGATCCATACTCTAATAAAATCTAAAAACATGTATAATAATAAAAACAACATAATTAAAACCCTAATGGAGAAGGACAAACCCCTAATGGGTGTAAGAAAGTAGAGTTCACTATTCTATATAAGGGAAAAATCATGCTCATATAAACAATCTAGTTTAATTAATTAAATAAAAAGATTTTAAATAAATGGCCAACCTAAATTTAGGGGTTGGGATTGAAAATATAAATAATTAATTGTAGAAATTAAATGAATTTAAATACAATTCTTAGCTATATCTTGAAGATGGTAAAACAATATTAAAGATTATAAGAACTAATTTACCATAATATTAGTTTTTGAGGGCCTAATTAGATAAGTGTCTCAAAATTTGTAAATTGATTGTGCATTGTTCTAGTTTAGATCCACACTTGGAGAAGTGAATTGACATGTAGACTTGAATTTGTATTGCTAGTAATGAATTAGCAAAAGTCTATTTAGTGGAATTTGCTTGCCTCAATTTTCTATTGTCTAAGTCTTAGCAAGGACTTGCGACATTCAAAAACACCTTTACAAAATCTCTTGAATCATGAGGGTCATATTCTTATCAATCAAAACCTTTATTGATTGATCCAATGACTTTAGAATAAGGATCAAGGAGAAAAAAACAAGAAAGCACACTGAATTTAGGATGATGAATGTTGATGTACTACTTTGATAATGTTGTTATGTTTCATTTTATTCCATTTGCAACTTAAAACTTTGAAAGTGTTGAAAAAATTCCTTGCGATTTCAAAATGAATGAATGAATGAATATTTTTAAATACAACAAGATAACACACAAATCAACTAGTGAAAATGTCAACGAGATGTAAATTTAAACTTTGAATTTTAAAATATGGATCCACAACTATTTAAATGACCTATATCAAGTTTGTGCTTGTAGATTGATTTAAACTAATAAAGAAAAATCTAGATATTAAGACCAAACAAATAAAGATAAACCAAAATGAAATCAAAATACAATGATGACACAAGACAAAGTTAAAAGAAAAACCACTTTTAAACTTGCTATTAAAAGACACTCTAAATTATGGATAAAATATATAAGGGAGAGGGCCCGATGGTGAAGCAGGCTCCTATCGTGGGGATATGAGTTAATAGCCTAGGCCCCACAAAAAGTTAATAAACAACATTTTTTTAACCTAACTTTATAATATGCAAAGATAGGTACATGTTAAATCAACTATGTATCCAATCAAGGATATAGTAATTATTTTCTAGCTTCCCAAATTTAGGTGAATGAAAATAGATATTTTTATTTGCATTTATATGCACAAATACAAAAATAGTGATATGACATGTACAAAATCCATTTACATTTCATATATCATAGATATGATAGATGACCAACTTGCAGATACATTTGAACATATTACAAATAAAAATGTTCCATTTTTCATCCCTGGATGACAAACTTATTGTTCCACTATGTCCACCTATACCCCTCTTTTTTGCAAATTTACCCTGCAAAAATTGAAAACCAACTATTAGGCTCACCATACAATACAATTTTACAAAAGGACTCATTATTTCAACCATAATTCACAATGATACATGCTATTTATTTAATCCATGCTAGATATTAAAACACAAAGCAATTTTAAATTTCTCAAAACAACTCTCAAATCACAGTATAATTAATATCAATTGCCAACCCCATTTCTAACCTTTCAAATCACATTGATACGTTCAATTCACCAAACAATTCATATCACTTCTACCATTATTTTCATGTATGCAACCTCAAATTTGCTATATATATATATGGCCAAGATTTATAAATTGTTGTTTCATATAGCCTTGTTCATTTACATTTAAATGAATTAGATGTATGGTTTGTTTGTACTTCAATTACAGTGACTTTTACCTGTATAATTTAATGTTGTTTCAAGTTATACATAACCCCTTAAATGATTTTATATATATATATATATATATATATTCCATGATCAGTTACAGTTAAGGGTTGTATGCTATGTAGAGAGGGTTGTATTTCATGATCAATCCTTTTATGGTTTCCACGGTCTATTATATGTATGTATGCCGCATTTTCTGAGTTGCCAACTAGACCCTCTACATCATGGAATTGAAGGTTTTGGTTGATGTGTCTTTTGTTGACGTGGACCCCTCGCACAACATAGCCCTCACCACCATTAGTCCCCCTCCTTTACTTTCAATATATATTGGATATATATTGTATATATATCTATATATGCAATATATATACATATTGTATATACCTCTCTGCAATATGTGTGTGTGTGCTTAATTGCTTCTTAAACTTGGATTAATGCAAATGAAGAATAAAGTGCAAGCTAGAACTAGTCGAGATGTAAAGAGAGCACACACAACATTGCCTCCACACAAGAGAGGTGTGAGGCTGCCACAAAGTGAAGAGTATGAAGTTATTCCCATTCCATAGCCAATCGACCATGTAATCCAAGTGAATGCAAATGTTACAACAAAGAAGGTTTCGATGAATAGGAACGGTCTATGAATGTCATGAAATCTACCATGGGAGATGATGAAGACAATAAAATGTCAACAAGGGGCAACAATAAAGTGGGGTAGATTCCAACAACTACACTAATGAATTTGGTTGCCGAGTGTTAATTCTAAAAAGAGGAAAGTGCCTCCAATAGTTTTGAATGAAGATGAAGAGGAAAAGGTTGTTGAATGGTGTAAGGAGATGGCTACTTTTGGCCATGGATTGGAAATTGTCAATTTGAAGTCTGAAGTAGCATAAATATGCCAAACGAGGGAAAATCCATTCAAGGATGGAGTTCCTGATAAGTCTAAGTGGATAGGATTGAAAAACTACATATTGATCTCACTTTGAGGACAACACAAGGACAAGACAGAGACCGTGCACTCAATTTGAGGCTTGCAGTGGTTGTCACATTTTATGATACATTGTCAAAGGCATACACAACTAATCCATATGGTTCAATGAAGATTTGAAATTGTGATGAGACTAATATTCAAGATGGAAGAAATGGTGCAATGTGAGTGCTTGCAAAAAAGGGCAACAAAAGGGTTTCATACATTATACCTAAGAGACGGGAGTGGATAACAATTTTATGTTGTGTGAATATTGTTGGACAAAAAATACCTAGTTTCTATTTATTTAAGAGCAAAAAATATCTCAAGAACTATATAGCTCATTGTGAACTAGGTGCATGTATGGCTGCTCAGCTCCATGCTTGGATGACAAAAGACCTCTTTCTCATTGGCTACACCATTTTACTGGTTCTATACCTAGGGGTGTGTCACCCACTAATAAGCACCTATAGATTTTTGATGGCTATGGTAGCTATGTTGCATTCTCAACTATTAATGAAGCAAGGTCACTAGGCATTGAACTACTAACACTACCAACCCACACATATCATAGATTGCAACCACTATATGTTAACATCTTCACATCATTCAAATCACATTTCAAAAAAGAAAGAGTAGCATGGACGAGTAAGTATCCAAATCTAGATATTAAAAGAGCAGAGTTGGCAACATTGCATTTCAGAAAGTGTTGACTGTTGATAACATAAAATTGGGTTTTAAAAGAATATGTATTTGGCCCTTCAATCCAAATGCATTAATGGAGGATATGTGGCCAAGTGAGACATTCCAATTTTTTTCCCTCGAAGAAACTTCAGCTACTAAAAATATTCTAAGTCAATCTTAGTATTGTTGTGCCACAAACAAAGGTTGAAGGGACAAATGGTAATCTTGTGGACAACATAGTTGACCCATTGATAGAAGAAATTAATGGTCCAATAGAAACACCTATTTTTTTGGACCAACAATCTCATGTTGGAACACCTGATTTGGAAACCGACATACTCCACTTGGAATACCTGAATTGGCAGACCAACATAATGATGCAAACTTCTCTCTTTCTCTACCTAGTGCACCAAATGACCCATCATGGTTGTTGGAGGGGGCTACAAACCTTGGTATTGATTTGAATGTGGATTAAGATAAAATTTTATCAATGCCATCTCCACCAAACAACATGGGCCCATCTACCTTACTACATTTTTATGCTAATTGTGGAGAATGTGAACCTACTAAATTAGGAGGAAGTGAGGAAGTGGATGAAACTATTAGTGGGGTGTAGGTCGAAAACGAACAAGATTCCATGGAGCCATTGGGAGACCAAATTAGTTCAAACATCTCCCAATTCTTGAAATCACCCATTCATCTAGTCAAGGATAAGTCCAAACATCTAATTAACTATGGGATTTGACTGAGCAAACAATCCCAGCTCCTCACCATAGATGACTACATAAAGATGCTAATGGAGCAAGAGAAGACGAAGAAGGAAATCCAACAGTTGAAAGATAGGAAGAGAGAACAAATCAAACAATGAAAGCTTGAAAGAATTGTGATAAGAGACCTAAATGACCAAATGAGAATTGAAAAATACCTTTAACGACAAGCAACTGAGGTACAAAGAGATTAGCAAAGGAAAGAGAAGGAAAAGAAAAAGGAGCAACAAAGGATTGAATGGGAAGTTGCTAAAAAAGAAAGAGAAATAGAAAGGGCTAGAAAAGAGGCAATAAGGGAAAGGCGTCTAAGCAATCCTTTAAATCCCCTGCCTGAACAACATGTAATATTCATGGACTTAGTTTCTATTCATTGCCCCCAGAATTGTCCACCATTGCCTCACACAAGTATTAGCCAAACACAATCAAATTGTAGTCCTACAGATTTAGAGATAACAAACATGGATGAGCAATTGGCTAGGCAAGATTCAAAGACCAACAACACATCAAGAGATTGCTTCCTATCATCTGAATTGTCTTTTCCAATTTTCTTTTCATAATATGAATGTTAGATTTTGAACAATTTTTTTGTCAATGTTTTGAAGGTTTTTCATTTATAAAGAAAGAACTTGAACAACTGATATGTTATGTGACTAATTGATGTAATTTTTACAATACTAATATGTTCATCTTTGTTGTTTCCCTACAATGGAAAGCCGCCTAAACATAGGCTATTTTTTTGTAATAAGTTAATATAGCCAAGTTTATGTTACCAACAACGAATGTTTATATAGACATATAAAATGAAACAAGCAATGCATGTTATACCATCATATCCCCAATTCTAACTCTTGCCATATTTAACCCTATACATTCACATTAAGGATATACCCGTTGTGCATGTCATAGAACCTTTAATCGATCATGGAATATATATAAATATTGATTGATAATGGAATATATATATATATATATATATATATATGTTAAGGGTTGTTTGCCATATATATATATATCCTTAATATGAATGTGGAGGATTAGATATGGTAAGAGTTAGATTTGGGGATATGATATAGACATACACACACCTTAGTTTAGGGGTTATATATAACTTGAAACAACATTTCCATACATGTAAGAGTAACTGTAATTGAAGAACAAACAAACTATACATCTAATTCACTTCAATGTAAATGAAGAAGGCTATATGTATAATGAAACAAGCAATGCATATTATACTATCATATCCCCAATTCTAACTCTTACCATATTTAACCATTTACGTTCACATTAAGGATATATCCCGCGATGCATGACATACAACCCTTAACTGATCACATGGTGTGTGTGTGTGTGTGTGTGTGTGTGTGTGTGTGTATATATATATATATATATATATATATATATAACTTAAGGGGTTATATATAACTTGAAACAACATTATGATATAAACATCTATAACCCTTTCTGAAACATCATTATTATATAAATTGAAACAACATTATCGTACATGTTAAAGTCATTATAATTGAAGAATAAACAAACCATACATCCAATTCATTTAAATGTAAATGAACAATACTATATGAAACAACAATTTATATATCTCTGCCATATATATAAGATTTGAGGGTATCATATACTCAATTGTTAAGGGTTTCATGCACCTATCTTTTGGTTGTGTGTGTGTATGCAAACACCATTGTAAATTTAACATTCTTAAAGCAGCTGTAAACTAAGGATATAGGTGGAATGATATGTATGTAAGCAAATGTTTTTGAAGAAAATCATGATACATATGAATAATAAATATATATTGAACAATTTATACAATTGTAATCTTAGAGCAAGTTTGAAATATACATACTTTGGAAGTTGTAATAGGTGTCTAAAACTAAAACTTGTATAAATAGGCATTTGAGAGCAAGTGGATATATACATTTGACATCAGCCTTGTTCATTTACAATGAAGTGAATTAGATGTATGGTTTGTTTGTTCTTCCATTACAGTGACTCTTACATGTATGAAAATGTTGTTTCAATTTATATATAAGCTTTTGTAGCTATATTAGTTTCAGGAAGGGTTATAAATATTTATATCATAATGTTGTTTCAAGTTATACATAACGCCTATATATATATATATATATATACACATACACACATATGTATGTATGCATACATAAACATGCATATACATACATAGATATGTATCTATCATGCATACATGTATACATACATACATACATATATATATATATATATATATATATAATCAATTTAGGGTTTAATAATTTTATATATATACTTAATAATTGTGTCATATGTATAGATATATATGTATGTATTATACACTTATAATACATACACACATATACATACAAACAATGCATTTTAATTGCTATCGAAATGTCCTTGATACCAAGGAAAAAGGTGCATGCAAAGTTTCTTATGGTAGGCATAATGCATTATTGAAAGGGCAGAGAGGATAGTGGTGTTGCAAGTAATGTTGTGCAAGGGTTACCTGATAGCAGAGGACACAAAGTCGACCAAAAGATAGGTGCATAAAACCCTTAATAGTCCACTATATGAAACCCATAAATGGTATACACACACACACTCAACCAAATGATAGGTGCATGTAACTCTTAATAGTCGAGTATATGATACCCTCCAATGCTATATATATGGGGATTGTAAAAATAGACATATGTATGTCAAAGATATATACAATGTTTATAGATATTGCAGATATATCAGTATATCTTTTGGCCGACTGTGTGTGTCTATATATATATGTATACACACACTCGATCAAAAGATAGTTGCGTGAAACCCTTAACAGTCAAGTATATGATAGCCTCAAATGCTATATATATGGGGATTGCAGAGATAGACATATGCATGTCAGAGATATGTACAATGTTTATAGATATTGCAAATATATGAATATATCTTTTGGCCGATTGTGTATATATACACACACACACACAAAATCAGTCAAAAGATAGTTGCATGAAAGTTCATTGAAAAGAAACAAGATTTACAATACTGTAAATAACATATTGAAACCAATTGAAATACACATACAATGGAGGTTCATTGCCATTGTGAGGTTGGAAGACAACCTCACTTGTGATGGCAGAAGTTTACTAGTTTCCTCACAATTTGGAAGTGTTCATAAACATAGGAGAAATGAAAAAAATTACCATGACTTGCTCCCAATGTCTTCGTAGTCAGTTGTGAAGTGGACTACCACTGGTTTGTCAATGGATGGTGTTATGTGCAAACACCAACTTTGAATGGTGTTGTAGAGAACCCAAATGAAACCCTACTTTGTGAAAAGCATGCCAATGTGGTTGTCAAAAGGTTGACGACAAAGGGGAGAGGGGAAGTAAGTTCGGAGAGATTGGCATGGCGACAAACAGGAAAACAAGTACCACACGCCCGTCAATGGTTGATGTCACCTTTTGCCTTGTAAAAAGTCTTTTTTGGAAACCATTCAGTATGAGTTAGAAAATGTGCGAAATTTTTGCGGGGTTTGATTTTTCTGAGTTGCCAACTGGACCTTTTACATGGTGCAATTCAAGTTTTTGACCGATGTGTCCTTTGTTGACGTGGATCCTTGCACAATATAGCCCTCACCACCATTAGGCCCTCTCTCTTAGAAGATCTTTTCACCATTAGAGTTTTTCACAACTTAGTATTAATTTCCATTAATAAGAATATTAATTTCAGTGTAAAACATGGTATTAAGGTAGCCTAAAACATCACAATGATCAAAGCGAAAAGGTTAGGGGAGAGGACCCAGTAGTTGTGCACCCTAACTTCGCGCTTCTCAAAATCCTACATGGAAATTTCAAATCACTCCCACTTTTTTACAGTAGCTTACTTGGCAAGTCCCTTGCTTATAACTTTCGTTTTAGGGCCACATCATCAAATATGATGCCACATCAACATGCTTTTTGTCTAAGTGTTCAAAAAGGCCCAAAAAAAGGTGAGACCAATACTTGTGCATTCAAAGCATGGGTAGTTAAGCGCTGATGTGGCATCACATGATTGGTTGCTTTTTAGATCAAAAGAATACATTTTGTTTAATTATGAATAGTCAAGTCACAACTATTGAACATTGTATAAACAACTACTATCACAACTATTAGACGTTATATAAACAACTACTATCACAACTATTGAAACGTGCTAAATTACTGGGTCCTCTCACCTACTGTTGTTTTGACGGCTAAAAGCGATTGCCTTTGGGTTGTAGGTGAAGTCACGTCTTCGAACACTGTTCGCGAATCATAATGGAGATGGCTCGAGACTTTGACTGGAAAAATGCCTTTCCCAACTCTATATATTTCCTCCTCGATGCATCTCGTCCATAAGCCAAGTGTCAAGCATTACCTCACTTGTAGTAGAGATGGACAAGGTGGTTATGCGACAAGAAGTTTTGCTGGGGCATCTCAGCAGCTCTCCACGGAGCTCCTCAGATCACCCGGTGAGTTGAACAATGTAGAATTTAGAGACGTGTTTATATGGTTATGAGTGATGGGTTCTTCTGAGCCATCAGTCAATTTTTATCGACCCATTTAAAATAAATAAGTTTATGTAAATTACTACTATTTATAGGAGTTAATTAACTCAAAATTAATCTGTTTAAATGATCATTGCATAATGTGACAGTATTTCATTTCATGAATTGATTGGATTAGATGTTAAAACAGTAGTTGCTAGTGTCAACAGGTTTCTTCATCTCTGTGTGCTGCATCTTATGAGCGGACTGCCGAGTACAGTGATGATATTGTCATTGTGGCGTAAGTATCAATCAACGCTCTCAAAATTAAGAATTTAACATTGCTGGCGATTTTAATGTTAGGATATGTTTTTATATTGCAATTTGCAGGGCATATAGGACTCCCATATGCAAGGCCAAACGTGGGGGGTTCAAGGATGCTCGTCCAGAGGATCTGCTCGAGCCTGTCTTAAAGGTTGTCGCTTCTTTCATTAAGTTTGGTGTCAATTTGTTAATTGACTATGGCATCTACTTCTAATGTGAACATGGTGTGAAGAACCCATCATATCTGTTCCATTTAAAAATAATAATTTCTTGACTTCTCCTTTACTGTTGGTGTTCTTCCACTGAATTATTGACTCTCTTATGCCCGCCGACCGGTCCATCTTCAGTTCAGATGCAACTCATTTTTCTAACATAGAAAAATTCATCTTATATTTTACGCCAATTTTAGAACAGGGTTCTATTGATCGTAAAAGGTAGCAGAGCTACTTTGCCCCGGCCCTGTAGAGCTATTGACTCCTGTATTTGCCGTATATAAGGCAATACTAGTCCCTGTTCGAATGTCTTCAATTCCTCAAGGCTTAGTGAGAAGAGATGTTCTTGAAAAGCTGTTTTGTATCTTGAATACCACTAAAATCCTACAGCTCTGCCGACCTTCCAAGCGTCTGAGTAGGCTAAGGCCAAGAGAGAGGGGTGCTAAGAATCATATTAATTTCAGCTTTTAGCAAATCCCAAAAGGATTTGGCTGCTTGGCATCTCCAACAAATATGAATATCAGTTTCTTGTTCGGTTCTTTTAGATTAACAATTTCTTAGAATTTCATATTAAGGGCCACGGTATATATTCCTGAAAACCAGAAGCCAATAATACTGGCTTCTGCTACACACTACTATTTAGAAGTTTGTGGAGTCCCCCTGAAAATGTTATAAAGTCTTTTGAGAAATGGTATTTTACTAGTGTTCTAGCTTTAAGAAAAAAAATTCAGAAATATTATTTTCCCGTATTTTGGTATGCAAAATCGTGTAAAGGTGTAGCCCAGCTGAAAAAATATATATTTCTAGCGGAATGTTCAACTTCAAAAAGTTTGGATACATTCTCAGTATATCGGAGCAATAGGTTGGAATTTCTCTGCGGGACTGATTGAAAAAACTGTTTGCCTCCACAAGCTTACAAAATTTGGCATCAACATCACCTTCTGACAAAATTTGAAGCACTAGCCAAGAATGAGTAGAGCTTGATCAGCAGTGACATATACACATGACTAAAATGTGAAAATGTAGGTTCAAAACCATAGGTACCTTTACACCCAGTTGTATTCTGTGATAGTTGAATACTAATAGTGGTTTTCTTCCTCTCAATTCTAAGCATATATCTGTATGAATATCAATTCAAAAGCAAAAAGATTTGTTGATCATGGACCTTTTGAGGACAGGATGATCTTCAGATAGCTAGAGCGACTCATGGGCATAAGAGACCTCTTTTATGCCAAATTCATGCAATTCACCGATGGAAAATTCATGGCCAACAATTCACTGTGGGAAAATTCACCGCCAACTAAAATTCATCGCAAGCAATTCATCGAGGCAAAAAATTAACCACCATTAATGTTTTTTAATATATATAATTTTCACCTCCACGATAAATTACTAGCGGTGAATTTTCCATCGATGAATTGCTGTGTGAATTTTCCTAGAGCCTCCTTTAATAATAAGAAAACTTGTCTTTCTATTTTTTGTGCATTGCTCAAATTTACACCTCTTTGGGTTTCGAACTTTCGACCCTTTAACAAAGTTTGTTGAAGACAAGTTAGACACTAATTTGGTGTGTGAACCCATTGTTGTGGACTTCCACAAGGATATTTCTTTCCATTTACATCACATATTGTTCAAAGTTAGTACCGATAAAATATCAACCCCATGACCAAGTTCGGAAGCGAATCAAAACTTAACAATCCACCTACAGTGGGCGTACATACTACATAGCACTGGGTATTCAACTCATAATGAGCTGAAGTAGACAAAATCCAATTTCTCATGTATGTCATGCTAAATACGTTGTGCTTAGAGAATTGTAAATGATAATGTACATTTATTTGCTCATAGGCTGTGGTTGAAAAGACTGGAATCAGACCAGATGAAGTTGGTGACATTGTTGTTGGAACAGTTCTGGCTCCTGGTTCGCAGAGAGCCATGGAGTGTCGTGTGGCTGCTTTCCTCGCAGGATTTCCAGGTGCACATATTTTTCAGTTGATTATGTTTTTGTAGCTATCTCTGTTCACCTGGTATTGAGCCAGCATGCCTGTCTGCTCCTAATTATCTATTGCCTGCAGAGACTGTGCCTATCAGGACGGTTAACAGACAATGCTCTTCTGGACTTCAGGCTGTAGCTGACGTGGCTGCTGCTATCAAATCTGGATACTACAACATTGGTGAGCATCTAGTGGTGCACGGGAGCTTCCCATCCCGCACTATGTCCAATTCCTTTTACTTATAATTCAAACTGTGTCTGTTCTTCTACAGGGATTGGGGCAGGCTTAGAGTTAATGTCAGAGCATTCCATAGGTTGGAGACGCAATGATAATCCAAGGGTACGCATGCTTTTCTCAATTTGGTTTTCGAGTTGTTTCACTCCATTTATTCTTGTGCTCAATTCCTCATTATATACCTTTGTCATAGTTTTTATTTGATTGGACACAGCTATATTGAACTTTCGTAAATGAACTTTGATCATGGGACAGGTTCAAATGAACCAAAAAGCGCGGGATTGTTTGATTCCAATGGGTATTACTTCTGAAAATGTGGCCGAGCGATATGGAGTTTCAAGAGAGGAACAAGATGAGGCTGCTGTAAATATCTTCTCTAGGCTTATCTTTTTTAAATTCTAGTCCCATTTGTATACATTGCCCCCAACTCCAATACAATCCCTTTCCTTACATTTACATTTTCTTACAATAAATGCAAATAAGTTATTTTGCATCTGAGGACATTTTTATGATGCAGGTCCGATCTCATAAAAATGCAGAGGCAGCAATAGCTACAGGAAGGTTTAACGATGAAATCATTCCGGTACATACTCAGGTACAAGAACATCAAGTTTCATTGAATTGGGTTTCCAATGAATATTTTGGGAGAAACAATGTAGTTCGTTCATGTTGTTCTGATAAATGCAATATAAAAATAATAAAAAATTGCATGACACTTGTTCTCTGAGTTTGTTTGTAGATTGTTGATCCCAAAACTGGGAACAAAACGTCTGTAACTATTTCGGTAGATGAAGGGATTCGGGCAAATACATCTATGTCTAGTCTTTCTAAGCTCAACCCCGCTTTTAAGAAGGGTGGCAGCACTACTGCAGGTACAGCAGTTGGTATCGATATTTCCCTTTCAGCTTGTTGGCATTGTTTTAGGGATACCTCATATCATAACTGGGCCTAACCTAGGATTTTAGTAGGATGGCTTCTTTCGGCATTTTTCTATAAATGTATCTTTAAAAAGTATCAATTTGTTGCAGGAAATTCGAGCCAAGTTAGTGATGCAGCAGCGGCTGTCCTGCTTATGAAAAGGGCAATGGCTGTGACTAAAGGATTACCGATTCTTGGAGTTTTCAGGTACCGATCCTCGATTTAGTACACTATGTTCATGGTTATAATACCTTTACTCAACTTTCATCTGAACTTTATGCAGGAGTTTTGCAGCAGTTGGATGTGATCCAGCTGTAATGGGAATAGGCCCTGCTGTTGCAATACCAGCAGCAGTAGAGGCAGCTGGACTGCAAATCAATGACATTGATCTTTATGAGATAAATGAGGTATTTGAGTTTTTTAAGTTCTTAAGGCAGCTTTTGGTCTCAAATTTTACTTGATATGTGATACATTTTTGCAAGCTCTGTAGTCTGTAGATTGTTGCTTGGGACTGAGATATGTTGATGACTTTTTATCAAAAACTTCAATTCGATATTTTCCTATAAATTGTTATCATACCATATTTGTTCCATTTTCTTCATGCATTTTCCAAATCACTGGCATTCTTTCAGATCGAGCTCTCAGAGTTGTTTGTTCACATCAAATGTACAATGATTACAATAATTTATTTACTTAACAGGACTATACAATTTGCATATATACTGTAGCGGTGCAATTTTGTGGCTAATGTGCTACTTGTATGCTAGTTGACCAACTTTCAATCCTAAACCTAAGTAATGTAGATAGGTGATTAATCTCTCAAGACTTAATCTTATGTCTTCAGATTGATTTAATTGGTATATTATGACCATGCATGCCCATTTCTCCTGTTAATATCCTACCTAGAGTTCCTTCTAATACGTAGACGGTATGAAACACCAAAAGTTTGGTTCCCATTCAAGGGTCATAGATAAATGGTCAAATATATGTCTAAGTAATTTGTCTCATCCGCCAGGGGGGTTCATGAAAATGAAACTTGATGCGTTTTCAGAGGTGAATCTGGCCTTGCTGGGGCTGGTGCACTGGTTAGAGATTATGAAGGTTTACTAGTTAAAGGTTGATCGTATTTTCTAGATTTAAAATCAAACAACGGAGCATAATGGGGAGTGGCAGTGGCTGGTTTTTTCCTAGAAGGCCACTGAGGTGTAAGAGGCTTGTACTTGAAGGTGAATCAACTTATGTTATTAAGGATTTGGGCAAGTTTGGATGTTTGAACTAGAAGTTAAATAGCCTTCTTGAAGAGGTGCTTCCAGTGTAGTTGCTTTGAGGATGTTTTCTTTTCTCATTGCTTTGGGAAAGCAACAGAGCAGCGGACCTATTAACAAATTTGGGTATCGTGCAGATGCCTTTTATGTCACTTGTTAGTACCCATAAGGTCTCTTGGGAATACTTACATAATTTTACTGTTGCTGAAAGACCTCCTTGAGAGTTATTTTGAAAAGTGGTAGTTTACCATTGATGAGTGTTTTATTTGTTCGTTGCTATTGTCAAGTATCAGGTTTATAAAGAATTGGTCCATATCTTGTGCTGTTATGATATTGTGTGGTAGGCTTAGCATTCATTGTGATGCGTGGGGTTTGATCCTTGGGGATATGATGCTTTTGTCTTCATATATGGTGGTGGGAAGGGCTGTCGCTGTGTCTGGCTTTTGGATGTTTAGAAGGATGGCTTTTTGCTAACACTGAGGTTGATGTGTGCCTGGTTAGTGTCTGCAATAGATTGTAAGCATTCTTCTGCTGCAGGCAGGTATTCTTTTCATTGGGGGAAGGTTTCTGATCATGGACTGCAAAAGGTCTTCATATGTCCAGATGCTCTTTTTTTAAATCTAGTCAAGACTGTTCTAGGTCCTGACAATCAAGTGAACACCGGGTTGGCTTGTTCTAGGGTTTCCATTTTAGGAGAGAATGAGCTTCCATTTCAGTGCAAAACAATGGGATATTTTACCACTTTCTTGAGGTGGTTGCAGAATATTGAAAGATTTTTGGTCATTGTTCACCTCCTAAATCATCTTTCAACAACTGATTCCAAATTGAAGCTCTAAACATCCACATTCCCAGCCATGGCTAATCCATCCATGCTGCTTTCTGAAAAACTATCCTCCTCCAACTTAACCAACAGTAGGAACAACAACAAATCCTCAATTCTGGACTGCACCTCCACTCGAGGGATCACAGCTTCCAGTCTAGCAGAGTGATCCCTGGTGTGGAGGTGCAATCAAGAGTTGAGGATTTGTTGTTGTTCCTGCTGTTGGTTAAGTGGGAGAAGGATAGTTTTTTGGAAAGCAGCTGGATGGTTTAGCAGCATGGCTGGGAACGTGGATGTTTAGAGCATCATTTTGGAATTGACTGGATTGAAAGAAGAGACTTAGGAGGTGAACTGTGACTGAATTTTTTTCCTATATTCTGCAACAACCTCACGAAGTGGTGAAATAACTCTTTGTTTACCATGGGACTCTGTTGGTTACGAACTTACGAGTGCTTTCTCACTTCTTTCTAGGGAGGGAGGATACTGCAACAGGTGTAGCCATGTACAGAAGTTATTTGTGGGTTTAAGTTTCTGGACCTTGATGTTCAAGGTGGCAATATTCCAGCAGTACTGTGTCAGGTGGTGGTGTTAGTTGTTAAAGGATGGGCTGGAAGAGTCATGCTGGAGGCTCGTGGTGCTCTGTTGGATCCTCTTGGTGCTGGTGGGTGGGGTCTTTGAATTTGTATGTTGTCTGAGTTTTTTTTTAGTGTCTCTTATTGTATGTTTGATGGCCCACTGTTGTGGGCCTGGATGTATTGGCATTCACCCTTCTAAGTTTGTTGATGTTCCTTTCAGTTAGGTATTTGTATGTTTGTTTCAGCTAAGGAAGTTTTCTGAATCTAGCTTTCTTGGTGGGGAGGCCCTTATATAACCTCCTCTACTACTATCTGAAAAAAACAGTCTGGTGCAAAAATTTAATACAAAACCCACTATATTTCCTTTATGGTCATTTTTTATATCTCTGGAAAGATACTTTTAAGGCTTATGGTCATTTTTATATCTCTGGAGAGATATTTTAAGGCTTTCTGCTTCTTAAAATTCAGGCTTGTATGTCAATTCTTACTTCAAATTTGTTTTATTTGATTATTAATTTTTTTGACATTTTCATCCACTGTCAGCATATCTTATGTATTGGATTCTCAGAATTGCTATTGCTTTTGCCTATTTTAAATCATATTTCTGTATCAATATTTATTCTAAGTACAAAACTTAAGCACGTATCCCATCTAATGATATTTCATGCTTATAACCCATATCGTTAAACATTCTAAAAACTCAGTTTGCAAATAGAACAGAGCATTCTTGAAGTGCTCCTAAATCGAACACTGCAAATCAAGTGCACTTACATTCTTAATGTAAAAATGGATTCTGAAATCAGAATCTGGACACTTAACTAGAAATGTAGACAGTCTGCTAGATACCCAGTAAAAACTAGTACGGAATCCATATATGCCTACATACAACCCGTACAGGAATTTGAATCATCCAAAGTGAAACAGAGCACCCACTCATTTTTTATTGAGAAGTCTTCAAAGCAAAATATCTACCCTCATCTGATGGATTTAAGATTGAGCTTTGAAAGATTTTATTTCAGAAGGAACAAAAGTAAGACTTTATTTGCACCTTTGCATGCAGAAGTATCCTGTGCTGCTAACAGCTTCTACCATGTTTGTTATTGGTGTCCATTTGGATTCCAATGCAGAAGCATGAAACCCTTGTGCTTCTGTGCATTGGGCAAGTGTTCATATACTTACTGATTTGTACTTAAATCAAAGTAAAGAAAAAATGAGAAACACTTATACTAACTCATTGTTAAAAACATCTGCATGGCCGAACTTTTCTAAGAAAGGTGGCTTGTTCCATTAAGCATGACATGTTTATCCAACAAGAGCAGATGGAAATTTTCTTCATTTCAAGGGTCTTCTTGTTATAAAGTTTTGACTACAAATCAGCAGTACTTAAAGCTTGTTGTCATGTTTCTTTTCAATGACGTCTACTTTGATGTTTACATGTTTTCTGTGCTAGGCATTTGCATCGCAATATGTGTACTGCTGTAAGAAATTGGGCCTGGATTCGGAAAAAGTGAATGTAAATGGTGGAGCCATTGCTCTTGGTCACCCGCTCGGAGTAACAGGTGTGCTGAGTTTGCATTTTTGATTGAAGTTGTAATGGCTTGGATGTTAATATTTTCACGCTTGTTGCACTTGCAATCTTTACTAGCTACTAACTGTTTTGAATATAAATGAATGAAGTAAAAAGTTCAGTGATATAGGAAAATGTCAAGACAGTTAAAAATTTCAAATGTTGGTATGCTTAGTACATTTCCACGAGTGCAAGGCTGTTGGCTTCTTAAATAGGATTAGTAGAGAAATCATAAGAGAGCAATTTTTCACCAGTTCGCCAAATTTTTCCCACGTATTCAGACATTAAATTTATCGTTTTCTTAATCTGCTCAAAATCTTTAACTTTTTCTTGAAAACCTAATTAATTTGAAGCTAATAATGAAAATTTGCACAACAGGTGGAGGCCACAAAACAATTAAATATTTCTTATCATAATAAAAGGATTTGTTTGATTGTTTGGTTGTTAATTTGTATATTTTGCTTTCAGGGGCTCGGTGTGTAGGAACATTACTCCACGAAATGAAGCGCCGTGGTAAAGATTGCAGGTTTGGAGTTGTGTCCATGTGTATAGGTGAGAGCAGTGGCCATGATGCTCCCCACCCGTTTTAATTTACCAGAAGTTGCCATTTTCCTTCCATTGTTGTACATTTGGTAGAGGTAAATTTCATTATTACCGTATATAATTCACGCTTTATTGTGATACTCTGAATGTTTTTCAGGGACTGGGATGGGGGCTGCAGCAGTGTTTGAGTGTGGCAGTGCTGTTGATCAATTGAGCAATGCCGGACCAAACACAACAAATAATTTGCTTTCCAATGTTGTTTAGCAGAAAACAGGGTCATTTTTCAATTAAACAATACTATTTGACTTACATGATTGAATTTATGGGCTACCTAGGACATTTGGTGGTAAGAATCCCCTGCCATCTGGTAGGCCAAGCTTGCTGGATGAAAGCAGGTTCATACTTGATATACAAAACATATTCCGAAAAGCAGAGTGTCAGGGTAGGCTGAAGATTTTGAAAGGGTGATAATTAGTTATATTCAACTATTAAATAAAATTTAATTTAAACTTGTGTAAGGAAATCTTAAATCTCAACTAAATGGATTGAAGTTTTGCATATCATTGCTGTAATTGAGCTTCAAGTTGTCTACAATGTCATAAACAATTTGTAAACCAGATGGTTCTGAAACAGTCGTTCAGGCTATTTACTACTGGTTATTATACAGGGCTTTTTTGATTGAATAAGCATCCATTTGTGCTGCATACAATAAAGATAAGTCGAGCTAAATTTAGATTAAAAATGTGTTTTAAGTTCCTTCCTCTTCTAGTAGTACCTTTGCACCTGCTTTAATGATTTTAGAGATAGTATTTAATTTAATATCATATAATTCTTTTAGATATTTATGTTAAAATATTGAATCAATGCATAAAGTGTTAATTTCTATAACCTAGCAATAGATTAATTGCTCAATAAATTCACAAAAAGAAATCTGATTTATAATAATTAACACATTGGGTTAATTAACAGCTAATAACAGCAGAAACAAAAATAACAAGAAGCCAATCACAAAAAGAAAATAGTATAGATATACCCAAGAAACCCCAGAATGGGGAAAAACTTGCAAATGTTGGATCTTTTATTCAGCGTAACAGCAAACTTTTCTTTCGAAAATACAATACAAGTTTGCTACAGCAATTTCACATTTATAGAGTCCAGCTGCTTTACTTAGCGTGCAAGAAAAGAAACTTTTCTTACACTCTTTGGCTTTAAATCACACATAAAATCACTTTTGGTTTTATACTAACCTCACAAACTTGAAAACATTCTATTAAAGAATAAAAAATCTGCTGTTGCTGAAAATCCAACTTGAAGCAACTCCACATCCCACCTTTTGAACTAGAAAATCAACATAATGGGCCTTAGCTTAGTAGCAGTTGACAAGAAGAGGGAATTGCCTACCGATCAAATAAAATGTGCACAACAAACGACTAGGTTTTTGTAGACCCACAAAACAGTTCCCATAAATACATGGTCTGTGTTTCAAATTCTTGTAAAAACTTAAGGTTTAGACGGTCCAGGGAACACTGGTAAAACTACTTGTTTGTTTCTAAATTGGCATCATTGTGCATTGCAAGAATCAGAAGTGGTTTTACATGGACCCCAAAGCAGGTTAAAATCCATGATAGCATTTAATCTGTCTGCCATCCGACAATACCAGGCACATCTACACATTATTTTGGATCACAGTCAAATATGAATTTATAATTAAAATGGGAAACCTTTAGGAACTAACATCTCAAAGAGGAATCATTTTTCAATAAATCTTATAAACTCATTTTGCCTTATAGGCCGAACTTTCTTCATTTTTCATGTGGGGAAATGGATAAAAACATTAGCATGATTGCAACTGAGACCACACAAGCTTGCGGGAATCTGCAATTTGCTTCACATGACTGATGTATATTGCAAATGGAAATTCGATTAAAGATATGAGTTATCTTCATGTCTTGTATAATATTTTAGTTGAGATTTTTTTTTTTCAAGTAAAACACACTGGAGTACAAATGTATTTTGCCCCACATCGAGTACGAGAACCCATAGCTCTGGGATCATTTACTTGCGAGTATTATACATGCTTATTAGTCTATAGTTGGACTCAGTTATTATCCATGACGTTTCAAAATCCTTTTAAGGGAAAATATACATGTACGGGTAAAATTTACACGTGCCATTTTCCATTTAGTTTTGAGCCCTTTATCTGAGAGATCTTCATACAATATTGTACTGGTAAATGTCCAATTTTTTAGTGAAATTGGGTTTATTCTCTTAACTATCACATATCTCTATATACATATATTTTCATTCATTTATTCATATCTTATTTACATATGCACATTTTTTCATATTGACCATATTTATTACACTATTTATGTTCACTATGTGTATAGATATTATTGTTTCATCACCCCAAGTTATTTCCATAGGTGCAGGTTTGACATCATGTGCGGATTTTGTCCTTGAAATTCCAAAATTCAAATTGAAATTTAGTTGACTTTTGCCTATCCTACTAGCTATTATGAGCCAACTAAATACATATTGCATAAATTGTTGCAATGTATTTGTATTTAAAGACATTCAATTGCATTCACTTATCATTATGGAACATCAAGACAATATTATTCACTTACATTGGTACACTAAAGCAAACTCATATATGTAAAAATTGTTCTGGAGCATTTGTATGGCTAAGGCTTGATGTCTACAATCCTTCACACAATTTTCTAGGGCTTGATCTTGGAGAGCATGTTCCCTAACAACATACCAACAACCCTTTAACTGAGTCAGTGTTCGCTTGAGTTACAAGTTGCATCAATACGATCGTGGTGCCAT
The DNA here is from genome assembly GCA_007258455.2 of Sequoia sempervirens. Classification (NCBI taxonomy): domain Eukaryota; kingdom Viridiplantae; phylum Streptophyta; class Pinopsida; order Cupressales; family Cupressaceae; genus Sequoia; species Sequoia sempervirens. The sequence continues at coordinate 47,391,184 of VDFB02270651.1, forward strand.
TGGTTTCCAACTAAGTCACATTTAAACAAAACCCAATTGTGCATTTGACCTTGAGAATCCTCTAAACATTTCCTTTTAATACCCTAGACATTCGGTTAAATTAGAAAAAACAGAGAAATGAAGAGGGAGGGATCAAAGCTATTCCTACCTATGGTCACGTAGAGGGAAGAGGAGAAAGTCGCCTCGGTCTTCAAATCTTTTCGTGTGTGCAACAATCTCCTCGACTCCTTCAAATTCGAAATGTTCAGGTGAAAATGACAGGTCAGGGGGGTCCTATTTATAATTCTAAGCGCCATTAATGCGGGCATTTATTACAAGTGCTTCAAAAGATGTGCACGCGTACAATTCGGAAAGTCGAGGGGTGGAAGCCGCGAGGAAAAAGTTCATTGTAGAAAGATGAAGGACGAGAGCAGTGAGCGGGAAGTCCGTTGTGGAAAGGTGAACAGCGGGTGTCGTAAGGAACAACATCGATGAGTCAGCATCCTGCACTTGGCGACCCGCAACGAGACACCCGTGAATGACAAAAGGATGAGTGACTTCCACATGGTGGAAACATGCAGTGATTTTCCCGCAAATGCTCGAGACCTCGCGAAACTTTGGAAGATGGTAGAATATGGTAAGATCTTGCAGTTTCCAAAGCACTTGATCAACCTGGGTCCAAAAATAGGGGCACAAAAGTGAGGCAAACCCGAACTGACCCGACGGAGGCAAAACAAAAAGGGGGGTCCTCGGTCTAAGCGGGGCATGTGTGCAAAAGGCACAACAGTTATCAAACATGACTTTTTAATCAGGACCCATCCTTGCATCTTTACATGTTTTATAATTCTCCCTAAGTTTCACTTAAGAGGGGGTGTTGATATGAACATTATAACTTACATAATTGTTTTCATATTAGGTCATGTTCACACTTGCATACCTAAACTTACTTAGGCCATTTACATTTTGTGTCTCATGTCATAAGATTAATACACTTTTCATGATCTTAGTTTGTGTTAGGGTTTCACCCTTGTCTATATATACAAGGGTTTGTCTCATTTATACATGAGTAATACATTGTACCATTATGTATATGCATTTAATCAATTCTTTGGCTTTAAAAAATTTCCATTGTTTTTCTCTTGTGTGGATTTTCTTTGGTTGTAGGTGATCCTTGGCTCATGTTGAGTTTATCATCAACTCTTATATATGTTATTTGAATAGGTTATAAAGTTGGTTGTTTTTTTACTAAACACCCAAATCTAAACTTCACTAGAACCCTAGCCAAGATAACAATGAGGATTCAACATAGAAATACAATTATTGCCTATGGTATCATCATGGAACAAGCAAGAAAAATAATCATCAAAGCACAAAGAGGATTCCATGATAGAGGTTAGCTTTGATATGAGACCAGTTTTTTTAGAAATGATTAGATTTAAATACTCAAATATCAAACTCTAAATCCACACAATAAGAGGGTAGGGATCAAAGAGATCTCATGATAAATTCAAAACCCTAGGAGATAGATAAAATAATAATAAACACTCAAGGGCTGATCCATACTCTAATAAAATAAAAAAAAAGTATAATAATGAAAACAACATATTTAAAACCCTAATGGAGAAGGACAAACCCCTAATGGGTGTAAGAAAGTAGAGTTCACCATTCTATATAAGGGAAAAATCATCCTCACATAAACAATCTAGTTTAATTAATTAAAGAAAAAGATTTTAAATAAATGGCCAACGTAAATTTAGGGGTTGGGATTGAAAATATAAAGAATTAATTGTAGAAATTAAATGAATTTAAATACAATTCTTAGCTAGATCTTGAAGATGGTAAAACAATATTGAAAATGACAAGAACTAATTTACCATAATGTTAGTTTTTTAGGGCCTAATTAGATAAGTGTCTCAAAATTGTAAATTGATTGTGCGTTGTTCTAGTTTAGATCCACACTTGGAGAAGTGAATTGACATATAGACTTGAACTTGTATCGCTAGTAATGAATTAGCAAAAGTCTATTTAGTGGAATTTTTTTGCCTCAATTTTCTAATGTCTAAATCTTAGCAAGGACTTACGACATTTAGAAACACCTTTACAAAATCTCTTGAATCATGAGGGTCATATTCTTATCAATCAATACCTTATTGATTGATCCAACGACTTTAGAATAAGGATCAAGGAGAAAAAACAAGAAAGCACACTGGATTTAGGATGATGAATGTTGATGTACTACTTTGATAATGTTGTTATGGTTCTTTTTATTCCATTTGCAAATTAAACTTTGAAAGCGTTGAAAAAATTCCTTGTGATTTCAAAATGAATGAATGTTTTTAAATACAACAAGATAACACACAAATCAACTAGTGAAAGTGTCAATGAGATGTAAATTTAAACCTTGAATTTAAAAAATTTAAAATATGGATCCACAACTATTTAAATGACCTATATCAAGTTTGTTCTTGTAGATTGATTTAAACTAATAAAGAAAAATCTAGATAGTAAGACCAACATATAAAGATAAACCAAAATGAAATCAAAATACAATGATGGCACAAGACAAAGTTAAGAGAAAAATCACTTTTAAATTTGTCATTAAAAGACACTCTAAATTATGGATAAAATATATAAGGGAGAGGGCCTGATGGTGGAGCAGGCTCCTATCGTGGGGATAGGAGTTAACAACCTAGGCCCCACAAAAAGTTAATAATCAACTTTTTTTTTCAAACTAACTTTATAATATGCAAAGATAAGTACATGTTAAATCAACAATGTATCCAATCAAGGATATAGTAATTAATTTCCAGCTTCCCAAATTTAGGTGAATGAAAATAGGTATTTTTATTTGCATTTATATGCACAAATACAAAAAATAGTGATATGACATGTACAAAATCCATTTACATTTCATACATCATAGATATGATAGATGGCCAACTTGCAGATACATTTGAACATATTACAAATAAAAATGTTCCATTTTTCATCCCTGGATGACAAAATTATTGTTCCACCATGTCCACCTATACCCCTCTTTTTGCAAATTTACCCTGCGAAAATTGAAAACCAACTCTTTTTTTTTTAGACTGCAGGAATCAGGTAGCATGACCCCCTATAAACTATAGTGCATCTGGTAAAAATTTTAACGTAACCGGCGACGTTGGCGCGACACGCCCTTCGGTACCATGGGGGTGGCAGAGACTAGACCTCATGACCAACCTCCTACAACATGAAAGATTTAGTCAATCGAGCTAGGGCCCCAACCCCAAAAACCAACTCTTAGGCTCACCATGCAATGCAATTTTACAAAAGGACTCATTATTTCAACCATAATTCACAATGATATGTGCTATTTATTTAATCCATGCCAAATATTAAAACACAAAACAATTTCAAATTTCTCAAAACAACTCTCAAATCACAGTATAATTAATATTGCCAACCCCATTTCTAACCTCTCAAATCACATTGATACATTCTATTCACCAAACAATTCATATCACTTCTACCATTAATTTCATGTATGCAACCTCAAATTTGCTATATATATATATAGTTTATGTTGAAAATTGAAAAATAAATGATTTAATCTATAAAATCAAATCAAAATTCTAGCATAACTCCAATGAAGCCCTTCTTAAATGAAAACACATGTAAAATTAAATTAAATTATGAAAAACCAAAACACATGTAATCAAAAGAAAATCAGCTCCATTGTTTTCCTATTTCACCATGATCTTGATTTATGCATTTGATGCTCTTATATTTTTATGAGCACAAGTGCAACAAGAAGTTGTGATGAACAGAAAAGAAGATTGATAAATCATGATCAATGATGAGCCCAAAATATACTCATAATTTGGATATCATGGTGTACTTCTACTACCCTCACTTTTGTTGTTCATGGTTGTTTAACTCTTTAAGAAACCTTTTATTGGGGGATATCCTGTAGCAATACACTTTCATGTTCCTGCAGCCTATCATGTTGACATGTCTATATTTATTACCCTGTTTGACTCCCCAAATGATTGGTATAACGCATGTAGTTTTTGAATGATAAAATAGATTTAAATATGTGATTAATAAATGGATATTGTGTATGTGCCATGCGTCTTTTCTTTCACATCTGTTACCTTGTGTTTCGTAGGTTGTTGAAGAAAGTATGATCGAGTCAAGTGCAGCTGATCTCGGCCTTGCAGTAAGGTCCATTTCCTGCATGACTTCGAGGAAGCTCTGACGAAGACTCTTTGATTGAAACTGTTGGAAAGGATTTTAAATGTCAGTTAATCTGGAAAGAGTGGAGTGCTAGATTCTCTCTAGATCGGGTTGAACGGATAAACTCATTTATGAAGTTTGTTTCTCGATTTTGGGATACATTTTACATCCACGTCTTTCTCTGTTAGGGCTAGTTAGTTAGTTGTTTTCCTGATTTAAATAAGTGTTCCTCCTGCGCGGGTGAACAAGAGAAGAGAACAGAAAAATAGGAAATAGATAGAGAAGCAGATTATGTAAGAGTTAGAGACATAATATGAATCAGAGTTTTTGTTAGTTTTCTGAAGCAGAACAATCAATGTAAATGATTTCACGTTATGAATAGAAGTTGATGGAGTTTTTGAGTATAATCTTCTGTGTAAATTAGTTGATGCTTGCTAAGGGGGCCCACTTAGTAAGTATCTGTAGGAGAGTAGTTGTTTATCCTTTGCTAATTCAAGTTAGATTTCATTTTAGAAAGCTTTAGCACAAGCTTAGTCTTATACTATTCCTGCAGCATCAGGAATCCATCCATGTGTTTGTTCTTGCAGCATAAGGCCATTTTATAGTTTGTTTCTTAGTTGTAGCTGTTATGATTTCTGCTTTGGTTAAATTATGGTTGAGTTAAGAGAACTTTACATTACCTTCCTATAGCATAGGTAGAATTTCTTTCCAAGTACTTATTTTCAATAGGTTGTGACTGAAACTGGTTCTTAGTGCACATATAGTGCTGCTCCATTTAAAGTATACGTTCCTTGGTTTGACAAGTAAATGAACGACCACGAAGAGATATTAGTCGCCTGCTGGAATGTCCAATTCCCGGGATAGGTTTTGCCGTGATTTTCATATCCTTTTGTGGGTGCGACCATCTTTGGCGCCATTGTCGGGGATGGTGTCAATCTAAGAATCTGCTATAGTCATTGTTAGTAGTAGTTTAGTCAGTTGTTCAAGTATTTTCAAATTCTTTTAAAATACCATCCATTTTTGTTGCATGCATGAAGAAGAGACGCTCAGGGAAGATTTCTCCCTAACCTGCCATCCATTGCTAAGAAAACTGAACTAGCTTATAGCCTATTTGAGGATGAAGGAGACTTAAATATTGACCCATTTGCTGAAGATTTGTGTGCTGACTTGCTATTCGGCCCAGTTGATGAAGAATCTAAAGAAAATCCATTTGCTTTTATACTTGATCAAGTGAACATGGCACGTAATCCACCTAATCGACCTCCTGCTTTTGAATTCCCCATTGTTGCTCAACAAGACAATGACAACCTTAAGAATATTCCTTCTTCATTACTTCCCAAGTTCTATGGCTTAGTTACAGAAGACCCAGAGACCTTGTTCGAGTTTGATATCCTCTGTCGCAGTTATGACTACACTTCAGATGCTCACAAACTGAAATTATTTCCTGCTACCTTGAAGGAGGGAGCTCTCAGATGGTTCATGAGTTTGGGAAGGGGTGTTTTTGATAGTTGGGAAGTCATGCAAACAAAATTTCTTGATAAATACAAGGAATATTATATGAGTGGTAGTAAAGGTGATGATATATTCAAAATTCAATAGAAGGAGGATGAGAGCCTGGAGGATTATATATCAAGATTCATGTTTTCTCTGAAAAAGAATTCAGAACACACTCTTAATGAAAAATCTCAGAAATTACTTTTTCTAAGGGGAATCAATGATACATGTATAGATGCATTGGACCTGATGGGAGGCGGAGATATCACCCAAGCATCTTGGGATGATATCAAGAAGATATGTCTCAATTACTCCAGAGCAAATGTGAAGAAGGGTAGAGGTCATCAAGTTACAGTGGGAAAGTCTTCTTCCAGTGGAGTCTCTTGGATGGAGATCACAAATTTGCTATCTTATTTCAAGCAGGACATCATAAACAACATGGCTACACAGTTGGATACCATGCAAGCTCGCAAGAAACATGCAGAGGATGAGGCAATCCTAGCTAAGTTTTGTCCACATTGTAGGCAGAAGAAACGTGATTGCAGATGCAAGATGGTGGCTAACATGGAGGCTAAACAATTACCTACTGATTTTAAGATGATAGAAGGTGATGATGACCAAGTCTTCTTTGTTGCACAAAGGAGACCATGGGCTCCAAGACAAGGTATGCCTCAAGATCCTTTGACTTTTGGTAATCCTTACTCTAATTATAATAACCAATGGCAACCTATATATGGCCCATCTCCATCTTGGAATGCTCCTCAACCATACTAGCCTAACTATCAGAGCCCTCAATGGCAACCCCCTCAAGGAGGTTGGCAGCCACAAGGACAATGGACTCCACCTCCAGGTAACTGGCAGCAGAACCCTCAATGAAGAGGTTCTCAGCAATGGCAGAACCAACCCCCTGGATTCCTCCAGTCTTAGCAGCCACAACCTCTGACCCTTATGCCTCCTCCTGCAGCAAATACTGGCCCTCCAAAACAAACGCCTATGCCTGCTCAACCATTGCCAAATCCTAATAATAAGCAGCAACAACAACAACAACCTATGTATTATGCAGAAGCCAACAAGTATCCAACTTATGCCATGAATATCAATGATATCCATCTTAGGTCTGGAACCACTCTCCCTGCTCCACAGCCACCTGTAATTACAGAGATTCCAGACTCTGCCGCTAAACAACCTACTGATCATGCAGAAGATATACCTGTATCAGCTACTGCCTCTAAGGAACCTATCCTGCAGCCTCAGGCTACACCACCTTTTCCTCAGAGATTGCAAATTACTACACCCAAGACCATTGAAGAGCCTACCTTTGATATTTTGGATCAGTTAAAGAATGTACAAGTTCAAATTCCTCTTTTTTAAGCTATTAAAGATGTTCCAATTTATGGAAAAGCCATTAAAGAGGCATGTTTAAAGAAACAAGGAAGAAAGAAAAAGGATCCCCAAACTATCCATGTTCTAGGACAGTTAGCCGATATTATATTGGGGAAGGTTGTCATTCCAAAATATACTGATCCTGGAAGTCCTGTAGTAAAAATAAATATCAATGGTCAAGTAGTAAGAAATGTTTTGGTTCACCTTGGTGCAGCCATTAATGTGATAACCAAGCACACTATGGAGTGTTTGAATATCCCAAACATTCAGTCTACACTGACTGTCCTCCAGCTTGCTGATAGTTCCACGGTTACACCTGATGGAGTGATAGAAGATGTCATTGTCACCCTTGAATCTTGGGAATACCCTGCTGATTTCACCATATTGTCAACTAAGGAAACCTTAGGAGGATATCCTATTATCCTAGGCAGACCCTGGTTAGCTACAGCTGATGCCCTTATAGGATGTCGTTCAGGAGACATGACAATTTCTGATGGTCAGTCAAGAAAGAAATTGGCTTTATACCCACCTGCACAACCTCTACCAAATTTGTCTCAACCAATTTGGCCAGATCTAGGAGAGGAAACTGAAGAAGTCAATTCATTAGTTCAATTAATGATGCTACAAACTGATCCATTTTCCCAGCTTCAGAGTGAAGATAACCTGCTTCTACACATTTTGCAGTTTAGTTCTGGTTTGAATAGCCCATCTGTTTTGGACAGCCGTTCTCAGCAATGTTTCCTGTAGCAACTGAATCCTGAGAGCCATCATGATTTGCTATTATGTGATATACAGGCACCACCTTTATCAGCAACCTCAATAAATGATCTCACCAAATAGATAGAAGTATCTCCAGGCCGTTGTCTGCATATTAATAATAAGTTGCCTCCATCTCAACAAACTGCCCTAGCCACAATGCTGCAAGCCCACCACAGAGCTTTTGCATGAGACTATGGGGATATGAAGGGTTTAGACCCAAAACTTTGTATACATCGCATATATATTAGTAGTGACTTCAGACCTATCAGGCAGCCTCAAAGAAGAATTAATCCAGCTTTGAGAGAAATTGTTAAAGAAGAATTGTAGAAAATGTTAATAGTTGGCTTTATCTACCCAATCTCGAATAGTCAATGTTCCTAAGAAAGGAGGAAAATGGAGGGTATGTGTAGATTACAGAGAACTCAACTTGGCAACAAAGAAAGATTACTTTCCTCTTCCATTCATTGATCAAGTTCTAGATAATTTAGCTGGGAAAAAGTACTTCTCATTCTTAGATGGCTTCAGTGGGTACAATCAAATCAAGATTGCTCCTGAGGATCAAGAAAAGATTACTTTTACATGCCCTTGGGGAACGTTTGCCTATTCAATTTTTCCTTTTGGTCTCTGTAATGCTCCTGCAACTTTCCAGAGGGCAGTCATAAGTATCTTCTCAGACATCTCATATGATTGCATGGAAATATACATGGATGACTTTACTATTTATGATATGACGTTTGAGGAAGCTCAAGCCAACTTGAAGAAATTACTATAGAGATGTGAAGATCACAACCTATCGTTGAATAGTCAAAAGTGTTTCATGATGATGCAAGAGGGAATAGTGCTTGGTCACTATATTTCTACTGCAGGAATTCAGGTTGATCCTACTAAGATTGAGGTCATCTCTAAGCTACCCTCTCCTGCTAAGCAGAAAGAGGTACAGAGCTTTCTAGGCTATGCTGGATACTATAGAAGATTCATCAAGGACTTCAGCCAAACAGCAGGCCCCTTATACAGTCTGCTGAAGAAAGATGTAGATTTTTCTTGGATAGAGGAATGTGAAAAAGCATTTCTTGACTTAAAAGTCGCCCTTACACAGGCACCTATTCTGAAAGGACTTGATTGGTCACTTCCATTTCATATTCATACTGATGCATCGGATTATACCATTGGAGCAGTGTTAGGGTAGAAGGATGGTTCAACAGAACATGCACTCTACTACATAAGCAAAAATCTGCAAGGGGCTGAATTAAACTACACTGTTACAGAAAAAGAAATGTTGGCAATTATCTACGCCCTCAATAAATTCAGGCATTATATCACCGGTTATCAGATATTTGTCCATACTGATCATGCAGCAATCCGGTATCTCATGAACAAAGCCTCAATATCTGAGAGACTGGCAAGATGGTTATTGCTAATGCAGGAATTTGACATTACAATTTTGGACAAGCCAGGTAAAGCCAACGTGATTGCTGATTTCCTTTCTAGAATTCAAAGGAAAGATGACTCTGCACTTATTGAAGACTCCTTTCCTGATGAGCACCTTTTTGCAATCAAGGTTATTCACCCATGGTATGCTGATATAACAAATTATCTAGCCACAGGGAGAACTCCTCAATTCTCCCCTAAGGAAAAGAGATTATTGGTAGAGAAAAGCTTTAACTTTTCTTGGATTGCAAATTACATTTTTTATACAGGGCTAAATCAAGTTATGAGGAGATGTGTACAAGAGGAAAACACTCATGATATACTGCATGCAAGCCATGATGAGCCGTGTGGTGGACATTTTGCTGCCAAAAGGACAACAATGAAAATTTTAAATATTGGTTACTATTGGCCAACTTTGCATAGAGATGTAGCCAAATATACCAGGAGATGTGACAGATGCCAACGGATGGAAAGACCAACTCGATCTGATGAGATGCCTCTATTTCCACAAGTTGTAGTTACACCCTTCGACAAATGGGGACTGGATTTTGTAGGACCAATTGATCCACCTTCCAATGGTAAGTCCTACATCCTTGTATGCATAGATTATGTCACAAAATGGGTAGAGGCTAAACCTATGAAACATGCTAGGGATAATAAAGTGGCTGAATTCCTTTATGAGGAAATATTTACTAGGTTTGGTGTCCCTAGAGAAATAGTGACAGATCAAGGAGTACAATTTACTTCTACACTTATCACAGCTTTAGTCAATGAATACAATATATGACACAGGAAATCAACTCCTTATCACCCCCAGGCCAATGGACAGGTTGAGGTCACCAATAGGGACATAGAGGCCATTTTGACTAAAACTGTAGATTTGCATAGGAAGGATTGGGCCGCAAGGTTACCAGAAGCTATATGGGCCTACCGTACTACCTAGAAAACTGCTACAGGATATACACCTTTTGAAATGGTGTATGGTAAAACAGCTGTGATGCCAATAGAATTTGAACATAAGACTCTAAGAACAACATTAGAGATGGACATGGATTTAACAAATGCACAAAAGGATAGAATCATGCAACTCAATGCTCTGGATGAGCTCCGAAAGAATGCCCTGCAACACACTGAGATAATACAAAATCAGAGAATAAGGTGGCATGATAAATACATTAAGGAAAAGAAATTCAAAGTAGGAGATTGGGCTCTGCTTTATGACTCTCAATATAAGGACAGTCCAGAAAAATTACAAACCAAATGGTTGGGCCTGTATGAAATTGAGAATGTATTTGCTAATGGTTCAGTTCAACTTGTTACAATTGATCCTGTTCGATTCAAGCTGTTAGTTAATGGACACCGCCTCCGGTTGTACCATAAACCAGTCTCAAAAGAAGAATTCATGCAGCAGTTCATTCAGGATCCTACCACTAATCTTCCTGCAGCCAAAGGCTTTAGCCTTTCTCCTGCAGCTTCACCGTAATTTTGTAATGCATGCTCATAATAAAGGTTTCTTTTTTAAGGAAACCCTTTTTCTTCATTCCCACTAGTTGCCACATTTCACTTCCTTATCTTTCGTCCCATCCATCCATTCCATCCATTCATCTCATCCGCCCACGTCACCCATCCACCTCATTCATCCGCACCACCCTTAATTATGATCTCATTCCCAACTGTCATCTCATGCCGAGGCCATCATCTTTCTCAACACGTACAAGCATTTATTGAAAGGCACGCAATATCTTTTGTTGCTGCATCATTGATTTATTTTATTTTATTCATTTACTACTATGTCTGTATTAGTCATTATTACCCGATCTCCGCCTATTCTTTAGTACATGTGTGGACACATGTCATACTTTAAGTAGGGGCTGGGATAATCCACTTTTAAAACCTGTCCTTTCGCCGTTATCACTATTGCTCAGATAATCTTTCTTTACTATTTTTTGGTACTTTCCAAAAATGTTCACATGTTTTTCATTGTAAATCACAATTAAAACTGCTTGTTTAAGTAGTTCATTTTTGGAAAAGAAGGGAAAAGTGACGGCGGGACAAAAAGAACCAGAACAGAAAGGGAATTTTTTGGATTTTCAGAAAAGAGTTGAGTTCAGCTAAGGCAAAACTATAAATATGGGTGGTCAACTGGTAAGACATGAGCCTGTAGCTCATGAGTTATTAATGTAAAATCCTCAAACAGTCCAAGCATTCAGCCTCTATGGTTGGTTGAATTACTTTTTGAGTTTAGATACTTTCAATGAGGAGGTTGCAGGCGAATTTTTAAGAACCCTTTATGAAGGAGAGGCTACAGTATGGGGTCTAACAGTAGCTGTAACTGAAGAAAGAATTGCAGAGGTAACTGGGCTTCTAGCCGTTGGAGAGAATTTTTCTTCAGATGTTGTCTCTGCAAGGGCAGAATTTACAATACCCACTGATGGACCCTTGGAAGTCTCTAAGTAGGGATGTAAGCGAGTGTCGTTGCCTGCTTCATATCCAGAATATGCTACTTTCATAATCAGGTATTTAACATGTGAAGGTCATTTTTCTTACTTGCATTCTTACCATTTCAAATTGTTGAGTCATATGAGGCATGGGTTAGTTGTTAATGTCCCAAACTTTTTGTTAAAATTTCTAGAATAATGTGCCCACAAAATCCAACAGGGGAAGGATAACTCTATTGCCCACCATGGCCTTATAAAACTGTTGATTGAACACTCTTTGAGAGATGTATCACCTCTTTCCTGGCAAGAATTTGTTGCCCAAAAGAGCCTGCAACTTCTAGAACCCCCTAGGGCACTTACTCCACGGCCTCAAAAAAAGAAAGAGGAAATAGCGTCTACCAGTAGGAGAACAAGGCAAGGGTCATCTGCTCCTGCAGCACCTAGTCCTGCAGCTCTCACACTAGAGTCCTTTGCCCGGGTGCAAACTAGGTCTACCAGTATGAGAGAAAAAGGAAAAACAAAGGTAGGAGAGTCATCTGGGATGGAACAAACCCCAGAATCTGACCCTCGTTCTCAGAAAAGGCAACACTCTTCTCTTGCAACATCTTCCCCTGCAACAATTTCTCCTATAGCAACACCTGTTGCCATCACCAGTTCACCATCATCCTCTGATAAGGCAGAACCCTCTAGGCAATTCAGAAAGAGGAAAGCTATGAGAGCACCTCCGACAGCCACAACATTGCCAAGAAGAGTTTCCACAAGAAAATAATGTAAAGTCTCCCCTGTTTCACCTCAACCTGAAGTTATTATAATTTCAGAAGAATCTGTAGAGTCTGAATATGATGTTTCTCAGAATGTGTCTGAGAGTGCTACACAGAGTCCATTTGTTATCCCTGAAGAAGAACAAATTGAGACAAGGGAAGTTGAGCATAATGAAAGGGGGGTACCAAGTCTCGATGACTTGGCTGTTGCGGCTATGCAGATTTCGGAGGAAGCACAGTCTTCTCCACTGTAGCAATAGGAATTCATCCTGCAGTAAGAGGAGGAACAGACTAAACAATTAGAAGTGTCCAATGAAGCTTCATTTCCCCTTGCAACTTGTCAAGCCATTGTTGTCTACAAAAAGACATTTTTGATTGAATTTTTGGAATATTTCAAAGCTACAAGGAGACCGGTTACATTGCAAACCCTGAGTTGCCGCCACCTAGCCAAGACTGAAATGCAACAAAGTCTTTGGGAGGAAGAAAAGAAGAAACTGAAAAGGGAAATCGAAAGGTAGAAATAGGAAATTCAGGAGTTAAAGGAGAAAATGGATGAAATGCTGAAGGTAACTGGTCAGATTATGGAATGCAGACCACCACCCAAAGTTTATGCTCTGTGCCTCAAGGAATAATTTTTGTGGTTCCAGCTAATGAGAATTTCCAGAAATCTCGATCCTATTATTCACACTGCTAAAGAATTCTATGATACATACCAGGCAGCTCCTAATTGGCTAAGGAATTCTTTGTGCGAATTTTATTTACATGGCTTTATAATTCCATCTGAAACAGAGTGGAATCCCCTTCTGTACATTGGCGATATCCATTTGAGATCACTTATGTCTTGGGCGACAAACGAAGCAAATTATGGCAGGCAATGGGAAGCATATGAAGAAGCCAAAAGGAATGAGCCTGTTCCATTGCGCCCTGAGAGTTAAAACCCCTATACAATGTTGAAAACCTGGCTTGCTATGGCATATGGCTTTAATAATGATACAGTCAGGATGAAAATATTTGATCTCATAAAATAGGTATATGATGAGTCTCAAGAACAGACATACTCATTTTGGAAGTTGTGATACTCCAGAATTGAGAAGAGGTGGGAGAGATTAACTATTGGGTTAAGAAGGTTTGAGCCTCACAGTCCCCTGAATTTTACGGCAGCTCTCAAACGATCAAGCAGATACATACAATTGGGCCTTCAAAAGAGGTTTGAATTGTGGTTGACATTGACATTTAGACCTCCTGTGCTAATGTGGCCCCTTTATCCCTACCAAGCTACAAATATTAATGAAAATATAGAAGCTTGTAGGTATGAAAGGTGGCAGAGTTTCATAGGTTTTTATTACAAATTTGGAACTCTATTTCAGGGTCATGCCTCAACCACTGATTTCAGAGAGACCACCAGAAAGTTTAATGCTGGAGGACCAACATTGGGTTAAGTAGGGGGCAAATGTTGAGCCCAAAATATGCTCATAATTTGGATATCATGGTGTACTTTTACTACCCTCACTTTTGTTGTTCATAGTTGTTTAACTCTTTAAGAAACCTTTTATTGGGGGATATCCTGTAGCAATACACTTTCATGTTCCTGCAGCCTATCATGTTGACATGTCTATATTTATTACCCTGTTTGACTCCCCAAATGACTGGTATAACGCATGTAGTTTTTGAATGATGAAATAGATTTAAATATGTGATTAATGAATGGATATTGTGTATGTGCCATGCGTCTTTTCTTTCGCATCTGTTACCTTGTGTTTCGCAGGTTGTTGAAGAAAGTATGATCGAGTCAAGTGCAGCTGATCTCGGCCTTGCAGTAAAGTCCATTTCCTGCACGACTTCGAGGAAGCTCTGGCGAAGACTCTTTGACCGAAACTATTGGGAAGGATTTTAAATGTTAGTTAATCTAGAAAGAGTGGAGTGCTAGATTCTCTCTGGATCGGGTTGAACAGATAAACTCATTTATGAAGTCTGTTCCTCAATTTCGGGATACATTTTACATCCACGTATTTCTCTATTAGGGTTAGTTAGTTAGTTGTTTTCCTGATTTAAATAAGTGTTCCTCCTGCGCGGGTGAATAAGAGAAGAGAACATAAAAATAGGAAATAGATAAAGAAGCAGATTATGTAAGAGTTAGAAACATAATATGAATCAAAGTTTTTGTTAGTTTTATGAAGCAGAACAATCAATGTAAATGATTTCACGTTATGAATAGAAGTTGATGGAGTTATGAGTACAATCTTCTGTGTAAATTAGTTGATGCTTGCTAAGGGGGCCCACTTAGTATGTATCTGTAGGAGAGTAGTTGTTTATCCTTTGCTAATTCAAGTTAGATTTCATTTTAGAAAGCTTTAGCACAAGCTCAGTCTTATATTGTTCCTGCAGCATCGAGAATCCATCCCTGTGTTTGTTCCTACAGAATAAGGCCAGTTTATAGTTTGTTTCTCAGTTGTAGCTGTTATGATTTCTGCTTTGGTTAAATTATGGTTGAGTTAAGAGAACTTTGCATTACCTTCCTGTAGCATAGGTAGAATTTCTTTCCAAGTATTTATTTTCAATAGGTTGTGACTGAAACTGGTTCTTAGTGCACATATAGTGCTACTCCATTTAAAGTATACGTTCCCTGGTTTGACAAGTAAATGAACGACCACGAAGAGATATTAGTCGCCTGCTGGAATGTCCAATTCCCAGGATAGGTTTTGCCGTGATTTTCATATCCTTTTGTGGGCGCGACCAATCAAAATTCAATGTATGTTTTCTTGGTGAGAAGAGAAGGCTTTTTATAGATGTCCTCACGTGGTGGATTCATGTTGAGATGAGAAATGAATAATTATCCCATATTCTTTAATCAAATGCAATTGATTGAAATGGGAGAGATAAATGAGTGACTTTATGATATGATGGAGGTTTGGGAATTAGGATTAAAAGTGAATTTTTGAATTAATAGATGAATAAATGGATTAAATGATTTTATGTAATGGATAAAGATTAAATGATTTACTGATTTGTGAATTTAGACATATGATTAAATGGTTTTAATGCATGGATAATTTAATGATAATGCAAATGGAGTAATATGAAATGGATAAATGATTGATTATGCAAATGAATAAATTCTTATAATATTTTAGTGATTATGCAAATACATTTAGTGAAATATGCAATATTTTAATGGTTTTATGAATATGGAGATAGGAGTATGCAGATGATCAAATGAAATATGTAATGGATAAAAATGATTGTGAGGACATTTTTATGCGTCTACATTTTGCCCTGCTTTGAGACAATGCAGCCTATCATGTTGTTTCAAAGAAAAAGATTGATTAACTGATACAAGCCCTAGGGATATCTTGGTAAGGATGATATGCCCCCTCGAGAGATTGATCGAACAAGTTGTGATAAGATTAATCTCTCGATAGATCACGAGGAGAAAATTTGATAATTGATATTGCGCAAGTGATTAAGTAGAGATGTACATTTGATGAAAATGCATAGTTGTTGGGCGTAACTGAACAATTGATGTAAATGATCAATATAGTTGGGTTGATAAGTTGATTAAGCTAATTGAGATTGATGCTAGTGCAAAACAATGATTTATTAATAGATTAAGTGATCAAGGAGCAAATTGATTGATTTGATATTTGGATTAAAAGACAAGCATCAGTTGGATAAACCAATTAATCATTCTTTGAAATAATTCATGAAGAAAATGAAATGATGGAAGAAATGATGGATGGAAAGAGATATGAAGGAAATGAAGGTGATGAAGCTTCTTGTGATTTACATACTGCTTTATCATCATAGAGCTTATTATGTCATAAATTAGTATAAGCGTCTGGATAACATGAACATCTAGACGACTTGAATATTGTTTGTATTTTAATTTAGCAGTAAAGTATAAGCATCTAGGTATAAGGACCTTAGATGACCTAAATACTTATTGCATGGAAGACACTATTAGACAAGGAATGCTCTCATCCACACTAGACTCATATGTCCTTGATGATTTTAGACAACCATGTCCTAAGACGAGTAGTCCTGTGAATAAGAAACAGTCCACATACAACAAACAAGTGAACATGCCCCATCCTCGCCTCTCTAGTCCAAGATATCCTCGAGAAGCTAAAAGAAATGCCACCAAAGATAAAAAATCATAAAATAATCAAAGATCGACAAACAAACATGCATCATGTTTCAATGTAAATTTGATTCTTGTCATAGTTTATGTGTTTGGTTGGATTTAAAAGATAGATTGGTAAGTATGTTGCAATGTTTGCTTGATTATTAATCGTGGTGTGTTATGATTTTGTTGAAGTTCAAAGCTATGTGGTGATCTGAAAGTGTCACTGTTTTTTAGAATTTTGAAGTTATTTGATTTTTTTTTGTTTTTTTTCCAAGCTTTTTCTCATTTTTTTGTATTTTTTCAAGGCTTTTTTCCATTTTTTTTGTATTTTTTTTAAAGTTTTAAAGATGAAGTGAGATGAAATGTGATAGATGATTGATTGGAGGAATAAGATCTTCCATAGTAGAGGTAATGCAACCATGGATAAATGATAGATCAAAAGGAAAGGTTCACTGCAAAACATGTTAGACAAGCAACATATCTCTTGTCGAAAGATGATAATAGTTGGTTGATTGGATGTCAGGAATGATTGATTCCATAAGGCATGATGATGGTAAGTACTTAGGATCACTGATTCCTCTAAGTATGATAAGATTGATGATTGATTGACAAAAGATACGAGGATTGGATAATGTTTTATAGCTAGGATCAAATATGATTTGTATGATAAGATTCAAGGTTGCAAAGGGACATGATGACCAATGTTGGAGGTAATTTAATCATGGATAAATGATAAGGATGTGAACTATGATGGAATGGTAATGGATAAGGACATGAAAGGGAATCCAAAGCATGCATTCGTAATTTTTCCCCTAATCTCATCAAGAACAAAGGAAGGAAATGGGACATGGATTTTGATAAGCTAGGAGATATGGAATGAAAGAATGCAAGGATAAGGATAATGAATAGGATGATCAAGATCAACCAGATAAGATATGGACACAATGCCTAAGTATTTTTCCCCTATTCTTCATCAAGACCAAGGAAGGGAAGAAAGGATGTATTTAGATAGAATGGTGGAATATGGATAAGGTGAAGGATATGGTACAAAAGATATGGATAAAGTGTATAGGATAAGATGTATATAACATTCAAGAAGATCCTTAACCTTGTCAAGATTAAAAGTGGAAAGGTAAGGAATGAATGTAAAGAGGATAATGGATATGAATGACAGGATGGATGAAACTTGCCCCCAAGTGTAGAGTGCAAGAGAAAGGGGAAAAAAAAGGATATGGATAAGGATAAATGAAAATGGAAGGTAGTATATACATGATAGGAAGATGGAGGGAGGACTCAAGCATCAAGTTCCATGGCTAATATCCCTCGAATATGTTCTCTAATAAACCATGGTAATGAGGATTAGGCTCATAAACGTTGGTAGATTAATGGTATGATGGAAGAAGTTAAGGACTTATACAAAGGTTTGGATTAAAGGAGGATAATGGAGGATGGATGTTGGCTAATGTATAGGAGGTTGGAATTCTTGTTGATGGTTATATGGAAAGAATGGAAAGATCAACATCGACACACACCTTGAAGGGTGGTGGAGTGATGGAGGAAAAATGGAGTTTGAAGGTGACAGGTTTTTAGATGGATGGTTGGAGGAAGCTTTTGGATTAGCAAATTTAGATGTCAATTTATATTTTATTGCTTCTATGATACTTTTAGGAATCCACATAGATTTTGACTTTGATTTTTGCTTTATGGGCCTTTATGGCCTTTGAAAATTTTCTTTTTGATTTATGGGCCTTTGTGGCCATTGAATTTTTTCTTTTTGCTTTGTGGGCCTTTGTGGCCTTTGAAATTTTTCTTTTTTCTTTGTGGGCCTTTGTGGCCTTTGAATTTTTCTTTTGACTTTGGATCATATTTTCTTTTATTTTTGCATGTCTCTTCGAGGAGACATGTTGATCCTTTGATATATGTGGATTTTGATATGGAGTCTTTGACATTTGGCACCCAAATTGCTTCCAAGAGCAATGGGATGGGTGGATGGAGATGAATGATATTGGGATATTATGGATGGGTTAATGTAGGTAGAATTTTGAGAGGGCATCAAGGATGTGTGCCTTTGTTGTTCTTGATGAAGAGGAGATGGAGGGATGTAGGGCCCCAATATGGATGGAAGGGTTGATGGACTAGGCTTTGGATGATAAGGACCAAGGATATATGGAAGGTTTAATGGAATAGGATAAGAACCCATGATAGATGGAAGGTTTGATGGACTAGGATACTTGGGTTTATTTTGATGGAATCTGGATTTACGATGGGTACCAATGTCTTGAGTCTGAGGTGTATAACCAAGGCCATGATAATATAGATTTTCTTGGATATAAAGGGGTTCTAGGATACCTTGTCCATGTGAAGGCCTAATCCTTTGCCTTTTTAGTTCATACTTTGACACATTCGTTTGCTAACGGGATATGTATTATTTATGAAACAATATGTGAGTCCATTTTGGGGAGGATATGATATGGATGAAAGGATACGTGTTGGAAGTAAACCAGAGTGGATAAAGGTGGAGGAACCCATTTTATAGGTGTGGGGTTCATGGATAGCTTGAATAGGTTTGATAGGCTCTGGTGGAGGATTGTGAGCATGAGGGTAATTAGGATGGGTGATAGGATCTTGACATGGGGATGATGGATTGCTTTGATCTTGACTTGGAAAAGGATCACGAGGTGTAGGAGATGGAGTAGCTTGATCTTTATTAGGTATGGAATCATCATGAAGTGGTATGAAAGGTATATATTGATCATGAGAAGGATGAACACCATCATGGAATGAAAGGGTATCCTTGAATGGAGGTATATCTTGATCTTGATGAGGAAGGGAATCTTGAGATTTTTTGGAAAGCATATCTTGATCATCATATGGTAGGACATCATTGGATATGATGGAAGAACTGTCATGCTCTTGGGATGCAATGGAATAATGAGATGGTATGGATGCATTAGATGAGGTGGAAGGAGGACTTGGAAGGATACTTTTCTCTTGAGATGGAAGGGGATCATCTTGGATGAAACAAGAAGAGATAAGGGGGTCACCATGAGGTTCTTGAGAGATTGGATCTTGGTCAAAGATTGGAAGGGCTAGTGGAATTTTGGTATCAGTGGATGGAGTGGAAAGAATACTTTGATCTTGATGTGTAGGGGAGTCTATGCTAGCATGCTTTGGACTAAGAGATTGAAATGAATCATTGGATGTAGATGGTATGATAGGAGAGGATGGTTGGATAGATTCGTTAACTTGGGTGAAAGAATCATTAGGTTTATTTTGACTTATGGGGGATGAAGATAGATGCATGACATGGTAGGATTGCACAACATTATTTGTGTTTGAGAACTTAGATTTATTTGCACACAACTCTTCAAAATTTTCATCAACAAGGGTCTTGGAGGATGGGGATGATGTATTTCATGCTAGTAGTCTCTGGAGAAAATTGTCAAAGGATTCTTTGGTTGATGGATTAGAGCTTGTGAAGTTGGATGGTGATGTTGGTGTAGGACTAGTATGCTTTGATATAAGCATTTTGTTAGATGGTGATGGAGGACTAGTAGATGGAGTGGTGTATGATTCCAAACTTAAGGTGGTATTTCCCTTGTCAATAGTATGATTAAGATGACCTAAGATTTCTACAAATTTTTCATCATCACTAGGATCTACAAAGTTCTCATCATCACTAGGAGCAAAGTTTGACCCACCTCAGAGGATATATGGTTTTGGATTATCTTCATGATTAGGCAAAGGGGCTCCTCAAAGTATGACCTTGGGATTTGGATTGTCTTCATGATTAGGTGAAGGGACTCCTCGAAGTATAACCTTGGGCTTGTGACTAGGAATGTTAAGGATCAGGACCATTTTAGGAAAGTTTTGGGATGTTTTGAGGATCTTGTAGGATGATTAGGTGTTATGTTTTGTTGAGATTTGTTTTAAACACAAACACAAGGCACAAAAAAATAATGTTTTTGAGTTTTTTCTTGTAAAAAAGTTGGATTTCAAGATGAAAACAATCATGCACAATCCTAGGGTTGGCAAGGACAATATTTGTTGGGTTCCCACTTGGATTTCTCTAGTCGTTCCCATTCAGAGTGGATGACCTAGGAACTTAGTAGTACAGGCTCCCCCTTACAGTGCACTCACTTCACGGGCATACCAAGTTCCAAATTCCCCAAATAGGAATTTTCCATCTCTACTTTGAACTGAAAAAATGTGGGACAGCTTTAGAGGTATGACCTCCTACACTAGCAAATAGAAGTATTTTGGCTTCTAAAACAAGAGGTGTCTAGTAAGGGAATTCGTGAACAGAGAGCCCATCTGTAATAGCCCGAGAACTGGGAGGCCCACTCCAACTCTCATCACCAGCAAGTCTCGGTGGACCAAGGGTCTCGTGGCTTGGCTTTAAGAAACCCCCCCTCAGCGAAGGTGTAAAATCCTGGTGAATCTTGTATATTTCTTGATAAAAATATTAATTTTAGTGGCAATTTTTTTCGTTTTTCGGGAAAAAATAATAATCTCAATTGGCGAATCTTTTCAAATCAGTAGAAGTTTGTGGAAAATCCTGGCGAATTGCAAATTTTTTCAAACTGATAAAATATTTTCATTGGCGATTAAAATCTATTTTCAAACCTAGAAAAAATTTCCATTCGCGAATTAAACCTATTTTCAAAACAGAAAAAACAATTTTGTTGGCGAATAAAACTTTTTTTCAAACCAAAAAAATATATCCATTGGTGAATTAAACCTATTTTCAAATGCATAAGAAAAAACATTGGCGAATCAATATAACCATGACCGTTCGATGAATTTTTGATGGACGGTTGTAGTTGCATTCCAGAAGTAAATCTCTGAAGCACTAGATTTTTGAATTGAAAACTCTAGAATAACACTAGAACCATTAGATGTGGACACGTGGTGAGATCAAGGCTCATCGCTCATCGCGGTAATGAACTCGATGGGTTGAAGGATTTTGGTGATGACTCATGAGCGATAGAAGAACTTAAGTGGCAGAATTATGCACATGCATAAAGTTTGTTTTAAAAGAGGGATTGTTCGATGAATTTTTGATGGACGACTATAGTTGCATTCTGGAAGTAAATCCTTGAAGCACTAGACTTGTGAATTAAAACCTCCGGAATAACACTAGTATCGTTATATTTTTAGAAATCAATGGTTGAGATTTTATTAATTATTTAGGTTTGTTGGTCATCATGCTCTTGTTTACTGTTTACTATTGCCTAAGTCAGACCAAAATATTTTATGACAAAGCCTTAAATCTTAAGTCTTTAATCATAAGGGTCGAGTCTCGTCAACCTAACGATGTCCCCATTTTAAAAATAACTTTATTTGCATGTGCACTATGCAGCCATCTTGTCATCTGTCACGAGCATACCTTTTAAGCACTTGTTTTGAAGGATTCAAGTGTTGAAATAAATGTTAATTGTCACATCAATGATAGTGGTGAATTTAAAAATGATAAGTGTGATGTCATATTCATTGTGTTCGTGCTAATTTCTATATATACTTCACCAACTTGATGTTCTTCATATCATTTATAATATATTTGGCTTTGATTTATTTCTTCTCTATTCTCAATTTAACTGAGATATTATGGAGTCTTCATGGCCTATCACACTACCCAAATGTTTTTGGGAGAAAAGAAGAGACAATGCATACGGCAGATGAAAGTTGGTTATGGTTTTTACAATTCCTTGTGTGCAGGTTGAGGATGCTATAAGAATAATTGTGGGTAGGGAATGGCTTCAGAACAACCCTCATTCTCTATATTCTGAGGTAGCTTCGGCTTTCTTGTCCAATTGCATGGAAATTTTACTCGATAAAGATTTGGTGAAGACATTGGAAATATGTTATTTACGGCCTTTCATTTACTCTATTTCTTTGTTAGAGTTGGCGCTGAAGCATTACAATTTTTAAAGTGGGTTAGCGCCTATTGGTGGAATCTTCAGGAAAGTGGAATTTCATGCTTCTACAGTGCAGGCTCTTGCCTTGGTTAATATGAGATGGGGTCTGCTATGTGATACGAAAAACTGAATCATTAAAGAGTTTGGAGTTTTGGAGGAAGGTTTTGGGTGATTCGCTTTTCTTCTCTGTTGTTAGTTTGTTAAATTTGATTCACGTTCTACTCAAACACCCGGTTGATGGCCTCAACTAATGTTACAAAAAAAATTAGTAATGAATTGTGTGATGTGTCACGTGTCTATATTTTATTGTACAGCGTAACAGTTCTTGTAATATGTACTTTGTGACTAGTTTTTTGTCACAGTCAGTGGCTTTTTGCATTTTGGCCACGCTGGTTATGTACTAACTACTATGTACTTCAGTCTTTAGAAATAACTACTTAAATTAAAATACTTTTCGTGGCTCCATTCTTGTAAATCCTTTTTGCTTTGGTCAATATAAAAATGTGGCTTTTAAAACTAATAGTAATTATCAACATATAGTTCTGATCATAAGTGAGCGAAATTTATTGTGACTTATTAGTGGACATTGATAATGATTAAGGTAAAATGAGACATTTAATTCTCTCTTTTCAATGTGTCAAATTACTCTACCTTTCATTTATTCTATTGAAATTCTCAATCTTTTTAAAGAAAGTTTGGCTATGGTACTAGGGGCAGGGATTAATGCCATATGAATAGCCAGAGTGATTGATTGGATAGATTTATATTGAAAACTGCATGATGTACTATAGAATCTTAGATGATGATGTTAATAATCCATTGATTTAGTGAAACAAGATTAGTAATGATTTCATATCGTTTGAGTGGCACTGGCGATTTTGACAATTGATAGCTTGTCAGCTTGAGGTATAGTTTACATGTAGCTAGGCTATCAGAGTCTAGACGCCAATAAAATTAAACATTTAAATTGTAAATGTTAGGCTTAAGTTACACGAACCGATTAAGTTGGATTTTTGGTTAGCGCGAATCGCAATTATGACTATACCCAACCTCACACATGACACATGTGAGGTGTAAATAGGGACCAGGTTGGTAGTGGCACTATTGGTGGCACTTTTGGCCCATAAATAAGGATAGTGAGCACAACTGAAATCATTCGTTGAATTGTCATAAGGGTTTTCATTTTGTAGGGTTAATAACTTAATAAGGATTCAGGAAGAAGATGATGCGGTATTATTGGGGATACTTTGAATTCTCCTGCCTCCAGTTATGTAGTTATAGAGTAAAAGACCAATTTCCTTCAAGTTCAGAATGGGTGGAATTGGAAAGAAGTTGATTTTGTTCACCTGACTTCTTAGAAAGGTTTTGAACCAGGTTGAGGAGCTCTGATGGAGATAAGTGCTATCCCAGTGCATGGAAGTTGTAAGTAGATGGGAGCAGTTTTACTACCCCTCATTGTCTGCATGATTCTAATTCTTAAAGGGGATAAGTACATTTTGTATCTTCACAGCTCCCAGTTACCCAACATGGTTGGCCAAGCAAGACCCTTGCATTTCTTTTCAAACACCATGGCCTACAAGGAAAGCCCTATGCATTTATTTTTAGAGCTCATCTTCTACGTGGGAGTAATTTTACAAGCCCTCATGTTCTGCATGAGTCTGGTTCTGAAAGGGGCTAAGTACATTTTGTATCTTCACAGCTCCCATTTCCCTAGTTTGATTGGCCCCCCTTTCCCCATGCATTTATTTTTAGAGCCCATGGCTGACCTGATAAGTCCCATGCGTTTATTTTCAAAGCACATGGTTGCCCGACAAGTGCCATTTATTTTCAGAGAAACATGTATCACATTTACGTTTTCACCAGCAGTCCAACAGAAGCTTGGAACTTGCGCTTACATTTGTAGTTGTACTATGTAATAATGTGACATTGTAATTTAGTTGTAATAAAATAAATGGTTGTGCTATTAATGTGACATTTTAATTCATTTTATTAAGGCCTTTGCAACATTAAGTTACCAGCCCCTTGGCCTTGATGTCAATCCTAGCGCATTAAAGTTCAAAGCAACTTTAAAACACATGTTTATTATTTATATCATAAATTACTCAACCGTTCGATGAACATTTGATGTATGGTTTTAGTTGCATTCTAGAATGAAATGCACAGAGCGCTAGGCTTGTGAACTTAAACCTCCAGAATCATCCTATAACTATTAGATTAACAAAGATCAATGGTTTAGAATTTGTTGTCAATGCAGGAGTAAATCATAAATGGCTTGTTTTAAATGCCATCATCCATGTACTAATTGTGTATTGTGTAGTCTAGAAGTAACATGTAGACGTTTCGGTTTTAGTCACTTTAATATTCAAAAAAACAACACTTTCTATTGCTAAGTGATTTTATTTTGAAGTTAGAGGGTCAACACATGGGGAGATTTTAGTCTTCAATTTGCTCATTGCATTGCACCACCCTATTATGGGTTCCACAGTTCCACTTCCAACAAAGCCATTCCAGTAACCAAGTTTCAAGAATCAAAATCTGGGTAAGTTAAAGAATTCCTACAGCTACGTTTCATCATTTGAGTTTTGACGTTTCTTAAAATCTTATTTTGTCAAAATTTGAAGTTTAGGTTTAGGGTTAAGAGGCTTAAGAATTAAGAAAAATTAAGGACTAATAGGGAATTCACAATTTCACATTGTTGATTGTATCATCATGTCTACCACCAGTACCACTAGAGCAATGTTAGATAAAAAAATACATTATGCGAAATTGCTTAAAACCCCAAGTTTCACTGATGAATACCATGATATTTATGATCCTGAAACCTATGGTAGGCGCACCTCAGAACTTAGATTTTCATATTAGAATAAGGCTGCAAAGAAAATGCAAGTTAATAGTATCAGTGCACCATGGGTAACTGGATTAGGGCGCATGATGTTACATGAGGTTTTCCCTTGCCTAGAATTTATTATGGTATGTGCCCTAAATTATGATGATAACAAAAGAGCAATTGTTAATAAATATAGAAAATAAGAATTGTTATCCATTAATGCAGAAGAACTTGGAAAAGTGTCAGGGTTTACAATCGAAGAATTTGGAAATGTCCACATTGACCTAGAAAAGCTTGCTAGTGATTATGAAGCAGTGGATGAAATGGAGAAAAATTCTTTCTTAAATAGAATAGTTCAGGATAGAAACAAATTAAAAGGTGATCATAAGCTTCCTTATGATTTGGATATTTTTAAACCATGGGTTTAGGATACTATTTCCATGCTAGCATTTTGTCTCGGATTGGATAACAATTTGGAAGTGGGTGCAAGCCTCCTTGAAATGGTATGTAATATCCATTATGGTGTTCCACATGTCAAATATAATTTTATTGGGCACATTATAGTATCCATGCATAAAAAAAAATTAATGATTAAAGGAGGTTTCACCAAGACATTTAGGTTCACAACCTACTTATGCTATCTTTTTCTATTCAAATTTAGAGGAATGTTTTAGACCAACAAGCTTCAGACTCAGCCCTATAGTAATGCTGAGGAAAATAAAATGGCTCCAGTATATGAATGGACCACTGTGATAAGGATGCATGATTCTCGAAGGAACTATAGTCATTTTGTAGACTAATTTTTGGCTCCATTACATCAAGCAATTACAAATACTCCAATGCCTAGATTTCCTATGTCATGTAGAAACTGCATTCAACTAGGAAAATAAATACAATATGTTGATTGGTACTTAATGGAAGAATATAGTGTGCTAATATTTTATGGATTGGGAGTACAACCATACAAACTTCCAATACATGTGACAGAAAGGGTTTTTTCTTTGGAATATGTAAGGCAGATGCAAAGTACTAATGAACTACACTTTATCGATCAGCAAAAGAAGACCTTATTTCCTTCTTTACCTTTTTCATGTGGAGGGATCACATTCAAGAGAAAAGCATTTAGTGTGGAACATAATCTTTTAATTTTTTTGATTTTGATGCTATCTATCACTGGCAGTATGATCCATGTGACGACATTAAATCAATGATTGTGCTTAATAAGAATGTTGCAAGTAGAATTCAACATCAAAGTAAACCCTTGCTTGAAAACTTGAGAAACAAGGATTCTTGGTATGAGGTCAAAATAGCAATGGAGAAAAGTGTTGCTGAGAATGGTATTTCTTTTAAACAATTGTTAGCAGAAATTATGGCATTGCATCGAAAGACAATTAGGAGGTACAACAGTTTTTATGAAAAAATTCATAAACCATTTAGTAGAGTAAAAATGCCAGATTCTCTAGAGAAGGAAGTTATAGAAAAAAATTGGTCACGATAAAAAATTATTGCCTTTTGGTCTATAAGGAATGAGCTAGGTGATCCAAGAGCTCTTGCAGAGTGTGGAGATAATGAAGAAGATTGTGAGTTTAGCAAATTGTGGAATATAGAGCATCGAGATGAACAAGTAGATAAATAAAGTGATGATGAATCTAATGATTACAGGGAAGAAGAAAGCCATGTCAATTTCAAACTTGGTTTAAGTGAGGCCACAAAAGAAGCATATAATACAGGAGCAGCCATAGCTGAAAAAATGGGTTATGAAGGTGGTCCTTTGGGGTCCCAAAGACAAGGCCCTTGGACGGTAACAAATGTAGAGCATAGAATACTAGTTGATAAATTTGGCCTTGGGGTTGGAGGTGAAAAAGTAGACCTAGGGAATACAAGTCAATTTGTTAGAGCTTCAAATCCTCATCCTCATGGCCAAACACAATCACAACTAGGACATGCCCATGGTGGAGAGCTTAGTGCAACTAGCACTTCCTCTGGTGGCGATGGTATGGTTATTAGTACTAGTAGTGGTCAACCTGTGCCACAACAAAAAATTACACACAAGAGGACAACAACACAATATACCATAGAAACACTAGGTGATCAAGGCATACAGAAGAGGCAAAGGATTTTGAAATGTCCAAGTCACACTACCAGTGGATCCACCACAAAGGAGTTATTTCAAGGCACTCCCCCATTGCCAGTTATTCTGGTTGTGACATCATTAGCAACTACAAGTACTCCTATTCCTTCGCCATTCAAGCATTCCATTGTTCCTGTGTCCCTAGGTTTTGATTACATTGAAGATTTTAAAAAGAAATCATAATTGAATAAAAAAGAAAAGAAGCAACTGATGGAGAGTGTGTATGTTGTAACTTCAGAGCCTGCAACAACCATGGTATTACCTACATTTGACACAAATAAAGAAATCATGGAGTACACAATTCTTGTTCCTAGAGTTCAAAACAAACCAGAAAATCAGATGGCTCCATTTGAATTCCAGTTGAACAATATTCAATTGGATTTTTCTAGACTCAGAAATACTGACAAATTTAATGTATCAAAGAAGAACAACGAATTGGTGTACACATCATTGCTAAAGCAAGATAGAGAGAAAAAAAGGTTGTAAACTCAAATTGAAAAGTTACAGGAAGACCTAGAAAATGAGAAAGCAAAGAGGAAAGTAGCAGATAACAAGAGAAATGAATTAGAAAAAAGAATAAAAAAATATGCCTCTACATTAACAAGCAAAGAGGATAAGCAGAATGAGACTGCAGTGAATGAACTGAAGCAAAGGCTAGATGAGAGCAACAAGAAATATGATGAGGAAAAATCCACTTCAAAAAAATTAAGACTAAGCATTGCGAATGGAAATGCACAGTGGGAACAAAAATTGGAGGAGAGAAAAAGAAATGAAAGATTGGAAGCAGAGCTGATCGAAGCAAAAAATGAAATTAAGTCTTATCAAAATAAGTTATCTGCATTTTGTAGAGAAACAATGAGGCATTTGAAACAAAAGATCTGGGATGAAATAATGTAGAGGATTGATCATTTGTGTGACATGTTTCAATTGATTGATGCTATCAGACAACATCATAAGAAGCTCAACAAATATTTAATGGACAACAAAAATGTGTTGGCATTAGAGAATTCAACAAACAGTCTACAAAGCCAGTGACTGTTTTGAAATCAAAAGGGATTACTAATCGGCTTGCTACATCAATGACGTTGTCATTTGTCATTGAAAAGTGTTTGAGAATGCGTGAAACAAAGGAATATTTGCATTTGGTTGTAGACAAGATGAAGAAGGTGGATGAAAAGGTAAGGAACTTCACAGAGCTTAGTTTGCCAGAGGCTTTTGACACAAATGAGTGATTTGTTGGAAAGAATGATTTCAGAAAGAAGATGGAGGATGCAAGGAAGATTGATTTGGACTAGTTTCCTCAGAACCTAGAGTGGTGAACTATTTGGATTCCATCAAACCATTGCTAACCCTAAATGAAAAATTGACTAAAGAATCCAAGACAGGTTCCAATTTGAATCATGGATTGTTAACAAATCTTCAAGTCAAACAACATCAGTTAGAACAAATGACAATTCCACCATCCGAAGAGTGGAAGTTGCTAGAAAAGGTGATGCAGTGATTTGATTTTTGATAATATGAGTTTCCAAGTTCCAACTCAGCTCTGTGCAGAGCTGTCTTTGAGCAAGATTTTGCATTGCCAATGCCTCTATGTATTCCTTCATGTGATAATTAATAAAAAAGCTCAAATTCAGACTTCAGTAATGTGTTGATGTTCAATTATCTGTATTATTTATTATATCATTTGAAGAAAAAGTCTGGTAGTGGTTTCAACTACTAGGTACACTTTAAATGATTGTTGATGTTCGTTGTTGTATATGCTACTAATACTATTGTTAATATGTTATTAAGCTAATAAGCATTAAGTTGAGTGATGAATTGCTGAGTATATGTTCAAGTTTTACTGTTAACACAATTAAAATATGAACTATAAGGTGATTTTAATTCCAGGCATCCATAATCTTAGTGAAATTGCATTACAATTCACACATCAATACTCAATATCCATGACTACTTAGCAGATCCACTAAACATTTATATGAATTCATGCTCTAATCAAGGTACTTTAACTGGTTCATTAAACCAAAGCCAAAATTAAAACATACATCAATGCATAATGACAAAGAAGATTAATGAAATATCATTGATCGGATTTCATTAATAATTCATGTAAAATGTTACAGCTGGAGAGACAATAGACTCAAAATAAGGGAGCAAAACAAGCTTAGTCACTAGTCCTCTGAGTTTTATAACCTTGTCGCGGAGTTCTAAATTTTCATAACTTCCTAATTCCCTAAATTGGTTCACTTTTTTGAGTAACTGAGTTGCAAGTCTTTGTTGGTCATCTTTGTAGTTGGTGGAGGATGAGAGAGTTATTTCAATATAGAAAGACAATGGTGAAGTTCATGCATACGTAACCTTTGAGTTATGGTGTGTGGATTTATTCTGCTTTTGCTGAGTAGTTTGTCGGTGGATTATCTATTATTGGAATTGGAATGATAGATTTTTGGTTAGTTTCATTGATGTGGTTACTATCACTCAAAGTCGCGGTTTTGGTGCTTTTCCTAACCTTAGTCACTAGTCCTCAGAGTTTTACAACCTTGTCACAGAGTTCTAAATTTTCATAACTTCCTGATTCCCTGACTTGGTTGATGGTTCACTTTGTTGAGTTGCAATTATTTCTTGGTCATCTTTCTAGTCGGTGGGTTGGAGGTTTCAAAAACTTTGAAACTTCAGACTTTGGTTCTAAGGTTCCAAGTTTCAGCGACCACGCGACATTATGGACTTATCTTGCCTTTCAAAGGTGCTATCATCTGAATCTCATTGAATGCTATGTACAGACTAACCTTGAGTTTTCTTTTCAGGAATTTTGAAAAGCATGAAGGTTTAAAGGCTATCTTTTCAAGGAATGAAATTGAATGCCACATTTAATGCATGTCTTATAAAAAATGATGACATAAGTGGGTGGTGAAGTTTTACTCATACATTTAGCCTACATTCTTGTTCTTTTCCAAGGCCAATACTTCTCAAGTGAAAACATTCTATCTTTGTGAATTTGTGATCATGTAGAGTGGAATTGAAAACGACTGGTCTGGTATTAAACACACGTCTTGTTGATGACATAAGTTGAGATGGTGAAACTTTTGCTAAGTTTTTCAACTGCATTTCCTTCTTCTGCAATCTGCTCTTCCAGGTGTTTGTGTGTTTCTTTATTTGTTGGGAGTTCATGCAGTCTAGAATTTAAAATCGTTGGCTTGGCATAAGGGATACGAAGGTTAGACCTTTTAAGTTAGAAGAGTTTTGGGCGCGCCTGGAGAGTGACGAGAAGTCTAAGCTGGATATAAAACTGTTAGAAAGCTAGCTAGCTCATGCTGGAGGGTTTCCAAAAGCTATGTTGAGTGTGGACCTAATAAGTGCATGTGTGAGAAGGTACATTCTAGAGACACATGAAATTAAAGTTGCGGACGGGATTGTAATTGCAGAAATTTCTCCTGAAGTTGTTTCCTACACGCTGAGGATTCCAAAAAGGGAACTTTTAGAAGACATGTCTGTCGCAATGGCAGGTGAATTTTTCATAGCGAATAAATACTGGTGTAAGAACTCCATGGCCAAAACCTAGTTGAAGTCTAAAAGGAAAGGTAAGTCGCAACTGTCGACTAAACTCAAAAGAGTGCATTTTAAGGAAGAAATTGCAGATGTTATTGCTTTATTGCACCACATTGTTGGGAATGCACGAGTTGAGTTATTTGAGGATTGGATGTGCCAGTTTATCTTGATAATCTATGATGAGAACATTTTCATTGACTGGGTTGAAGTTATTTGCTTCCATTTGAATGAGCAATTAATTAATTTCCATAAGACTGTTACTTTTTGTATGTGTTCTTGCCTGATGTACATTGTAGCTAGTTAGAGGTCCTTTTGGCTTGGGTTGGAGCCGCAAGGAACCCCAACTTTTGATATGTCTGTGTATAAATGCTTTCCTCAGTTCACTAAACAATTTAGAATCAGTCATTTTTGTCATGTTAATGATGCATTTTTAATGGAGGTCGTGAGGAATCTAGATAGAAATCCAGAAATACGCCTTTCCCCTAAATCAATTTCTCTTGTATCAAATTTTGGGAGTTTTTATATCCAATTTGATAAGTTTTCCTATCTAAGAATAGGGGGTTTTGAGAAAGCCCCATTCAAATTACCTTGG
Organism: Sequoia sempervirens; assembly: GCA_007258455.2. Taxonomy (NCBI): domain Eukaryota; kingdom Viridiplantae; phylum Streptophyta; class Pinopsida; order Cupressales; family Cupressaceae; genus Sequoia; species Sequoia sempervirens. Next base: position 47,422,781 of record VDFB02270651.1, read on the forward strand.
TATCGTGAAGATTTATTGATATTTCTAGAAGTTTGTCGACAAATGGCCATGGTTAATATTAAGTATATGAGCATGGGGAAACAAGGGTATGTCTTCCCATTGAAGACCCCTTCTTTTATGTGCAAAAAAATCCAAGTGGCTAGGGGAGCTGAAGGAGTTCTCAAGGAATATAACCTCCAGTATCTATCTATGAGAGCTAATTTTGATAGTAAGGGTTTTGTGAAGCAAAATATCTATGGAGGGAGCTTATATCGGCATCACCCATCTATCGAAGATTTCTGGGAAGATTGTGTTGATGAGAAAAAAGTTTTGAGAAGAGATTATATGAGGATAACGCTAAAACAGATACAAGATTTTGGTCTGTCATTTCAGATTTCTGAAAATGTAGCTGAGGATCCAACAATCATAGATCCTGGATATGAAAAATTGCCTGATAAATCCCACCCTAGGGTTGATTGGAGCCAAAGTGAAATTTTAGATATGAGGGTGTGTGCTGCCCCAGTGCTTAAAAGAACCTAGGACTGGTTGGATGGGAAATGGAGGCAATTTTTTGGTCCTGTTTAGGAGCCTAAGTGATCACAAAAGAATGAACAGGGGTCTACACAAGCATTTGGTGCAAGTGTATCATCGGGGAAACCCTATGTTACGTCCTCTAGTGCAAATTCTCAGTCAGGAGGTGATGGTATTAGGCCAGAAGAAACATACAAGTTGAATACCATCTGTGAACAAGACAGTGTGCTTTCTCCTACCCCTAAGAAGAAGACCAATCAAGAAAAACTTGTGCCTGTAGATTTTGAAGCTATCTTTAAACAGATCACTAAAGATAATATATTTCCTCCTCTGTCTGAATTGCCCTCTTCTTCACCTCTATTTGATAATCCACCTATCACTCCTAATGCTCCTAAAGAAACTATTAGTGGAAATGAAGATTTTTTTTCTGGTAGTAGCCTCCCCAGGATGGTTGAAAAAAGCAGTGGAGAAGAAGAGAAAGCATATTCCTACAATGACAGTTGGAGTGGATACAGTTGCAAAGTTACTTCAAAGCTCTTCAAAACCTAAGAAAGCCATTTGGATGTCAAGGATGGTGACTGATGCTACTTTTGGAAATCAAATGTTAGAAATTTTTGAGCCTATGAAGGATTTAATTGAAGATGAAATAACGGAGGCGGACTACAAAGTCACACATGTTGATATGGGGCCTCCAACATTGGAAGGTGATGTGTACCATGCCAATTATTCAATTAATGTCTTGATTAAAAGAGTGAAATAACAGAGGAAAGAAAATATAAAACTACAATCTCAAGTCCTCGTGTTGGGTAACTTTATTTCTTCCATGGCCACTCCTCTTACATCTGATGAAGCCTCAAGTTCTTAGGTAGAGCCAGAGGGCATCAATGTGCTCACCATACAACAAATTAAAAAGAATTTGAGCTATTCCAGAGCTGCTTGTGAGGGAATCGATAAAATGTCTCAAGAGGCTATCTTTCTAAATAAATTTGTGCTCTTTTACACTTGAGTTATTAACAAGAGGAAGGAGTTAGTAACAAAATTTCAGTATGTCATAAAATATCACACTAGTCTCTATGTGCTCTCTTAGGAAATGAAAGAATTGTTGTCTATGGATCATAAGATATTAATTGGTGAGAAAATTGTGAATAATCCTAAGGAGCTAGACCCTTCCTGGTCCAATTCATTGGAATGGAAATTGAATATATATGATAATCTGGAGAAGGAAATTAATAAAAAACTTGATAAATATTTTGAAATGTTGGGGGAAATTAAAGAAGATTGTTGTATTTTGGGAGTGGAAATTACTAATGAGTTTGATGAAAGGATTCTAGATATAAAAGAGATCTCTTTGAAGTTTAGAGAGATATTCAATAAATAAATAGTTGATCTTGCTACAGTGACATGGGAGTCCTCGAAACTCAGTGCAATGCAGATCCACCTGAAGTCTTATAAATCTGGAGAAGACAAAAGATTTGAGATGTTGGTTGAGTCTGAAATTGCTTTGGGCAAATGGAGAACCAGGTTACAGACTACTACAACGCCAGGGAGCAAGGAGATATTTGCAATTGTCACCAGATATCAAGATTACAGGTCTAGGATGAGGGCACAAGAAAAGGAATTGGGACATGAAGCAGTTGAAGTTCTGGAAGATGAATCTGAAGTTGAGGCGGAAAAGTGATGCATAGTTATTTTTAGCATTTCATGATACTTTCTTTAATTTTAGTTCTTTTAAGTTGAAGACTATTTTAATTTTTGGGTGCAGTTGTCTTCAAGAAACTGTTACCATAGACAATTGGTTTGTGCTTTAAATATGGGTTTGGCCGATGCAGTTAGGATCTTTTGGGCGAAACTTTGATTTTCCTCATTAGAGAAAAAACTCTTTTATGCTTTCAAGTTTGTTTTATAGTTATCTTTCAATATAGAAACTCATATGGTGAAGTTCATGCAAACATAATCTTTGTGTTGTGGTGTATGGATTTATTCTGTTTATTCTGAATATCTTTCCAATGGTTATCTATGTTGGTGTTCTAGATGTTTAATAGATTACATTGCTATCAAATGTTGATCTTTGAATAAATGCTTATGACAATGGTTGAGTTCAGTTAAAGAAATTTATTAGTTTTGAAGTGATTCAAGTCTTTGCACTTTAGTTTATAGTTTGATATTGACATGCCTTTCAAAGCTTTCTGGTTAAAAGCTACACCTTTCTTTGCTTTCTGGTTAAAAGCAGCTTGAATTTCTATTCATTGCATATCATAAAAGGTAGCTACCACCTTGTAAAATAAGTAGAGAATTAGTATGAAATTTAAGTGATTTGGTAGTTTAAGCTTTTATTGTTTAAGTTGTATGGATTCCTTTATAAGTTATTTATGTTGAACTATTAGCTTCTATTAGCTTATAACTTATAAGTTATGGTTGTTGAACTGTTAGCTTTTGTTCAAGGAATGGATTAATAATATTCCTTTCAGTTATTTATCAAAGATTGTGTGAATGGAAATGCAATAGGAATTTATAAGTAGTGTGATAAGTGTTGTTATTTAAAAATGATGCAAAATCACATATCAAATTCAATACCATGGAATACAATATAAAATATAAAATATCACAATTTCATGGAATACAAAATAAAATATCATCAACTACAGTTTGGAATATGATTCATGAAGTGCAATATAAAATAAAATATCATGAAGCGCAATGATTCACAATTTCATTGAATACAATATAAAATATCATCAACTACAGAATGGAACAATGGAAACTGGTCCATGAAATGCAGTATAAATACCTAAAAGTTGCTAATTATCTTCCATTTCCCAAATGGAGTCAGGGTCCTCAAACTGACGTTCATCTTGAGATAAAGTAAAAGAGTCATCTTGAATTTGATTCCCAGTCTCCTCTTCATTTTCTTCGGCCTGTGTCTCAAATTCAACATTCATTGTGTGTTTTGTTTCAATGTCATCTGTCACAGTCCCACTACCACTGCCACTGCCACCAGTACTAGTGTTTGGAATTGGAGTGTTGCACAGCCCGGTCCTTCTTCTTTCACATGTGGACCTCTAGATTGTGAGTGCCCTTTCAAAAGGAAAATTAAAAACATTATACACAGTTCCTTTCAACCTCAAGTAATTTTCCAAATTCTTGTCTAGTTTATTTCTTAACGTTGATTCCAAAAACCCCAACGTACTAAAAACTCTCTCATCCTCCACCGACCCCAATATGATTGTTTGACATAAATCAGCAAGTTTGAAATATTATGATATTGAACCACACAATATTTCACTCTGACCTAAGTTTGTCCAAACCTTTTTTATTGATCCCGTTTCAAAGGCCTTCTCCATGCCCATGGATTTATATTGGTCCCTCATAGTTGTTGCAAAACTCCTATATTGTTCTCTAATCTTAGCTTCATTTAAAATTCCTTCTATTTTCTACTCATTGTATGTTACACTTTTCGAAAATTGTTCGATCAAGATTTTTATGTGATCATGAAAATATTTTGGGTTCTCTCGATTTGCCCAAAATTGAGGATACACAATACCCATGGCTTCAAGTATTTCATGTCGAGGGAATCTTTCATGAATCTTTGAAGAAAGATATTTTGCAATTTCCTTCAAATTATCACTAATAGATTTAACAATGTCATTAAAATCTTCCTCCTTAATAGCTACTTCTCTGCTAGAGTGCCTGGCTATCTTACAATGGTACATTGGTATCTCATATCCACGTACACAGATACATAAGTGCCCGCTTGCATTAAATTGTAAATAATTATCAGGATTATTCAAATTAGTAATTTTCCACCACATGAAATAATTTGGGCCATCTTGTGTTAGATCTAGATATAGATGATCAAGGGCCAAGCATGTATATTTACGTAGATTGGCATATTCATTAATATACATAGTTTTGTCTTGGGATTTATTCACAAGATTGTTCATCACATCCATCATGGGGAGAAGACTAGCTAAAGTCAAGAGTTTCTCTATATCGCTTAACCTATGTAAGAGGTCGGGAGCTTTGTCTATTGTGTTGTGATGCTCGTACATCACTCCAATCAAGGATTGATATTCTAAAAGAATTCATTGCGTCGGTCAATGCAGGGACATCCATCTGGTATTGACATCCTTGAGAAGCTTGTTTCCTGGTGTTATTCCCTCAGCAACATTTTGAAATTCTGTGAAACGTTTGGGACTTTGGCAGAAGTATGCGTGGATCTTGCGGACTAAATTTTCAACTTTTGATACTGTAGGAAACTTGCTTACAATTTTGAATGCTAAATTCATTATGTGGGCCATGTAGTGAATGCAAGCATGTATGGTGCATAAGTAGTTTGTAATTTTGTGCAAACACCGGTCCTTTGACCTTGCATCACTGCAGCTCCATCAACTCCTACACACACCAACTTTTTGGCAATTGTCAACTCATCCATACTTGCAATTCCATTCAAAGATTTCTTGACTAGTTCAAATAGATTTTGCGATGTTGAACTGTCCTTCATTTTATGAACACAGAGAAGATGAGTTTGGCGAACATGTCGTTCTATAGTATACAAATGCATACAGACCCAAGAAGTATTATCTACCGTAGTAACTTCATCTAAAGATAATGTAATGAAATTTGACTCTTTTACTTTCTCCTTTAAATCTTCCTTTTCAATTACAGCAAGATAGTTTGCCCATTCCCATCCAGTGTTTACTGACCAATGTGAGAAGGGATAGTGAGGAACATTCAAAAAAGATAATAACCCAGAATATTTTGGGTAGTCTATCATAGGACGCTCTCTGGACAAAATATGAAAAACAACACTCATCTAAGCAATTTTTGACATATTTGTTGCTTCCATTGCTTTTCCAAATTGAGCCTCAAGTGTACATTTACATGCAACAATGTTCGACATTATTTTTTCATGCTCTTCATAATCTGTGACATACCTAACATGAAGACATTCTTCCTTTGATTTCCATCGTATGACCGATTGTTCCATTCCGTCTATGATTTGTTTTTCATAAACTTTACCGATATGGTTTTCTATAGTGTCAATCTTTAGCTACAATGTCTTGGCTCTTCCACATTTCCAACTACAAATTGTACATTTAGCCAATGTTTCCTTTTCAATATTGTTTGCATTGTCAATCCCCACTTGTACAATGAATAGGTACTTTGACAACCAACCAAGTTGAAAATTCCTTGTCATTTCCCACTTGTGCCCCATTTTTTATTTTCTTCTTCTTTCCTTGCTACCAACATCATCATCCTCATCCAAGTCAATTATCTCATTCTAGTTAATTAGGCCCAGGGTATCCCTTGGAACATCTTTTGCGGTATTGCCATCCTCATTTGATACATTATGATTTAACTCAATGACAATCTCAACTTGACCTTCCGGTGGCGGTGAGGTATTGTGAATGCTACCAATATTTGGTGGAAGAGTTGATGATGTAGCTCCATCTTGACCTGATGGATCAGAAGCTCTGGAAATTCCAAAGTAAGACTATATGGTACGTCTAAGTTTTGGGCATTTTGATGGCCTCGTAGTCTCTTCACCACCTTGAGGAGTGGCAGGAGCCTTACCCTTGCTCGAGTCGCTTGACATATTGATCTCTCACTTCAAATAAAAACTAGAAAAAAATGTCTTCTTGTTTAAGAAGGACAGAGAAAATAGATCCCATTCCCTACTCAATATCATCTTTAAGACTGAAGTAAGAATGGAAAAGAGATAAAGAAAAATTGTTATAACTAATAACACTATGAAGAAAGGATCACTCACCTTTAAGTCTACATTTTTGGCTTTCAATGACTTTTGAGTCGAGAAGTATAACCTCAGAACTGAACAAAATGTGTAAGAATAAATGACAATTTCGATTGTATTTATATCAACCCATATTTGGCGAATTCTGCGAGATTTTTCAATGGTATATTAAAATTTTGATGAATTTCGCGTGCTTATACAACGATACGTTGTAATTTTGCAGCGAAATGTGTCCTCTAATGTAATTATTTTTTAATGTTATTGGCGAAATAGGTCCTCATAAGCAACTATTTATAAATTTTAATTGGAAAAATGGGTCTTCACAAGCAACTATTTGTAAATTTTAATTAGCGAAATGGGTCCTGATATAATGTTGTTTTAATAGTATTGGCGAATATGTAGGTGTTTTATTACATGCTTCCGGGATTCCAAGCAAAAATATTAGTCAGTCCATTTGAAATGCTTAGTTTGTTATGGCGAATTTGTTACTTAAATATGCCTCATAAAAAAATCGTTGGTGAATGGACATGCATTGGATTGATAGTTCGTAAAATCGGGGCGATTTGGATACCCTGTTGGGTGCAAATAATTCGCCAATTTCGACTTGGCTGATTTCTAGAATTCACCAATTGGCGAAGATTCGCCACTAAAGTTTTCCTTGCTAGCCACTCCTTGGGGTACAAATTTTGTTCTCCCCCCTTTGATATAGCCCGTCGAAAAATGTGCTCAAGGTTAAACCCTGAGGTGATGAAATCCCCAGGGAAGCCTCTCCTAAAAAAAAAGACCAATGTGTATTTCTCGTCACCCAGGATCACACAAGTACGTAAGGGGAGAGGACACGTACACACTGGATCAGGTAACACAGAATGTGCAAGTGCACCAAACACGACAGACATGGTTCTTTTTAAGCACCAATTGAAATGTTATCTAATCTAAAAAGACAATCGGTTTCAAAATAAAGTCTTCAAGAAACATCCTACACCAAATGTCATTAGTAGTTTCTTTGATTTTCAGTCTTCAGAAAACCTGTGTTTATGTTTTCACTTTTCAAATCTTTGACATGCAAACCTGCAAAGAAAAAATCAACGATTAGCCACAGAAACAACAACTAAGCTATGAAGGAAAAGGACATTAATCTAAATTAAAAACTAATCTAAAATTAGAAACTAATCTAGATTAAAAATAATCTAAATTAAAAATTAATTTAAATTAAAAAATTAATCTAAAATTAGAAACTAATGTATATTAAAAATTAATCTAAAATTAAAAATGATTCTAGATTAAATCCAATCTAAAATTAAAACTAGTCTAAATTAAAAACTAATGTAAAATTAAAAACTAATCTAAAATTAAAAACTAAACTAAATTAAAAAAAACTAATTTAAATTAGGGGAGAGGGGCCCATAGTGGAGCACCCTGACTTTGTGTTTCTCAAAATCCTACGTGGAAATTTCAAATCACTCCCAATTTTTGTACAACAGGTTATTTGGCAACTCACATGCTTCTATATTTCATTTTGGGGCCACATCATCAAATGTGATGCCACATCAGCATGCTTTTTGTTAAGGTATCCAAAAAGGCCCCCAAAAAAAGTGAGACCGATAGTGGTGCACTAAGTCATGTTTTATTGGTGCATTGATGTGGCATCACATGATTTGTCAATTTGTGTATTTTATGGATAAAAAGTGTTTTGCAATTGGATATTAAGGTGCTCCACTATGGGGCCCACTAAGGACTACTTCTATCCCCATTATTGGAATTCGCTCCACTATGGGCTCCTCTCCCCTAAAAGCTAACGTAACTTAAAAGTTAATCTAAAATTAAATCTAAATTCTAAACTATAAAATTAAATAAAATTAGCTCTACATTCTAAATTAAATTTAAATTAAATCTGCCGATAAGGGCGTGGTTCGATGGTCAAGTCGCTTGGTTGTAGTGATGGCCACCAAGGTTCAAAACCTCATTGGGCCAAAGTGCTCGCAAGCCTTATGCCTTCGTTGGGCCTTTGCGCTTGCGGGTTTGGTAGTTTCTTGTGGTTTCTTGTACCTGGTTCATAGCTCTGGTCAAAAGCGTTTACCCCTAATAATATGGGTGTGTTGCACCTTTTAAAAAAAATAAAAAATTAAATCTGAATTAAAAATCAAATCTAAATTAAAAAGCTAAATCTAAATTAGAAATTACATCTAAATTAAAAGCATAGAAAGCTAAATTAAAATTAAAAGCTAAATCTAAATTAAAAGCTAAAAGCTAAATTAAAATTAAAAATTAAAAGTTAGATTCAAAGTTAAAATCTAAATTAAAATTTAAAAGCTAAATTAGAAGTTAAATCTAAATTAAAATTAATTCTAAAATTAGATCTAAATTAAAAGGAAACTTCATGCAAAATGTGAACGCATATGTAGGATGAAATAATCGCAGGCTAAATTGGTGTTTGCAGGGTAAATTGATGTGTTGAAAATGGAAATATTGTGATTGCAGGAAATGTTGCCTGTGGAATGACATTATTGCAGGATACGTTCAGAAAAATACTTGAAACAAATCAAGCAATGCATGTATGGAGAGAGCGAAAGACTCTGCCATGTGGTTTAGATCATTATGGAGGGTGCAATCAAGTGTTCTTCTGGATTTATTTTTCTTGGATTTTTAACTGCTAGTGGGTGTGATCATCAAAATGCCTCAAGAATTTTTAGTAGCCATGAATTTATATATGACAAAGATATATAAATTGTTGTTTCATATAGCCTTGTTCATTTACATTTAAATGAATTAGATGTATGGTTTGTTTGTACTTCAATTACAATGACTTTTACCTATATGATTTAATGTTGTTTCAAGTTATACATAACCTCTTAAATGATTATATATATATATATTCCATGATCAGTTATAGTTAAGGGTTGTATGCCATGTAGAGCAGGTTGTATTTCATGATCAATATTTTTATGGTTTCCATGGTCTATTATATGTATGTATGCCTCATTTTCTGAGTTGCCAACTAGACCCTCTACATCGTGGCATTCAAGGTTTTGGATGACATGTCCTTTGTTGACGTGGACCCCTCACACAACATAGGCCTCACCACCATTAGGCTCCCTCCTTTATCTTTGCCATATATATATATATAGCCAAGATATATAAATTGTTGTTTCATATAGCCTTGTTCATTTACATTTAAATGAATTAGATGTATGATTTGTTTTTACTTCAATTACAGTGACTTTTACCTGTATGATTTAATGTTGTTTCAAGTTATACATAACCCCTTAAATGATTATATATATATATATATATATATATTCCATGATCAGTTATAGTCAACGGTTGTATGCCATGTAGAGCGGATTGTATTTCATGAACAATCTTTTTATGGTTTCCACGGTCTATTATATGTATGTATGCCTCATTTTCTGAGTTGCCAACTAGACCCTCTACATTGTGGCATTCAAGGTTTTGGTTGATGTGTCCTTTGTTTATGTGGACCCCTCACACAACATAGCCCTCACCACCATTAGGCCCCCTCCTTTAATTTCAATATATATTGGATAATATTGTATATATATCTATATATGCAATATATATACATATTGTATATACCTCTCTGCAATACATGTGTGTGTGTGTGCTTAATTGCTTCTTAAACTTGGCTTAATGTAGATGAAGAATAAAGTGCAAGCTAGAACTAGGCGAGATGTAAAGAGAGCACACACAATGTTGTCTCCACACAAGGGAGGTGTGAGGCTACCACAAAGAGAAGAGTATGAAGTTATTCCCATTCCATAGCCAATCGACCATGTAATCCAAGTGAATGCAAATGTTACAAAAAAGAAGGTTTTGGTGAATGGGAATGTCATGAAATCTACCATGAGAGACATTGAAGAAAATAGAATGTCAACAAGGGGGGCAACAATGAAGTGGGGTAGATTCCAACAACCACACTGACTAATTGGTTGACTAGTGTTAATTCTACAAAGAGGAAAGGGCCTCCAATAGTTTTGAATGAAGATGAAGAGGAAAAGGTTGTTGAATGGTGTAAGGAGATGGCTATTGTTGGCCATGGATTGGAAATTGTCAATTTGAAGTCTGAAGTAGCATAATTATGGAAAACGAGGGAAAATCCATTCAAGGATGGAGTTCTCGATAAGTCTAAGAGGATAGGATTAAAAAAAGACAACTTGATCTCACTTTGAGGACAACACAAGGACAAGATAGAGACCATGCACTCAATTTGAGGTCTATAGTGGTTGTCACCTTTTATGATACATTATCAAAGGCGTACACAACTAATCCATATGGTTCAATGAAGATTTGAAACTGTGATGAGACTGATATTACAAATGGAAGAAATGGTGCAATGTGAATGCTTACAAAAAAGGGAAACAAAAGGGTTTCATACATTATACCCAAGAGCCGAGAGTGGATAACAATTTTATGTTGTATGGCTAAGTCGAGCGGGAAACGGTCTGGAGAGGGCAATTTGAATTTTTCTGAGGGCATGGATGCAGGGGAGTTTGATGCCGATGAGGATCCTGATTGGGGGTTGCAGATCGATGGCTATGTGGTGGGTGTACATTGGGGAATGCTTTATTATGTCCTTTAAAATATCTTTGGTGTTGTCAACCTGCTGCTTGTGGTGACTCCAGATTTATGTGGAGATGGGGTGTTGTGTTCCCTTCGGGCTAGGGCTCTCTTTGGTCCAGGTGTCTCTTTACTTCCTAACACACAGTTTGTGAGCATTTTACTGCACTCTGAGACCCCTCCCTTTGTTGTTGTGTTGTCGATCTCTACTTTTATGAGGATAGTCATTGACTTCTCCCTGTTTGGAGTCAGTGCTCTATTTTGGTTTGGAGGCCTTTTGGTCTAGTGGTTCTTTGTTGGAGCCTCTCCTAGACCTAGCTAGTGTCTTGTGGCTTTGGTTCTTAGGGGATTTCTGGACTATTCATACCTTTTTTTTTGTCCTGTGGAGCTCTATTTCCTCAAGGTTTGGTTGTCGAGTTGCCTCTATTATGGGGTGACTTTAGTGTTGGGGTATGCTAAGTCATTGTCTCTACATATTCTAAACTAGGTTACAAAAGCTACTATTTTTCTTTTGGTGATGTGGGTGTTCGTGCTTGGCACTACTTTGTTTCACCTTGGTTATGTTGGGAATAGGATGCCATTTAATTGCAATCCTAAACATATTTCATGTGTCTCCTAAGTCCTTGGAAAGTGTTCCCCAACACTAGGATTAGAAAGAGATTAAATTCGAATGAAATGAACATGTAAATTGACATTTGTGATTATTCCTAAATGATAGGAACATGTGGGGATGTCCAAGAAGAGCTCCTACAAGATACAAGCACATGGGATGCCCACATGGAAGGTGGAACCCACCTTGCTTCAGTTAATTGTTTGGAGGATTGATAACACTTCAGTAATGCATGTTTTTGATCCTACAAATTAGGGATTGATATTTACATGAGTGGAGTGGCACTATCAGTTCAATATTAGTTCAGTTTAGTTTAGTTTAGTTTAGTTTAGTTCAGTTTAGTTCAGTTCAATTTAGTTCAGTTATGGTTCATTTATCTTCAGTTGCATGTAGTTATTTTGAGTTGAATGCTAGTTGACTTGAGTTGACTTGAGTTGCATGACTAATGAATTTAGTTGTATGACAGATAACAGGTGGATACTTTTAGTTAAGTGGGGATGATCAATCATGCATAATGTTTTCCTGAATTGGTGGAGAGATATGTTTCAGTTAACTAAGATTGACTTGGGACCACCTTGGGTGCCCAAGTTGGCATCTTTCAGTTAACACCTTTTGCATGAGAAGATATTTATAAGGCTCAGTCAAGTGGGCCCATTCTTGGGCGCCAACTTTGAGGTGAATTTTGCAAGATATTTTCTTGACCAAAGTTCAGTTAAGTGTTCAATTTGGGGTGCCTAAATTGAGGAAGACTTTGGTTTGACTTCAGATTACATTGTGGAACTCTACTTGCCCAATCTAGGCATAGATTTTTGGGAGGAGCTTTATTCTCTTGTATTGTACAACTCTTATTGAGTTTACGTGTTCATTATTGTCTATTAATTGCAGCAAGTGTATGGGAGTTCCATGAGAGTTTATTGTAGGTTGTCAAGAAGGATTGTTGAAGGAAAGGAAGCATATCAATCAAGGATTGATATAGTATTATTATTATCTTGTTCTAAGGTTAAATAATACAAGCACTATTGATTATAGTGGAGTTTTTTCTCGAAAGGGTTTCTCCACGTATATGATGTCTCACTTCTATCTTTTTGTCTCATTCTTCTACAATCTTATGTCTCTTTCTACAATTGGTAAAATTGATCTAAACAGATTAATCATACACAAAGAATTGTGACAAAGAACACTTAATTAGATCTATAGTCTCATAGTTTTACAAGTTTTAAGCTACAATATTACCTTCATTTTCAACATTTTGTATCAGAGCTAATGGTTGGTTAGGGTTTGGGACGCCCTTCTCTTAAAATTTTGAAGGTTTTTGGTTGTAGTGAGAGCTTTTACTACTGTGTTATTACATAATTGTAAAAGAAGTGTGTTACAATGAGTTCTACTTCTCGTCTAGATATTGAAAGATTCAATGGATCTAGTTATGAGATGTAGAAACTAAAAATGGAGGATCTCCTTGAAGAGAGAGATCAATGGTTAGTTGTTTGTAATGAGACAAAGCCATCTACAATGATGTCAGATGAGGATTGGGATAATCTTGATAAGAAGGAAAGAGGGACCATAAGGTTTTGTCTTGATGATTTTGTTCTCTTGAATGTTTTAGTTGAAGCTACTACATATAAATTGTGGAAGAGGATAGGTGATATCTATCAAACCAAAAGTCTTACTAATAAGTTGTATATGAAAAGATAGTTGTATTCTTTAAAGATGAAAGATGGTGATTTTGTTGCACATCATTTAAATGCTTTCAATTTGATTCTAAGTCAGTTAGCATCTGCAGATGTAAAGCTAGAAGATGAAGATAAATGCATTTTGTTACTTTGTTCTTTACCAGAGTCTTGGGAAAATCTAATTGTTGCTATCAGTGGTAGTGGTGCAGATCCTAAGATGGACAATATAATTCCTACTCTCCTATTAGAGGAGATGAGGAGGAAGTCTAAAATGGGATCCCAAGATGCCTTGTTTGTAAGAGGTAGGCATAAGGAAAAAGGCACCTAAGGGAGACAAGAAAGGAAAGGGTAAGTCCAAAGGACAGTCTAAAACCCCTGGTAAGAGTAAGATAAAGTGTTGGAACTACGAGACATGTAAAGAAGGATTATAAGAGCAAGAAAAAGAGTTTTGATGCTTCTATAGAGAAATCCTTGGATGGCGGTAATGATGCATTGATCATTTCATGTAAAAATGTTAGTGATGACTCTTGGCTTATTAATTCAGGTTGCTCCCATCATATGACTCCTAACAAGGAGTGGTTCACTAATTACACTACATATGATGGAGGGAATGTTTTATTTGGAGATAATAGCACAACACAGATTGTGGGAAAAGGAGAGGTAAAGTTGTGTTTCAGTGATGATAGGGTTAAGACCCTTAATGATGTTTTACATATTCCAGGACTTGCTAGAAATCTACTTTTTGTATCTAAGTTCAATGATTTTGGAATGCATGTGACATTTGACAAAGGTGGTTGTAGATTGGTGAAAGGGAATATGGTGGTTGCTAAAGGATCTTGGATTAGGACTTTGTTTAAGCTTAATACCTCCAATTTGAATAAATTGGCCAATGTAACTGAAGCTGAAAATACATGTATCTTGTGGCACCATAGATTGGGCCACATTGGTGAAAAAGTTCTTAGGATAATTCTTAATAAGAAATTGGTTACAGTATTCCTGATTATAATATTGGAAAAAGTGATTTTTGTGAGCATTGTGTGTTTGGAAAGCAATCTAGATATTCATTTCCTAATGGAACAAATAAAGCTAAAGGATTATTAGAGATTATTCATTCAGACGTTATGGGTCATGTGGATATTGACTCTATGTCACATTTATTGATGATGTCTCAAGATACACTTGGATCTATTTTATGCATAACAAATATGATGTGTTCAATAAGTTTAAAGAATTTAAGGCTTTAGTTGAGAAACAATTAGACAATAAGATAAAAGTGTTGAGATCAGATTATGGTGGTGAATATTGTTCTAAGGAATTTGATGATTATTGTAAGCATGTAGGAATTGTGAGACAAAAAACTACTCCATATACACCTCAACAAAATGGAGTCGCAGAAAGGATGAACTGAACCTTAATGGAAAGAGCAAGGAGTATTTTAAGTAGTGTTAAGCTAGATCGGTGCCTTTGGGCTGAGGCTGTAAGTACTTCTTGTTATTTAATCAATAGATATCCCACTTCATCTATTGAAGATAAAACCCCTTATGAAATTTGGTTAGGTAGGAAACCTAGTGTTGCACATTTAAGGATCTTTAGTTGTGAGGATTTTGTTCATGTGCCTAAAGAAAAGCGTTCTAAGTTAGATCCAAAAGCATAGAAATGCATATTCATAGGTTATGGTGAAAATGTAAAAGGTTACAATCTTTGGAATCCTCTAACCCAAAAAATTACTTTATCTAGAGATGTGATTTTCAGGGAATTTAGATCTTATACAGGAGAAGAACAACTAAAGTAGAAGGATACTTCTCGAACAGTGCATTTTGAGACAAATATTGAGAAGCATGAAGATGCACATGTTGAAGAACAATTGAATGGATTGGATGAGGAGAGTTCACAGAGTTTTGAGATAGATGCTCATGATGAGCATATTGAGGAACAAGAAGAACCTTCTTTGAGAAGATCCACAAGACAACAAAATCCCATTGATAGGTATAGCCCACCTGATTTTCGTTCTATATTTGCTTTGATGAGTACTAATGATGAACCTAGATCTTACAAGGAAGCTTTGTCTTCAGATGAGAACAAGCTTTGGTCACAAGCTATGCATAAGGAAATGGTTTCCTTGGATACTTGTGACACACAGGAGCTTGAGAGTTTTCCCAAAGGAAGAAAGGCCATTGGTTGTAAATGGATCTTTAAAAGAAAATTGGAGCAGATGGTAATCTCGAAAGGTACAAGGCTAGATTAGTAGCCAAGGGCTACTCCCAAAGAGAGGGAGTTGACTTTAATTAAATCTTCTCTCTTGTTGCTAAATTAACTTCTATAAGATTCTTTTTATCTATTGTTGTTGCTTATGATTTTGAGATAGAGCAAATGGATGTGAAAACTGCTTTCTTACATGGGGATCTTGATAAGGAGATTTATATGAGGCAACATGATGGTTTTGTTGTAAAAGGAAAAAAATTATTGGTTTGCAAGTTAAAGAGATATTTATATGGATTGAAATAGTCACCTAGAATGTGATACCAAAAGTTTGATGCTTTTGCATTGAAAAATGGTTATGTTAGGAGTGAGGAAGATCATTGTGTTTACATAAAATTTATTGATGATCAACTTTTAATTATTATCTTGTATGTTGATGACATGTTGTTTATTGGTAACAGCAAGGTAATGATCAAAGAATTGAAAGCACAACTCTCTAGCACATTTGAGATGAAAGATCTAGGGGCTGCAAAATATATCCTTGGTATGGAGATCAGAAGAGATAGAGGTAACATAAAGATTTTCTTAAGTCAAAGCAACTATGTTGATACTATTTTGAAATGGTTTAACATGCATGATAGTAAACCAATTAATATTCCTTTACCAATTGGCACGAAGTTAAGTTTAGACATGTCTCCTAAATCTGATTTTGATTATGAGGAAATGTCTGAAATTCTATATGCTAGTGCAGTTGGTAGTTTGATGTATGCAATGGTTTGTACAAGACTAGATATAGCCCAAGCAGTGGGAGTTCTAAGTAGTTTTATGTATAACCTTGGTAAAGAACATTGGACTTATGTTAAGAGGGTGTTTAGATATTTACGAGGTACTTTTGATTATTGTTTGGTTTATCATGGTGCTAATGACATACAGGGTTTCATTGATTTGGATTGGGCAGGAGACCTGGACAGTCGGAGGTCAACAAGTGGCTATGTGTTTACTTTGTTTGGAGTTTTGGTTAGTAGGATGAGTAAGAGGCAGCCCATGGTTGCTTTGTCCACCACAGAAGCAGAGTACATGGCTTCTACACATGCATCTAAAGAGGTAGTTTGGTTACAAAGACTTAGGAAAGGTATTGGTTTTAATTGCAAGCAAATTAGACTTGAATGTGATAGTCAAAGTGCTATTTGTATAGCCAAAAATCCTATGTATCATGCTCGTACTAAGCATGTTGATGTTCAGTATCACTTTGTGCGAGAAATGGTTGAGAGTGGGAAGGTATTGATTGAGAAAGTTGACACTTTGATCAATGTTGTAGATTATCTTACGAAACCAGTTCCTACAAATAAGTTCTCTTGGTGTAGGAAGGCCATTGGCCTTGAGTCCTGTACTTGATTTATAATAATGATTCCTTGTTTAGAATGATTGCAATGTATAATGCCAAGTGGGAGAAATTTGGGAATAGGATGTCATTTGATTGCAATCCTAAACATATTTCATGTATCTCCTATGTCCTTGGAAAGTGTTCCCCGACACTAGGATTAGAAAGAGATTAAATTCAAATGAAATGAACATGTAAATTGACATTTGTGATTATTCCTAAATGATAGAAACATGTGGGGATGTCCAAGAAGAGCTCCTACAAGATAAGAGCACATGGGGAGCCCACATAGAAGGTGGAACCCACCTTGCTTTAGTTAACTATTTAGAGGATTGATAACACTTCAGTAATGCATGTTTTTGATCCTACAAATTAGGGATTGATATTTACATGAGTGGAGTGGCACTATCAGTTTAGTATCAGTTCAGTTTAGTTCAGTAATCTTTAGTTGCATGTAGTTATTTTGAGTTGAATGCTAGTTGACTTGAGCTGACTTGAGTTGCATGACTAATGACTTCAGTTGCATGACAAATAATAGGTGGATACTTTTAGTTAAGTGGGGATGATCAATCATGCATAATGTTTGCATGAATTGGTGGAGAGATATGTTTCAGTTAACTAAGATTGACTTGGGATGACCTTGGGCTCCCAAGTTGGAATCTTTCAGTTAACACCTTTTGCACGAGAAGATATTTACAAGGATCAATCAAGTGGGCCCATTCTTGGGCGCCAAATTTGAGGTGAAGTTTGCAAGATATTTTATTGACCAAAGTTCAGTTAAGTGTTAAATTTGGGGCGCCTAAATTGAGGAAGACTTTGGTTTGACTTAAGATTACATTGTGGAACTCTACTTTCCCAATCTAGCCGTAGATTTTGGTGAGGAGCTTTATGCTCTTGTATTGTACAACTCTTATTGAGTTTACATGCTCATTATTGTCTATTAATTGCAGCAAGTATATGAGAGTTCCATGAGAGTTTATTGCAGGTTGTGAAGAAGGATTGTTGAAGGCAAGGAAGCTGCATACCAATCAAGGATTGATACAATATTATAGTTATCTTGTTCTAAGGTTAAATAATACAAACACTATTGATTCTGGTGGAGTTTTTTCCCGAAAGGGTTTCTCCACGTATATGTTGTGTCACTTCGATCTTCTTGTCTCATTCTTCTACAATCTTCTGTCTCTTTCTACAATTGGTAAAATTGTTCTAAACAAATTAACCATACATAAAGAATTGTGACAAAGAAAACTTAATTAGATCTACAGTCTCATAGTTTTACAAGTTTTAAGCTACAATATTACCTTCATTTTCAATAGGTTATGTGGTCTGGATGGCTTTGGGAGGTGTTGCTCTTCGGTGGTCTCCTTTTCTGCTCTAGGTTATGAAAGTTTCTATGGTTTTCCATGACTTTGTTAGTTGCATATTTGGCTACTGCAGAGGAGGTGGTTTCTCAAACTCTTTGGGGGTTTGGTTACGATTCAGATCTTTGCCTATGTTTGTGGATGACAGTTAGCTTTTTTGGCTGGCTTGGTTGTTGTCTGAGGTTGCTGTGTTGTTGGGCCTGAAGGTTTATGTAGCCTCCTCTTGTTTGCTTCAGGGGAGATGGGGGTTTACCGCTTGTGTGGTGCAGTACGGTCTGCACTGGTGGTTTTGTATGGCTAGTCCCCTACTGTAGTTATGTTTGATGGGGGTTGACTTTGGAGCTCCTTTGGAAGTCTTGTTGCTTCATGCAACCCAAGTGGGTTTGTGGTTAGTTAGTATGGCTATTGCTTGTTCGATTCTCACTTTCTTCCTACTTCCTCATTTGGTGACTTCTATTGAGGTGGAGTCATATCTTGTTGAGGTGGATTTTGTGGATCTAGTTAAAAGTTGTGATCTTCTTCGAATGGCACCCTTTTTGGCTTCTCCTATGGAGGTGGAGCTATCTCTTACTGAGGTAGAGATTGATTTGGCTAGAGGGGGTCAGTGGTGCTACTATGGGCCTTTGGTTTTCTTATGCTCTACTTTGTTGGTGTACTCTTCTATTGAGGTGAAGAGTCTTGGGAAGTTCGAGTGGTTTTGGGTGCCTTTGATGCCTGGTTCTTTTCCCCTTTACTGTCTCCTATTGAGGTGGGGTTAGTGTTTGGTGTTTGGAACTTGGTTTGCTTCCGGTGGTTTGTTGAACTTAGTTCCTTTTGGCTCTTTTCCTTTGATGTTTCTTTGTCTTTGACTTAGTATTGTTGGTGGTCCTAAGTGTTATGCCACTCCTGGTTATTTGGTGACCAAGAGTTGGTTGTTATTCTACTGTGTTAGGGTGGTTCTTCCACTGGTTGTCTTTGACTTTGGACTACTATTGGTTCTGAGTGTTTTCTCATGCTTGGTTATCTGGTGACTAGGTGTTGTTGGTGTTGGTGTTCCTATTGAGTACTGTGGTGTTTCCGCTGGTGTTGTTTTTCTGTTTGTTAGCAAAGTTTGAGAATTTGATTTTTGGAAGTGTCCTTTTCTTAGGTCTATAAAAGGTTCTTGGTCCTTTCAAAACCTTGCTCACCTTATCAAAAACAATTTTATGTTGTGTGAATATCGTTGGACAAAAAATAACTAGTTTCTATTTATTTAAGAGCAAAAGACATCTCAAGAACTATATAGCTCATTGTGAACTAGGTGCATGTATGGCTGCTCTTCCCCATGCTTGGATGAAAAAATACCTCTTTCTTAATTGGCTGCACTATTTTACCAGTTCTATACCTAGGGGTGTGTCACCCACTAATAAACACCTGTAGATTTTTGATGGCTATGGTAGCTATGTTGCATTCTCAACTATTAATGAAGCAAGGTCACTAGGCATTGACCTACTAACCCTACCAACCCACACATCTCATAGATTGCAGCCACTAGATGTTAGCATCTTCACATCATTCAAATCATATTTTAAAAAGGAAAGAGCAGCATGGATGAGTAAGTATCCAAATCTAGATATTAAAAGAGCAGAGGTGGCAACACTTGGCAACATTGCATTTCAGAAAGCATTGACTATTGATAACTTAAAATTAGGTTTTAAAAGAATATGTATTTGGCCCTTAAATCTAAATGCATTAATGGAGGATATGTGGCCAAGTGAGACATTCCAATTTTCTGCCCTCAAAGAAACTTCAGCTGCCAAAAATATTGTGAGTCAATCTAGTATTGTTGTGCCACAAACAAAGGTTGAAGGGACAAGTGGTAACCTTGTGGACAACATAGTTGACCCATTGATAAAAGAAATTAATGGTCCAATAGAAACACCTATTTTTTTGGACCAACAATCTCCTATTGGAACACTTGATTTGGTAGACCAACATAATGATGCAAACTTCTCTCTTTCTCTACCTTGTGCACCAAACGACCCATCATGGTTGTTGGAGGGGGGTGCAAATCTTGGTATTGATTTGAATGTGGATTAAGATCAAAGTCTATCAATGCCATCTCCACCAAACAACATGGGGCCATCTACCTTACTACATTTTTATGCTAATTATGGAGAATGTGAACTTGCTAAATTGGGAGGAGGTGAGGAAGTGGATGAAACTGTTAGTGAGGTGTAGGTCGAAAATGAACAAGATTCCATGGAGACATTGGTAGACCAAATTAGTTCAAACATCTCCCAATTCTTAAAATCATCTATTCATATAGTCAAGGATAAGTCCAAACATCTAGTTAATTGTGGGATTTGACTAAGCAAACAATCCCAGCTCCTCACCATAGATGACTACATAAAGATGCTAATGGAGCAAGAGAAGAGGAAGAAGGAAATCCAATAGTTGAGAGATAGGAAGAGAGAAAAAATTAAACAATGAAAGCTTGAAATAATTGTGATAAGGGGCCTAAATGACCAAATGAGAATTGAAAAATACCTTTAACAACAAGCAACTGAGGTACAAAGAGATCAACAAAGGAAAGAGAAGGATAGAAAAAGGAGCAAAACAAGATTGAACAGGAAGTTGCTAAAAAAGAAAGAGAAATAGAAAGGGCTAGAAAGGAGGCAACAAGGGAAAGGTGTCTAAGCAATCATTTAAATCCCTTGCCTGAACAACATGTAATATTCATGGACTTAGTTTCTATTCATTGCCCCCAGTATTGTCCACCATTTCCTCACACAAGTATTAGCCAAACACAATCAAGTCGTAGTCCTATAGATTTAAAGATAACAAACATGGATGGGCAATTGGCTAGGCAAGATTCAGAGACCAACACATCAAGAGATTTCTTCCCATAATTTGAATTCTCTTTTCCAATTTTCTTTTCATAATAGGAATGTTAGATTTTGAACAATTTTTTTGTCAATGTTTTGAAGGTTTTCCGTTTATATAGAAAGAACCTGAACAATTGATATGTTATGTGACTAACTAATGTAATTTTTACAATAATAATATTTTCATCTTTGTTGTTTTCCTATAATGGAAAGGCACCTAAACATAACCTATTTTTTGTAATAAATTAATATAGCCAAGTTTATGTTATCAACAACAAATGTTTCTTATAGACATTTAAAATGAAACAAGTAATGCATGTTATACTATCATATCCCCAATTCTAACTCTTACCATATTTAACCCTATACATTCACATTAAGGATATATCCCGTTGTGCATGGCATATAACCCTTAACCAATCATGGAATATATATAAATATTGACTGATAATGATATATATATATATATATATATATATATATATATATATATGTATGTATGTATGTATGTATGTTAGGGGTTGTTTGCCATATAGATATATATATCCTTAATATGAACCTGAAGGATTAGATATGGTAAGAGTTAGATTTGGGGATATGATACACACACACACACATACCTTAGTTTAGGGGTTATATGTAACTTAAAACAACATTATGATATAAATATTTATAATCCTTTCTGAAACTAATATAGTTGTAAAATCTTATATATAAATTGAAACAACATTTCCATACATGTAAGAGTAACTATAATTGAAGAACAAACAAAACATACATCTAATTCACTTCAATGTAAATGAACAAGGATATATGTATAATGAAACAAGCAATTCATGTTATACTATCATATCCCCAATTCTAACTCTTACCATATTTAACCATTTATGTTCACATTAAGGATATATCCCGCTCTGCATGACATACAACCCTTAACTGATCATGGTATATATACATACATATACATATACACATATACATATATACATACATATATATATATATATATACATACATACATATATATATATATATATACATATATATACACACATATATATACAACCCTTAATTGATCATGGTATATGTATTTGAGAGCAAGTGGATATATACATTTGACATCAACCTTGTTCATTTACAATGAAGTGAATTAGATGTATGGTTTATTTGTTCTTCAATTACAATGACTCTTACATGTATGAAAATGTTGTTTCAATTTATATATAAGATTTTGTAGCTATATTAGTTTCAGGAAGGGTTATAAATATTTATATCATAATGTTGTTTCAAGTTATACATAACCTCTAAATCGGGATATATATATATATATATATATATATATATATATATATATATATATATATATATATATATATATATATATATATATATATATATATATATATATATATATATATATATATGCATGCACACATAGCATATATACATACACATGTATGTATGCATACATAAACATGCATATACATACAAACATATCTATGTATGCATGCATACATAAATATGTATCTATCATGCATACATACACACACACATACATACATATATTTATTATAAATTTAGGGTTTAATAATTAGTTAAGGGGTTATATATAACTTGAAACAACTTATGATATAAACATCTATAACCCTTTCTAAAACATCATTATGATATAAATTGAAACAACATTATCATACATGTTAAAGTCACTATAATTGAAGACCAAACAAACCATACATCTAATTCATTTAAATGTAAATGAACAAAACTATATGAAACAATAATTTATATATATCTGTCATATATATAGGATTTGAGGGTATCATATACTCAATTGTTAAGGGTTTCATGCACCTATCTTTTGGCTGAGTGTGTGTATGCAAATGCCATTGTAAATTTAACATTCTTAAAGCAATTGTAAACTAAGGATATAGGTGGAATGATATGTATGTATGCAAATGTTTATGAAGAAAATCATGATAAATATGAATAATAAACATATATTGAACAATTTATTCAATTGTAATCTTAGAACAACTTTGAAATATACATACTTTGGAAGCTACAACATGTGTCTAAAACTGAAACTTGTATAAATAGGCATTTGAGAGCAAGTGGATATATACATTTGACATCAACCTTGTTCATTTACAATGAAGTGAATTAGATGTATGGTTTGTTTGTTCTTCAATTACAATGACTCTTACATGTATGAAAATGTTGTGTCAATTTATATATAAGCTTTTGTAGCTATATTAGTTTCAGGAAGGGTTATAAATATTTATATCATAATGTTGTTTCAATTTATACATAACCCCTAAACCGACATATATGCATACATACACACATACATATACATACATACATATATATATTTATTGTCAATTTAGGGTTTAATAATTATATATATACATAATAAATGTGTTATATGTATGTATGTATTATATACTTATAATACATACACACATATACATACATACAGTGTGTTTCAATTGCTATCGAAATTTCCTTGATACCAACGAGAGAGGTGTATGCAAAGTTTCTTATGGCGGGCATAATGCATTATTAAAAGGGCAGAGAGGATAGTCGTGTTGCAGGTAATGTTGTGCAAGGGTTACCCTATGGCAGAGGACAAAAAGTCGACCAAAAGATAGGTGCATGAAACCCTTAACAGTCTACTATATGAAACCCATAGATGGTATACACACACACACACTCAACCAAATGATAGGTGCATGAAACCCTTAATAGTCGAGTATATGATACCCTCAAATGCTATATATATGGGGATTGCAAAGATAGACATATGTATGTCAAAGATATATACAATTTTTATAGATATATTACAAATATATAAGTATATCTTTTGGTCAACTATGTGTGTCTATATATATGTATACACACACTTGATCAAAAGATAGTTGCATGAAACCCTTAATAGTTGAGTATATGATACCCTCAAATGCTATATATGTATGGGGATTGTAGAGATAGACATATGTATGTTAGAGATATGTACAATGTTTATAGATATTGCAAATATATGAATATATCTTTTGATTGACTGTGTATATATATACACAGACACACACACAATCAGTCAAAAGATAGTTGCATGAAGGTTCATTGAAAAGAAACAAGATTTACAATAATGTAAAGAACAATCTAAAACCAATTGAAATACACATACAATGGAGGTTCAATGCCATTGTGAGGTTGGAAGACAACCTCACTTGTCATGGCAGAAGTTTACTATTTTCCTCACGATTTGGAAGTGTTCATAAACATAGGATGATGCAGATTAAGCCTCAATATTTGCAAGTGAACTCCAAATATCTCTGTTTAGCCTTTGTGCAACAAACTCCATAACTAAAACCTTGCAGCTAAAGGTTTAAATTCACAACAACATATAAACTATCCTACAAAGAAAACAAGAAAGAACCCATAGGATCTTCAAAGGTAATAATATTGAGTTTTTCCTTTTTGAATTCAAAAAAAAAAAATCACTTAGTTTTCACAGCTGATGAGTAGCCTTCCACAAAAAAACAACCAAAACCCACCACAAAAACTGAAGAACCCAAAAAGAACAATCCATAAAACGGAGGTAACAAGCCAAAAAGAAAACTACCCAGTCTAGCAATCACCACCCAAAATTAGAAACACACGAAAAAAAAATAGAAAAAAACCAATTGATGGTGAGGCCCATCAACAACCATTACATATCCGCCAGTTTGGGAAAGAATCGACGGTTACATCATCTTCCTTGCCTTTAAAAAGGTCTGAACCTCCTGGTTCAGAAGAGTCAATCTACATTACCACAAACGGTCTGATTTTCAAACTACTCTGTTGGGATTGCTTTGCACAATTTGAGCTATCATCCAAGCTTCCAACCCATGTTTTTCTAGGGACAAGAGTCCAATGCTACTTCCACCATTTAGTTGGACTGATAAAGCTAGGCAAAGTCCCCAAAGCAAAACCAATAAAATAATCACTACTGCAACCACTACTAGACTTGAAATTCTTTCCCTTGCTCCAATCACACTTCACATCACTCCTCTTAGACTGGGTAAGGTAGTTACTTTGGACCAAACTTTGAATCACACTCTTTGAAGATCTTTGATGAGTGTGCTTATACTCCCACAACTCACTGACTTCTTGAGAATGAAGGTCACAATCAACTGAAACTTAAACACCTATTTCTCGAGGTGCACATGTAATCTTGTTAGTTGAATCTTGTTGCAGCTCTACATCAATTTTTGATTGCATCTCTTTCTTCAAATCATTTACCTCTTTTTCTCCTAGATTTTCCTCCAACTCTTGTCTTGGTGGAGTTAGAATTTTTTTTTTCTTCAAGCTTGAACTTGGCTTCTGCTAGAGGAGACAAAGCTGCCACTTCAGATGCTCCTTCCTCTTTCCATGGTTTCAAGAGTGTTTTCCTTCCTTCATGTAGGACCTCATAGGTGTTCTCTCTACCTCGATGGATTACATTTCGATCATATTACCAAGGTCTACCCAACAACAAATGACATGCATCCATCAGTACCACATCACAAAGCACTTCATCCACATATGGACCAATTTTGAAGGCAACTAGGCAAGATTTATCCACAAGTACACTATGATCTTTTTTTAACCAAGAAATCTTATAGGGATTAGATTTTGGAACACAAGCAAGTTGAAGTTTGTTAACCATTTTTGTACTCACCAGCTTATTAGTAGATCTGCCATGTATGATCACCTTACATACCTTGTCTTTACATTTGCATTTTGTTCGAAAGATTCTCTTCCTCTTCCAATCAGCTTTAGGGATTTCTTTGTCTCCAGATATCCCGATTCTTCTCAATATCAAGTTCTCTCCCAACTTAGCTTCAACTTAATCTATACAAGGTTCTTCCTCTTGGGCTACCATCACCCTTTTGGGGTTTTGAGGACAATCTATAGCCTTGTGGACTTCATCACAAATAAAACACTTCATGGGCTTCCACTCTCCAGGAGGTAGTTGTCCTCGACCTCTACCTCTAAAGCCACCCTTTCCTTTGAAGTTGGTCTTTACATTCTTGCCTTCTTTTGACTCTTCACTTATGGTAGTTTCCGAAGAAACCTCTTTCTCTCTATTTTGTTTCCTATCATCCCTTTTACTCACTAGTTTGTTTTTTCGGTTTAGTTTCTCCTTTTCCTTTAAGGCATATTCATAAGCTTCATCCATCGTAGGTACTTTCAACAATGCGAGCTCATCTTGAAGTTGAAATTTTAGTCCATTGACATACCTAGCTGCTATCTGCCCTCCACTTTCTTATATATTTGTTCAAATTTGAAGCCTCATGAACTGTTCAGTATAAGCCTGAACTGACCGGTCCTTTTGTTTTAGATTTTAAAATTCTTTAAATAATTTATGTTGGTAATCGGAGGGCAAAAACTGAGCTCTCAAATGTTTTAGCATCTTAGGCCAAAGCCTAATCTTATTTTTTCCTTCTTTTCTTCTAGAAATTTGTACGTTCTCCCACCACAAGGTTGCATGCGACTTCAACTTGGATGCGGTGATTTTCACTCTTTTCGGATCATCTTCATCAATATCCTCCATGTCAAAGTGCTTCTCCAACTCTTGGACCCAATCTAGGAATAGATCAGGGTTGAGCTTGCCTTTAAAATCTGAAATATCCACCTTGGAACTTTGTTTAGTTAATGCTTCAATAAGCCTCTCTATAGGGTCTAAAACCCGAGCAACATTTACTAAGTTTTCTGGTTCCTCTTCGGACTCATCCAATTGTATTCTAGTCTCAAGGGCCTCTAGCCTTCTAAACACTTCACCAACGTTTCTTTGAGGGCCTACGTTCCTCCTGCCCCTTCTTCCCCAATTTACGGGGACTCCCCTCTAGGCCATCGTGGTTTGCTCTAATACCAAAACTGATGCAGATTAAGCCTCAGTATCTGCAAGTGAACTCCAAATATCTCTATTCAACCTTTATGCAACAAACTCCATAACAAAAACCCTGTAGCTAAAGGTTTAAATTCACAACATATAAATTATCCTACAAAGAAAACACGAAAGAACCCATAGGATCTTCCGAGGTAATAATATTGAGCTTTTACTTTTTGAATTCGGAAACAAAAATATCACTTAGTTTTCACAACCGATGAGCAACCTTCCACAAAAAAAACTACAACTAAAACGCACCACAAAAACTGAAGAACCCAAAAAAAGAATGATCCATAAAATAGAGGTAACAAGCCAAAAAGAAAACTGCCTAGTCTGGCATTTGCCACCCAAAATTAGAAACACACGAACAAAAAATAGAAAAAAACCAACTGATGATGAGGCCCATCAACAACCGTTACATATCCGCCAGTTTGGGAAAGAATCGACGGTTACATCATAGGAGAAATGAAAAAAACTTACCATGACTTGCTCCCAATGTCTCCGTAGTCGGTTCTGAAGTGCACCACCATTGGTTCGTCAATGGACGGTGTTATGTGCAGACACCAACTTTGAATGGTGTTGCAGAGAACCCAAATGAAACCCTACTTTGTGAAAAGCACGCCAATGTGGTTATCAAAAGGCCAACGATAAAGGGGAGAGGGGAAGTTAATGCACAGTAAATGCACATTAAGTTCGAAGGGATTGGCATGGCAAGAAATAGGAAAGCAAGTACCACACGTCTGTCAATGGTTGATGCCACCTTTTTGCCTCGTAAAAAGTCTTTTTTGGAAACCATTTAGTATGAGTTAGAAAATGTGCAAAATTTTCGCGGGGTTTGATTTTTTTGAGTTGCCAACTGAACCTTTTACACAGTGCAAGTCAAGTTTTTGACCGACGTATCCTTTGCTGACGTGGACCCCTTGCACAATATAGCCATCACCACCATTGGGCCCTCTGCCTTAGAAGAAGGGCATGGGTCTTGCCATTTTCATCATTAGAGTTTTTCACAACTTACTATTAATTTCCATTAATAAGAATATTAATTTCGGTGTAAAACACGGTATTAAGGTAGCCTAAAACATCGCAATGTTCGTAGCGAAAAAGTTGCTGTTGTTTTGACGGCTGAAAGCCGATTGGCTTTGGATTGTAGGTAAAGGTCAAGTCTTCGAACCCTGTTCGCGAATCATAATGGAGATGGCTTGAGACTTTGACTGGAAAAATGCCCTGCCCAACTCTTTATATTTCCTCCTCGATGCATCCCGTCCATAAGCCAAGCCTCAAGCATTACCTCACTTGTAAGAGAGATGGACAAGGTGGTTATGCGACAAGAAGTTTTGCTGGGGCATCTCAGCAGCTCTCCACGGAGCTCCTCAGATCTCCTGGTGAGTCAAACAATGTAGAGTTTAGAGACGTTGTTTATATGGTTATGAGTGATGGGTTCTTCTGAACCATCAGTCAATTTTTATCGACCCATTTAAAATAAAGAGTTTATGTAAATTACTACTATTCATAGGAGTTAATTGACTCAAAATTAAGCAGTTTAAATCATCATCACATAATGTGACAGTATTTCATTTCATGAATTGATTGGATTAGATGTTAAAACAGTAGTTGCTAGTGTCAACAGGTTTCTTCATCTCTGTGTGCTGCATCTTATGAGCGGACTTCCGAGTACAGTGATGATATTGTCATTGTGGCGTAAGTATCAATAAACGCTCTCAAAATTAAGAATTTAACATTGCTGGCGATTTTAATGTTAGGATATGTTTTTATATCGCAATTTGCAGGGCATATAGGACTCCCATATGCAAGGCCAAACGTGGGGGGTTCAGGGATGCTCGTCCAGAGGATCTGCTCGAGCCTGTATTAAAGGTTGTCGCCTTCTTTCATTAAGTTTGGTGTCAAACTGTTAATTGACTATGGCATCTACTTTTAATGTGAACATGGTGTGAAGAACCCGTCATATCTGTTCAATTTTTAAAAAATAACTTCTTGACTTCTCTAGCTAAGAATGAGGAGAGCTTGATCAGCAGTGACATATACACATTACTAAAATATGAAAATGTAGGTTCCAAACCATAGGTACCTTTGCACCCAGTTGTATTCTGTGATAGTTGAATACTAATAGTGGCTTTCTTCCTCTCAATTCTAAGCATATATCTATATGAATATCAATTCAAAAGCAAAAAGATTTGTTGATCATGGACCCTCTCAGGACAGGATGATCTTCAGATAGCCAGAGCGACTCATGGGCATAAGAGATCTCCTTTAAGAATAAGGGAACTTGTCTTTTTAATACTTTATGTACATTGCTCAAATTTACACCTCTTTAGGTTTCGAACTTTTGACTCTTCCACAAAGTTTGTGGAAGACAAGCTAGACACTAATTTGGTGTGTGAAACCATTGTTGTGGACTTCCACAAGGATATTTCTTTCCATTTACATCACATATTGTTCAAAGTTAGTACCGATAAAAGTTCAACCCCATGACCAAGTTCGGAAGCGAACAAAACTTAACAATCCACATACAGTGGGAGTTCCGAGTACATATCACTGGGTATTCAAGTGATAATAAGCTGAAGTAGACAAAATCCAGTTTCTCATGTATGGCATGCTAAATATGCTCTGCTTACTGCTTAGAGAACTGTAAATGATAATGTACATTTATTTGCTTATAGGCTGTGGTTGAAAAGACTGGAATCAGACCAGATGAAGTTGGTGACATTGTTGTTGGAACAGTTCTGGCCCCTGGTTCTCAGAGAGCCATGGAGTGCCGTGTGGCTGCTTTCCTTGCAGGATTTCCAGGTGCACATATTTTTCATTTGGTTATGTTTTTGTAGCTTTCTATTCACCTGGTATCGAGCCAGCATACCTGTCTGCTCCTAATTATCTATTGCCTGCAGAGACTGTGCCTATCAGGACGGTTAACAGACAATGCTCTTCTGGACTTCAGGCTGTAGCTGACGTGGCTGCTGCTATCAAATCTGGATACTACAACATTGGTGAGCATCTAGTGGTGCACGGGAGTTTCCCATCCCGCACTATGTCCAATTCCTTTTACTTATAATTCAAACTGTGTCTGTTCTTCTACAGGGATTGGGGCAGGGTTAGAGTTAATGTCAGAGCATTCCATAGGTTGGAGACGCAATGATAATCCAAGGGTACGCACGCTTTTTTCAAATTGGTTTTCAAGTTATTTCACTCCATTTATTCTTGTCCTCAGCTCCTCATTATATACCTTTGTCATAGTTTCTATTTGATTGGACACAGCTATATTGAACTTTCGTGAATGAACTTTGATCATGTGACAGGTTCAGATGAACCAAAAAGCGCGGGATTGCTTGATTCCAATGGGTATTACTTCTGAAAATGTGGCTGAGCGATATGGAGTTTCAAGAGAGGAACAAGATGAGGCTGCTGTAAATATCTTCTCTAGGCTCATCTTTTTAAAATTTTAGTCCCATTTTTATACATTGTCCCCAACTTCCCAACTCCAATACAATCCCTTTCCTTACATTTACATTTTCTTACAATAAATGCAAATATGTTATTTTGCATCTGAGGACATTTTTATGATGCAGGTCCGATCTCATAAAAATGCAGAGGCAGCAACAGCTACAGGAAGGTTTAACGATGAAATCATTCCGGTACATACTCAGGTACAAGAACATCAAGTTACACTGAATTGGATTTTCAATGAATATTTTGGGAAAAACAATGTAGTTCGTTCGTGGTGTTCCGATAGACGCAATATAAAAATAATAAAAAAATTGCATGACACTTGTTCTCTGAGTTGGTTTGTAGATCGTTGATCCCAAAACTGGGAACAAAACGTCTGTAACTATTTCGGTAGATGAAGGGATTCGGGCAAATACATCTATGTCTAGTCTTTCTAAGCTCAACCCCGCTTTTAAGAAGGGTGGCAGCACTACTGCAGGTACATCAGTTGGTATCGATATATATTTCCCTTTCAGCTTGTTGGCATTGTTTTATGGATACCTCACACCTTAACTGGGCCTAACCTAGGATTTTAGTAGGATGGCTTCTTTCGGCATTTTCTATAAATGTATCTTTAGAAGTATCAATTTGTTGCAGGAAATTCGAGCCAAGTTAGCGATGGAGCAGCTGCTGTCCTGCTTATGAAAAGGGCAATGGCTGTGACAAAAGGATTACCGATTCTTGGAGTTTTCAGGTACCGATCTTCGATTTAGTACACTATGTTCATGGTTATAAATTTATAATATCTTTACTCAACTTTCATCTGAACTTTATGCAGGAGTTTTGCAGCAGTTGGATGTGATCCAGCTGTAATGGGAATAGGCCCTGCTGTTGCAATACCAGCAGCAGTAGAGGCAGCTGGACTGCAAATCAATGACATTGATCTTTATGAGATAAATGAGGTATTTGAGTTCAGCAATATTATCTTTTTGTATATATTTTTAAGTTCTTACGGCAGCTTTTGATCTCAAATTTTACTTGATATGTGATAAATTTTTGCAAGCTCTGTAAATTGTTGCTTGGGACTGAGATATGGTGACGGCTCTTTATCAAAAACTTCAATTCGATATTTTCCTATAAATTGTTATCATACCATATTTGTTCCATTTTTTATATGCATTTTCCAAATCACTGGCGTTCTTTCAGATTAAGCTCTCAGAGTTGTTTGTTCACATCAAATGTACAATGATTACAATAATTTATTTACTTAACAGGACTATATAATAATATAATTTGCATATATACTGTAGAGGTGCAATTTTGTGGCTAATGTGCTACTTGTATGCTAGTTGACCAACTTTCAATCCTAGACCTAAGTAATGAAGATAGGTGATTAATCTCTCAAGACTTAATCTTATGTCTTCGGATTGATTCAATTGGTACGTTATGACCATGCATGCCCATTTCTCCTGTTAATACCCTACCTAGAATTCCTTCTAATATGTAGATGGTATGAAACACCAACAGTTTGGTTCCCATTCAAGGGTCATAAGTAAATGGTCAAATTATGTAATTTGTCTCCTCTGCTAGAGGGGTTCATGAAAATGAAATTTAATGCGTTTTGAGAGGTGAACCTGGCCTTGCTGGGGCTGGTGCACTGGTTAGAGATTATGAAGGTTTACTAGTGAAAGGTGGATCATATTTTCTAGATTTAAAATCAAACAACGGAGCAGAATGGGGAGTGGCAGTTGCTGGTTTTTCCTAGAAAGGCACTCAGGTGTAAGAGGCTTGTAGTTGAAGGTAAATCAACTTATGTTATTATGGATTTGGACAAGTTTGGATATTTGAACTAGAAGTTAAATAGCCTTCTTGAAGAGGTGCTTCCAGTGTAGTTGCTTGGAGGATGTTTTCTTTTCTCATTGCTTTTGGGAAAGCAACAGAGAAGCAGACCTATTAGCAAATTTGGGTATTGTGCAGATGCCTTTTATGTCACTTGTTAGTACCCATAAGGTCTCTTGGGAATACTTACATAAATTTACTGTTGCTGAAAGAGCTCCTTGAGAGTTCTTTTGAAAGGTGATAGTTGGCCTTTGATGGGTGTTTTATGTGTTCATTGCTATTGTCAAGTATCAGGTTTATAAAGAATTGGTCCATATCTTGTGCTGTTATGATATTGTGTGGTGGGCTTAGCATTCATTGTGGTGCATGGGGTTTGATCCTTGTGGATATGATGCTTTTGTCTTCATATATGGTGGTGGGAAGGGCTGTCGCTGTGTGTGGCTTTTGGATGTTTAGAAGGATGGCTTTTGGCTAACAATGAGGTTGATGTGTGCCTTGTTAGGTTTTTCAATAGATTGCAAGCATTCTTCTGCTGCAGGCAGGGACTCTTTCATTGGGGGAAGGTTTCTGATCATGGACTGCAAAAAGTTTTCATATGTCCAGATGCTTTTTCTTTAAATCTAGTGAAGAGTGTTCTAGGTCCTGACAATCAAGTGAACACCGGGTTGGCTTGTTCTAGGGTTTCCATTTTAGTAGAGAATGAGCTTCCATTTTTAGTGCAAAACAATGGGATATTTTACCACTTTCCTGAGGTAGTTGCAGAATATTGAAAGATTTTTGGTCATTGTTCACCTCATAAATCATCTTTCAACAACTGATTGTAAGTCAGGCTCTGCTGAAAAGGACGTTCGGGAAAAGGTCTAGGTGGACCCAGGTGGAAGGGATGGGATTTCATCCCCAATTGGGAAGTGTGATGATAAATCCAAGGCTGCCGCGGACCTGTCGGAAAAAGGGGATGAAAAGGGTAAAACGTGGTCTTCGTTGTTTGGTGTTAAGCCAAATGACAAATCATCTTTCCCCCTGTGCGCATTCTTTCTGACCCGGGGTCAGGAAAGTTTTCTATTTCTGTGCCGGATGAAATCATTGACCATAATATTGCAAAGATGGAGAATGTACTGGTCGGAAAGTTTTTGGGTCCTAGACCTAATATTGAAGTTGTAAGGGAGTTTGTTAAGAATAAATGGAAAACCAGTGGACTGGTATCGGTGGTGGTGCTTCCTAAAGGCTTTTTTGCCTTTCAGTTCACTTGCAAAGAGGATTCCAGGGCTGTCAAGAGTGGTGGCCTTTGGGTTATCGGAAAGTCTTCCTTGGCCCTGAAGAAGTGGTCTTCTAGGGTTGATCTGTCTGACTCCATTTTTGAAATAGTGCCGGTTTGGGCTAGATTGCCTGGTCTTCCTTTGGAGTATTGGAATACGGATATATTTAATGGGATTGCTAGCTCCTTTGGAGAACTCCTGTCCATTGATACAATGACTGCGGCCAGAAAGAGATTGGTCTTTGCTAGAATCTGTGTAGGGGTTTCTCAAAACACTGATCGTCCTTCTTTGATTGACATCCAATCCAAGTTGGGAGTTTGGAAGCAAGCTATTGAATTCGAGACTATACCCTTTATTTGCTTTAAATGCTGAAAGTCTGGGCACTGGGCAAAAAAGTGCTCGCTAAACAATAAAAGTGAAAAGGAGAAAGTTGCTAACCCTAAGACTGTTTGGAGGAAAAAATCTGAGGAGGAGAGGCAAATTTCTGCCCCTGGTGCGAAGGAGAATCTTGAAAGACACATTTTTGCTCCTGATCTGAAGGAGAACCATAGATGTATGCATAAGGATGCTTGCCCTAGTATAGAATGTACTAGCTCTTCAGATCCTAAGGATCCTAAATCCATGATCTCTCCACATGTGGATAGTAAGGAAGAAATTTACTTTGTGGAGGGAGCCCGGGATACTCGGAAGAAGGTTGAAATAAGCTGTGAAGAAACGGGTTTTGTCTCGCCTTCACCTTTGGTGTTGGCTGGTAGTATGAATGTGCCTGGTCTTGAGAAAATACCCATTAAGGGTTTGTCCCTGGAGATAGGAATACCTTTCCCTTCTAAAATTCCTGCTGATAGCCCTCGTTCAAAAGGGGAACAGGAACTGGAGAACGCCACTCTGAAAGTTGTGAGGGATACTTTTGATTCCCAAAGCATGAAAATGAAAACACCTAATGTTAATATTCCAAAAGCCAAGAAAGGCTTAATGGATACCCTTCCTTGGGATCAGAGGCTTTTTTCTGAGAAGGATTGGGAATCAGGAAGAGAGTTGGAAAGCCAAGATGAGTCTGAATGGGAGGAGGTTATTTCACATTCAAGGTCAAAGAAGGAAAGAAAAAAGAGGATGGACACCTCAAGTGGAATGATCACAAGAACTAGGGCCAAGGCGGATTGTGGGAATAATAAGCTAAGCCAGGGCAGGAGATCAGTAAAATGGCAAAGGGAACACGGCAGCCTTCAGGATATTGCGGATGGGATCCAAATGACCATCCCGGAGATACTTCAATCCCCAGGTAAGAAATGAAAATCATGTCTTGGAATATAAGAGGGCTAAATAGCCGTCATAAAAAGGATGTTTTGCAAAATTTTGTTAGGGACCACAAACCTGATATTCTTCTTGTTCAAGAAACAAAAATGCCTAAAGATAAAGTAGAATGCTTTAGAATTTTTCAGAATTGTGGGGCTCATGGAAATAGTTCTGTTGGTGCTTCGGGGGGAATTGTTACTTTTTGGAACAAGTTGTTTATTAGAGGTGAGCCCTTAATGGAGAATGGTAATCTTGTGGCCACTAGATTTACCCACATAAGAGACAATTTTTGCTAGATTCAATCCAATATATATGCCCCGAATTGTAAGAATGCTAGAAATTCCTTTTGGTGTGAGTTGTCTGCTTTCCGAAAGTGTTTTGCTAATGAGCACTGGGTGGTCATGGGAGACTTCAATACTCCTTTCCTGAATGATGAAAAATTTGGGGGTTCTCAAATTAACTGGGATAGCAAATCAGGCCTCTCTGACTTTATTAATAGTAATGCCCTGATAGACCTTGACCTGCAAGGTGCTTCATATACTTGGACTAATAGGAGGATTGGGCCTGATTTGATCCAAGTGAGACTTGATAGGGCCCTTGTTTCTGGTCAATGGTTTATAGACTATTTTTGTGCTTTGAGAGCTCTATCAAGGGTGGGATTTGATCATTTTCCCATTTGTCTAACGACGGATCCTACCAAGGTGAAAAAGAACTCCCCTTTCAGATTCGAAAAATTCTGGTTATCTCATCCTCGAATCTTTGAGGAAATCAGGAGATGGTGGAATATTGATATTACTGGCACAGCTATGTTTAGGATTGCAAAAAAATTAAAGTAAGTGAAATTTAATTTGAGGAGATGGAAAAAGGATGCCTTTGGGAATATCTTTGGAACTAAGACGGATATTCAGGGTAAACTCCAGGAGATCCAGGCTAAAATCCAGAAATGGGGGTACATTGATAATTACAGAGAAAAGGAAAATGATCTTCTCATTCAGTTGCATGACATCATTGCTAAAGAGGAAGTTTTTTGGCGGCAAAGATCTAGGGTGTCTTGGCTGTCTGAGGGAGATAGGAACACCAGATTTTTTCACCTGTCTGCTTCGAAACATAGGGCTGCTAATAGAATTGCTTACATTGATGTTAATGGGA
This sequence comes from Sequoia sempervirens, assembly GCA_007258455.2. Lineage (NCBI taxonomy): Eukaryota > Viridiplantae > Streptophyta > Pinopsida > Cupressales > Cupressaceae > Sequoia > Sequoia sempervirens. Next base: position 47,458,574 of record VDFB02270651.1, read on the forward strand.
CTAGGTTTGAGGAGGAAGATGATATCAAGAAACAGGCTGCTCTTTTTTTCAATAACCTTCTTTCTTGTAATGGAGAGATTGAGCCTGATGCTCAAGACTCCTTGCTTGAGGCTATACCCCAAGTAATTGGTCTTAATGAAAATTCTATGATCACTGCTATTCCTTCAAAGGCTGAAATAAGGAAAGCCGTTTTCTCTTTTGATGCAATAAAGCTCCCGGACCTGATGGGTTTCCTTTATTCTTCTTCCAAGTGTTCTGGGAAATTGTTGAGTTGGATGTCGAGAAGGCTGTCAAGGAATTCTTTGGATCAAGATGTCTTTTGAAAGAACTTAATGCTACTTTTGTGGTCCTTATTCCAAAAAAACCTGGGGCTTCGGAGTTTCAAGCTTTTCGGCCAATCAGCCTATGCAATTCTATCTATAAAATCATTTCGAAGGTCTTAACTACAAGACTGCTTTCTTTGCTTCCTCAAATGATTTCTCCGCAGCAGAATGGTTTTGTGCCAGGTAGGTACATTCTGGACTCTGTTATCACTATTCATAAGAATTTACATTCTTTAATGGTCTCGAAGACTGAAGGGTTCATTCTTAAACTGGACATTTCTAAAGCCTATGATCGGGTAGATTGGAATTTTTTATTTAAAATCCTGGTCAAGTTTGGTTTTAATAACAGAGTCATCCAGCTGATGAACCAGCTAGTTTCGACGGTTACTACTTCTGTCATTGTGAATGGGTCGCCTTCGAGGTTTTTTCAGACTGCCAGAGGTCTCAGACAGGGAGATCCTATCTCTCCTATTCTATTTACAATTTTCGCTGAGTGTTTGGGAAGAAATATTAAAAAGCTTATTGATCAAAGATCCCTTGTTGGTCTAAGACCTTCCTCTTCTCTTCTAACCTGTTCCCACCAACAATTTGTTGATGATACCATTCTCATGGGAAGATCTACTGTGACTGAAGCTAAGACTTTCAAAAGGATTCTGAATCTTTACGAATCTGCTTCTGGGCAAGTTGTTAATAGGGCTAAGAGTTCAATTTTCTTCTTCAACACTCCTGAGCATAGACAAGTTAAACTTGCTCGGATTCTTGGATGCCGGATTGAGCCTCTACCGTCAACCTATCTTGGTTTGCCTCTATGCATTAAACCCTTGGACTCATTCTGGATCTCTTTGGTTGAAAAATTCAATAAGAAGCTGTCAGGGTGGAAAGGAGCTCTTCTCAATCAAGCTGGAAAAATCCAGCTCCTCAAGGCTTCTTTGCAAAATTTACCTGTGTATGCTCTCAATTTATTTAAAATTCCTGCTAAATATGCTGAGGCTATTGAAAAAATTCAGAAAAGGTTTCTCTGGTCTGGTGTGGAGGACAAGAAGAGACTGCCACTTGTAGGTTGGGACCTGGTTTGCAGACCTAAATCGAGAGGTGGCCTAGGCTTAAGAAAAATTAAAGTGCTAAATCTGTCTCTTCTTGCTAAACAGCTCTGGAGAACTCTTACTTTGAGAGGGAAATGGCAAGATACCTTAAAAGCCAAATACTTTAGCAGCTGTGAGTCTCTTAATGATGTTATTAATTCTTCTTTCTTACCTCGTGGGTCTGTCTACTGGAATGATATGAGTAGAGGTAGAAAGTTGCTGGAAATGGGGACTGGTTGGCTTGTTGGAAAAGGAAATAATGTTAGATTTTGGGAAGATAGATGGCTTTTTAAGGATCCTTTAATCAGAAATGAGAAATTCAGTAAATGGATGAATGATTGTAAAAGGGAATTCGGGGTTTTGGTCAAAGATTACTGGAGGGATGGGGATTGGGTTGATTTGAAGACCATCAGTCTGGATCTTAGCCCTGTTCAGTCTGCCTTCAGGGCCCTAAGACTGGTTCAACACCAGGTGGATGATCTTGCTGTCTGGATAGACAATCCGTCTGACATTTTTTCAGTTTCTTCTGCTACTTCTATGTTGGTTAGTCCGCTAGAGCCTCCGCCCTTCTGGGCTAAGGCTTGGATTAATCTCTTGATTCCTAAAATCAATATTTTCTATTGGATCATGCTTCAGAATAAGATTCTCACTTTGGACAATCTTGGCAAAAGAGGAATTCAATTACCTAACAGATGCTACATGTGCAGGAATGATGCTGAGACTGTTAATCATCTTTTCCTTCATTGTCCTTTTGTTTCGCACATCTGGGGAAAAATTTTTGCGCATCTTGAAGTGGCTTGGGTTTCCCCTGCTTCGGTCGAAGACTTTTTCTTGCAATGGAAAGCTCCATCAAAAAACCCTTTTGTGCGTAGGCTCTGGTCTTTTGTTCTACCTTTTGTGTCATGGAGTATTTGGAAGGAAAGGAACAACAGAGTGTTTAGGGAAAAAGAGAAGTCGGAGGGGGACTTGTATGAAAAAATTGTTAGGGCAATAAAGGAAAATTTATCTTTAATCCCTAGAAAAATGGTTAATAAAGCTACTTGGTCTCCTTTTGATATTGCTACTGCTGAAAAGTGGAATTCAAAATTAGTAGCTTTAAATGTCCCCACGCCGGACTTTTGTGGGAGGGAGAATGCTAGGTGGACTTTGCCGCCTTTGGGTTGGTTGAAAGTCAATTTTGATGGTGCTGCTAAAGGCAACCCTGGGAAAGCTGGCAGTGGGTGTGTATTAAGGGACAATACGGGGGCTTTTATTGTGGCTTTTGCTGTGGACATCGGCACCCAAATTAATCATGTTGCGGAAGTTGTTGGGGCTTATCACGCGGTTAACTTGGCTTTTAAGATGAATACGAAATGTCTTTGGTTGGAGGGTGATTCTAAGAATATAATAAATTGCATTCTTGGGCTTACCCCTCTTTCGTGGACCATCAAAAAGTGGATCAAAGATACAATTGCCTTATTAAGTAAATTTGACAAAGTGAAAGTTTCCCACGCCTATAGAGAAGCCAATAAGGTGGCTGATTACTTTGCCAATGAAGGGGTTAAGAAGGGCGGGGAAAACACGTGGAGGAAGAATGATTACCTCCATTCTGAGGTGAAAGCGCTAATTTATTATGATTCAATGCATGGAAGAGAAGTTTGTCTTCGCCATGATGAAGTGGATAAAGATTAGGTATGTCGATTTCATTAGATTTGATGGGACCGACGTCATTTTCTTTTTCAAGAAGAGTTTCCGGCACGCTTTCTGGGTGTCTGGTAAAATATGCTTAAACGAGACCCAGAGCAACTGTAGGGTATGGTATAACAGAGCTTTGAAGATGGGGGAGAGAGAAAACGTGTTGAGCCGAGCTGCTTTCAAGAGCACAGAAAGAATGCTAAAGCTTGGGAAAAAATTGAAAAGGGAGGTTTAGTCCCGTTTTTGGAAAAGCTCCATGGTACTGACGAGATGGTGCTGGACTATTTCGCCAAAAACTGGAAAAATGGTGAGATTGTGTTGTTTGGCAGGAGTGTTAAGCTGAATGAGCAAATCATTGGTGAGATTACTGGTCTTTCGACTGAGGGTGTGAAATTTTATAGGGACCGTCGGTTCTCTGATGAAGTGGTCATCAGATTTCCTAAAAAAGATAAGGAGAAGGCTAAGCTGGTTAAGGTTGCCAATAGCTACTTTGATGTGGAGTCCATTAAATCAATCTGGAGGAAAGTTTTAAGAGTCATTATGGAGTACATCATGGTTGATGGGCGCTTCACCAGGGCGTATGGTTATCACTTTGCCATTTTGAACCACTTTCGTCACAAGGTTCGTATCTCTTTGCCTTTTTATTTATTCTCTTCTCTGAAGAATTGCTTTGATGAAGTTGAAAGAAACCCTAGGCAGATTTCTATTATTCACCCTGGTCTTGTCAGGCTCATCTTTGAGCATTATCAAAATTTACCTGCTTTGCCTAAAATTGTTGATGTTGGGGATTTGGATGATGAGGATACGGAAAGTAGCAGGGAGAACGATCCCCTGGCCCCTCTTGCTTTTGCCCTTGTTGGGTCTAAAACCACTGTTCCCCAGTCCCTTTCTTGTCGGAATGTCCTTTTGGGTTCTGCTCCGTCTTCTTGTCCTAATCTGCAGCCCTCGCCTGATTGCCCTATCCCGGGTTTTGCTTCGCCGTCTTGTCTTAATCCTCAGCCGTCTCCCGGTTGCTCTACCTCGGGTTTGGTCTCTGGTTTTAAAGGTACCTCGGTTACGAAATTGGTCTCGTACTCTGGGAATTCTATGGAAATTCATTCTGATAAACCTATGGTCAGTAAAGAGTCGGCCCCTAGTGCCCCTACGTCTGGAAGATTTGTGAATGCCCCTAAAAACTCCCCTAATCAGGGCGAAATTAATTATGCCCTGAATAACCTCAGGCCTGAGGACATAATGAGGGTGGCAGAAAAAAGTACTGATGGCCTTCTCACTGTTCTTAAGTGGACTCAGAAGGAAGTTTGTGATTTGATTGGCCGTAATAGAGATCTCAGCAACAGATTCATGGAACTGGAGCAGAAGATTAGCTGGAGTTGTAATGAGAATGAGGGACAGGACACCCCCTTACCGGGGAAAAGACAACAGGTGCAGGAGGAAAGATTGACTAGGTTGGAGTGCAATATGTCCAAGATTGGCCAAAATATCAGGGCCACTATGGAGAATAATCATAAAATTGCCAGGCACAACGCCATTATCATCAATGCTATGGTGGAAAAGTTAGAAAAAAATCAAAAGGGCTCGCTGGTTGTGGACTTGGATGCAGACAGAGGTTGTAGCAGATCTGTTGTTGAAGGGATTTTGACTCGCACCTGGGCTAATACGAAGAGGAAGGCCCCTGCTTCTCCACACATGGTTCAAATCCTCAAGCAGGGGTTACAAGATATGAGTGAAGCTGAAAAGGAAGCCGAGGAGTTGATGAACACCTTGGAGTAGTGTTGTTGTGGTCGTTTCTGGCTTTTTGGCGGTCCTTTTTTTGGACCCTGTTGTCTCTTTTTGTTGTCGTTTCCTTTTTGGGACAGCTGTCTGTTTGTTCGAACTTTTTATGCTCTATCTTTGTTTGTTTTAGCACAGCTTGGTTTTAGGTCCCTGTAAAAGAGCTTTATTTTTCCTTTTCAAACCGAATTGAACAAGACAACTTTTAAATCTCATTTTGGTGCTTTAAAATGAATCAAAATCATTGCTTTATGGACTTAAAATGAACATGTGCAACTTTGTTTTGTGATTACTTAGTCAAACTAATGCCATTGAAAAGATGTATGCGCTTCTCTCGCACCTCACGGTGATTTTGAGAATCAAAAGGATTTTTGATGGTCTTAGGGTGCGATAAAGTGATCGCCTCCACACTTCATTTTGGAACTAAAATTGAACAAAAAAAACTTTGCAAGTGTGAGTAGACCTATTGCATATGTTCTTCCTTTGTTTCTAAAAAAGGTTGATCAAACTATGAATATGTTTTCTCACCTTTTTTTTATCCTAGAGGGCCTTCCTTGGGGAAAAAGTACTCACCCAAGGGAACAATTGAACCTGTAACACTCTAAAGCCAAGAGTATTTCCAATTGGGATATAAATGTGGGTATTGGAATAAATGCCAGTATCACATGGTTGACTCTGATGAGACAGGTAGCAATGGTTTCTCACCACATTTTATCAACTCCTACAAATGAAAAGTTTGAATTAAAACCCTTGTTGTAGAAAGGCCAAAATCCCTATCTATGTGTTGGCACAAGAACGGTCATTCTGAAGCCTCCCCACACTTTTATGGTCTTTAGTAGAAATGGAAAGCATGCCATGCCCAAGTTTCATGGGTGTTGATGCTTGGTTGCCCCATATAAGTGAGTGTCATGGAGGGGAGCCAGTGGGGTCAAACATCTAACCATTTGCTAAAGATAAGCGTAGTTAGACTTGTCTAAGTGGGGAATCAACAAATATAGTCTTTCATATCCATAAGGTTGTGCTTGTTCTTGGTTACAAAACACATTTCCTGATTGAAAACATTGGAAAACCACCATTCAACATGAACATCAAACCTTAAACCCTTTAGGGCAAGCAAATATCCTTGAATGAATTCACATGCCATTGCTTGCCCTTGGGATTCTCATCCTTAGAGGCTTCTAAGAATTTGGATTTCATCTCAATTTTATCCTACTAAGGTCAACATTAGGAAAAAATTTCCTTGATTTTCTAGATTTCCAAATAATGGACATTGTGGAATGAAAAGGAATTGATACATATACATCTAGTTTCAAACCTAATCAAGAGGATGTTTGTGGTAAAAAGAATCCATTAACCAAAGATTAAATCAATTGGACCCCACACATGTGCTTGTGTATCTTTTGATCATATGGTTTTCATGAAAGCATTGGTCTTTTGGTTTTGAACTACTCTTAGAGAAAAGCATGTTCTTCACTATGGGTATGTGCAGGATCATCATGGAAAAAACAAGGCCCTTAAGTGGCAAAAAATTCAGAAAAATCAGAGTTAGGCAACTTGAAGTAAAAAATTGAATAAGATATATATATTATTTCAAAAATATGTAAGAATTGAATCTGTAGCAAATTGAATGTAGTTTCTAAACTACTAGGTTTATTTTTTTTTAAATGTATTTGGTGAAAATTTGAAATTTCAATGCACTAGTAGTTAAATTTTAGGGAAAAAATAAGAAGTAGGTGTTTGTCTAACCACCCTAACCACAATAAAATTATAATATATTTTTATAAAATTTTAGATATAAGTAGAGGACTCATGTACTAATGTGATGCATATTTTTTTGAAATTTTTTCCAAGTAAATAATTAATTATGGTTTTTGGTACAATTTTTTTAAAAAATATATAAAAAACTCTAATAATAGAGCCACCTTAGCGTGATTCAAAACTTCATTAAATTCATTTCTTATTTTTAAATCCTATAGTATATGAAGCATAGAGATGTGACATGTTTGATTCAAAAATGTGATCTTTGTTTCAAGAAGCTATAAATGTTTCAATCAGCCTATTAATGAGGACTTTTGTCATAATTCAAATGAAAATTTATATTGGTGGAAGCTAAGAATCTCCTTTAAAACCCTTTTTAGATTTCATCAATTTTTGGAGTAGAAAAAGTCATCGACCACATATCCACTACAAATACCCATCATATTGCGGTTTGGCACATCATGATCCACACATACCTATCTTGGTCTTGTAAACAAGTTTCTCCTTAGGTTCATTAAGGATTAAATCAAACACTTCATCCACCCCTAACATTTATCATCTCCATCCCACAAAAGAGCTTTGAAAACATCATTCTAGACTTGGGTAAATTATCAAAATCAAAATCACCTTGTTTAGTTAGGTGTATGGGAATGCATCCTTTCTCATACATTTAATTGAATTAGCAATCCATTGAATAATTTCATCCTAAGATCTCATCATTGGTCCTAAACACCTTAGAGGTCAACAAGGTCAAAACACAAGAGGAACATGGAATATAAACTTGATCCAAGCATCATGAGTAATCCAAGTCAACTAAACTTTTGAAGCCTTACAATACTGATTGATTATCAAAACTCACATTTATACAATTCGTACGCAGGATCATTATCTCCTACGAACCACAATGATACAAGTGTGAGTATGCCTAGTCAAAATATTGGAACACCTTTCCCAATGGTAGATTTAAATCCAAGTCCAAAACTACAAATCTATCAACCAAACACCCAATGCATGAGTCCTCCATAAATGAACAACATTATCCCATCAAATCCCTACATGCCAAATATGAATGTACCAAGTACAACTTTACCAAACATGAACATTTTGAATCCAAACTTGGTGAAATTTTGGATAGATATGTTTTGAAAATCACACAAATGTTGTTCAAAGTCCAAAAATGATGATAACGACTCCATGTATTGATCCAAGTCAAGGTAACACCATGCAAAATCAAAGTTACCTAAATCAAGGCAATGCGATTCCCAACCACAAAAATGTTCAATTTCAACCTATCATGCCAATCTAAGTGTCATACCAAATCATAACTTTGTCCAAAATCAAACACCACAAGTACACACTCCAAATCTGCTTAAACAAAAGCCAAAATCAACTATATCAAAGGTGCCAAGATCAAAATAACGAGAAAGTTTTACTAGAACAAATTGCTTCACTTGAAAAACTAACAGAAGCCTTGAAACAAGAGATATTTTTACTCCAAAAACAATGTATTGTACCATTGATTGAACCATGTCATCAAAGCAAAGAGTTATGTCTACAACCACATCATGAACAATATCTCCAATATCGAGAAGTTGGATATCAAGATCAACAAAAAATCCAACCCCCACATCTCCAAGATCAATCACTACAAGGTCAATTCAAAGTGCAAATCTCACAAGGGAACAAATAAAAATACACACCACTTGGGAGACCAATCGAATCAATCGTGCAACAATTGGTACAAGAAAATCTCATCAAGCTCCCAGTCTATGGGAACTATCAAGAACCCCTAGTTAAACCACTAGGGTATAACGAGGAGCACCATTGTGATTTTCACAAAACAAAGGAACACACAACATCAAGTTGTATTCAACTCAAAAATTTCATCCAAGACCTCATTGATCAAAAGATAATCACTATTGGGGATAACGATGAACATTCAACCACTGGTGATAGCATTGACAATCTCCCCACCATAATTTCTGAAAGAAATGATCAAGATCTATCCATCAAAGAGAACATTGAAATGTTTCTATCTCATCTGAAGATCGAATCAACATAGGTCAAGAGTCACTTTTCAATCATGATCAAAATCCACCAATAATACCCGACAATGATCCAATTCAAGAAATGTCAACATCACTTGACTCTATGGTTGAAGACATTGACAATCTCTCCGCCACAATTGTTGAAACAATGTTCAAAATCTCTCCATTAATGAACACATTCGAAATGTTTCTACCCCATCTAAGGATCAACTCACCATACATGAAGAGCCACTTTTTAGTTATCTATTTCAAGTAGTGTTAGAATTATTTGATCCCATTGACATAATCTATGATCCATGGACCAATGACCATGTTGAAAATGTCTCTACATCACCTGATGAGTTAGAGGACATATCTCAAGAATTTATTTCAAAGCATGATCAACATCTCTCACCAAAGTCTAGCAATGGTCCTTTCCAAGACATATTGACATCCTTCGACCTCATGATTTCTGATATAGAAGGAATCTTCAACTCAACACTTAATCCAAATTCACTAAAAAGATCAAGAGGATATTGAACCACTTATTATGCCTAATGATGTTTTCCAAGAACCCTTTGTCAGAAATCCATCCTTTGAAACTGACCCATGTCAAGTACTTGATCCAAAGCATGTCGAAAGCAATCCCAAAATTAATCAAGATCAAGAATTCGTATCTCCAAGATACTATAATGATCTAATGGACACTCTCTTATCTATAAAAGATGTCACAAATTATGATCATGTCCATGTAACACATACTCCTCCATCTACCCATGAGATGCTTGCTATGGATGGACACGTAGATGATCTTCATTCAAAACAAGACTCCTCTACTCCTGACATTATTACACAAAAAGAGAAGGTTATCAATTCCTACAATCAAACTGAGTTGTCAACATCATGATAAGATATATCCCAAATTTAGACTAAGGACATCATGTATGAAGATATCTAGCATTATTCACTCAAGGAAACTGGTCAAATAGAATAGGATATTCTGGAGTCAATAGAGCATCCAATCAAAATAACATCATCTGTAGTGGTCATTTATCAGAGAATGCATTCTAAACAAGAGCTCTTAGAATAGGCGGAATCAAATCATGAAGGTACTACTTCCACAATACTAGGGGAAACTTTGTATCATGAAAATTCCAACATAGGGAGCATGAATAATCCTTATGATGAAACCAATGCCAATACTACAACTAGCCACATCATGAATCTTCATCCACCCATCATCCCATCCATGAATTGGTACCAACATCAAAAGAAAGATTTGAATCAAAGCACAATGAACGTTATCAAAGAAAGATAAGCTGAGAAGCATAATGGAAAAATCAAATACGCATGGATACCAAAGCATACAAAGAAATGTTATCCCTATCAAAGTCCATTAGTCAAAGAAACTATGGGGAAAAATTAGAAAGGGAAAATTATCCATCAAAGATGTCCACAAAAGCAAAAGAAGGATTTTCAAGCAACATACATAGTGTATCAAGTAGTTGGTCCTAATTCCATGCACACTTTTATATCCACCCATCATTGCTCATCTTCCCAAGTTTGGAGAGTTAAAGGTTCCAAACTGTCAACCAATCCATCTTTTATCCCTAAACACACTCCATCCATGCATCGACGCATGATATCCAATTCTTAAATTGACCATGTATTGGCAATGACCCTTCATCATAAGGATTCTAAAGGAACTTTATCGTGATGTGCACACAAAGACAAAGTTAACTTTGGTATTGATAAAGCAGATCAAGAATCCCAAAAGTTGCATTCAAGTGCACGTATCTTAGCAAAGCAACTTCTTCAAGCAGGATATCAATGGCACATTATGATAGGGGTGTAGATGGTGAAATATGTAAATTGCTAAAAACCTAACACATACATTAGCATGGTTATTGGTTAAAACAAAGCATATATTCAAACATCTCTATGAAATAATCTAACATGTTTCATATTGCAAAAAAATAAACAATGAAACCAAGAAAAATCACATGAAAACATGATGCAAATTCTATCTCATAGTGGATTGGTGCTTCTTCGATGTGGAAAGAAGCCCTTTCCCAATCCTTTGCTCAACTCCATGATGAAAATGATATGAAAATTCTATGAAGATTGTGAAGTTGTGGAGAGAGATACTAAGATTGTGGAGGACTGATACAATAGAGAAGCTCTTTTTTTATAGCCAACAATGATAAAAGAATGCCAAACATGGAGGATGTGGGACTAAAAACCAACCAATGGAAATATGCCACTTGTACAAATGTGAGAGGTTGAGGTATGAGCACATTTCGGTCAATGTGCCAAAGAGGGGGAGATTTGAAATTTGAATTTGATGACATGATATGTTAAATGCCAAGTTTGAACTTTGCAAAAGACATGTAATACCTCTTAAATGATTTGTTGGATGTACATGTCAACTTGGGGGGAGATTCAAAATTGGAAGAATATTCTCTTTTTATGCCAAGTTGAAAGAAAATGATGAATTAATAAATCAATAAATTGATTTATTTGTGCAAGTGGGAAAAGCTAGAGGATATGATGGGTGATTAGGACTAGCATTAATCATGGATTTGATTAATTAAGATGAGGATTAGGGGTTTTGTCCCATTTGACTTAGACTTAGGGATTTAACTAAATGAAAGGGGGATGAAAGGTGATTTCAGACTTGATTAAATAAATATTTGATTTATTTAATCAAAGAGGATGTTGTTAGGCTTAAATTAAATAAAGTTAATTTATTCAATTTAAATGGATGACCTTAGGAGATTAATCAATTAAAATTGGTTTATTTAATTGACAAGTGAATACGATTATGCATGATGTCAATTTTACATGTCTACATTTTTCCCCTCTTTGAAGCAATGTACTTGATGCATTGATTCAAAGAATAAACTTGCCACGATCAAAATTGAAAAAAATATGTTTTTTTTGGATGCCCCAGCGAAAAGAACATAGGTACATTTCCCCTTTGAGAGATTGAGCAAAAAGATTCAATTTGAGGGTTGATCTTGCAATAAAGAGGTTCAAGAAAGACATATGGATGGTTATGATGATGATGCAAATGATATGGTTTTAAGATGCTTAGAATAACCAATCTATATTATCCTAAACAACTTAAATGATGATATAATGCATGTGATGGATGATGTGATATGCTATGATTATGAGATTTATGTATGCTAATGATTTGTGAATGCAAAATGGATGCAAGATGGGTGCATCAGTGATGTTATGTTAGTGCAGAGAGAAGAAAGAAGAAATGAGATGATGACAAGAGGATCCAACAAGTCCATGATCTGACAAGACTTTATTAGAGATGATGATGAATGATTTTCTTATCAAGAATTGAGATTTTAAAATGGCTACTTACCTTATGTTTGATTACACATGTAGATACGATGCATCAAGGTATAAAGAACCAAGATGGTGTTGCACCTAGTGCGATGGAATTTGACTCGACAAATAGATATTAGAATTCTTGTTCACACTTGACATACGGAAACCTTGCTAGGATGTACCTAACAAAGAAAGTATTCACCAAGTTATATTACAAGAATGTCCAACAAGCACAATAGACAAAAGGATAATGATGGATGCACCATTCCTTTCTCTCGAAATCCTTTGTTTAGATATCATTGAGAGGTCCTTGGAATGAGTGCAATAAGATAAATCAAAAGAGAAGATCAAGTAAAAAAACAAGTCAATGTTCTTCATACCTCCAACCAAAGGGATGTGTTTTGATAGGATAAGAATCCAAAGTGATTTCCAAAATGATGCCCATTGTCAGAACGATATATTCTAGGACATGCATTGTATAGGATGATGATGGGTTGATAAGTTGTTTGACAAGATATTGATATAAAATCGATTGACATGGGTGTGTGTAGGATCATGATGGGCCAAAAAGTGGCAATATGATGGGTATGTGGCTGACAACTTTTTTTTTACCCAAAATTGATGAAACGAAAAGGGTTTTTAAAGGAGATTCTCATATTTCCACCAATATAAATTATGCTTTACTTTGAATTTAACAAGTAATTATTATTCATTTTCTATTTGAATTACGATTAAATTCATGATTGATAGGCTGATTGAAAAACATCTATAGGTTTAAAACAGTATCACATTTTTTGAATCCAAAACATGCGTCACATTCTATGCTTTGAATAATATAGGATTAAAAAAAGAAATATTGAATTTCATGAAGTTTTGTACAAGTTAAGGTGGTCAAACATACGCGTTTTTATATTTTTTTAAAGTTGTAATAAAAAATTCATAATTAATTATTTACTTGGAAAAAAATTACAAAAAAATATGCATCACATTGGGACATCAGTCCTCTACTTATATCTAAAATCTTATAAAAATATATAATCATTTTATTGTGGTTAAGGTGGTCAGATAGACACCTACTTTTTTATTTTTTCCCTAAAATTTATGTACTACTCCATTGAAATTTTAAATTTTCACCAAATAGATTTTTTTTTTGAAACAACCTAGTAGTTTAGAAACTAGATTCAATTTGCTATAGATTCTATTCATACATATTTTTGAAATAATATAGATAACTAATTCAAATTTTTACATCAAGTTTCCCAACTCTGATTTTTCTGAATTTTTTGCCACTTAAGGGCCTGTTTTTTCCATGATGATCCTACACATACCCACATGTTTGAAAATGATCAAGAGTTTGATTTTACGTTTAAAAGTTTGTTGTTTTGATTTTGATTTTGTGTTTGAAGTTTGCTTTTGTTGATTGTTGTGATTTTTTTTGTTTGTGTTGCCAAAGGATGAAGGTGACAATCAATTTATTATGGATGACTGATTATTTCAAGTGAAAGTGAGATGGGGAATGAGGATGGATTTTCAAATATTTGGATTTTTTAGCGTTTTGGAATGTTTGAGGCTATTTTTTGGTGTTTTCAGTTTTACAAATGTTTTGATTTTTTTTATTTTGAATGTTTGGGGTTTGAGATTTATAGTAGAACGGATTTTGTGTTTTTTAATGTTTTGTGTCTTTCAAATGTTTGTCTTTTGTGTTTTGAATGTTTTGGATTTGATGTTTTGAATGTTTTGGATTTTGATGTCTCAGGGGTTGATCAAAGGTGTATATGCATATTTGAAACTTAGAGATGGCGTGAGGTTGAGATGCCATTTTAGTTTTTGTTTTTATGCATTTTTTTGGATTTTGATATATTTTGGATGCTTTTGGGATTTTGATATGATTTTCTAATGTTTTTGGATTTTCCGCATGATTTTGACAATTTGGATATGGGTGTATGTGATGATATCAGTGATCTATTTTGGGGTTTTTTTGAAAATGAAGCTAGGGTTGATGGATTGATAACATTATTGAGGATACACAACAATGCAAGGATAGTGTTAAGTAACACAAGGATTAGGATGGATATCCTGAGATGATGAGGGATTCATGGATTGATGATGATAACATTGTTGAGGATGCACAATAATGCAAGGATTTGGTTTGTCGAGATTGATGATGATAACATTGTTGAGGATCCACAATAATGCAAGGATAGTGTTAAGCAACACAATGATATCCTAAGATGATGATTTTTTTATTAGATTTGATTAATCACGATTGAAGAAGCTTGATTTGGAACAAAAGTTGTTCGAATGATTTGATGTGATGTTTGAAGTGTAAATTAGATGCGACTGATAGTGATTGTTTAGATTGGTGTTCGATGAAAGATGTTCAGCATGATAAGGAATGTCTTCTTGTCAAAATGTGCCATGGGCTAGTAATTTGGAATCTTTGTCACAAATGTTTTGACCAATTTGATTTCACGTTTGCCAATGTTAAGGCACCACATAAGTTTGAGGATATAAATCAAGATTTATTCTCGAAGTAGGATGTACATATTTTCCCCCAGTGTCTAGCAATGTATGGATTGCCATGGTTGGATGCTTGGATAGGTGTGTGGATGGATGGATATGGTAAGCACACAAAGGATGCCAAGGATTATCTTGCAATAAGATAAGGTGTTTGAATAGAGTATTCTCAATTGGATAATGCTTCATGGCTCAGATAATGGTGCATAGGATAAGATCAATGGAAATGGGTCATGTCAAGATGTTTACCATTAATAAGAATAAAGTGTGCATTGAACTTCATCAGGATCAAGATAATATGGAAGACAGATGGAAATGGGTTGGATAACTAGTTCATGGATGACTGGGTTTATTATGGCTGAGATGGATGGAATGCTAGATTTATTATGGATGGGATGAGATGTTTTCACCTAAAGTGGTGCATGTAGATGGTTGATTCTACACATGATGCATATTTGCTAGGTTTTTATCATGACACCTATCCAAGCACCACAGTAGTGCTTTTCACTAGAGGATGACTTTTATCTAACCCTTTTTCTAATTTTTTTGGATTTTCATATTTTTTAATTTTTTAGTTTTTCTGAAAGATTTTAAACTCATGCTAAACCATCTGGTGGTGTCGATGTAGATTCTTCTCTCATAATGTTTCATCGATAGCCTACTTGAATATGTTTCTTTGCTAAGATACGTGCACTTGAATACAACTTTTGAGATTATTGATCTGCTTTGTTGATATCAAAGTTAACTTTGTCTTTGTGCGTACATCGCAATAGAGTGCCTTCAAAATCTTTATGATGAAGGGTCATTGCCAATACTTGGTCAATTTGAGAATTGGATATCATGTGTGGAGGCGTGGATGGAGTGTGTTTAGGGATAAAAGATGGATTGGTTGACAATTTGGAACCTTTGACTCTCTAAACTTGGGAAGATAAGCAATGATGGGTGGATACAGAAGTATGCATGGAATTCTGACCAATTGCTTGATACACTTTGTACATCGCTTGAAAGTATTTCTTTTCCTTTTGTGGACATCTTTGATGGATACTTTTCCCTTTTTCATTTTTCCCTATAGTTTCTTTGACCGATGGAGTTTGATAGGGATAATATTTCATTGTATTTTTTGGTATCCATGTGTATTTGATTTGTCAATCATGGTTTTTTTCTTTTCCTTTGATAACGTTCTTTGTGCTTTGATTCAAATATTTCTTTTGATGTTAGTCCCAATTCATGAATGGGGTGATCGGTGGATGAAGATTCATGACATGCCTGGTTCTAGTATTGACACTAGTTTCATCATAAGGACTCTTTCTGCTCCCTATGTTGATGTTTGCTTGAGACATAGTTGCCCCTAGTATGGTGGTACTATTGCCTTCATGCTTTGATTCTTCTTGTTTTGAGAGCTCTTTTTTAGAATGCATTCTCTGATAAATGACCACCACAGATGATGTTATTGGAATTTGCTACTTTGTTAACTCTAAAATATCCTATTCTATTTGACATGTTTCCTTGAGTGGATAATGTTGGATATCTTTATACATGTTTTCCTCAATCTAAATTTGGGATATATCTGATCCTGATGTTGACAACTCAGTTTGACTATAGGAATCAATAACCTGCTCTATTTTTGTAATAATGTCAGGAGTAATGAAATCTTGTTCTGGAGG
Source organism: Sequoia sempervirens (assembly GCA_007258455.2). Taxonomy (NCBI): domain Eukaryota; kingdom Viridiplantae; phylum Streptophyta; class Pinopsida; order Cupressales; family Cupressaceae; genus Sequoia; species Sequoia sempervirens. Next base: position 47,474,737 of record VDFB02270651.1, read on the forward strand.
AAGATAATCTACGTGTCCATCGAAAGAAAGCATATCATGGGTAGATGGAGGAGTATCTGTTATGTGAATATGATCATCTTGTATAGATAGGAGAGTGTCCATTAGACCATTGTAGTAGCTTGGAGATACAAATTCTTGATCTTGAATGATTTCAGAATCGCTTTTGACACAATTTGGATCAAGTTTTTGACATGGGTCAGTTTCAAAGGATGGATTTCTTTCAAAGGGTTCCTGGATATCATCATTAGTCATGGTAAGTGGTTCAATATCCTCTTGATATTTGAGTGGACTTAGATCAAGTGTGGAGTTGAGGATTCTTTCAGTATATGTAACCATGAGGTCAAAGGGGGTCAACATGTCTTGGAAAGGACAATTGCTAGACCTTGGTGAAAGATGTTGATCATGCTTTGTGATAAATTCTTGAGATATGCTCTCTAACTCATAAGATGATGTAGACATTTTCAATAAGATCATTGGTCGATGGATTGTAAATTATGTCAATGGGATCAAATAATTCTAACAATCCTTGAAATAGATCACTAAAAAGTGGCTCCTAATGTATGGTGAGTTGGTCATCGAATGAGGTGGAAACATCTTCAATGTGATTTTGATGGATAGGTTTTGAACATTGTTTTCGACAATTGGGGTAGAGAGATTGTGAATTTCTTCAACCATAGGGTCAAGTGATGTTGACATTTCCCAAATTGGATCATTGTTGAGTATTGTTGGTAGATTTTGATCATGATCAAAAAGTGACTCTTGATGTATGTTGTTTTGATCTTCAGATGAGGTAGACACTGTAACACCACAAATCTGCATATTTATCCTCTTTCATGGAATATTAGCATGAAGTTAGTTAAAAGAAAACAAACCAAGAGGTATTCTTTATGAAATAATCACTTATGCTCTTCAAATATAACAAAACAAACTAGTTAAAATCCTAAGAAACAAGGTGAATAATCTATTCCATAGTGGATTGGTGCTATTGTAGAAAATATCCCTTTCCCAATCCTTGCTTAAGCTAAATGATATGATGCTATGAAGATGATGATAAGATGGGAAAAATCAGTTCTCAAGGAGAGTGACTTTGCATATGATTTGAGGATGAAATTGTGGAGGATTTGCTTGAGGATGAAGCCTCTATGTAAATATTTTCAAATGCTAAGAGTGCCAAACATGGAGGATGTGGGACTAAGATCAAGCCAATAGGAAGAGGCCACTTGTCAAGTGGTGATTGGTTGATGCATGTGCAAGATTTGGGGAATGTGCCCAAGATGGGGGAAATTTGAATTCAAATTTGTGATATAAATGTTGAGTTTGACTTGTGCAAGGGACATGTAAGAGCCATGTAAGAGCTCATAAATGACTTGTTGGATGTACATTTCAACTTTCCTTTTGAATTCAAACCTGATGGAATATTCCTCATGGATGCCATGTTGAGTGAAAATGAGGGTTTTTTAATAAATCAATAAATTGATTTATTTGTGCAAGTGGAGATATCTAGAGAATGCAAGTGGGTAAGATTAGCTTTTAATCATGGTTAATTAAATTAAAGATGATTAGGTTAGTTTGACTTTTAGGACTTGGATATTTGATTTATTTAAATCAGAAAATGATGGAATATGATTTGGGATTTAATTTAAAAAGATGTTTGATTTATTAAAAGGTTGATGATAATGTTTATATGATTTTAAATAAATGACCTAATGATGGAATCTAGTTTAGTTTAAAATGAATTAACCTAATCGAATGCAGAATGTTAATTTTGCATGTCTACATTTTTCCCCTCTTTGAAGCAATGTACTTGTTGCATTGGTTCAAAGAATAATCTTGCCGTGATCAAAATTCAAAAAATTCTTGATTTTTCGGATGCCCCAGTGGAAAGAAGTACATTGGTACATTTCCCCCTCGAGAGATTAAGCGAAAAGATTCAATTTGAGGGTCAATTTCATGATAAAGAGGTTCAAAATGGATGGTTATGGACGATGATGTAAATTAACTTATTTCAGGATGCTTAGAATAACAAATCTACATTGTCCTAAACAACTTAAATGATGATATGATATGAGATGGATGAGATTGATGATGTGATATGCTATGATTATGTGATGGATGATTTATGCAGATGCTTAGACTAACAGATCTATATTATGATGATGATTATGCATGTGAGATGATATGCATAATATTGATGATTTATGGATGTAAGATGAATGCATAATGGATGCATGATGGATGTATTGGTGATGATGATTAACTATGCATGTTGTGATGTTAGTGTGGAAAATGAAGAAATTAGATGATGACAAGAGGATCCAACAAGCCAACATTATGAGAGATGATGATGAGAAATGGATGATTTTCTTATCAAGGATTGGGATTTTAAAAGGGTCACTTACTTTATGTTTGATAACACACCTAAGCACAATGCATCAAGGTATAAAGGACCAGGATGATGTTGTACTTAGTGTGATGGAAATTAACTCAAAAAATAGATAGGAGTATTCATGTTCACACCTGACATATGAAAGCCTTGCTAGGATGCACTTTAGAAGTTTCAAAACATCTCGGACCAAAACATGAAAAGGTATAACCAATCAATGTAATAGTCAACAAGCTATCCAAAACATCCTCTATACATATCTAACAAAGAAAATATTCACCAAGTTATTTTACAAGAACGTCCAACAAGCACAACAAACAAAATAATAATGATTGTTGCCCCATTCCTATCTCTCTAAATCCTTCGTTCGGATATCATCGAGAGGTCCTTGGACTGAGTGCAATAAGATAAGTCAAAAGAAAAAGACAAAGCACACAAACAAGTTGATATTTTTCAATACTGCTAACCAAAAGGGAATGTGTTTTTAAGGATAAGAACCAAAAATTATTGCCAAAAGATAATGCCCATTGTAGGAAGGATACATCCTAGGACATGTTAGTGGATGGCGGCACGTCATTTCGTTTATCCAAAGTGTTCTTTCTGATAAATAATGCCCCTTGTAGGAAGGATTCGTCCTAGGACATGATGTTATTAGATGATTGATATGGGACTATTTGGATGATGGACTATCGACACAAAGAATTGACCAACTTGTTTACGTACTTACTTAGACTTGAGACTTGACACTTTTGAGTTTTAACATTTAACCTGCTAGACTTGTTTCTAATTGTTTCACCAAAGGTTGAGGATGACGATCAGTTTATTATGAGTGGTGTTTATTGCGGGTGCAAGCGAGATGAGGTGGATGGATTTTTTCAAATATTTGGATGTTTTTGATGTTTTGCAATGTTTTGAGGCTGTTTTTGCTATTTTTTCAAGATTTTACAAATGTTTTGTTTTTCAAAATTTTAAATGTTTTTGGGATTTTCTAAGATTTTGACCAAGGAACTAACCTAAAGACCTATCCTAGGGGCCTCAGGGGCTAATCAATAGATTAGCCTTGCCTACGTTATACATGCAGAGACCACGTAGTTCGATTGACAACTTGACCAATTTACAAATGAAGATATACATGATGAAATGTCAGTTTATTATGACAGACTCCTATAAGACTGACCTAAATGTCTCAGGGGATGATCAAAGATCAACCTGGCCTATGTTCAAGCTCAGAGACGACGTAGTTCGACAAGACAACCTTGTTTTCGACTTTTTGACCTGTTTTTGGATTTTGATATGTTTTGAATGTTTTTGGATTTTTTGATTTTCTGATGTTTTTGGATTTTCTGATTTTCAAATGTTTTTGGATTTTTTTGATTTTCTGATATTTTGAGGACTTTAAGAATATACACGAATCCGATCTGATGAGAATGTGCCCTAGGATGATGTAATAGACTACTCCAATAAAGGCAGGACAAACTAACCTTGAGGATGGGCCAAGGAGTACTAGGAGGGATCATGATACGAACACATGACCAAGCTATGGTGTGGATGCGAGTGGATGAGTGATGGATGGAGACCTGAATGTGATGGATGATGGAAGCGAAATGGATGGATGATTCTGAACAAGCCCTCCTTCTAGCTCCAAATGTAACACCACAAATTTGCATCTTTATCCTATTTAATGGAATATCAACATGAAGTTAGTTAAAAGAAAACAAACCAAGAGGTATTCTTTATGAAATAATCACCTATGCTCTTCAAATATAACAAAACAAACTAGTTAAAATCCTAAGAAACATGGTGAATAATCTATTCCATAGTGGATTGGTGCTATTGTAGAAAATAGCCCTTTCCCAATCCTTGCTTAAGCTAAATGATATGATGCTATGAAGATGATGATAAGATGGGAAAAATCAGTTCTCAAGGAGAGTGACTTTGCATATGATTTGAGGATGAAATTGTGGAGGATTTGCTTGAGGATGAAGCCTCTATTTAAAGATTTTCAAATGCTAAGAGTGCCAAACATGGAGGATGTGGGACTAAGATCAAGCCAATAGGAAGAGGCCACTTGTCAAGTGGTGAGTGGTTGATGCATGTGCAAGATTTGGAAAATGTTCCCAAGAGGGGGGAAATTTGAATTCAATTTTGTGATATAAATGATAAGTTTGACTTGTGCAAGGGACATGTAAGAGCCATGTAAGAGCTCATAAATGACTTATTGGATGTACATTTCAACTTGCCTTTTGAATTCAAACCTGATGGAATATTCCTCATGGATGCCATGTTGAGTGAAAATGAGGGTTTTTTAATAAATCAATAAATTGATTTATTTGTGCAAGTGGAGATATCTAGAGAATGCAAGTGGGTAAGATTAGCTTTTAATCATGGTTAATTAAATTAATGATGATTAGGCTAGTTTGACTTTTAGGACTTGGATATTTGATTTATTTAAATCATAAAATGATGGAATATGATTGGGATTTAATTTAAATGGATGTTTGATTTATTAAAAGGTTGATGATAATGTTTATTTGATTTTAAATAAATGACCTAATGATGGAATCTAGTTTAGTTAATGAATTAACCTAATCGAATGCAGAATGTTAATTTTGCATGTCTACAGACACAACTTCAAGGTGCTTAGTGATGGATTGATATTGACCCTTGTTCTCAGTAGTTGTGGTTGAGAGATTTTCATTGTTATCAATAGTGGTTGGATCTTCATTATTGTCCCCAATAGTTATTATTTTTTGATCAATGAAGTCTTGGATGATATTTTTGAGTTGAATACAACTTGATGTTGTGTGTCCCTTTTTTTACGATAACCACAATGGTGCTCCTCATTATCCCCTGGTGGTTTAGCTAGCGGTTCTTGATAGTTCCCATAGACAGGGAGCTTGATGATATTTTCTTGTACCAATTGTTGTAGGACTGATTCGATTGGTCTCCGAAGTGGTGTGCATTTTCTTTTGTTACTTTGTGAGATTTTTACTTGACCTTTTGGTGATTGATTTTGTAGATGTGGTGATTGATCTTCGAGATGGGGTAATTGGGTTTGTAGTTGATGTTGATCTTGATATCTAACTTCTTGACATTAGAGATTTTGTTCTTGATGCGATTGTGGACACAACTCAATGCTTTGATGACATGGATTAACCAATGGAAGAGTGTATTGATTTTGGAATGAAGATATCTCTTGCCTCAATAATTCAATTAGTTTGGCATCTAAAGCAAGTTGCTCTAGTGAAATTTGATCTTGATTTTGAATTTGACTCCCTTGATTTGGCTTTTGTTCAAGTAGATTTGGGATGTGCACTTGTGGTGTTTGCATGGGATCATGGATAAATTGATTTTGAACAATGTTCTGACTTGGGATGATGTTCAGATTAGGCATTATGGGTTGAAATTGAACATTGTTGATGTTGGGAATCACATTGACTTGATTTAGGTAACTTTGATTTTGCATGGAGTTGTTATCATCAAGTTTGGACTTTGAACAACATTTGTATGTTTTGTAAGCATATCTATCCCAAAGTTTGTCATGTGTGGATTTGAAATGTTCATGTTTGGTAAAATTGTACTTGGAATGTATGGATTTGGTGGAATGATGTTGTTCGGTTGAAGATTCATGCATTGATTATTTGGTTGATAGATTTGTAAGTTTAGACTTGGATTTAAATCTATCATTGGGAAAGGTGTTCCAAAATTTTAACTGGGCATACTCACATTTGTTGTACCATCAAGGTTTGTAGGAGATAATGATCCCATGTATGAATTGTATAGATGTGAGTGTTGATAATCAATCGGAATTGTAAGGCTTTGAAAGTTCAGTTGACTTGGATTACTCATGATGTATGGATCAAGTTTATCTTCCATGTTCATCTTGTGTTCAGGTCTAGTTCAGACCATAAAATAAGGATCAATTTTCAAGAATGTAGGATGTGAACCTCTAATTCTTTGGATTGATCTAAACTCTAGGTACGAAAAAGAAAGTCTAATATTTTAAGGATCAAAAGGATGGTGATGAGATATGAAAGATGGATGATTGGTGAATGATTGGAACTCTTAGGAAACCTTGAAGAGGATACTAAACTTTAGGACTTGGATTGATGTTTCATTTGATTTGGATAGTGAACTCATAAACTCTAAGAAGTTGGATGTTGTCCTAGATTAAATTTGTCCACAAGATGCTAATTTGACTAAATGTGTAAAGAAGGATTCATCTAGACACAACTAACAAAAAACAAGATGATTTTTATTTGATCTAATTTTGGATTTTGGATAGTGAACTCATATACCATAGGATGTTGGATGTTTATCAAGGGATAGATTTTCTCACAAGGATTGATAATTTGACTAAATATGTGGAGAAGGATTCATCTACACACATCTAATCAAATGAAATGATTTTGATTTGGTTTAAATGATTTTCCCAAAGTTTAGCATGAGGGATTTTTTCAAGATTTCCAAGAATTGTTTTGTTAGGTGATTTTGATTTTGATTTTTAGGAGATGGATGGAAATTTTGATTTTTATCTTAAGAGACTTAGAGAGACTTTGTTTACTAGGCCAAGATATTGAAGAACACACTTTTCTCTAAGAGTAGTTTAAACCAAAAGCCTAATGTTTGCATGAAAAGCATATGATCAAAAGATATCAAGCACATATGTGGGGTCCAATTTATTATCTTTTCTTAGTGACTATGTTTTACCACAAACACTCTTCTTGCTTAGTTTTCAAACTAAATGTCTATGTCTCAATTTCACTTTCATTCCACAAGGTCCATTATGTGAAAATCAACATTTCAAGAACATAGTTTCCTAATGTTGAGTTTAGTAGGAGAAAATTGAGATGAAATCCAAAGGCCTAGAAACCTCTAAGGATATGAATCCCAAGGGCAAGCAAGGGCATGCAAATTCGTTCAAGGGTATTTGTTTCCCCTAAAGGGTTTGAAATTTGAATGGTTTGTTTAATTTTTTTCTCAATGTTTCAGATCCAAGCACTATGTTTTCTAACTGACTCACAAGCAATATAACATCCTAGCTCAATTGGTACATTTTTCTTGGTGGGCTTGCATCATGCCCTTTGTAGTAGAAGAGATGATTTTACATGCAACCAAGGAAAAATATAAAGGTATGTTAAGAATGAAGTATTAACCTCTATATTTTAGCCAAGATCAGACATGGCAAGTAACTTATTGGAATCTAAGTTCCAATGCAACACTTTGATAAACTTGTTGGTTACTACAAACAAGTTTCTTAATGACAACAAACTGTGAACACCGAAACCAACAATCACTTGCTTGGCCACTTAAGGATCTTCAACCATTCTTGTTCCATTTAAGGCATAGGATTAGGTGTAGTCTATTGTTGGCATGGATTGGTGCTAATTTCTCACAATTTCACACCCTTTGATATAGCCCACCAGTAAATGTGCTTGCAAGAACTTGCCTATGAGTTTCCTATTGCGAGGTGTTTCACATAGTAAGCCCTCTCTTAAAGGTGACTTAAAGCAATAAAATGCATTTTGAGTGTTTCTCTTGCACCCAAGATCACATGAAGCGTAAAGGGAGAGGATACGTACTAAAAATGCACCAAAGACAAGATCACACGAATCAAGCACTTGTTCATTTTAAGCCCAAATAAATATGAATTCTTTTTAGGCACCAAAATCAAAGTTTGAAAGTTTTTTGTTTGATTTTTAACCCCAAAGTAAAGTTTAGCCAGTTTCTAATGTTAGCCTAAAATAGAAAACAAAATCAACACATGAATGCTCTAGGCTATGTCATTAAGCGTTTAAATATTCTTTGTTTTTCAAGTTTGATAAGAACTTCTCCAACTCAAATCTGATTATTATTTGATTCTCATGTGAGTGCAAACCACTGTTGTTTCTTGATGCCAACCTATTATGCAAAGTAGAAACAAAAAAATTAGATTTTTTTCAAAATCACTACTATGTTAAGATCAAAATACACCATACTAAATACTAATTCAAAAAATTAATGTTGCCAATCCAAAAGTGAGATTCCCAAGAGTGTTGCATTAATATTCCACATACATAACCTTAAAGCACACAACATAAAATATATTAGCATTTTATTTAGCTGTCGACCAAATGTACTCCTCTGAATAAGGAAAATTTCATTGTAAATGCATCCAAAGAAATAAAGAGCATTTGAAGGGATGATCCAAGATTAAAATATATACATATTTTAGATTAGAGAGTCCCTTCCACCAATAGACATCATCAAAGGTTTCATGTTGTCCTTTATTCCATGAATCTGTTATTAATGAATATGTCGAATGCTCAAAATAGATAATGGCATTTACTGCCACTGCTAGAGATAACCTACACACCATAGAAAGATTACAAAAAAGTTTTCTAATGCCTGGGAGAAAGCGCCTGTAACTTCAAGATTCAACATGCCCCCAAAATATGTGGTCTCATAATTGCAAAATATTTACTAAATGAATCTATGGAAAGATTGTGGCATCAAATTAGGGCATAGAGTGTTTATGCAAGCATAAAGGAGTAGTAAATGGTACGATAAACTGATGGCCTACAATCAGGAAAAGAGTCTAATGATAGTCAAACTAGCGTATATGTAAGCCACGTGATTCTTCAATCTGATGTTTGTATGTTGAGCGAAGTTTATTTGAAATGAGACTAAAACTTTACTATCACTTTCAATGCAGCAAAGGATGTTTTGTAGTAGTTGATATCATTAATGTGTTCCCCACGTATTATGCAACTTTAATGTAAATACCATATAAATTCAAAGAAAGACAAACATCTACGCCAAATTCTCTAGCACATAATCATTTATGACCACATAATAGAACATATAACTTATTGCAAGATTATGCAACCACCAAAAATAAAGCAAACAAGGAACATAGAGTTTGATATGGCACCTCAACAAGGTACATTACTATTTGACATGACATTTTTTAGCAAATACATGGCAAAGGATTTGAAGTGGTGGTTGGAGTCATTTCCAGACTATAAAATTAGACTATGATGGCTCCTTATTTTGACATATCTCCCAACTACAAGAATTTGAGATGGCACCTTCATCTAAGATGTCTCTTCGTGATGATTCATTCAATGCATTTATGGTAGACTTTGACCATGCAATAAATACACCTCTAGAAGCATTTTTTTTTGCATCTATCAGCTGCAAAGAAGAACTCTAGGCAAGTAGTATCGTGTTAGAGCATCGCCACCACAACCTTACTCTCTGCAACCATTCTAAGAGAAACATAGTTATGGGAAGTATCTGTTAAAGAGAAACACAGTTATGGCACCACAAGTTTGATTTATGGGTACTTGAAATGACATCAAACACATGTAGGGCCACACAAACATTAAATACAATGCTCTCTTCCTCTTATCTCAATGCCAATCAATGCATTGAAAATGTGTGGCAACTGAATAACCAGAGACTTTCATTTATCTCCAATCCAATCAATTGAAAGTCAATGCACTAGCTGTAGAAAATACATCTAGGCATCAAGATGTGGTCAAGAAAGAGAATCAGATAGAGTGCTAGAAAAGATGCTCATAGATCTACTTCAGATAATCGTCTAGAGACAAACACAGTTGTAACACTGATTTCAATTAGATAGTTAGAATAGATCACTGGACATGTTGATAACACCAAAGAGGATGGGAGCATGTGAAGGCGTGTGATAGAATTCCTTCAAAAAAACATGGACTTCCAAGGGTGCACGTTAATTGATATTTTTGAAAGGATTTTTTCTTTTTTAAACTTCCATACAAGATGTAATTGGTAGGAAAAGAAAAAAAATGCACCCAAAGCTATTTAAAGGAATTTAAAATTAATGCAACTGGTAGGCATATGGAGCAAAAAATAAAGGGATTTTTTCAATGAATAGATGTAAAATAAGATTCAAAAAGCTTTTATAATATCATCAATTAGATTAGCGCAAAAAAAAAAGGTCTTTATCATTCTAACTTGACTCAAATTCAAACGGAAAATCATAAGTAATGGGCTAAAATAGTTAAAATTGAGTTTGAGTGTTTGGAAACTTAAATAAAATCTTCAAAGTGTCATCTTCTATCTAAATCCACACTCTCATCACATTTTCAAAATAGTTCTTTCTCAACTACGTTTTGATAAAATGACAATTTCATCACTAATATGCAAACATCAACAAAGAATTTTTTTTGGTATCAAAACAACAAAGATTCCAATCAAATTCATACAAAAAGAATGATGTATCTTTCATATTGAATGCATTCAAATGAGCCCTCCTTCTAGTGCCATTCTATAGATGGTGAAATCTACAAATTGCTAAAACCCTAACACACAAATTAGCATGGTTATTGGTTAAAACAAAGCATATATTCAAACATCTCTATGAAATAATCTAAAATGTTTCATATTGCAAAAAAAATAAAAAATGAAACCAAGAAAAAGCATATGAAAATATGATGCAAACTCTATCTCATAGTGGATTGGTACTTCTTCAATGTGGAAAGAAGCCCTTTCCCAATCCTTTGCTCAACTCCATGATGAAAATGATATGAAAATGCTATGAAGATTATGGAGGAGTGATACAATAGATAAGCTCTCTATTTATAGCCAAGAAGGATAAAGGAATGCCAAACATGGAGGATGTGGGAGTAAAAACCAACCAATGGAAAGATGCCACTTGTCCAAATGTGAGAGGTTGAGGAATGAGCACATTTTGGTCAATGTGCCAAAGAGGGATAGATTTGAAATTTGAATTTGATGACATGATATGTTAAGTGCCAAGTTTGACTTTTGAAAAAGACACGTGAGACCTCTTAAATGCTTTGTTGGATGTACACGTCAACTTGGGGGGAGATTCAAATTTGGAAGAATATTCTCTTTTTATGCCAAGTTGAAAGAAAATGATGAATTAATAAATCAATAAATTGATTTATTTGTGCAAGTGGAAAAAGCTAGAGGATGTGATGGGTGATTAGGATTAGCATTAATCATGGATTTGATTAATTAAGATGAGGATTAGGGGTTTTGACCCATTTGACTTAGATTTAGCAATTTAACTAAATCAAAGGGGGATGAAAGGTGATTTCAGGCTTGATTAAATAAATATTTGATTTATTTAATCAAAGAGGATGTTGTTAGGCTTAAATTAAATAAAGTTAATTTATTCAATTTAAATGGATGACCTTAGGAGATTAACCAATTAAACTTGGTTTATTTAATTGACAAGTGAATATGTTTATGCATGATGTGAATTTTACATGTCTACAAGGGGAATCTACATCACGAACACCTTGTGATTCGACATGAGCTTAAAATCTTTCAAAAAAATTAAAACATATGAAATTCCAAAAAAAAATCATAAAAAGGATTGAAAATAGTAAAGAAAAAAATCGTCCTCTAGTGAAAACTAAATAGGTAGTGCTTTGGATAGGTACCTTGATGAAAACTTGGCAAGCAAATGTCATGTGTAGAATCGAGCATCTACATGCGCTATTTCAAGTGAAATCATCTCATCCCATCCATAATAAATATAGCATTCCATCCATCTCAGCCATAATAAATCCATTCATCCATGAACCATTTATCCAATCCATTTTCATCCATCTGCATCCATCATCCATGTTATCTTGATCTTGATGAAATTTTGGTGTATACTTTACACCTGCTTATGGTAAACATCTTGACATGAGTCATTTTCATTGATCCTATCCTATCCCAACGTTATTTGAGCCATAAAGCACCATCCAAATGAGCATTCTTTATTCAAACACCTTATGTTATCGCAAGATAATCCTTGGAATCTTTTGCATGCTTGCCATAGCCATCCATCCACATGTTTATCCAAGCATCCATCCATGACATTCTATACATTGCTAGACACAGGGGGTAGATATTTACATCTTGCATCAAGAATAAATTTTGATTTGTATCCTCCAACTTATGTGGTGATCCAAACATTGGTAAATGTGAAACCAAATTGGTCAATGCATTTGTGAACCAAAATCCAAATCACTAGCCCATGGTATATTTTGACGAGAAGACATTCCTTATCAATATTCATCTTTCATTGAGCATGAATCCAAACAATCAATATCAGTTGCATCTAATTGGTACTTCAAACGTCACATCAAATCATCCAAAACATCTTTTGTTTCAAACCAAGCTTCAAAATCCTGATTGGTCAAATCCAATAAAAAAAATCATCTCAAGATATCCTTGTGTTTCTTAACACTATCCTTGCATTGTTGTGCATCCTCAATAATGTTATCATCATCATTCTTGATCAATCAAATCTAATCAATTTGCCATCATCTTGGGATATCCATCCCAATCCTTGTGTTGCTTAACACTATCCTTGCGTTGTTGTGTATCCTCAACAATATTATCATAATCAATTCATCAATCAGATCAATCAACCCTAGTTTTCAACAAAATCCTAAACAGATCATTGATATAATCACACATATCCATATCCAAATCATCAAAATCATGCAAAAATTCCAAAAACATCCAAAAAACATAAAAATCCAAAAACATTAAAAAGAAATCAAAATCCAAAAACATTCACAAAACATCAAAAAACACCAAAATCCAAAAAAGAATTCATAAAATCTTAGAAAAGACAAAAACATTTGGAAAATCAAAAAATCAAAACATTTGAAAATCTCAAAAAATACTAGAAACAACCTCAAAACATTGCAAAACTCCAAGAACATCCAAATATTTGAAAAAATCCATCTATCTCATCTTGCTTTCACCCACAATAAACATCACTCATAATAAATGATCATCATCCTAAACCGTTGGTGAAATAGTTGGGAACAAGTCTAGCAGGTGAAAAAGTGAAAACTCAAAACATCAAGTCTCAGGTTTAAGTTAGTACATAAACAAGTTGGTCAACTCTTTGTGTCAATAGCCTACCATCCAATCAATCACATTTCAATCATCTGATAAAATCATGTCCTAGGATTTATCCTTCCTACAATGGGCATTATTTATCAGAAAGAACACTTTGGATAAACGAAATGATGTGCCGCTATCCACTAACATGTTCTAGGATGTATCCTTCCTACAATGGGAATTATCTTTTGGCAATAGTTTCAGTTCTTATCCTTAAAAAAATATTTCCTTTTGGTTAGTGATATTGAAGAACATCAACTTGTTTTCTTACTTTATCTTTGTCTTTTGACTTATCTCTTTATGCTCATTCCAATAACCTCTCAATGATATCCAAGCAAATGGATTTAGAGAGATAGGAATGGGGCAACGATCATTATCTTTTGTCTACTATGCTTGTTGGACGTTCTTGTAATATAACTTAGCAAATACTTGCTTTGTTAGATATGTATGGAGGGTGTTTTGGAGCAGCTTGTTGACTATTACATTGATAGGTTATTCCTTTCTGTGTTTTGGTCTGAGATGTTTGAAACTTCTAAAGTGCATCCTAGCAAGATTTCTATATGGTAGGTGTGAACAACAAAACTCCTATCTATTTGTCGAGTCAAGGTCCATCGCACTAGGTACAACGCCATTCTGGTTCTTTATACCTTGATGCATCGTATCTATGTGTGTTATCAAACATAAGGTAAGTAGCCCTTTTAAAGTCCCAATTCTTGATAAGCAAATCATCATCTATCATCATCATCATATCTAATAAAGTCTTGACCGATCATGGACTTGTTGGATCCTCTTGTCATCATTTCTTCTTTATTCTCTCCACACTAACATGCTATCATCATTGCCAGTGCATCCATCCTGCATCCACAAACCATCAGCATTTTGTGCATCATCCCATATGCATGCTCATCATCATAATATAGATATGTTAGTCTAAGAATCTTATGAAACCATACATTTGCATAAAACATCCATCGCATAATCATATAGGCATTATCACATCATCCATCTCATCTATCTCACATGAATTACATTATCATTTAAGTTGTTTAGGATAATATAGATTGGTTATTCTAAGAATCTTAAAACCATCTCATTTGAATCATCATCATAACCATCCATTTTGAACCTCTTTATTGTGAGATCGACCCTCAAACCAAATATTTTTGCTCGATCTCTCGAGGGGGTAATGTACCAATGTACTTCTTTCCACTGGTGCATCTAAATAAATCATAAATTTTTGAAATTTTGATAATGGTAGGTTTATTCTTTGAACCAACACAGGAAGTACATTGCTTCAAACAGGGGCAAAATGTAGACATGCAAAATTAACATCATGCATTTAATCAAGTTCAATAAAACCATTCATCAAATAAATCGAGTCTATTTGATTCATCTCTAAAGTCATCTATTTAAATTGAATAAATCAACTTTATTTGATTTAAGCCTATCATTATCCATCTTTGATTAAATAAATCAAATCTTTATTTAATTAAATCTAAAAACATCATTCATCTCCTTTTTTATTTAGTTTAATCTTTAAATCTAGAGCAAAAAGGTCAAATCACCTAAATCCCTCACTAAATTAATCTAATCCTGATTAATTTAATTTAACTCATGTAACATTATCTATATTTTCCCACTTGCACAAATAAAACATTTTAATTCATTTATAAAATCCTCATTTTCCTCAACAAGGCATCTTTGGAGAATATTCCCTCAAGTTTGAATTCCAAAACAAGTTGACTTGTCCCTTCCAACATGGCATTAACTCCTTGCTTACATGTCCCCCACTTGGCATATAAGTCCCTTTTTCTCCATCCAAGAAGCCAAATTTGAATTTGAAAAGGCCAACTAATCTCATTTATTTGCACATTGACCAAAACTTGCACATCCTCCATCCACTCACAAGGTGACAAGTGGCTCCTTCATATTTGTTGAATATTTAGTCCCACATTCACCCATTTTACATGTCTCTCCATCATTCTCTCCTATAAATAGAGAACTCATCCTTTGCACTGGATCATCCACAACTTGAGTATTTGCACTATATTCAAGAATCACACATCTCCATCATCAAGAACTTATCAAGGATTGGGGAAGGGCTTCTTTCCACAGAAGCACCAATCCACTATGAGATATGATTTACTTCATGTTTTATTGTATGCTTTCAATTAGTTTATCTATCCACTATGAGATATGATTTACTTCATGTTTTATTGTATGCTTTCAATTAGTTTATCTAATCCTTTGTTGTTTTGATTGCATTATGAGGCATGTTGAGTTATCTCATAGGGTTTCTGACTATTTGCTTTGTTTTAAAATACTAATCATGCTTTGTGTGTTAGGATTTTAGCCATTTGTAGATTTAACATCCACAACATTTTTCCTTGTGGCTACTAGTCACATATACTTGTGTCCAGTGCAACATATGTGGTAGGTGCAATAATGCTCTCCATGAGACAAGATTTTCTTGCAAGATTAAATCAATATTAATTGTGTGTCATTTCAGCTTCACAAAGGTACAACTTACTCTTGAAGGTCAAGTTATTATCCCATGGTTTAGTTTTTTTTATTTTTCTCCAATAACCCCTATATCTATGAAGAAAAATTTCCTAATAGCAAATGTAAAATATCCAAAATTATCAAATGCAACATGCATTTTAGTTTAGTTTTTTATGAAGTTAAAGGTGAATGGACATATATGTTCAATTAGGGTTAGGGTTAGGGTTCATTTAGAGTAAAAATTTGGTTTAATATTAGGGTTAGGGTTAATTTAGGCTAAAAATTAGGTTTAGGATAAGGGTTGGGGTTAGGGTTAGGGTTGGATTTAGGGTTAGTGTTAGGTTTAACATCATAGATATGGTTTGGGTTCAATTAGACTTAATAATAATATCTTAAGGGTTAATAATATGTTACGGCCTAATAATACATTAGGGTTAGTGTTAAGGTTAGTGTTAGGGTTAGCATTAAAGTTAGGGTTAGGATAAAATTAGGATTATTTTGGTTATAGTTATGATTAGGGTTTAATTATATTTAGGGTTCAATTAGGGTAGGTTAAGGTTTGATTATGTTTCAATCAGGGTTAGGTTTAAGGTTACAATTTTTGGTTAGGGTTATGGTTTTGGTTTATGGTTAGGGTTAGGGTTATGAAAACGTTATGGTTATGATTATGATTTATGATTTAAGGATATGTTTATAGTTATAGTTAGTGTTATAGTTATGGTTAGGATTAGAGATAGGTTTAGGGTTAGGATTATGATTTAAGAATAATTATTAGGGTTAGAATTTGAGTTAGAAATAGGTTAAATTTATGATATTATGGTTAGGTTAAATTATGATTCTTTAGGGTTTACTATTTAGGTGATTATTAGGGATAGGTTTATGGTTAGGGTTAAGGTTAAGATTATGGTGCGAGTTATGCTTATGATTTTAGAGTTATTATGATTTTAGAGTTAAGAATAAGTTTAGGGTTGAAGCAATAAAACTTATTACTGTCATTTACCCCTCAATCCTTTCATTAATAAATAATTTAAAAAGACCAAACCATAATTAAAAATTAATTTTACCAAAATTATTAATGACATTCAGCTTGAAGATTATTATTTATAATTAAAAATAAATAATATAAAAAATGATAATAAATACAAATAATAATATTGTTATAAATTATTTTTAAATTATATGATAATGTCAAGTGTAAATGTAATTCTTAATTATTATTATTTAAAATACATATATTCCAATTAATAATATTCACCTTAGGATTATTATTTATAATTAAAAAAATAAAAAATGATAATAAATACATTAAAAATAATAATGTTGTAAATTATTTTGAAATTATATGATAGAGTGTAAATGTAATTATTAATTACATTATTATTTTAAATTAAAAAAATATTTTTGTTTAGTAATAAATTTATTGTATTTAATTTTGTAAATTTAAATTATTTTAGATTTACACTTATTATAGAAAGTCATATTAAATTATGTATTTAAGTTTCTATGTATTTGTAGAATAAAATATTTAGTAAATCCTTAAATTTATAATATTTCTTTGGAGATATATTTTGAATTTTGTTATATTTCATATATTTTAATTTAGAAACATATCTTTATCTGTGCTATAAATTTTAGGATAATACCTTTCTATTATATTTTCTAATTTTAAATACATTAATTTACAAATTTCTAAAAGAACTATTGTTTTCCATTCCTTTTATAGTTTTATTTTTTATTTTATTATTAAAAGAATATCTCACAATTACATTGAAATATATATATAAGCTCTCTAATTCTTTTATACTTAATTTTTTAAATTTAAGATTTTTTTTGTGTATTAATTTAACATTTAGAAATATTTTGTATGTTTTAAATAAATTAATTTCAAAACATGTTCACTTTCTAGAGCACATAAAAACAAGGGGACAATACATTAAAAACAAGGTATCACCCATCAACATTGAAAAGAAAACCAACATTTAATAATGGGAAATGGACCCCTGAGTCTAGTTGAAATAATGATAAATAACATTGAAATTGAGTGGTAAGAAAACTATTTGAAATAACATAAACCTTTCTTTAGTCACTCACTCCTTGGCCCTTAATGTACCTACACATTTGAACCCCCTCTTTCTCATATGCCTTCTGGTGTAAGAGAAAGAGGGGTTCAAGTAAGAACATTTGCTATAGAAATCCATTTTTGAGGAATTGGAAATAAATTGTAAACATTAAAAATTAAGAATAGAGAATGAATAAATAATTATTTGTATCTTCATCAATAAAACAATACAATGCATAAAAAAAGTGTAACACATGAATGCACAAATTAAACATAATAGGGAGGAGAACTCCCTGATTTAAAATTGATTTACTCAATCAAATTAGAAACTTAACAATTTTAATAGTGTTTTGGATAAGTATAAGAATGTGGTGGTGGATTTTTTAATTTTAAATAAATAAATATTATTAATTGTTTGTTTTTTTTTTATACATAACTATTGGATTTAAAACTGATTTATTTAGTTAAAATAGAAACTTAACAAATATTACTATTGTCATTTAATATTAATATTATCATTTAGTACAAAGATTATTATTATCATAATGGAAACTTGCTTCACAAAAGATTTGATATTATCATTTAATAATATTATAAATATTACTATTATATTAATATGAAAACATTACAGATATTACTATTATCATAATGAAAACTTGCTTTAAAAAAAATAATATTGTCATTTAATAATATTACAAATATTACTATTATATTAATTTGGAAACTTTCTTCACATTTCTAATTTGAACTGTTTGAAGAAGTATATATAATTTAGCATGTGTTCTTCTTTCACAGATTGTGCTGGGGTACTATAAGACATGCTGCCATTGTTTTCTTAGGCCTCTCGACGTAATAATTAAAGGTTTTACTATATTTATATTGATTAGATAGAAGAACTTACATAATTAAATTGTGTTTTGATTTTTATTCAGTAAAGATTTGTAGCATTCGGTATGTTCTCGGAGTAGGTTTTGAGGGTTAAGTGGAATTTACAGATAATTCACAGCAGCTGATAGGATGCCACAGCTGATAATTAGGACTCTGAGTTTAAATTTCTTCAAGGTTCCTACATCCCGATTTGGCTTCGTTTCCTTCTGAGGTAGGTTAGCCTTGGTGACGCTGAAATGGAGATGGTAGTGAACTATGTAGACGTCGTTATGACAGATGCACACATTCAGGTTGATGTTGAAATGGAGTACATGGTATTGGGCGAACAAGATGTCTTCATGCAGATGCGCAGATGGAAGATGTAGAGATAGCTAATGAAGAAGAACAAGAAAGAGGATCACATCTTCCTCGTCCATCTCCGCATCTGCCATGATGACATCTTCTTTATCCAAGTCCATATACTCCATTTCAACATCACCAGTCAAAAGAAAAAGAGATACGTAAAGAAGATATAAATAGGACCTCTAAACACGGGCGCTCAACATGTACTGGCTTGATCAATAATACTATGGCTTCCTAGTCACTCCAGGTCATTTTAATTGTATATCATGCAATATTATAATTTGAATAGTTAATAATTATATTGCGTTTTTTTAAAATAGAAAGATTAAGATGATTATTTATTAATTTCAATATTTTTAAATAAAAAATTATACATTTATATTTTATCAAATATATATTATAGTATTTATATGAAGATAATATTGTTAATTATTAATTTGGACGTACATAAATTCAATTAGTGAATTTGACATTGCATAGTTTAAAATTTAATTAGTTAAATTTTACTTCTATATTATTGAAGATTGAAAGATAAATAAAACAAGAGCTGCAAGGCAGCCAAGTTCCTGCCAAAAAGTTATAGAATAGTTATGTTTTAATTAGTTGTGTTTAATAAATTCAAAATTGTTTGGGAAGACTATAACATGCATGAGAGGGAAATTATAATAAAATAAATTAGAGTGAGAAAGCTAGTAGCATGTTGGATCTATCCTAAAAAAGCCTCATCATGGTTGAAATTACTCTCATAAATCCTCACATTTTTTACAATTATGTGCTTCCTAAAATTGTGAAGAATGATTTTTTTTTTCATTTATCTAATTCAATTGATTCTATTATGAATTGAAGAAAGATAGGAGGTATCCCTATAATATTATTTAGAATTAGGGGAAAACTTATAAGTCCATGTCAATTTTTATAATTGCAAGCAAAAGTGAATTTTTTACCTTTGATTGAAATCACCCCATTGGTTTTCATCCAAAGGGTAGAATTAGGCAATTTGTCTTAAAAAATGTCAACCTCTTGTACAAAATGATAAGAAAACCTTCTAATTATAACTATAATTTATATGGGTTGTGTGATGATAATTTTATGCATAATATCAAGGATAATGGTTTCTTGATTATGGGTAATGATTCAAATAGCACTAAAAGTTGGCATAGCCTTATCAAATATTTGCAAAGAAAATTCAAACATTAAAATTAATGTAACAAAACACTCACATGATTTATAAATTGTAACAAATTAAAAAATCTCCAAAAATATTTGAATAGATTCAAGAATAGCCCAATTTGAGCCATGCTTACCCCACATAGTCTTCAAGGGGACTATAATCATATGAAAGATTTACCAAAAAAAAAAATCATAAAAAAAAATAGATAGCATGATTTAATAGATTGAAACAATTAAAAATATTCTCATAGAATAACTAAAGAGCTTGGGCATAGCCCATGTTTACAAGTCATAAGAAGGTGAGTCCAAGATTTACAAATTAAAATTAAAATTAAAACAATTTAGATAACATTATTTAACAAATCATAATTAGGGTTAGGTTTCACATTAAGGTTATTATTAGGATTAAGGTTAGGGTTATAATTAGAGATGGAATTAGGGTTAGGGTTGTAGTTCAAATTAAGGTTTACTTTATGATTAGAGATAGAATTAGAATTAAGGTTATTATTAGGATTAAGGTGAGGGTTATAATTAGATATAGAATTAGGGTTAGGGTTGTAGTTCAGATTAAGGTTTACTTTACGATTAGAGATATAATTAGAATGAGGGTTAGGTTTTGAAGGTTATAATTAGGGTCAGGGTTATAATTAGAGAAAAGTTTTATTATATAACTATAAATACATTAATTTAGATATTTCTTTTTCAAAGATTTCAAATATTTTTTTAATTTTAAGTATATTAAAATAGAAACTTGTAAATTTAGTAAAGTTCTTCGACACTCAATTTTCTAAGTTTTAGAAACTTCCTTTTTGAGGTAATAATTTAAGATATTCTTTTTATATCTTATCTTTATAAATAATGTTATATAAATTATTTAATTTATATGGTAAGTAAGGTAATTTTAAACATATTAGTTTAAAAACATATTGCATCTAGCAACCCTAAGGGACTGACCATGGCCGAAGGGACCATCCATATTATGTTACAAAATCAAAATATTATGTTACAAAATAAAATCAAAACTAAATAAAATATAAAATTATAATATTATTATTTAATATATTAAATTATATTTTAGATGGTATAAATGTTACATATATATTGTATATAATATTATATTATTATAATTATGTTAAAATTATATATTAGATATTATATATGTTAAATATGTATTATATAGTGTATATATTATCATTTTATAATATTATAATATGTTGTTAAATTAATAATATAATATATTAAAATATATTATTTATTTGAATTTGTTATTAGATTATTTTATATATTTGAATTTAATAGAATGGAAGATATAATAAATAAATGAGTATAAATAAATATATATTTATATATAGTATTAAAAAAAAATCACATAATGTATTATTAAAAAGAATATTGTAATTGACTTAATGGTTAATCCTATAAATCAACTTGTAAATAATTTTAATAAATATATTTGCTTTATCTAATGAGTATATTATATGTAATGGTTGGGATTATATGGTAGTTAAAAAGAGAAAATAGAATAAAATAAATAAATAAAAATAAATGGCATGAAGTTCAACTATTCTCTCCTTATGATCTATTGTGTTTTATTTTATTTTAAAGAAAATGAGATTTTCTTGGTCATCGATTTTTGACTTCCAGTTACCTATGTGTTCCACATAATAAAAAAAATCCTAAAAATTAGTTGAATATTTTTTTATTACCCACCATTCCATAATAATCGTAATGGAAGTAATGGCAACACGAAAATCGCTTGTGTACCAATTAGATTCAAGAGAATTGATTTTTCAAATATATTTTGTTATATAATTCACATCTATACATTGATAATAGATTGAAAAAATTAAAATAGAAAAAATACTAAGTTCTCATTGCTTAAAATGATAGTTATTAATAACCGGTGGTGCCTATAGTTCCCTAGTAGGAACTAATAATAAAGGTAAGAGTTAAATAAAGTTTAGAACTAAGAATAATCAAGAAAGTATATTATATTTTAGGATTTTCTAATTAATTATCAATGATAACTCAAATTCTTTTAAGAATGATATTTCCTTTTATTTCCTTTCAAATTTTATCTCCAAAACTATTTGAGTCCTTTTAAAAACATATAACATGATCAATGTTAAAATACTGTTACAACTTTCTAATATTTTGCAATTAATTTTGTTAAATATTATAATAATTTATTAAAAAATAAATAAATCTTACAAAATTTCATTATAATATATAACAATATGTTTTTCATATAGTATAGTTAAATTAAATTTAAAAATTAGTTAGTAAATTATTTAAACTTTTCATGAAAATTATTATAGTTTTGCTAAATATTTATAAATAAATTTAGTGTTGCAAAATCAATCATGTAGTTACAATTGAAAAGTATATTTTATTTTTTCATAAATAAGAGTAAAGGAATAAATTTGAAAATATCACATATTTCTACTAACTAATATTAAGGAGTGACTTAAGTCTAATATATAACATAGTAGTAAGTGATTTTGGTTAAACAATATTATAAGAAGTTCTAATTAGTTTGTTTAAGAATCATTTCAATGTTAATCTAATCTTAGGTTGCAATATTTTTCTCAAATATTCATTTTTTAATAATCATGAAAAAATAAATAAAATTTATTTTATTTTATTAATTTTCAAAATTTAAGATATATTTTTTGAACTAAGTTAATAGTGAAATATTTACAAGCATTATTATAATTTTAAATGTACATTTTATTTTATAATTTTATTATTTAGAATTACAATAATTATCTTAGAATCCCTATTAGAATGGATAACCATATATATTGAATTATAATAGTGAAGAAAATATTTCTTCACATTTATAAAAAAATATTCATACATATTAACACAAATAGTATAATTTGTTATTAGCATGGATAAATTAATTTGGGTAAACTTTCAAGAATTCATATGGGTGGAAAGGAAGGACATGTTGGCTTGCAATGTTAGAAAAGAATAGGCACTCAACATTCTCTAAGAAATGTCCATGATAATATGTATACCCAACAAATCAGTCTTAGAACAAAAGGAATGCTATGAATTTTTTACTCAATTTTATGAAAAAAAAAAATCAATTTAATAAATTAGTAATCTCTTAAATAGTTTCATCTAATTAATGACACATGGTTTCTTTGTTTGTTATTTTTTAAGTTTTATTGTTTCCCACAAACTGTCCTACCTTATTGTCCACATTTTTAAAACTTTAATGGTAAAATGAGAATTTATTAACAAATTGGAAAAATCATTTTAAGAATTTTATTACTTTCATCAATATTTATAATAATAATTCGATTTTTTCATAAAAGACTTTAAAAGAACTTACAATTAGCTTTATTTATTAATTACCGTGAAGAGAACTATAGGAAGGTCTGTTTTTTAATTAGTTATTAATAATTATGTTTTTAATGATAGTAAGTTTCCACAGATTTGTATTATTTCTAGATTCAATTGTGTCAAGTGTATTTTATGATAATCTCTCGACACAATGGAATCCACAAATAAAACAAATCAATTATGTTTTTACTATTTAACAAATGTGTGTTTAATTTTTTTTCTATTTAACAAATATATATCTATTATTAAAATATAGATGCACATTTTATTACAGAACAGACTGGACAAATGATTTTTCTTAAATATTATTGGCAAGAAAGTTTTGCTATTAAGGGTGATTTATACGGTTCCATTATTATAGTGACTATAAAAATAGCAAAATAAGCAGATGAAAAGAGGAGTCTCCGACTGAACGTGGTTCGCAAAACTGGTATGATATGTTGTAAGTGTCATGCTATTTCAATTTGGATACTTTTAATTCAAATCAGACAGTTTGGAATTGAGAGCAAACAAACCAGAAGCTACAATAATTTCATGGACTGGAAAAAGGAAATAGTTGGTATTTCTATTCATTCATATTTGTTTGGTTTTCCTTTGATTTATTTCTTTGAGCTTTGTTATCTTCCAGTTTGGATGAGGAAATAGTTGGTATTTCTATCCATTCATATATATTTGGTTTTTCTTTGAATTATTTGTTTGAGCTTTGTTATCTCCCAGTTTGGATGAGGAAATAGTTGGTATTTTTATCCATTCATATTTGTTTGGTTTTCCTTTGATTTATTTCTTTGAGCTTTGTTATCTCCCAGTTTGGATTAGTGAAAATTTTAAACTTTACCCTCGTTCAGGGTGCCATAACGACTATTTCATGCATGCATTGTTACTTGTACACAGAGCAACCCGAGCATGATCTATGTCTCCTTCATCGTAGCATGTTGTATCAGTGATTCGACACAGAATAAAGACAGTGAAGGTAGCAAAAGAAGATGTGGGCTCTTCAATTTCGAAAGGAGATAAAAGGTTCCTTTATGGATTCTTGTTACACAGTGAACCACAACCACAGCTAACCAAAGGTGTCATAGGAAGGTAATAAGTGAACATGTGACCCTGTTTAATACACAGTGCATAAAAGGTAGCTGAATGATCTCGAATTATAATGCAATCAGAATGTTTGAAGTTTTCATATAGACACTTAGTTGGCTAGTGGCATTTTGCTTATTTGTGGTGACGAGGGCGGTATTTGGGGCAGTTCTCTTAACTATCAAAAAGATCGCCTTGGCATTTTAAAGCGTTATCGGCGGTGATTTTCTAGAATATAAAACTCCCCTCTCGAGTTCGAGTAACCATCAAAAGTGCCGCCCACAGTGGTAATGATAGCCACTCAAAACTCTGCCGTCCCATCTTAAGTGGTGAAAAGGGGAAAATATAAAGTATTCACGGATTCTCCAAAGAATACAAAGCCGTAATGCAATCAACACGAAACAGGAAACGCTCAGGCCCGAGCATAATTGGAATGCATAACATACGATGAACATTATACAGAGTATTGCAAGTCGACATAGTTACCGAATGTTTGTAATTTGGGATGTAAATACAACCCAGAAATATAATATTTGTGAAGACTTCTAAACTGCCATGACAATGTTTAAGGAAAGAAGAGACTTTTAATGGATGCAGCCTGCATATATGGGATACACAGGAAAGATGCTTCAGAGTGAACAACATTCTCTAAAATTGGAGCTGGAGAATATTATTCTTGAAATCAGAGGTCATTGACATACTATATGCAAATGGGACCTTATCAAGTTTCTCTCTCTCCCACTCAGCAACAGATACCTTAGCAATTCAATTGCTGAAGATACGCATTATCTTGCGTAGTCAGTGACTATGAAGAAAATAGATAATCAGGCTTTGGGAGCTTTGGAAATTTTAATGAAACTCGGCAGGCAGAGGAGAAATTAGCATCATCTGAGCACGCGCCGAAATGTAAAGATTGAGAGAGTGGATTAAGTTCATCAAAAGTGATCACTTAGCTTTAAAAGAATTCACTATGGCGATTTCCTGAGCAATGTATAAATGGACAAGTAGAACTTGAAAATGCAGATCGCACACCATCAAAGCATAAAGATTTGATATGGAAGAGATATCATTTTATGAAAAATGCCGATGCAGGAGACGAACACTGGAGAATTCATAAACTGTGAAGATGAAAAGGATTACAAGCTTTCCTTGCGAAACTTTTGAAGAAGCTCGATAAGTATTCAGATAATAGTTTCTAAAGTCCTACAATGTTGGAATTACTAATAGCAGAAATGAGTGGAAAGTTCGGGAATATTCAATAATGGGAATTGAAACGCTTCCATAATAAAACAAGAGCTGCAGAGCAGCGAAGTTTCTGTCAAAATGTTCAAGAATAGTCATATTTAAGATTTTTTTGTTTGCTTAGTGTTAGCAACAATGTTGATAATAGAATAACTTTATATTAATCTTGAAATTTGTGAAGTTTTTTGAAGTGTCCAAATAGAGAGAACATAAAGGAAACTATCATATTAAACCAAAATTGTTTGAGGATGTTGTATTAGAGCTTATCAAATGATGTCATATCAGAGAACAACAAAACTCAAGTGGGTGGAAGGGAGAGGAGTAAATTTTTGCATAAATTTATTAACAATAATATAATTGTGATGTTCAGATTGGAACTTATCTATTATAAGATAAAATGCTAAAGAGACATTTGATGGATAAAATATTTTAAATTTGAATACCAAACTACAAATAGTGTAATTTAAAATGTTGATGTAATGGTGCTTCCACATTATAGGTTACTATGGTATGGGAATTACTTGTGTGGCAGATTTGGCTGAGCTTAATACAATAATAGCAGATACAAGGCCTATACAGATAGAATAGAGTGGACCTTAGCATTTATCCCACTGGTAGAATGTTCAATGAGGTACCTTATCCTTGTGCACAACAATTAGTAAACCCATGTGCACTAGAGCCTGAGTGGCTGGAATTGGAAATTCAAATTGAGGTAAGAATGTTAAACTCAAAACTTCTAGAGAATTATATCATGGTTAGGAAAACTGATATCCATGTTGAAGGTTTTAGGAAAAAGATTTTGAGTTTTGGTAAGAAGGGGTGTGCTAAAGGATTTCATTTTCTTTTGTTTTACATTAGTTGGGATGAAATGCCATGACTTTGATTACACAATTGAGGCACCTGGCATACTATTCCATCTCAATCACCCAAGGATTTCATTTGTTTTGTGCAATTTTTCAACATTGTTAGATATTTCCATAAGACACAACATTAAGGGAATTTTTGCCACTGGAATAGCCAAACTATTAGAATTTATGGCTGGTGCACTTCTATCTAGTATTTGAACCTTAGTACTTTGCAAATGCACTCTCTCATCACAATCCAATAGATAATAAGGGTGCATAAAGTGGGATATAATGCACTATATTGAATCACTGATATTAAGCAAGTGCAAGGCCTGATAACAAGGATGCAATAAGCCTTGAAATACGTTAAACTTTTATCTCACTTGAGCACTCCTCGATTTCCAAATCAATTCTTTTGGCATGTGTGAGAACTTGGACATGCTTTAAGCTATGTTTGCATACATAGCAGCTGAAATGTTTAAGATCTTTCAACAATGTAAATATGCCTAACTATCAATTTTATGATTTTGGAACTTGGTGTCATGTTTGACATGCCATAACGGTTCTAGTTTGTTTCGAATAGAGTTTGCCACTCCCTTTTCATAAGCCAATATTATGGCAATTATTGTAATGGATGTGCATTAATTGTTCTTATCAGGTAAAAGTTTTATGTCAATCAGATTAAAAGAAAAAATATTTTTCAAATATTTTATGTTATAATATTTGTATCTATATAATAGCAATAGCTAAATATTTTTTAAATAAAAAAACTATTTCAGTTCTTATTGTTGCAAATAGAATTATTAATAAATAGTTAAGAATAGGCCTCACCTCTAGTTTCCTTGGTAGAAACTAAACAAGAGCAGCCAAGTTCCTACGAAAAAGTTCTAGAATAGTTTTGTTTTAATTTGTTGTGTTTTCTAGCAACAATGTTTATGAAACAAATAAATTTAATAAGTACATAAAAGAAAAGTTTTCATTCAAATTCTCCATTAGAACAAACAAGCAATGATTTAACTAGGATTAAAAATTAAATTTAAAAACAAATTTAATTTTTAATCCTAATTAAATAAAATTATTCATGTTATGAAATAATATTTTTTTAATACAAGATACATTTTCCAAAAAAAAAAAATTTATTCACATGAAAATTTGATAGAAAAACAAATATAAAAGTAAAATAATACAGTTTAATTTATCTAGCTCTTATAAATTTATTTGCTAGCATATATATATAATATGAATATATATAAAATACGTGAAGAATTATCATTATAGAGTTGTGTTTGAATTATGATTTTTAAAAAATAGATATAAAATGAAATCCAAAAAAATTCTTAAATTTACTATCACATAAAAAATATGTTTCTAAATTAATTTTTTTAAAAATATAAAAAAAATTCAATATTTTTTGAAAAATTGAGAGCATTTCTAAAAGGAAAAAACAGTCACAAAATCAGAATAATAATGATTTCTCCATTATTCACTAACTCTATATTATTTTTAAATCACTAACTCTAATGATTTTTTTAAATTAAATTTTTAATTCTAGTTAAACCCTAACCCTAATTGTAACCTTGATCTAACCCCAATCATACTAATCCTTACTCCAAGCTTTATCTTAGTATTCTAATTGAACCCCAATCCTAACTAAGTCCTAATCATAATCATAATCCAATTGTAAATAATAATAAATCCATAAATAATAATAATGTTATATATATTTTTTAAGATAGATATGGTAGTTTTAAATATATTACTTTTAAAATTTTATTTTAGTGTAATAATAAATTTATTTTATTTTCTTTGTATTTAATTTAATAATTTTAAACTGATTTTAGATGAACATTTATTATGAAAAACTTATCTATTTAAGTTGTTATATTTTTGTACAATTAAACCGTTAGTAAAAAGTCTTAAAATTTTAATATTTCTTTACATATATATGTTAAATTTGAATAAAATAAAATATTAATGATTTTTCTTTTTAGAAATGTTCTCAAATTTTCAAAAAATATTGAAGATTTTTTATGTGGAGGATTTCTACTATTCATGTAGTGTTAATTCATATGTATTTTGAGCAATCATTATTGTACTTGAAGATTATTCTAATTTTGTGACTGATTTTTCCTTTTAGAAATGTTCTCAATTTTTTAAAAAATATTGAATATTTTTTATGTTTTTGATAAATTAATTTAGAAACATAATTTTTATGTGATAATAAATTTAGAATATTTTTAAATTTAATTTTCTATTTTTTTAATTTTAAATATATTAATTTAGAATTAAAAAAATTATTATTATTTTTCTTTCTTCATTTAATTTTATTTCTATTTTATTATTTAAAAAGCATTTTACAATGACATCAAAAAATATTTTTCATTCTTAAATTTTTAATATTTTTTAATTTTAAATATATTAATTTAGAAACTCAAAGATTTTTAATGTTTTTTAATTTTTTAAATATATTAATTGAGAAACTTAAATATTTTTAATATTTTTAAGTTTTTTAATATTTTTTAAATTTATAAATAGTTTTCTGTATGAATATTTCTTTTTATAGCTATTTTTTTAATTTTAGAATTTTTTTTTTATATCTAATAATTTAAACATTTGTTTTATACTTTATCTTTTTAAATATATTTCTAATGTTAAAGATTATTATCAAATTGTTTTAAACATCATATTGTCCTTTGTCATAACAAATACAAATTAAAAAGTAAAATCTACATAATATAACAAAATAGATAGCTCTAGGCAAAAGTAAGATGTTAAAAATAATTGTATGGAGATTTAAAAAAAAAAACATATAAACAATCAAAGAGATTAATATTATTCATATAATTATTCCATTAATTTATGAACATATGAGAAAACAAAATAAATTCTCATGTCATTGTAAAATTTTCAAGATTTTAAGATAATTCTGAAAAATAAGAATACAAACTTTGGAGGAGTTATGATTTTAAGATAGTTTTGAATAAGATAATTTTGAAAAAATAAGAATACAAACTATGGAGGGGGCAGTTATTTAGAAAAAAAAAACAAAAAAAAAACAAAAAATAGCAGTAGTGCTTATTTCTAATAGGCTATTCTGTTAGGCTATTCTGTTTTTATTCTTAAAACTGTAGGTCCTACGGTAGATTTGCCTCTTCATCTTAGAGTGATGCAGTAAGTCATGAAAAATAATATATATTTAAATAAATAAATAATGTAGTAGCTTTGCCATAGTAGTCACCTACAGTGGCTCGATGCCCCTCATGGAGTGACTCCTTTTAATTATTACTTTTATTGTAGATAAGGACCTCAAACTAGGCATAATAGGGGCATCAATAAAGACATATTATTTTAGAAGTTATTGTTATCCGTAGCACAGCCCGATTGCATAAGCTATTTAAACAATACAATGTCAAACGTGAAGTGATATAGGTTGGATGCTTAATCATTGCATTTGATAGAAGAATGCCAATGCCTCTTCAATAATCCCTTACCCAACATAAGATATAATCACTTATCTCGATTGTATATAATCCACAAAGAAGAATGGAGAAACTGGAAATGTGATGAAGGATATACGATCTGCAACATTAGCCATGCCTTGAGTTTAATTCATGACCTGGAAGTCACAATTATTAAAGCCACCAAGCCTAAATCTTGTTGGATACATAACAAACAAAAACCTATATGTTTACAAGAAATCTAGTTATTGTACTTCTCTAATCACGAAGACTCTTTTCTTTCGTCAGCCACGTCACTGTCCATATATACTTTGCTTTGTTGACAAGTCTCTCCTTTGATATCAAATTCAAATATGGAAACTAATGAGACAAATGCATGCAGGAATATATTTGATGAGAACAACGCATATATGGTAGCCGCCTAAACTGCAAAGTTAGTCTTGTATTTTCATGGAATTCAATGGAAAAAGAAACAACAAAACCTGCTTCCTTACCAAAGAATTCAACTTAGATGAAAAACAAATATTCAAAGAAAAATCCCAGCAACACACAAATCCAAGAGGAGTCTTGTCTGGAGAATTTGTGTTCCTTGTCTCTGCCTCAATTGTAGATATTATGGTAAGAAGCATAAAGAGGATGACTGAAATGAACGAAGCAAGCAAAGCCCCGCCTGCGTGATCATAAAATCTGTGAAAAGGATTACAGATGGGTAACCACTGAGTAGGAATTACCCTTGTGACCAACATATGTGATTGTTGCTGCTGTTGATGCTCTTGCCATCACCAACGCCACCATTACCTGCATCATCCCTCTCTCTTATATTAATTTCTAGGTTAAAACTGTGTTGAATTAAGTGGAAAACATTCCAACCTTAACTTTTATTTGATAAACCTATGATTTTTCAACATCAAGATTTCAGAATCTTGTCCTGAAATTGAAAAATGTAAAGAACAGAGGCATTACCAAATCCAAAAAGAACACCACAAACTTGATAGCAGTGTGAGACTTGGTTATGAGCAGCAGAAATTGCACTGAGAAGATATACCCGCATGCTATGGAATTGGTCACCAAGAAGAACCTGCACAGAGCCTACCGTGTTGAATGTTGATTGTTTTATTCCACTACCCTGCCACCATGACTGTTCACAGTAGAGTGATTAAAAACTGTTCAGAAAGAAAAACGGTTTTCTGCCAACCATTACCGCACATTAACTTCCACATCGATGATGATTTGAAACGCCTGTTTTCTTCCTTTTCTATTTTAAGGACTGCGTTCCTTGTATTTGTGTAACGTTTTTTTAACCCCGCGGTAAATGCGGTGAAATCACGAGTTACAGTGGTTACATGGATTGGATTCACTCTGTTTCCGTGAGCACACTACCCAAAATTAGAAGCACTTAAAATCCCTTGTTTGAAGTAGTTCTAATTAAACTTATTGGTAAATCTCTTGGAAAATTCATTCTTGCCACTATTACCGGTACTACAGTAATGGAAGCGCATTAATCGCCCTTATCGGGTGAAATTTCCCTGCCAATGAGATGGAAGAAAAATAATTTTTCAAAAATATTTTGTTATAAAATTAGCATCTATACATTGGCAATAGCTAAATATTTTTTAAATAGAAAAGTTGATTCAGTTCTTATTGGTTAGAAAATGAATTATTAATAACTAGTTAAGAAGAGGCCGTGCCTATAGTTTCTTGGCAGAAACTAATAATAATAATATAAACAATAAACCTCCACTTAAAAAGAATAGAGGAGACGTGAAAAGACAAAAGGAAGCCGGAAAGTTCTATATAAAAGATGTTGGGATGTGAAGCCCAACAGTCATTCGATCCTTGTCTCCTTCAAACTCTTAAGTTCACAGCTAAATATTAATATATGTGCAGTCTATGCATGATGTATTGTATTATTGGAGATTAATATGAGTTGTTCCCTACTTTCTTGGTGGATGTAGCCATTTATGGTGAACCATGTTAAAACTTGTGTTATCTTGTTTTATTTGTGTGTTTATTTTCCGTTTCTTTTGTTTATTTGAAGCAGATGAAATAGTTTGACTGTGTGTAGGTCCTCAACTATTCCATTGTCACATAATTAATAATAGCCATGTTCGATTTCGATGCTTGCTTGTTTGCTTTATAGAGTTCTCAATCAACTAGAACAAATCACTGGCACCTACATAATTCAAAATAACCACTATTACCACATATCTCCTTATCTCGGCACATTGCTTGAATCTTGATGCAAAAAAGGTATTACGGAACTCATGGAAGGCCTAGACCATGAGATATTAGGGCTACATTTGAAGAATTTTAGAAAAAAAGGAAGAACATATTTTTCAAAGCTTGGCAGTTGAGGCATCATTTCTACAACAACAGATAATCTAACTATGATATTTGAGAAGAATCCCCAGCATTACTCTCAAGTACACAAAGCTGCAGTAGCTCTCATTAAGAAGATTCCTATAAAATTTGTCAGAAGAGGAAAGGGTAGAGGATAGAGGGGAGCAAGCTGATAGAGAAAGCTCAAATCATTTAGGTTAGATTTCCAACTTAGCCTACATTCAATATCTATGTATGAAATCTGATCCTAATGCTTTATGTGTGATGCCATATTTTGTATCCATGTATTTATAAAAAAGAAACTCAACTATAAGTTAGTAGTTGTGTGTAGTGACATGCAACAATGAGCTAATAGGAAAAGGGGAGTCCAAGTGGCAAGGATGCAATCTGAGAGAGAGCAGAGGATGCTTGCATATCTGCACATAGCAAATGATGAGCTATATTGTAAGTGTAATTTGCAACATTGATTGTGTTGTGTTTCATCTCATTACCCCTATGCGTAGATATGTATGTATGTTATAGGAGATTCAAACAAGATTGATACAAACAAAGAGAGATGAAGTGAGCACTTTTAAGAATCCTTATGGAATCATTAATAACCCTTTAGGATACCAATACACTAAAATGGAATAGATAAAGCTACTAATACATGTAGGTTATGTCAAAAGGATAATAGAAGTATATGAAATTTTAGAATATTATTGATTTGCAATAGGGCATACAAATATCAAATAAGTATATTTGCATAAGTCGATGCCAATAAAAAAAGTAGATTGCTACAAAAATTATGTACTATATTTTTTCATTTTATTTGGGAATATGACTTTCATGCGATCGGAATATATCTCAAGAGATTACGTGTAAAAATTTTTGGGTGAAAGATTTAAAAGTAGAGGCCATTGTCTCAAGGTAATCAATGCTCAAAGAAATGTTTACTATTATAGTGAATGTACAACCTATAAAACAAATAAATCTTGTTTGAATCTTATGTTAGGAATATAGAGATCTACACATAGAAAATATAAAATGAAACACAACAAAATGAGGCCTACTCTCCACCCTACCATATTGGGTCATTGAGCCTCATGGGCTCTCACCAAACCCCCAAGCAAGAACATACATCATCCACCACTCTGATCAATGGTGAAATCAATGTTCCTTATTACACTTAATGTAGAGTATATGAGGATCTAATTGTTTATTTAACCATTGTGACTAATTTTGCATCAAAGATTGTTTATAACATATTACTTCATCGAAATCCCCATTATGGCTAGAGTATGCTTTGAAAATATGACAGAAAAATTTGAAGTTTAGTGTAGTGAATATCTGTCAATGGTAGACAATATCTAAATCAAGAAATATCAGGAGTTTTATAATTTATAATAGATACATACCTTGTGCATGTGGCACAATGTAGTCTGAAGACAACAAAAGAAGGCCTTCTCTCCAACCTACCATATTGGGTGATGGAGCCTCATAGGGTCTCACCAAAGCCCCAAGCAAACAAATAAATTATCCACAACTTTGATTGATGGTGAAAGCAATGTTTTAGCACATGTTGACTTCATAAAAGATCTAATGGTGTCAAAACATGCATGAAGGGGGATTGCCTGGCTTGAGTATGCTTTGCAAAAATGAAAGGATAATGTGAAGTTTAGTGCAATAAGCATGCGTCATTGGTAGACAATATCTAAATTAGGAAATAGAAAGAGTTGTATAATTTATAACAAATAATATGCAATGTAGTTGTAATAGAAGGAATCAATTAAATAAAATGTAGGCATACCTTGTGCACACAATAGATTGTAGTATGAACACAATAAAAGAAGGCCTACTCTCCACCCTACCATATTAGGTCATGGAGCCTCAATGTGGGCTCTCACCAAATCCCCAAGCAAAAACATAAATTTTCCACCACTTTGATCAATGGTGAAAGCAATGCTTTGGCACCTAAGAAATTGTTTGAGTTGAAATCAATGCTATAAATTTTTAATAAATTGACATGCAATTGTGAAATAAGTGATGAAATAAAAGATATATAGCCTTACCTTGTATGTACATAGATTTTAGTTGTAGGTCGTACACCATGCAATTGTGCGATTGTAAAGCTATTTAGAATTTTGGAGATCTATATACCTTGTATATAAATAGAATCTAGTTGCAATCTAAAATGGTTTGACTCACATATAGGTACATACAAGGAAAATGTGAAGTTTAGTGAGGTGAACATGTATCATTGGTAACCAATATCTAAATTAGGAAATTTAAATAATTCTATTATTTATAACAAAAAATATGTAATACACCTGCAATAGAAGAGATGAAATAAAGAAGAAGTAGACATACCTTTTGGACATGGTGTGATGCAGTATGGTGATGATTACATCTTGACTATAAAAAACTATAAGGAAGTGAATTTACAAATGGTGGAAAATCTATATGCATTGAAATGAAGAGGGAAAAGAGAAGCAGTACAGTTACTGCAAAGAATAGTAACATTCCATGTTGATGTTAGTGAGCACAATTGTTGGAAACAATCCTCTTTCTTGATTCATAGTGCACTATAATTGTTGGCATGCACCCTACAATATCTAACAAAATAGAAAGACAAATCTGCACATAATGCTAAAGAACCCAATTCAAGTGAAGTATCAAGTTGTGCACATAGGAAATATAAAATAGAACATGACAAAATGAGGCCTACTTTCCACCCTACCATATTGAGTAATGGAGCGTCATGGGCTCTCACCAAACCCCTGAGAAAAAACATACACCGTCTGCCTCTTTGATGAATGGTGTAATCAATATTCCTAATTACACTTAATATAGAGTCTATCATTCAAAAAACTCCTTTTTGAGGTTGAAAGCAATAATAAAATAGATACATATCTACACATAGGGAAAATAAAATGAAACACAATAAAAGAAAGCCTACTCTCCACTCTACCATATTGTATCATGTACCATCATAGGCTATTACACATATATATCCATATGTGGTCTTCAAACATATGACTATTTTCTACATTTAATGTCAGAAACACATAGATCTACACATAGGAAATATAAAATCAAACACAACTAAACAAGGCCTACCCTCGACCATACCTATATATCAGTGCAATTTTTTTTTCCAAGTAGATATACAGGTATTGCATGCCTTAGATGCAGTTGTAGGGATCTGTTACTTGGATACATATAGACATAAAAAAAATGTGTGAAAATGTATGTATGTGGAATTATATGTAGACAATAGGTAGCAGATGGGCAATAAAGGGTCACATGACAACTAAAATGGATAGGCACCATTACAATAAACAAGGATGTGAGGACCAAGTATTCAACTTTGTTATTATTGTCAGTGAGTGGACATAAATACAAATAACTTGTTTTGTGTTTTTATACATGGGGGGATGGTTTGAAAAGCAATAGAAAAGTCTTTGTGATGACACCATTGATCAAAGTGATGGACGATGGATTTCCCCTATGTGAAGATATGTATGTATATCATAGTACAGATGCAAAGAAAATTGATACATACTCATCCCTACATTTATTCTATTGGCACATTATTGCAATGATAAGTTATATTTTAAGTGTTATCTAGAACATTGTTGCAACCTTTGACCATAGTGATGAACAATGCAATGTGAAGATTTGGATGTATGTCATAGCAGATGCAAACAACTTTGATAAACATGGGTACATTTTTGGAATGACAAGTTATATTTTGAGTGTTATATAGAATATTGATGTCACCTTTGTTCACAATGGTGGACAATGTATTTCCCCTATGTATAGATATGTATGTATGTCATAGTAGATGCAAACGCCATTGATACATACTGATCCCTATATTTATTTTATGGGATGTTCTTGGAATGATAGAGTGTATTTTTAATTGTTATATGCTAGATTCATGCCTACGAAAAAGGGAAAATAATTATCACAACCAAAACTTTTGTAGTGCTTTTGCAACCATTTCCCCATGCTAAGAACACAAAATAATGTCCAACCACCTTCACATAAATTCCACAATAGATAACTACACTTGCGCCTTTACAAAAGATTTTCCTCATCAAAGATGTTTGCTATGTTTTCGAGGTTTTAAATGACAAGTGTTACTTACAAGTGGTTGGTTGTTTTGGAAGAACATAGACTGTAAGTTGATGGAAGGAAGTCTACAATCAAGCACAAGAAGGTATCTAATAGCCAGACATAGTAATACTTGATAGATATATGTAGAAATACTCATGGAATCATTAATATCTATTTTATGATACCATTACACTAAGATAGGAGGACATAGATAAGGTTGAGATGGATATGTGGCTACATGTAATTTGACACATGTTGTGGATTATGTTTTCCCTATTTTTTTACAAAAGGAACTTGAAAATCCTAAGCCTGAGACAATTACTTGACACAAGAATAGGCACCACATGTTTTAGTTAACAAAATCAATTTGAATAAGTGCACGATGCTGGTGTCCAATAGGAAAACTGCAACTATCAGTTGAAACATGTGTACCTATTCTTTTGTTAGATGTTATGGTAATTCTCAATGAATAGACATAGGGCTATGTGATGGAAAGTACCAATTAATTTCTATGGAGAAGTTAAAGTATAGACATAAAAACAAAGCAACTACCTTCTGAAAAGAATAAACATAGGAAGTAGTACATATGATTGTTCTCTGCATTTGATCTCACATACATACATATCTGCATAGAGGGATGAATACTAGTTGTGATGTGTAAAAGATGGGAAAAAAATTATCATAGCCAAAACTTTTTTATTGGTTTCGTAACCATTTCCCCATGCAAAAAACACAAAATAACCTTCAAGAACCTATCGTTTACAACTCTTGTAGTAGGGAAATCTAGAGAATGAAACACAACAATGGAAGATCAAAAATGTTGTAGGCTTTCACTATGTTTTCCAAGGCTTTAAAGGGCAGGTGTTATTACAACCATCACAACTAAATGAAATTCATACAACAATTAATGTTGATGCCAACCATCATTTAACTTAGTTGTCTCTCTCTATCCATGTGCCAAGGAGCCTAACATGTTTTTCCCAACTAGTGACCAGATGGTTAGAGGCTTTATAACTCAAAAGGCTAACATTCCCTATCAGTGCACCAAACGCTTCTAATTAAAAAATAAAAAAGATCTGCCACCTTTTTCCCAACCAAGAGCCCAATGCCATAGGGATCAATGTTGTCCATGTCTAACCCTACAAGTATACATCTTTTCACATAGGGAAAGTAAAATGGAACAAAATAAAAGAAGGCCTACTCTCCACCCTACCATATTGGGTCATGGAGCCTCATAGGCTCTCACCAAACCCCTGAGCAAGAACATACACTACCCACCACTATGATGAATGATGATATCAATGTTTCTTATTAGGCTTAATATAAACCCTATTATTGTAAGAGTTCCTTTTTGAGGAGGAAACAAATAACAACTATCTTCCAAAAACAAATGAGGCCATCAGTATATGTTTCCTACATCTACTTTGACAAGCATACATATCTACACATAGGAAAAGGAAAATGAAAAACAATAGATGTAGTTGGAAAATAAAATGTACACTGATACATATGTATGTGGAGGTAGATTCAAATATATATGTGCATTGTTGACTACTACTTAGCACCTCAAAAAATGGGAAGGCTGACAATTTTTTTGACAAAAGTTCACATTTATAGCCTATTAGCTAAAATTTTCCATATAGAGGCAATTGTTCCAAAGCAATAAATATTATTTCTTTTATGGTTTCCATATAGAGGCGATGGTTGCAAATCAATAAAAAAATCCAATAGCAACATTGTTCTATTTATGTTTTCCATATAGTGTTGATGGACACAGTAATATTTAGAGTTCTAAAGTTACCAAAGCAATTGAACAGTTTATGTTATTTTCCATAAGACATGGTTGATTGTTGTTCTATAGCTACACCTACTATCAAGATTATGAGCCACCGCTGTGAAAAGTGTTTTCGTAAGAAACATACATACATTTGCACACCTTATCTTACCAATACATGTGAAAATAAATATAGAAACATTTAAATGTAGATATATGTGTATGTTTCATAAGTAGAAGAAATAAACATCAATTGGCACAACTTGTCTCGACAACATTATTTCATGCATGTCTTCCATATATTGGTGATGGTTGCAATAATACCTTGCATTTTAAACATACCAAAGTATTTGAGCAGTTTATGTTATTTTCAATAAGGCATTGTTTAGTGTTGGGTTGTAGATTGATCTTCACAACATACAAAACAATTATTATAGCCAAGAGCCATATGATTAGACATGCAAATGTAGTAGGGAGAAAATTCAAGAAGCATTAGATGCATATACAAACATACACACTCACACATACAAATGAATGAAAAACACATATATATCTACACACAACTTTATCAAGATATTGTATGCACTGAGAACATTCAAAATAATATTATAATGATAGAAATCAAATGAAAAAAATTCAATTACATTCTTCATTTGAATCTTGTGCAACGACATATTCTAATAAGCTCAAGTCAAGTAAAATTAAAAAAGCATTGCATAGGCTGTAAAGAATACTCATCATTGAACATTACATAGAAAATATAATAAAAAAAGTAAAGTTTAATGCAACTCTAGGAAAGTGGAAAATAACCATATGTGATGTGCCTTCATGAATGCAAAGGCAGGACAACATTTAATAGCCATGGATTCAATGGAGCCAACATTATAGATAGAAACAATTATGGAGAGATAAGAGTATGTGGAAATTAAAATTGACAAGAAGCAAATAACTATATTGATATTTAAAACAAGTCACAAATACATATAAACATTAAATTTTGCATGCATATACACATACAACTGTAATACAGACACATATATCTACACACATTCATATCAAAATGTTGTATGCACTCACAAAATTGAATTACATGCATATATATTTATGTATATGCATACGTAAATGTATACATGCATACAACCATGTCCATAAGTATATATAAGAATGACTATAAATACTGATACATGTGTTAAATAGGGCGAGATAACTATATAGCCAAACAACATAAAATAAAATGAGAAACATACACTTAAAGTGAAACAAAACTATAAGTGACATAAACAATACAAAAGAAAAGAAGTTTATCTTTTTTTGTTAAACATTTTAAATTATAGTTCATTGTCTTAATATATAACTAGTTAAACGAGCAACAAAGCAACAACAACTAAAATGAAAGGTCTTTTGATGTGACAAGCAATCCAAAGGAAGACATGTAAACAAATGTCTAGTCAACAAAAACTATAACAAATATCCAAAGTCACAATTAGGCATTGGTTTTTGGAATTCAAGGCAGGATGACAATTATCTCTAGAGAGTCTAGCATGACAAGGGAAATTGCAAAAAAATCTGATAGCAACAGCTTGCACTCAACTTCAAATTTAATTCTTGCAACTTTGACTATCATTGTTTTGAGCCTTGTTTCTGAATTATAGATTTGAGTTTTAATAAGAACAATGAAAAAAGAGAGGTGTAGGTGATACCATTGATAACAGACTCAGTAGTCATTTCAACAAAAGAATCATATTGCAACATGTAAAGCTCCTTTGTTGACATATACAATAAGCTTTTTTTAGCCTCATAAAAAGTAGTAGCCCAGATCTTGCCTGTGTGCTCTTCCATCTTTAGCTGCAACAAATATAGAAAGTCACAATCAACTGTAGTTTTCTGGAATTTAGGGAAGAACCACATATTTTTGGTGGAATCTTCACACTTTTTCTTGCATTTTCTACCATTTGCATGCAAGAGACATGCAACATAACAAAATGAATCAATTTTAATATATTTGACCATTATCTTGATAGTAGGCTGCAATTTTTTTGGCAAACCAAGACAATGATCCAAGATATATCCAATAATGACTCTACCATTTGACAAAGCAACTTTTTGAGGTACTATCTAGGAGGGCTCAATGGTAGTTGGCTCAATATATCCTCATTGGATCAAGGGCTATGCTTCTGAAATGTTAGGATTTATGTATAGCACAGTCACCATGGTTGTGTTCACAATAGTTCCATTGAAATATCCAACATGCACATTTTTAATAGCTAGGATGACAACCAAACTAGGGGTGTACAACCTTTCCAGCTCATCACCCTTTCCTTGCCAATTTTAACCCCACAAATTAACGTCAATGCAACATGATGACAAATCATTAAGTTTAATAGTTCTAAGAATTGTTTCAAACCGATCCTTTCTTTGAATAGTCGATACCTTTCCTACATGCACCATAGCCCCTATAATATCAATCAAAATTTTATTGCTTCAATTTGCAATTTCATTTATCAAGATGAATTTAAATACTTTTTCAAGGAAAAAGGCCTCATTGTCACAACATTTCAATATCAAGTTTTGATCCAAAATGATTTCCATGTGGCTATTCAACTTATTAAATTTCCTATTTTCTTGTCTCACCAAGTCTTTTGACACATAATAAGTATCGCCTAGCTCAATCCTATCATAATGCAATTCTGCTATATCATTAAAGCAAGTGATGTGTATTTATGTTCCCTCATTGTCAATAATGTCAAAAATTAATACTTGGCCCTCGTGTCCCTACTTACTATAATGGTGCATATCCCTTTTAGTTGTTACCCGACCTTTTATTGCCCATTTGGTTTGGTAAATATTTATCCCTTTAACAGGGTTGATATTTGTAGGACCACTATGTTGTATTGGGGATGTATGAATCCTACAATGTTGAGGCTCATTTAGATGGGGATGGTGACTCATAGAAAGCTATTTGTTCTTCTTGATCTCTAATCAAATATCTAGGTTTTCCAATTAGCTAGCACTCTAACACTTTGACATCTAAGGACAATATGACAATTTCCCTAGAACCAAACAAATATCAAATATTAAAAAAGGTGGTCCCCACAAACAAGAAAGCGTAAAACAACAAGTGTAAGCAATACAAAACAATAGTAAACCTTGATTCTCATAGCTACCTATAGAGATGACATAAATCAATCAGTCATTTCAACTTTTTTCTTATTTTCTATTTCTTACTCTACTAGGGAATATCAACTTTATCATCTTCATATTTTCCATTTTTTCTTCTCAAATAATTGTATTTTATTTGAATCATTGTCACTTCATACATTTCTCACCTATAATATTGTGGTAGGCTCATTTCCCCTTGTTAAACATTTCAAGAGATAACACTTCAAAGAATCCTTCATTAACTTGGCTACCCTCTTCAATAAGATAAATGTTTGTAATACTAAACTTTCCATTACACTTTTTATATCTTCCACTAATCTATCTATACCTCATTTCGTAGAAACAACAAGATGTTGTCTCTACACATTTATGAAAATTGTAAAGCTAGATATTAGTCCATAGTAATCCATGAATATTTTATGATCTAATGGAGTCCCTTTGTGCTAGGTAATGGCATGTTACATGTTTCCCATAGGTAGGGTTTAAGGTTTTACCTTTTCAACCTTGTTTTCAAAAGCTTTACTCTTAAACCTTTGGGTGTTTTAATCCTAGGTTGAATTGTTCTACCTGGTTGCCAATTGTTTAAGTTACCGTTTGAGCCATTGTGGTGCATTCCTTTACCAACCCCTTGTCTTAATTGTTTGGTAACCTTTAATCTTGAAGTGTTTTATTTTCCCTAATGTTAGGCTTTAATATTTCACCCCTAAATGACTTAAGTCTAAGACATCCATCCTCAAGGGTAAAAATGTCGTCGGCCTAATCATGTCCTCCTTTATGACTAACTTTGTCATATGTGCAAGATTAAAGATCATCTAATCATGGGAATTAATCTGAGCCATTCCCCACTAGTTCATAGGTCCTAAGTGAAGGCTCTTTAACTATTGTGTAGCCTGCAAGATTCTGAAATGTGTTTGATCATAGATGTAGACCCAACTGTCACATTTCATCCCAACGCTTAAGTTTTATAATCAATGGTGATTATTGAGAGGGAATGGTTGATCAATACCATTCCCCACCATCTCGTAGAGAGAAGATGCAAGCTTGTTAAAGGCTATAGGGACCATGATAAGTCACCACCTATGTCCTACAACCTCTGGTAGGTGGAGCCCAAAAACACATGAAGAAGGATCTAGTTGGCATGTCCTCATTGGCTAGCTATTTGGGATAGAACAATGATGAAATTCAAATGTAATTGAATCAATCTAAGTTTTCCAAGATGGTCATCTCAGTGGAAGATCAATGGTGCATATTCAAAATTTCAAGTACACTAGTTATAATTGTTTTTCTTCGCATGAGTGAGAAGTAATGGCGGAGTTGACTCAAAAATCTACTCAATTTTCCTCAAAATGTGTGTATGTGGTTAGTTCTTGCATAATTCTAGTTTTCTGAACTAGGGTTGGCTTTCAATTTTCTTTTACTTGAATGTGTTTTATTTCTCTACTTTAATTGCTGAAAGTTAGGGTTAACTACATTGTTAAAAATCCATAGCCCTATGAGACCTTTTAGAATTAGCA
Organism: Sequoia sempervirens; assembly: GCA_007258455.2. Lineage (NCBI taxonomy): Eukaryota > Viridiplantae > Streptophyta > Pinopsida > Cupressales > Cupressaceae > Sequoia > Sequoia sempervirens. The sequence goes on from VDFB02270651.1 coordinate 47,517,844, forward strand.
TTTAGATTGAACCCTAAGTTTGAATTAGGAGGTTGGTAGTTAGATTCTTTCTCATCGAAACCCTGGTCTGTTTAAAATTAATTTTGATATCCATGGCTCCCAAAATACAAACTGCTACCCCTACAACCCAGCCTAGATTACTCTCCCAAAATTTAATTGACTTGTTAACGTCTTCTAAAAATAAGAAACCTGAAGGGAAAGTCTTGTTTTATGGTCCTAGAGTTAGAGACGGAGTGATGGAGAAGAAGTGTTTCATTAAGGATGTTGAGTTGCCTTATATTGGATGGCATCTTTTCCAGCATTGCTTCAGAAATAGGAACCTTGGGATTCCTCTCTATAACCCTTGGAGGCTTGATATGGGAAAATTAGTGGTTCCCAACATATGTATGGATGTTTTATTTTCTAAAAGATATCGCCTCATGGTATAGCCTAGTCTCTAGGTTTGTCAGGACATTTGATGGGAAAGAAATGGTAAAGATAACCAAACAATAAATTGAGGGTGTTTTTGATTTGCATTAGTGGGGATAGAATTTGGCTCCTTGTGGTATGGATGTTATGAGGAAGGAGTACATAAACACAAAGTTGTTCATCAGAAAGAAGTTGTTGCCCTTGCATACTACTTGCACTTTAAGAAGACTGTATATTCTTTGTTCCAAATCATCAATTTTTCTCCATCTTGTAGAATCTAAAAAGACCCGTTCTTCCAAAACTAGCTGATAAAGACAATATAATTAACAAAAAAGAAAAGAAAACAGAACAAAGAGCTAAGAATAGAGAATGATATTTTATCAGGCACACACAAACTGATTTTCTTTATTAGAAAATAGGGCAGAACAAAGCCCTCTATAAATGCAATTTTTGTATATATTTTGCAAGCTACAACTTGTTGTCTTTTTACTCAAACATAAATTAAACAATGATGCCAATATAAGGAAAGCAGTTAACAAAAAGACTCTAAAAAAGTATAACAAAAGCATGTGAATGACATGCACAATCCTAGGTGGAGTAACATACTACAAAAAATAGAGCAATAAAAGGTAACAATCTATGAAAGCTAAAAATAGTTGCAATGTGTGGAGCGCTGCAAGCATCAATTATCAATATACTCCCCTTTGATGCTAAAAGGGCTCACAATTTGATCTTTAAGTGGAAAAAAATGAATTGTTGTAATAGCCTTAGTGAAGATATCTGCTAGCTGATATTGAGTGCTAATATGCTTCAATTCAACTTCCTTCTTTTTTACCAAATCATGAATAAAATGATATTTTAGATCAAATTTCTTTGTTCTACTGTGATGAACCAGATTCTTTGCTAGCTTGATGGCACTCATATTGTCACAAAAAAATATTATAGGTTGAACTTTCTTCTCTTCAATTTCTTCTAAAAATTTTCTAAGCCAAAGAACTTGTGTACCCGCTGAAGTAACAACAACATACTCTACTTCTATGGAAGAGGGGGCAACCAAATTTTGTTTTTTTAAACTCCAAGTAATCAAATGAGAACCAAAAGAGAAATTATTTCTAGATGTAGACTTATGATCATCCATACTACCTCCCTAATCTGAATCACTAAAGCCAACAAGATTGAACTTTTTAGAATAGTAGTAATGAATACAAAAATTTAGAGTGCCTTTCACATACCTCAAAATTCTCTTGGCTGCCTTCATGTGTATTTATGATGGATTTATCATGTACTTTGAAACAAGTGAAATTTAATATGCAATTTTAGGCCTTCTGTGGGTTAGAAACATCAAACTCCCAACAATACTTTTGTAAGTAGTCTCATCAACAATTTCAACACCATCATCTCTACACAACACAACTCCATGAGCACTTGGAGTGGAGTATGGTTTACAATCAACCATGTCAAAATTCTTCAACATATCTTTTGCATATTTGGTTTGGAAAATGAAAATTTAATTATTACTTTGATAAACATCCATTCCTAGAAAATATTTCATGAGACCAAGATCTTTCATCTCAAATTTTTTCATCATAGCAATTTTGAATTCATCTTTCATCTTAGAACTGCTACCCATATACAACAAATCATCAACATACAAACTTACAATAATAATATAATTACCTTCTTTTTTGTAGCAAAGGGTAGGTTCACTTTATTTGAAAGCCATTCTCAGGAATGTGCATGATCATGATGGACCAAAAAGTGGCAATATGTAAGTGATATGATGGCCCATGTGGCTGATGACTTTTTTTTTACCCAAAATTGATGAAATGAAAAGGGTTTTTAAAGGAGATTCTCAGCTCTCCACCAATATAAATTATGCTTTACTTTGAATTTAATAAATAATAATTATTATTTTTTTGTTTGAATTACAACTAAAGTCTTGATTGATAGGTTGATTGAAAAACATCTATAACTTTCAAACAGTATCACTTTTTTTTAATCCAAAACATGTGTCACATTCTATGATTTGTATACTGTAGGATTAAAAAAAGAAAAATTGAATTTCATGAAGTTTTGACCAAGATAAGGTGGTCAGACATATGAGTTTTTATATTTTTAAAAAAATTTAATAAAAAATCATAATTAATTATTTACTTGGAAAAAAATTATAAAAAAATATGCATCACATCTGGACACAAGTCCTCTACTTATATCTAAAATATTATAAAAAAATATTATCATTTTATTGTGGCTAGGGTGGTCAGACAGAAACCTACTTATTTTTTCCCTGAAATTTAAGTACTATTGCATTGAAATTTCAAATTTTCACCAAATAGATTTAAAAAAAATAAAAATAAACCTAATAGTTTAGAAATTACATTCAATTTTCTATAGATTCTATTCTTACATATTTTTGAAATAATATAGATAACTTATTCAAATTTTTACGTCAAGTTTCCTAACTCTTATTTTTCTGAATTTTTTGCCACTTAAGGGCCTGTTTTTTCCATGATGATCTTGCACATACCCTTAGATCTTGAAAATATCCATAAATCCTAGCATTCCATTCTCATGGTGCTTTGTTGAGGCCATACAAATCCTTCTTCAACTTGTAGACTTGATCTTATTTTCCTTGCACTTCAAAACCTTGTGGTTGTTCCACATACACTTCCTCTTCTAGGTACCCATTCAAGAAGGAACTTTTCATGTCCATATGATGTGTGCTTCAATTCTTTTAAGCTTCTAATGAAATCAAAATTTTTATGGTCTCTTGTCTTGCAACCAGTGCAAATGTCTCTTCATAATAAATCCCATACTTCTGGGTGAAGCCTTTGGCAACCAGTCTTTCCTTGTGCCTTTCAACACTCCCATCATTGTTATACTTAATCTTATAAGCCCATTTGGTTACAATATTCTTCTTGTCATGTGGAAACTCTATAAGCTCCTAAGTATCATTCCTATGAATTGAATCCATCTCTTCTTTCATTCCTTGCACCCAAAACTCATTAGTACTTGCATCTTCAAAACATGATGGTTCAAAATCAGCCTTGGAAAGTAAAGCAAAATTAACTGTCTCACCTATTGGATTTTCTTCATGTTCTTGGTTTGCACTCCTTTCATAAATATCTCTCAAACTTCTTACCTTCCTTCTAGAACTTGGAGTTGAAGCTAGACTTGCAATTGGAATTGAGCAACTAGAAGAGGGGCTACTTGATGGAATTGTAGCACTTGGAGTAGAAACATTAGTGGGTTTCTCATGATCAATATCATCAACAATAATATCATTTAAAATATATTTTGAATTCTCCATATGGCCTTTTTGATGACCATAAACTCCCCCTTCATCAAAAATCACATCTCTTGACACAATAAGCCTATTAGTGAGAGGATTATTAAATCTACAAGCCTTACTTTCCTCACTATATCCAACAAAAATACATGACTCACTTGTTGCATCTAAATTTTGTCTATTTTGATCAGGTACATGAAAATAAGCCAAACAACCAATAACTCTAAAATTATTAACATTAGGCCTTTTCTCATACCATGCTTCATAATGAGTCATCTTCTCAAGTGCACTGGTGGGATTTGGATTGAGAATGTACACTGCTATAACAACTACTTCACCCCAAAAACAGTTGCTTAATCCCTTTGTTTGTAACATGCTCCTTGCCATTTCTACCACTGTTTGGCTTTTTCTTTTAGCTACTCCATTCTATTGAGGTGTGTACGTAGTGGTGAGCTACCTCTTAATACCATTCACTTCACAATAATATTGGAAGGATTTTGAATAGAATTATCATCCATGATCAGTCCTTAAAAATTTGATTTTTCACCCTTTATCATTTTCCACAAGTTCTTTAAACCTCTTGAATGTATCAAGGGATTCATCTTTGGCCTTCAAAAAATACACCCAACATTTTTTGTGAGTAATCATCTATAAAAGTGATAAAATATGATGACTTACCAAAAATATTTGTTTGCATAGGACCACAAATATCAGAATGAACAAGCTAAAGGGGATGATGGGTCCTTCATACATTTCCTTTTGAAAAATTCTCCCTTGCATGCTTACCTTTAACATGTCCTTCACAAACCTTCTTGTTCTCTTCAACCTTAGGTAAATCAGAAAATAATGCATTTGATGTGAGAATATTCAAACTGTGAAAATTTAAATGTTGATACCTGAGATGCCATAACCAACTCATATCCTCATATGCCATATTAGCAAGGCTACTGTTATGTTCACCAAATTTCAAAGGGAACATTCTATTCTTTGTCATAGACACAATAGTCACAATCCTATTTCCCTAATTCTTATAAAAAAATTTAAACTTTCTTATTCTCAAAAACAAATTTATAGTTCTTCTCACATAGTTTTCCAACACTTAACAAATTATTTTTTAACTATGGAGTGTAATAAATATAATTGGCACTCTTTGTACCTTCTTTTGTGTGGACTTCCATAGCTCCTTTTACATCAACCTCCAACAACTTGTCATCACCAAGATGAATCTTGGACTTGAAATTCTCATCCTTTATTGAAAACAAGTTCTCATTCCATGTCATATGGTAAGAGCATCCAAAAATAGATACCAAACTTCTTTACTACTAGTTTCACCTTTAGAGTAAGATAAAAATAAATGACCTGGAGGATTTTCATCACTTTCTTTAGCATAATTAATACTTTTACCTTCTTTTAATCTGCATTCTCTTTCAAAGTGACCATAATTTTTACAATTGTAACATTGAATATTTCTCTTATCAAAACCACCTCTACCTCATCCTCTAGAACCACCTCTTCCTCTTGAGCCACCTCTACCTCTATTTCCTTTTGCATGATTCTAATATTTGCCTCTACCTTGACCTTCATTGTCTTTGGTGTTGTTGCTAGCATCTTCTTTCTTTGTGATTTGCAATTTGGATGAAGAGGCTTTCACATCACTTTCTCCAAATGAATCTTTAAATCTCTCTTCATGTGACTTAAGACATCCAACCAAGTGATCAAACTGAAATGTTGTCAAATCTTTGCTTTCTTCTATAATGATGGCAACATGGTTCCACTTTGGGGTGAGAATCTGTAATACCTTTTTGATCAAAACCTCACTATTCAAAATTTCTCCAAGTGTAGCCATCTTATTGACCACATCTTTAACTCTCACACAATAATCACTTAATTATTCAAATTCTTGCATTTTCAAATTTTCAAAGTCTCTTTTTAAAGTTTGCAAGTTAACTGCTTTTATCTGATCACTTCCTTGGTAAGCTTCCTTTAAAATCTTCCAAGCTTCTTCTGTTATCTTTGCACCCATAATCCTTGGAAATAAGAAATTTTCAAGAGCCATTTGAATATAAAACAAAGCTTGAGAATTCTTCTTCTTGGCTTCCTTTTTATTTGTTATATCATTGGCTATGAGGGCATTCCAATTAGTTGGCTCCTAGTAACCTGATTCAACAATCTCCCACAAATCCTTTCCTATCAAAAAATTCATCATTTTTATGCACCAATAATCCTACTCATTTCCATCAACTTCTAGAATGGGCAAGAAGTTAGAATTCAACATGATATTAACCTTTGGTGAAATTATAACCAATAAATCTTTAACCCAAAAGAAAATACCTACTCTGATACCAAATGTAGAATCTAAAAAGACCCCTTCTTCCAAAACTAGCTAATAAAGCCAATATAATTAACAAAAAAGAAAAGAAAATAGAATAGAGAGCTAAGAATAGAGAATGATATTTTATTAGGCACACACAAACTAATTTTATTTATTAGAAAATAGGGAAAAACAGAGCCCTCTGTAAACATAATTTCTGTATATATTTGGTAGGCTACAACTTCTTGTCTTTTTATTCAAACTTAAATAAAAGAGCAATGCCAATATAAGGAAAGCAGTTACAAAAAAACTCTAAAAAGGGATAACAAAAGAATGTGAATGACATGCACAATCCCAGGTGGAGTAACAGACTGCAAAAAATAGAGTGATAAAAGGCAACAGTCTATGAAAGCTAAAATTAGTTGCAACGTATGGAGTGCTACAAGCATCAATTATCAATACACCTGACATATTGTAGAAGGAATACAAATATTTGGCAACACATCTAGAGCACCTGACTTACAACATAGTTTATGATTATGCCACATATTTGGTAGAACATATCCATAAATATTTGCTTGAGTTGAAGGAAGGGAAAGAATGGGTGAAATTCTTGTGGTATTCATTATTGATTCATATGTTCTTGTATAAAGGGAAAAACATTTTTGAGAAAGACACAACTTTGAGAAAAAAGGCCGAGGGCACTGATTTTCTTGTTCAATGTTAGACTCAAATTCTAGATAAAGATGACCACAAGTATAATTATGTGATGTTTTAGAATGATTTTGCATCAAAATTAAAGAGGTCCTTGATCAATGAACCACCAAGAATTCCTAAGGAAATTCATGAATTCTTGAGACCTATAGAGATGAGACCTAACTTGAATTTGAGTCATAATTGGGGAGACTTGATTTTATACATTGAAAAAAAATCTTTAGAGTATATGGAACCAGTGTAGAGCCATATGTTTTTCCATGAGATGTGCAACTAAGGATAGGGTTTCTTAAAATTATGAGGCAATTGGGAGCTTCATAGGTAGCACACTTTCCTAATACAACAAAGAAAGGCTCATTCTTTCCAGAGTGGACAATGTTTTCTTATTGTGTTATGGTGAAAGGTCCATGGAGGAAATTAGTGCATTTATTGGCACCTTACAAGTTTGAGACTATACGCCCGAGGAATCATGACCCTAAGGGATTTATTACTAAATTAAAAGTATACAAAAGGCTTGGTATGTTTGTCCACATTTTCTACTATCCCAAAGATGTAATAAGGAACATTGCTAGCTTTCTAGAATAGGATGAAAGTAAAGCTAAGTATCTTTCTTACTGAAAGATGGTGGAGAAGATCTAGAAGAAGGATCACAATTATAATCCTCTACCAAATATACCTGCTGAATCCAGCTAGGTTATGTATGTTATGGATAATTTTGAAAGTATGGTTTGTGTGTTAAGGGAGAAACATGAGGTTACAGATAAAGGAAAATACAGAGTGGCTGAAGAAGACACTACTATGGTGTTGGAAGAAATTCTCACTTATCAACCACCCAAGCAAATAAGAATTTATTCCAGGAGGAAGAAAGTGGTAGATGAAGAAAAAAACTTTGCCGACCCTTATCACTTCTAAGGGATCAAAGGTGGTTTCTCTTGAAAGTGCAATGTCATCACCTCCAAGGAAGGTTTCCCCACTTGTAATTGATCTTAATTCACCTCCAGGAAGTCTTGCTCAATTGGAGTAGCCACTCCTTAAGAAACAAAGGACTAAGGAAAGAGGAGTGGTTGAGTATTTTGATATAGATGATGATGATGATATCTTTATCACTCCTAAGGATATGCAATAAGGAATGCCTCCCCCTCTAGGATAAGTTTCCTTAAGTTTAGCAGAAAGTAGTCTCAGGATAGGAAAACTTGATATTAGTTGTTTAAATAGTGTAGATGATTTGATAATAGAGGCTTGTAATGAATATATGGAAGATGAATCCTTTGTTGAAACACTTGCATTTAGAGATTTTGTATGGAGAGCCAAAGCTATAGAATATGTAGAGAAGGTAGCCATTGCAACAAGTTTACATCCAAAGCTTCCTGAAAGTATCATTCAGGCCAATGTGATGAGTGTTAGGAGGGATGAATTCCTAAAGATTACTGTCCAGGATGGCAAAGAATTTGTGAATAAATGTGGTTTGTTGTTGCTACCAAAGTGGGATATTGTTGATGCTATAGTCCTAGATACCATAAGGAGGGTTGAAAATCCCCTAGTACAAATAGAAGAGGAATTGAATATGACACTTCAAGGATCTTCATTTAGTGAAGATTGGGATGCACTAGCAATCTGGTCATTATCCATGGGATCTAGGAAACCAGTGCTTGATGAGCCATCAAATTTTAGTGGTAAATTACTTGTGAAGAGAGTGGTTGATACCCTAGCCTTGGAGGTAGCTAACATGGCTATTAATGTTGCTATATTTACTAAAGAAACTACAAAAAACCTCACCTTTGAAAGTGATTATTTCAAGAATAAGTACCATGAGCTCATCAATGAATATGATAATAGTTAGCAGAAGGTAGTTGTACTAGAGACTGAGTTGGAAATCTATAAGCAGAGGGAAGAAATGCAGAGAAATCAAGGCCAAGCTAGCTTAAGTCATCCTTATCCATCTTCCCCAATTGCATCTTCCTAACCTCTCCCTTGGGATCAAACCTTGGAAATAGTTCCATATAATTTGGGACAAGAGCCACTCACAATAGAGGAACCAAGAAAATCAGGTCCTAATTCATCTGATTAACCTACAAGAGATCAACTCCTTTCACAAGTTGAAACATAAAAGAAGTTGTTGGAACAGGCACAAGATACAATGTATGAAAACATCTCAAATATTGTTCATGTTGTCTTGAAACATATGAATAAGAAGATATAAGCCAGACTGAATGGTGTTCATGGAAATTATTTCTTGATTTTGTGAGCAATAGGGCTATCTCAAAGGGATAAGGAGTTGGCTATCCCAATCCTGGATAACTAGATTCCAAGGGCTAAGTGACTAAAGTTTATGGTAGTTAGAGCTAACTAGCATGAGGAAAAATATCCTAAGGTGATTCCATGATATACATTTATCTGTGAACTTTGTGAGCAAAATTTTTAGGGCTACACTACCCCACTAGAGCAAAAAATAAGAGAACTAAAGGCTCATTATGATCTAGTAGATTTTTCACTATTTCCAAATATTCAGCTCACCAATGATGAAGTTCAAATGCATTGCAAGTATGCAAAAGGGAGGTGGATGATGATATTGCTTCCCAAGTAGATCAATTTTGTAAAGAAGTTAACATCAATATTTTAAATGAAACTTTGGAAAAGTAGACATTTATCATCAGCTTCCTGGAAGATTTTGACAACTTGAATCCAATTCTATTATGATAAAGTATTCTCCATACAAGAAGAAATTGGATGAAATCATTGATTTCAATTGGCCATCTGATGATGAATATGAAGAATGGAGAAGGGTATTTTTTGGTCAACTAGGTTTGTAAGTGTAGATATGAAACATATATAATTGGTCAAGTATTGTATAGGCATGGCCTCAAAAACCACAATGTATAATATATATGTTTCACAGGGAAATGTTAGTTGTTGATGATGTGGAATGCTTATGGCATGTTGATTCACCTTTTTCTTTGCGTCATTTTGTCATCTTGTTCAATGAAATGGATTTGCTACAACATAGAAGATTATTCTTTTTTACATGTGCTTTTGGAAGGAAAAGTTGCTTTTTGCAACAAATGTAAATAATCTTTTTCTCATATGTATTCCCACCAATTTGAAGGATGTAAATATAATTGAATTATGGAATATGTTTTGTAGCAGTGTAATTGGAATGTGACATATGTACATTTTCTTGAATCTTGTTTTTTCTCCCTTATTCTATGAAAGGTAATTCATGTCCATTTGTATAGGTCTATTTTTAAATTCTAGAATTGAATTGTGAAAAATAGAGAACAAAGAGTGAATATGTCAATTCTTTGTCTTTTTCTTTGAGTCTAGATAGTAAATTTTGTCAAATGTATGGTTCCTAAGCATATTTGAATGATAATGGAATTTTTTTGATTCTATGGTCTCTCCATTTAAATGTTTACTTGAATTATTAATGAAAACTCTGATCAAAGATCATTTCATTAATCATCATCACTTTCATACTTTGGTATATGTTTTGGTTTTAGCTCTGGTTCAAATAATTGGTTAAAATGCTTAGATAAAATCATAAATTCATGTGCAGGGTGATTGGATCTGATAAGTAGTCTTTAGAATCCAGTTACAGATTTGTGAATTTCAAAGTAATTTCACTTAGATCATGGGTGTTAAAAATTAAATATACCTTATATTTCAATTTACTTAGACTCCTAGCCCATAGATAATGGCACTGATCTCAAGCCTTATAAGCATTTTTCATGGTTCTGGTTATCCGACTTAGGAACATTATTTTGAATAATCCTTGAAACTATCTATAATTTGTTGTGGTTCATGTTTTCTTGTACCCTTGGCTTAAGATGCATAATTCTTCAGGGAAATGTCCATTTCTTGAAGTATTTCATCTTATTAGTGATTGGTGAGAATATATTTGCTTAATTATGTAATGCATATGTAAGTTTTTTGAAAGAATTGTATAATGTATATTGTGGGATCACCATCTTGGGTTTTGTAGATCCCAAAGTGTAGGAGATAAAGTGTTGGTGCTATATCTCATTTGTTGGCCACCTATCTCAATTCCTAAAGATCTATTGAAATTTGTATAAAGCATAACAAAATTGTTACTAATTTGTCCCAAGGAATGTGGGTGGTGACTCTAAAGTCTTTGCATCAGTGCAAGCTAGTGTTTGAGGATCATATTAAAGAAGTAAAGAAGAAAAGTGTAAATAAATCAAAAAAGTTGATAGACGTGAAGAAAATTTATGTGCAAATGTGAGTAACATGACGCCACATGAAGAAGCATCCAGAGTAGGAGCTAGAGGGTGAATTTCCCTGGAACAAGAATTCTTGTGGGAAATGGATAAAAGAAAAGGACACTAAAAACTGTAAGTCTACCCCTCATCTGGTCCCTGAACGTGATATTCGTTCTAGTTCTAGTTCAGAATGTCAAAGGAATCTATATAGATTCTAGTGATAACACTTCTTATGAGAGGGGATAATTTTTTATGAAGTCTATTATAGAAGAGCACTCCTCAGACCCAAGATTGCAAGCCATGAAGTGGAGAGAAAAGGAGAGAATAGAAAGGGATAAAATATAAAAAGATAATGCTAGCACTAGATGTGCTAGAGTTCAAGGGTATGTAACCCCAAATTCTCATGCATATACTTCTATTCCTCCTGACCTAATCACTGGAGATGAATATTCCCATGATACTATTCCCCAACAAGTTGAGATTACAGTAGCATCTAATGGAGATTATACTTTAATAGATGAAGAAGAGGTTCTAAATGATATGCAATTGCTTATAAAAAGAGCCTCAAAATGCATGGAAAATAAAAAGATGGATGAAGAGAAGGAGAAGAGAATTAGAGATGTCATGATGCAGAGGGATATGTTCAGAATAAAGGTTGAAGAGATGGAGGCACTAGACAAGTTAGCATCCAAATCTGTCAAAGTATCTAATCTAGTTGTGCATGAGATTGTAGGAAAAATACATGGAGTTCCCACTACTGATAAGATTGCTAAAAATTTAGAAACCAATACCTCTGACAAGACTTTTATCCTGGTTGACCCTCCCCCAAAAAATATAAATAGTGAATCCCATAATGTTGATAAAGTAAAAAACCCTATGGGAGAGAGAAAAGCAAGTGAAGGGGTAAAAATAATTGAGGGAGGTTCTTCCAAGAAAGATACACTACAAGGTGATTCTATTCCATTACTAGATAAATTAATGAAAGAAAATGAAGAGTTGGATAGGAAGATGAAGGATATGGAGTTATATGTTGTAAACTAAGAGATGAAGAGGAAACTAGATTTCTTGGAGTCCACATTAAAGGACCCCATCCTTGAGACCCAGATCCCTCAAGGCCGCATACCCTCCTCAATTCCTCGTACCAATGACAAAAAATCATCTATTGGAAACCCTTCTAGCTCTTCCTCACAGCTTGAAGACAAAACTAGAACATTTCATTTCAATGATTAACATGATTCCCAACATAGAAGCCCTAGAAACAATAGTGATTGAAGAAGGGATTATGATAGCCAAGATGAGGAAGAAGAACCTATTGGGAGAAGGTTGTTGCACATTGATAGGTATAGGAAACTATGTTTCAAATAAAATCCAAGATATTTGAATCTAGTACTAGATAATTCCATGAAACATGTTCCGATGTTTACTAGAAACAATGCCCTTAGTGGTGAATGCCACTTAAAGGATTTTCAAAGTTTTGTAGAATACTTTGAATTGTGGCATGAGGATGTGGCTATGAAACACTTTATGGAATCCCTAACAGAGGATGCAATGGATTAGTATAGGAGCTTTCTAGATGCAAGCATTGATTCCAAGGATTCATTCTTTTGAATATTTAGAGAGAAATATGGAGACCAAACCGATCCATAGTTTAGGTTGAATGACTTTAATAATATCACAAAAGGGAACAATGAGATGGCTATTGAGTTTAATGTGAGGTTCTAGAAGGAAATGTATAAAATCCCTAGATTCCTGAGTCCCAATGAAAGAGCATGTTTGGTTGTGTAATATAATGCATTTGACTCTAACATGTGTTATCTGCTTAGGGACAAGAATCCACAGTCCCTAAGGGAAGCCTATAAGATGATAGTAAACATTAAAAAAAAAAGAGGGCTTTTGGTAATGTTGGAAGAAGGGATGACCCTAAGTCTTCAAAGAAATCAAAAGTTCAAAATGAGAATGAAGTTAAAGATGCAACTCTAGATGAAAAGTTGGATCAAGTTCTCAATTTGTTATATAAGTAGGAAAAGAATCACAAACCACAGTTCTATAGAAATGATAGGACCCTAAGGCTTCAATATTATCCTCATCATACCAATTAGCATAATGGGAAGCCAACTCCAAATAATTAGAAGAAATTTTAGGCTACACCTGACCCTTTGCATAAAAATACCACAAATGTTATTGAAGACTTACCATTGTTTGGAGTGTGTGATATACCTCATGTATCACAACAATGTGTAGTTGTGAGTTCCTTGGAAGAAACTCAATATGATCAAGGGGAGTCAGATTCTCCTCATAATCCAAATGAGATGGAAAATATATTCATGACTAGGTCAAACTTGGAATGTGATGATTATTCTTCTAGTGATGATGGTGACAAAAATGATGTGGATGTGCAAAGACACAAAGTAGGTTTACACCATCAACAAATGATTTTAGATGAACAAAGAGAAGATGAATACATTTCTTACACTCATGAGTTAGATAATGTTTCTCTGAGAAGACCTTCAAATGAGGAAATTGAGAGATGTACAATTGCATTGGCTGCTAGAGCTCAAGCAAGAAGGGATCTTCATCTAAGGAGTATGGTGGTGATCAAAAACCAAGGAAATCCTGGAGGCATGTTCATTAAAGAGAAAAATGTAGAGAGTAAAGGAATTAATATAAAAAACAAGAAGGAAGAGACTAAGCCCAAAGAAGCTAAAGAAATGAGAATCTGGGAAAATAAATGTAGCAAAGCAAAGGTTACTGCTAAAGTTGCACATCAGGATTTGATGGCCAAGGATGTAAAGCCTACCATTGAAAATATTGATAAGTAAGATGATAAAGTAGCCCCTTAGGACATAATACTTCCTAAGTTACCAAATTATTCTCCCATTGACATGTTTCAAGTTTTTTCTTAAGTCCAGGTCATAGCCCCATTTCTAGAGATGATGAGTATTGATGAGCATAAGAACAAAATGATAGCTTTCATTAGTAGCATTGTTAGGGATAGCAAAGACAAAGCAGAGGATGATGCACCTGAAACAAGTAAAATTCAAGAGAAAGATACTAAGGTAAGAGCAAAAGTTAATGAGAATCATGATATTTATTTTTGAACCACTATTATTGCAAATTCTATTCTAGTTAATCCTTTCTTTTTAAGCTTGATCATTGATGGGAAATTACTCAAGAATTGTATGATAGATTCTGGTGCTTCAAATAATGTCATGCCAGTTAGGATAGTGGAGGAAATGGGGTTGCAGGTTGATAGCACCTATGGAAAGTGCTATGTTATGGATTCTAGAGAGGTCCTTATTATCGGGGTAATTTATAAAGTCCCATATAAACTAGTTGCATTCCCATAAAGTGCTATGTCTACTTTTATGGGAGGAAGTATGTAATGTGATTTTTCATTTTTTATATTCTCAATTGATCAGAAGGACATCAAAATTGCCATAAAATCAAGATTTCAACATATAGTTGAGCATATTGAAGAGCCAGAGAAACCCCAAATAATTAACTTTATGGACACATATTGGAAACTCAAGGGTAGACAACTGAGAGGGGGGTGAATCAGTTGTCACAAAAATTCAAAAATTATTAACCTTATTAACCTTACTCTTAGATTTGATTAATAACTATGAAAGCATAAATCATCAACACATCAAAAACACACATAACAACAAGATTTTTTACATAGAAACGCTATTGGGGGAAAAACCATGGTAGAGGTTAGTCCACAAGATTATACCCTATTAAAAGTATAAGAAATATAAATGGAAATGTACATGCATTTAGGCACACTACCTAGAGCTTACTACTCAATTACAAAAAGGCTTACTACCCAAAATAAGACACACTATCTTATAAAAACATTTAGATTACATCTGCAGTATTTTGAACTGAGAAAATAGCATCTACTAATGCCTGATTATAGTTTCAGTTAAGCAAATGAACACTTCTTCACTCTTCTTCACTCTTCTTCACACTTTTCTTTTTCTTCAAAAGATTTAGATCATTATTCATGCACACCATGCCATCAAATGGAATAAAAAATAACTTATATATGCATAAGAGATTGCATCACTACATGTCAGCTTCAACAAAATAATAAAATGAATATAAACTTCCAGCCCAAATCAATAACAATTATTAATGTGAATCAACCAAGGTCAGCCACAACATAGTGAAGACCCAAAAATAACATCCTTGAACATGAAACAGCTCCAAAAATTATTCCTTAAATATCCAAAGCATGCTACCATCACCTTGTTGGCCATGAACATGAAAAACATGAGCACGTAAGAGAAAATCACCAATAGCGAGTACAACAATCAATTCAAACATGCAACATAGATAGAGCATGATCAAGAAACATCCACAAATATCATGAATCATTAGAGAAGAATCCACAATAGTTGAACTTACTAGAATCACATCATCTTGATTCAGGAACACCAACTAAAGCAACAAAAAAATTGTAAAAACACAACTCCTCATAACTCAATCGAATCTTCATGCGGATCTCTAAAACTTAACATGGATAAACTAGATATACTCGACAACAAACCCTTTAATCCACAACCATTTGATCATCAAACTACTAAACTTCACTTCACCACTAACAACCTATAACTAATTTCATTACAATTTTCTCAATATCCTCAACATATATAGCTTCTAATGTCTTAAAATCCAATAGTGTTGACATCAATGACAACCACATATCGGCAACACAACTAGAACATCCAACAATCTCCCCCTTTGTCATTGATGGCAACACATGATTCAAAAAACACCATCAACACAACTATCTCTTAGCACTTACTCCCCTTTAGGTTCTGACTCTTTTCTCCTCAAATCTTTTAAATGAATCTTCTCCCCACATGACTCTTCTCCATAGATAATTCACAATTTTTCATATGACTCTTCTCCCACTTTAACATCAATGATAAAGATCTATTTTCTCCACACAAGCTTTGAACCACATATCTAAACATATGACTACTCCCTATGAGTAGCAACCACCACAACATCAATCCAGATCAAGATATGACTATGAAATGCATGGACTGATGCAAGTCAATGCATCTTAGTTTTGGTTAGGAGGGGTAATCACCCCTAACTTCCCTTTGAGATAATCAAAATTATCCTTAGTAAATGGATTGGTAAATATGTCTGCAACTTGTTCCTTAGTAGGAACATACTCCAATTTGACTTCCATTTCAATCACCTTCTCTCTCAAAAAATGAAACTTGATAGATATATGCTTGGTCTTTGAATGCAACACCAAATTATTAGAAATGTCAATAGCACTTGAATTATCATAGAATATAGCAATAGGTTCATCATACACAACTTTGATATCCTTCAACATCTACTTCATCCACAATACTTGAGTACAATTGTTAGCAGTAGCAATGTATTTTTCTTCTTACTCAACCATCAAATCAACTTATTTCCCAAGAAAAATGCACCACCACTAGTAATTTTTCTATCATTCACATCTCTTTCCCAACCAACATAAAAAAATTCACTCAGAGTAAGATAATCATCTTTAGGATACCATAGAACAAAATCAATTGTCCCCTTTAGGTATCTGAAAATCCTCTTCATAGCTGTCACATGAGATTTCTTAGGAGTAGCTTGAAATCTTGCAACAATGCATACGACATTCATGATATTAGGTCTATTTTGAGCGAAATAAAGCAATCCACCAATCATTGATTTATATATAATATGATTTTATTTTAGAGAATCATCATCTTGTGTCAACTTACATCCGGTCACCATGGGTGTACCGACCAACTTTGAATCTTCCATACCAAACTTATTCAACAATTCTTTCACATACTTGGATTGAGATATAAAGATCCCTTTATCTAACTAAGTAATTTACAATCCCAAAAATAATTTTATCTCTTCAATCATAGACATCTCAAACTCACTCTACATCTCATCACCAAACATCATGCACAAACCATCATCCCCTCCAAAAATGATATCATCAACAAAGACTTCAACACTCAAATCTTTATCAAAATAAATCTTGAAGTACAAATTACTATCATCATTACCTTTATTAAATCCAAGCTTCAACAAATACTTGTCCAATATGGAATACCATGCTCTAGGGTATTTCTTAAGTCCATACAATGCTTTATTCAATTGACAAATGATATCTCCCTGATCAATCAATTGAAATCCATCAAGTTGCTCAAAATACATCTCTTCTTCCAATTCACCATTTAGAAATGTTGACTTGACATCCATCTGATAAACCTTGCAGTTTTTGTAATCAACTTAAGCAATAAATAGTCCCACAACTTCAATCCTAGCAACAGGGGAAATTTTTTCTTCAAAGTCAATTCCTTCCATCTAAGAATATCCTTTACACACCAGTCTTGCTTTATTTCTAATTGTAAGAGAGGGGGACTAGTGTGTGCAAGACCCTAGGTCATAGAGGATCAAGATGCAAGAGGCTGCCCTAACGTACCTTAGCTAAATGTAGTGTTTAAGGTATGAGGATGAGAATGATGAGGATTATAGAATCCTACAACCACTCATCAATCCCAAATCTTAAAGTGGGGCTAGGTGAGTCAGTTTTTGAGTCCAAATTTGTGCCTTAGGGAGCTCTTTTCCCAAGGATGTTAGCATAGACCTCAAATGACAAAGTGACATGTTGGCATCTTAGAAGTGCATTGTAGTCCATATAGTCACATTACAGTAAAGACAAGGTCGGATTCTCTAAGATGACTAGTAGCCTAGCTTCACAACTTCTAAGAGAACAAACCAATATTATAAAATATGAGAGGTACAAATGAAGGTGATAAAGTAGATATACCAAATCTAAGGTGATGAAAATGATCTCATAGAAGAGCCTATTGACTAGCTAGTTCCACAAAGTGCGCCCACCTACACATAACAAGAGAGAAAATGTTAGGGGGGATATATAGGGGCTTGCCTCAGTCAGAACCCCGTTTAGGTGTTTCCATTGCCATGGATAGCTAAAAGAACAAGATAGAGAAGAAATACATAAATAAAGAAAAATCACTACAAAACAATACTATGCTATTCACCAAATGATAGAGAGGAGAGAAAATCTTACCAACTCCTCCAAGAGCACTAAAGGCTACTTGGAGGAGAAATGAAAGGAAATCAATCCACAACTGAAAATGGCATGGTCCTAAATGTGATCTATCAAGTTGATGAAGTGTGATATTTCTATAATGGAATGCTTGGAATGCTTTGAAGTGAGTGAAAGTGGATTTTCTGAGAGTGCTAGAATGAAGGCATGACCTCCTGAAGAGTTGGAATGCAAGTTCAAGGAGTGAATATGAAGGAATGAGGAAGAAAATGACCATATTTGAGTCAGTTGGCTGAAGGACGCATTACAACTTCGCTATGAATGGGAAGTGTAACACCTTGGTGGCTTAGCTGCAGGAATCTACTAGGGACATAAGCATGCCGCGTAGACATCTGCATGTCGCACGAGAATCCCCAGAAAAATTCCTCCATCGACAAGAAAAATAGGCTCCATGTGGACCACCAATAGTGGACTTAAGTAAATTTAAGCCTTCGACTTTGGTTTTCTAAAGTGTATAAAGGAAAAAAGGGGAATTGCACCTAGGGTACAAATTTTCTCTTATAGATTTTTCCCCCCACTTTAGCGAGCATGAGTATTGATGAGTGCTTGGTAAAGTAGATCAAGAAGAGAGTATAGTTAGAACAGTATACTTGAACTATCAAGGAAGTAGTACTCGGTCTAGTATACTCGAAGGTGCAGGAGATGCAACTCCATAGTTTATTGGGACTATGAATTTGGAACAAAGAATCTTATAGGCCTACAATCTTACAAGGAGGCAACCCCTAATGTATCTCACATGGAGGAAGCCCCAAGGAAGAAGAATCCATAGAGTTAGGAAGCAGCAACACACCTACCCACAAATAGAACATGTCAAAAGTGGCGACATGTTTACCTGTAGATAGAACATGTCAAAAGTGGTGAAACATCTACCTAAAAATAGAGTGTGTCTAAAGTAGCAACATGTCTACCCATAGATAGAGTGTGTCTAAAGCGGTGACATGTCTATGTGTAGATAGAACATGTCTAAAAGTGGCCAGTCATGCAAACCAAAAAATCTCAAAGTGATCCCTCGGGAAACCTTCAAAAGGATAGGGGTCCACTCAAGGGATGTGCTATCTGAAAGGTAAGGTCTAGTTAGGTTTCCCCTGAGCTAGACATGAAAGGGAAAATGGAATGAGCCTAGTTGGGCTACCCCTAGGCTAGACATGAAAAATTCCATTTGTTAAAAAGGCTTTTGAAGAAAGGGTCCCTAGGGAACTTGCCATGAAGAAGAAAAGGGGGTCCACTCAAGGGACATGCAATTCAAAAGTAACTATTCACCTTAGAGTGATTTGTCATCAAGTAATCCTTTCGGAAGATGTTCACTTCATTAAGGAATTTGAAAGGAAGGTCATGCCCTAAGGTGAGGGGAAGTAAAAGTAGTTCCCACTTCAAAGGAAGGTCTTCAAGTCGTTTCTTTAAGAACCCATGATGAAGGAAACATGTTCCATTAGGGTTCCAAGTTGAGAATGCAATCCTAAGGAAGAAATATTGTAAAGACTTTCAAGAAAAGATTTGTTGGCAATGAATTCATTTTCTAAAACTTGAAGTGTTAAAGAAGAGCATTGTCACACATAGGAGGGACAACTCAAGCAAAGAAGAGAGAAAGATAAAGGGAAATCAAAAAAGAAAAGAAAAATACAAATAGAGGACACAAGGGGATTGGGTTTAGCGAGGTCAGATCTATCTGAGCCAATATAGTAATAGGTAACTGTAATGCAAGGTGAAAGATCATCAATCCCCAACTAGATCAAGAAGAATGGATGGAAGACAATAAAAATAAAAAAATGGGTCAACATGGAAGGGAAGCCTAAATGCCCTCAACGCTTTGCATCATCCCCAATTTATTGAAAATCAAACACAAACATTAAAGAATGATGGTACAAATAGATGAAGGTTTCAGACATAAAAACCATGCTTGTATCCAAGCACCAACAAGGGTGATGAGGGTCATCCAGGCACACACAACATGGGTACACGGGAACACATCATAAACCACACACATACAAGATCAAGAAAAGGGGCCTCCTCCTAACATTGATTAGCCAAGAGGTCCTCTACTTCCCAAACTAGATCCTCATAAGGGGAAGGAGGATGAGCTTTTATTGGTGGAATTTTAAGAGGAGGGTCATATGTGCCTCCTACAACAAGGGCCAAGGAAGAGGGATCCTTGAGGTCCTCTCTATTGAGCTCTTATGGAGTCAAGGTTAGATATTTTACGAAGATTTCTAACAAGGCCAAGACTTCATCCAAAAAATTAAACATGCATCTTGAGAGAGAATCATGCTTGTTCTCAGTGGATGGTGTGGGTTGTGCCTGAGATCCACCGCTAGGCTCGTTGAATGATTTAGGAGTAGTGACAAACTTAGGGGAAGTTGGGACCGGTTCTGTCACAAGGACAAAATAAGTCATTAGCGGGCCACCTTGTGAAGGAGGTGGAATCCTCTTATGTCCTTTATTTCCAGAAGAACTAGCCTCTACCTCTTTCATCATTGAAGGAGATGAACTCCACACAAATGATGCCAAAGGCATAGAGGAGGAGGAAATAACCACAACAAATAAGACTAAAGTGTTAGCCATATCCATGGGCTTTGGGAAGGCTTGAATATATAGGATGGATATCATCAAAGGTGACTCTACCGAAGGAGCAATAAACACTTGTACTTGTTTAGGGTTAGGTACATGTATGCTCACAATGGAAGGTGGGAGTGGACCAGACTAAAGAGAAATAGTAGGAAGGGTGGAAGGAGACACTACAGGAGATCCTGAAATAGGAGCGACATTCCTTCCTCCTTTTGTTGTGAGGTTGCTTGCTCGTCCAAGAGATCCTTTCGATGACACTTGTGCTCACGTGCAAGGTAGTTTCTACAACTTTTGGAGTTAGAAGCCAGATCTTGCAAAGTGACAGGAGGTTCTTGTTCGACCATAGGAACATCCACTATGACCATCTTAGGCAGAGGAACGGGTTCCTCTACAAGAGTAGGGGGAGCAAGCTAAGGAGTGATAGGAGTTAACTTGAGAGCCTTGGAATTGGGCCTCTTTTTGCTCACTGCCTTAGGAGTAGGAGCAGTACAAGGTTAGGGTTTTGAATTCTCTGCAAGAACCTTTCTTTCTGCTGTATAAGTAGTACCATGGTCTTGGATATTCATTATTAAGCTCTTTGATTCTACTCTTGGGCCTATGCCAAGGAGGAATCATCGGGGACCTATAGGATAGTCATCGGGCTTTCTCATCCTGTACTCTTCCCAGGAAAGAGGAGAGGATGAGGTAGTTTGGGAAAAGGTAATTTTCTCTTTACCTTTATGAGAAGGAGAGGGAGCCCTTATGAGATTCTCCTCTTTCTTCAGGGGAGAGGGAGTAGATGGTATAGCATTCTCTTTACCTTTGTGGGGAGGAGAAGGGGCTAGCATGGAATTCTCTTTCTTTATTGGAGAAGGAGTAGTAGTAAGTGTGGGTTCCTTCTTCTCATCTCGAGAAGAGGAGGCGACCAATTTTTCCATTACAAGAAGGGTCATCTTGCACTCCCCTTTTCCCCTAGTTTTATAATTCACATAGTACTTGTAAAGTAGGCTCATTCTCAGAGGAAGTGGACCAACTAGGGTGGGCCAAAAGTGCTCTAGTGAATATCCACCATGAGATACTGAAGGCTGATATCTGATATCATGCACCACATGCATGACACCCTCGTGGTAAAACTTTAAACACTTATGAATAATGGATGTGACCCCATTCATGGAAGCCAACCAAGGAATTCCTAGCTTCACTCTAAATGGGTCTGACTCTGGGATGCCATCGAAGACTGTGTCAATAGTCCTAGGTCCAACTGGGATAGACAAAGTGATCAAGCCATAAGGTTTAATACTCACAAAGTGATCAAGCCATAAGGTTTAATACTCATACCATCATGGGTATGGATGGTAGATATTGTTTCTTCATACTTTTCTTTTGCAATGAGTTCAATATGTAAAGTGGTGAAGGTTTGATCTTTAAGGGTAAATATTGTGTTGTAAATGTAATAACTGGAAAACAAGGTGTGGGTGGAATAGTAGAAATTACCATGACCATGTTTACATAGGCCTTGGGTTGAGGAACATAATCAATGGGATAGATAATCATGTTGGTAGAATGTGACCAAAATGGGTCCGTGTATATCTACAATTCACTGTTAGCTTTCACCACTAATTTGTTGGTGTTTTATTTGTTCCCATCAAGATGAATGGTATCATCCTCAATGTGGTCTTGTATCTCATGATGCAACCACATGCAATTTTTGGTATCATTTCCATTAATGTGATGGTACTGACAATAAGAAGTTCCATTGTACCAATTAGGATAGGGTTCCTTAACAGGTTTAGGGATTGGTAGAGTTATGATCTTATCCTTCAACAAATTTTGCAACATGGGAGTGTAAGATTCAAAAAAACTTCACAAATTTATGGTTGTGTTTGAGGTCATTTTCATCGAAAGTGACTACTACATTTGCAATGGCTTTATCCCTTCCAAATATTTATATGATGGATTTCCCTTAAGAACGAGAGAACGAGGAATATCCCCTTAATTGAGCAACTATTATTTGGTATTCTCATAAGGCTGCACACAAATGCATGAAAGAAGGTTATTTCATAAGGGTGAACTTCTCTTGCCAAGGCCTTTATAATTTCCATATGAACACCTTCTTCATGTTAGAATCAGGTTGCTAATACGAGATTTGTGAAAGAAGCACTTGATAATGTGCTATAAAATTAGTAATCTTCTCATTGTCTCCTTGCTTACATTTGACAAGATCCAAGAAGGTCATCTTCAACCTTATGTTTTCTTGGAACTATCTAAGGAATTGATTAACAAGTTGTTCAAATGATAAAATAGAATTATCAAGCAAGGAATAGTACCACTCGAGTTTTGTGTCCTTGAGAGATTGGGGAAATAGTTTAGCCATCAAGGAGTCATGATGGAAGAAGTTGATGCAGAGGGTGTTAGAGGCAGACACATGTGTCTATGGATCCCCCTTATGACCAAAATTCTAAAAATTAGGAATTTCCATTCCCTGAGGGAGGGAAGTGTTCAAGATGGCAACCAAAAATAGGCTATGTCAAAAGAAAGGCAAAAAAATAGGTTGGGAAGAGGCTTGGGAAAGGCTTGTTAACTAACTCTGCACCTTAACCATATGATGAAGTAGAGTGTTTATAATAGGGTCGTTAGAAAATAAAGGGCTAGAGGAACCTCCTCCAAAGCCATCGGCAATTCCACCTCCAAAAGTACCACCAGTGTGACTTTTTCCAGAGCAACTACCAGAGTCACTGCCACTAGTAGAACCACTATCAAAACCACCACCATAACCTCTGCCAAAACCACCTCCTCTACCGAATCCACCACCATTACCAAAGCCTCCACCACCTACTCTGTGAAGACCTCAACCACCAGAGGTGACAAAAAGGGTAAAGCTAAAACCATACATGACCTTATTCACCTTGATAGTTTTTGGTTGATTAGGGATGGAAAGGATACTAATGAAAGGGACCACATTGGCCATGTAGACAGAGGTGGAAGGTATTGATACTCCTAGTTCTCTCTCATGTTCTTTGAAGCTAACTCCTTGTGAAAAAATAGAGTTTCTTGGAGGGGCACACGCTTTGGTGATACCCAAGAGACTACTTATAAGCTCTACACCTATTTTGTCTTTATCCATCATATGTTTTAGTTCACTAACTACATGAGTAGATCTAGCCATATTTAGATTTCTTTCTGAAAAATTTTCAAGGTTGCCCAACCCCTTTATAAGGGAGACACATATTCAACTAGGATTTGAATGGCCTCATGCTAATCCATCAATGATGGAATGGGGGACACAGGAGGAGTGGGAACATGATTTTTTTTGTCAGTGAATCCCATCTCACTTCTTAACACCTTCTCTTGCATAACAAAACTAACGATGGGACCAAAGAAGAGGCTTGTAGAGAGACCAAGTGAGACCTTCATTCTATCCATTGGAAGGTGTCGTACACTTCTCCTCATGATATTCCTAGAAGTTGTGGACTGGGTTGTGATGCTCAAAAACCTTCACAACACTTGAGAACACAACAATCATGAAGCAATTGAGGGAAGCCTCAAAACTGATAGATGAATAGATGTTGGTTCACCTTGGGTTCACCAAAACTGTAAGAGAAGAGGACCACCACATGTAAGACCCTAGGTCATGGAGGGTCAAGATGCGATAGGATGCCCTAACTTACCTTAGATAAATGTAGTGTTTAAGGTATGAAGATGAGAATGATGAGGATTATAGAATCGTACAACCACTTGTCAATCTCAAGTCTTAAAGTGGGGCTAGGTGAGTCAGTTTTTGAGTCCAACTCTACACCTTAGGAAGCTCTCTAATCGAGGACATCAGTGTGGACCTCAGATGACAGCACAACGTGCTATCATCTCAAAAGTGTGTTGCAGTCCATATGGTTAGATCATAGCGAAGAAAAGGTCGGATTCTCTAAAATGACTAACAACCTAGCTTAACAAATTTGAAGAGAAAAAAATAATATTATGAAATATGAGAGGTACAAATGGAGGTGATAAAGTAGATATACAAAAGCTAAGGTGATGAAGATGATCTTGTAGAAGATCATATTCACCAGCTAGTTCCACAAAGTGCATCCACCTACACAACAAGAGAGAAAATTTTGGGGGGGTTGTATAGGGGCCTACCTCATTCAGACCCCCGTTTAGGTGTTTCCACCACCACAGACAACCAAAAGAACAAGATAAAGAAGAAACATGTAAAGAAAGCAAAAGCACTACAAAATAATACTATGCGACTCACCAAATGATAGAGGAGAGGAGAGGGAAGCTTACCACCTACACCAAGAGCACTTAAGGATGCTTGGGGGAGAAATGAGAGGAACTCAAGCCTATGCTATGAATGGTGTGGTCCCAAACATGCTCTACCAAGTTGATGAAGTGTGATATTGCTGCAATAGAATGCTTGGAATGCTTGAACATGAGTGAAATTGAGTTTTGTGAGAGTGCTATAATGAAGACCTGATCTCCTAAAGAGTTGGAAACCAAGTTCAAGGAGTGAATATGAAGGAATGAGGAAGAAAATGGCTATATTCTAGTTAGTTGGACGAATGAGGCATTAGAACTTCAATGCCAATAGGAAGAGTAACGCCTCTACTAGCTCAGTCATAGGAATATGCTAGGGAAGTAAGTGTGCTACGCAGATGTCTACACACCATGTGGGTGTCCCCGATAGAAATTCCTCCACTCACACACAAAATAGGATCCATGTGGACCACCAAAAATGGGATTAAGTAAATTTAAGCCCTTGACTTTGGCTTTCTAAAGTGTATAAAGGAAAAAAGGGGAATTGCACCTAGGGTGCAAATTCACTCTTATACACTAACAACTTCACCTTGAACATTTAGTTTGTTTCTAAAGACCCATTTAGTTCCAATTAAATTTGTCCTTAGGTCTGGGAACACGAATCCATGTATCATTCTTCTCAATTTTCTATAGTTCTTCTTTCATTGCTTCAACCCAATGTTCATCTTTGCATGCTTCATTCACACTATTAGGCTCAGCCTTTGAAATCAAACAGTATTCTTTTGCAATTATTATCCTACTCTGGACACCTCTTTTATTATCACCTATGATTTGATCTTATAAATGATTTAATATTACATAACTTGGAGTCTTAGGATGTTCCTAAACTTTAGACTCTTGTAATCTCTTTTGCACTTTCACTAGTTTCTCCTTCTTCATGATTTTCTTGATTCAACAAAATGAACTAAACTTGATTTGAAGTCTAAAATTTCTTTCCTTTGTTTGCATTGTCATTCTAATCATTTGAATCATATCCATAGGTTTTAGATCAACCTTTACATTTGCACATTCAACCATTTTTCTCAATCTCTTCTTGTAGCACTGGCAGGCCTTGCTTTTAGTAGAATAACCAAGAAAGATTCCTCCATCACTCCTAGCATCAAACTTTCCTATATCTTTGTCTCTTTTGATATAGCATCTACTCCCAAAGATGTTGAAATATCTAACAGTAGGATTATGACCATACCATAGCTCATAAGGGGTCTTCCCAGTATCACCTTTGATTTGTGCCTGGTTGAGAGAGTAAATAGTAGTACTCATAGCTTCTTTCCAGTAGATATGAGGAACATTTCCTTCCAATATCATTGTTCTTGCAGCTTCTTCAATTGTCTTGTTCTTCCTTTCCACAACTCCATTTTACTAAGGGGTCCATGATGCAAATAATTGTCTCTTTATTCCATGTTCTCCACAAAAGGAATTAAACTCACCGAAAGTGAATTCACCACCTCTATCTGACCTCAGACATTTAATCTTCATATTTGTCTCTGTCTCAACCATACCCTTAAAAATCTTGAAATTCTGTAGAGCTTCAAATTTCTCCCTTAAGAAATTAAACCACATCATTCTAGAATAGTCATCAATAAGCGACCTGAAACACATGTATCCTTGTAGAATTTTGAATCTAGAAGGACCACACAAGTCAATATGCACAAGATCCAACAATTTATTTGAACAATGTTGTTTGCTCCGAAATGGAACTCTAGTTTGCTTCCCTAACTGATATTCCTTTCATATGGCATTAGTAGGTTTCATCAACTTAGGAAAATCTCTCATAGCCTGAGTATAACTTGTCTTGATAATATTTTCAAAGTTTACATGACACATTCTTCTATGCCACAACCAACTTTCATCAACTTGAGCAATCAAAAAACTTTTACTAGCAACACTCAGGTGAAAGATATTAGCTTTTTTTTTTGTACTTGATGCAATCACATTTCTGGAACTCCGCAATATTCTACACTTTCCATCCTTGAATTTTAGATTGTATCCCTTGCCAACCATCTATCCAACACTTAAAATATTATGCTTCAGACCTTCCACATATATGACATCATTAGTATTGGATCAGATGAGATGCTTGATTGTACACATGATGCCTGTTTGCTAGGTTTTCATCATGGTACCTATCCAAAGCACCACCATAGTGTTTTTCACTAGAGGACAATTTTTTTTTTACTATTTTCAATCCTTTTTTCTAAATTTTTTGGATTTATGTATTTTTTTATTTTTTTTATTTTTCTAAAAGATTTTAAGCTAATGTTGAATCACCTTGTGGTGTTCATGTAGCTGCTTCTGTCATAATGTGTCATTGATATCTTGCTTGAAGAAGCTTCTTTTCCAAGATACGTGCACTTGAATACAATTTTGAGATTCCTGATCTGCTTTGTTGATACCAGAGTTAACTTTGTCTTTGTGCACACATTGTGATAGAGTGCCTTCTAAATCCTTATGATGAAGGGTTTTTACCAATACATGGTCAATGTGAGAATTGGATATCATGCATGGAGGTGTGGATGGAGTGTGTTTAGGGATAGAAGATGGATTGGTTGAAATCTTGGAACCTTTGACTCTCCAAACTTGTGAAGATGAGAGATGATGGGTGGATATGAAAGTGTGCATGGAATTAGGACCAATTGCTTGATATAATTTGTATGTCACATGGGAAGCCTACTTTAGTTTTTGTGGACATCTTTGATGGATACATTTCCATTTTTTATTTTTCCCCATAGTTCCTTTGAATAATGGAGTTAGATAGGGATAATCTTTCTTTGTATTTTTTGGTATCCATATGTATTTGATTTGTCCATTATACTTCTCAACTTCTAAGTTTTCTTTGATAAAGTTCTTTGTGCTTTGATTCAAATATTTCTTCTAATTTTGGTCCTAATTTGTGGATGGAGTGATGGGTGGATGAAGATTCATGACATGGCTAGTTGTAGTATTGACATTCGTTTCAACATAAGGACTCTTCATGCTCTCTATGTTAATATTTTCTTGAGACATAGTTGCCCCTAGTATTGTGGAAGTAGTACCTTCATGCTTTGATTCTTCCTATTTGGGGAGCTCTTGTTTATAATTCATCCTCTAATAAATGACCACTGTAGATGATGTTATTTGAATTTGATGCTCTAGTGACTTCAGAATATCATGTTTTGTCTGACCTATTTCCTTGAGTGGATAATGTTGGATATCTTTATTCATGATGTCCTCAGTCTGAATTTTGGATATATCTAATACTACTGTTAACAACTTTGTTTTACTATAGGAATCAATAACTTATTCTTTTTGTGTAATAATATCAAGAGTAAAGGAATCTTGTTCTGAATGAAGATCATCTACATGTCCATACAAACAAAGCATCTCATGGGTAGATGGATGAATATGTGCTATGTGGATATGATCATCATTTGTGACATCTTGTATAGATAAGAGAGTGTCCATTAGATAATTATAGTATCTTGGAGATATGAATTCTTGGTCTTGATTAATTTTGGGATTGTTTTTGAAATACTTTGGATCAAGTTCTTGACATGGGTCAGTTTCAAAGGATGGATTGCTTACAAAGGGTTCTTAGACATCATCATTAGTCATGGTAAGTGGTTCAATATCTTCTTGATCTTTGAGTGGGTATGGATCAAGTGTCAAGTTGAGGATTCCTTCAGTATCTGTAACTGTGAGGTCAAAGGGGGTCAAGATGTCTTGGAAAGGACCACTGCTAGACCTTGGTGAACAATTTTGATCATGCTTTGGAGTAAATTCATGAGATATTTCCTCTAACTCATAAAGTGATGTACATACATTTTCAACATGATCAATGGTCGATAGGTCATGGATTATGTCAATAGGATCAAATAACTCTTAACTCTCCTTGAAATAGATCACTAAAAAGTGGCTCTTGATGTATGGTGAGTTGGAAATTGAATGAGGTGGAAACAACTTCAATGTGCTCATTGATGGATAGGTTTTGAACATTGTTTTCAACAATTACGACGAAGAGATTGTGAATTTCTTCAACCATAGGGTCAAGTGATGACATTTCTTAAATTGGATGATTGTTGGGTATTGCTGGTGGATTTTGATCATGATTGAAAAGTGACTCTTGATGTATGTTGTTTTGATCATTGGATGAGGTAAAAACATCTTCATCGATGGATATATATTGATCATTTTTTTAAACAATTGCAGTGGAGAGATTGTGAATGCTATCACTAGTGGTTGAATCTTCATCATTTTCCCCAATAGTGTTTATCTTTTTTATCAATGAGGTCTTGGATGATATTTTTTATTTGAATACAACCTGATGTTGCATGTCCCTTTGTTTTGTGAAAATTACAATGGTGCTCCTCTTTATACCCTGGTGGTTTAACTAGGGGTTATTCATAGTTCCCATAGATGAGGAGCTTGATGATATTTTCTTGTACCAATTGTTGCAAGACTAATTTGATTGGTCTCCCAAGTGGTATGTATTTTTGTTTGTTCCCTTGTCATATTTTCACTTTGAATTGACCTTGTGGTAGTTGATTTTGGAGATGTGTTGATTGATCTTAGAGATGTAGTGATTGATCTTCGAGATATGGGGTTGGATTTGTTGATGTGGTCTAACTTATTGACATTGATATATTTTTCTTGATGTGGTTGTGGACACAACTCAACACTTTCATGACATGGTTCAACCAATGGAAGAGTGTATTGATTTTGGAGTGAAGATGTCTCTTGGCTCAATGACTCAACTATTTTGGTAAGTGTAGCCATTTGATCTCACCATATTTGATCTTGAATCCCTTGATATAGTTGATTTGGTTTAAGAAAATTTGGAGTGTACACTTGTGGTGTTTGCATGGGATCATGGAAAAACTAATTTTGGACAATGTTCTTATTTGGGATGATGTTTAGATTTGGCATGATAGGTTGGAATTGAACATTGTTGTGTCTGGGAATCATATTGCCTTGATTTTGCATGGTGTTACCTTGATTTGGATCAAAAAATGGAGTTGTTAACATCTTGTTTGGATTTTGAAAAACATTTGTATGATTTGCAAACATTTCTATCCCAAAGTTTACCAAGTGTGGATTCAAAATGTTCATGTTTCAAAAACTTGTTCTTGATATATTCACATTTGGCATGTATGGATTTGGTGGGATGATGTTGTTTTGTGGAAGACTCATGCATTGAGTGTTTGGTTCATATATTTTTAAGTTTTGACTTGGATTTAAATCTACCATCAGAAAAGGTGTTTGATAGGGAGGTTGGATGAATCAATCACTGATTCATGCTCTGGGTCATACTTGGAAGACCTCTAGGGTGTCTCACTCCACCACTTGCAACCTATAGGACCTCTTTCTTCTTAGGGTCCCCTGGTTTCTTCTTGCCAAGCCAACTATCAATAAAGATCCTCCTACCAAGTCAAGACTTGGTGCTATCTTGAAACCCTTGCCTTAGCCCTTAATCGACTCTAAAGGCTAGTAATCCTCCAAACTATTGAATATAGTTTTACAGGGGTGTAGAGGTGCTTTTAAGGTCATCAATCCATCATACTAAGTGTAATAGGGGTCCACCTAGCTCCATATGTAGGTCTCTTTTACCAAACCCTCATTTAGGCCGAAAAGGGCTACTAGCCCTAGGAGCCCCAATTGGGCCTCCTCTGAGAAATCAGGTTTATTTCCTAAAAATTTCCAAGGAGACCCCAATATTTTCTTGGGATTCCCAATTCATATGCCCACCTGTCAAGGATTTTTGGGGTCTTGGGTCTCAACTGTCCGTACAAAGGCTTAACCCACAATTTGGAAAAAATAGACCTTTACAAACCCTTCCCTGACTTCACTACAATCTATTAGGTACTCCTCACAACAAATGGATTGATGGAGCTTCCTACTCCATGATATGTCTTGGAAAGGTAGTTACCTACCCTCTCCACATTGTGACTTGTCAGGAAAAGGACACCCTTGCAAATCAAGTTCTCTGCACTTTTTGTCTTCCCTAGCCGGACTCTTCCTGGCTCGCCTAGGGAAAGACTTCCATAGTAGATCCTATGTTTTCAAAAGACCTAAACCCTACCATATGTACATAAATGGAGTATAGTCACTTTTCCCAAATGTTCGTACAATTTTTATGGTGGGAAAGTGAACTAACACTCCATTTTCACAAAATTGTCTGGTTTAGACCAGCAATAGTATAAAAAACAAACTAATTACAAAACAGTGCTTGAAACTGAGTAAAGAACCTATCTAAAACAACACAATGCTTGAAGAAAAAATACACTACATCCTACATAAATTACAGTTCCATGATCAATCCTTCAATACCTCACTTCAATGCAAAATCAGAAAATTTTCTTTCAAACACAATTGTTTTTTTTGAATTCACAAAACTTCCAAAATATAACAAATTCTTCCAACCCCACTCCAATGCCGAGGAATTTCATAAATAGGGTCTCCAATTCAGTTATCCTATTCCTTAGGCTCTTCTTGGCCACTTGTAGCTCCAATTGAGAGACATTTGCAAATATTTTGCAAGAATTCCTAAAAATCCAAGACCTCATTTAGAGCTAGAACTTTATGTCACCTATCCTATGGTCAACCTAACCTTCATTAGATGATCAACACCCAATCAAAAATTCCACTAGGGTACAACCAAAAATGAACATGAAAAGATGATAAGTTGGCCTAAACAAATTGCCAAAACATGACCTTCTAGACAATCTGAGGTAACCTATGGGTGCTCCTGCACCATTCTCCCCTCATTTGCACAAACACTAAGGAATGTGGGGAGAGATCAGCAAGAAATCAATACCCTGCTTCTTGAACTGAGCTTCATCCACCCATGTAGCCTCAGATTCTGGTTTGTCCTTCCATTTGATGAGATGTTCCATGTATTCCTTATGCTGGGTAGACTTCTTCACCCTTGATTCCAAGATCCTCTTTTCTCGCAGCTTGTCCTTAGGAGGTAAGGCTATGTTACTCACATCCTTCAAGACATCCACACTTTTTTGATCCAATTCAGTGACTGGTCCTTTATAATTGATCAAATCAGCCACATTAAACACTAGTGAAATGCCTAAATCTGCAGGTAGCTCCACCTTGTAAGCATTCTTTCCATATTTTTCTAACACCTTACATGGTACCACTCTCTTCATTTGCAACTTGGTTGATGTTCCTTTCTGCAACCTAGATTTGTTGAGATGGACCATAACATAGTACCCTACTGCAAATTGTAGATCTTTCCTAGACATATCCACCTTAGCTTTCAACTTGTGAGTAGCCTCTGTAATTGTCTTCTTCACTTGCTTCTGAATCTCCTTCATGGTCTGAGAGAAATCTTCAGCATGGCCAATCCTATGCTTCATAGCTTCTAAATCTCTAAGTTCACACACATCTCTTAGGAACATTCCATACACTATTTTAAAAGGACTTCTGCTTGTGGTTCGATTCACATTGTCATTGTAGGCATATTTAGCTTATGATATGACCAAATCCCATGTCTGTCCATACTCCTTGGTGAGGCATCTTAGCAGATTACCTAACACTCTATTTATCACCTAAGTTTTTCCATCTATCTGAGGATGGTAGGTTGATCCAAAAGACAAGTTAGTACCTAATATGTTCCATAGAGTCTTCCAAAAATGACTCACAAGCTTCACATCCCTGTCTAAGACAATTCTCAATGGCAATCCATGGATCCTCACAATCTCTTTGAAGAAAAGATGATCAATATAGCTAGCATCATGGGCGGTCTTGCAAGGAACAAAGTGACTCATCTTACTGAACCTATCGACCACCACATAGACACTATCAAACCCTGTCTTAGTCTTAGGGAGTCCTACCACAAAGTCCATGCTAATACATTACCATGGTCTATTGGGAACAGGTAGAGGTTGATACAAACCTATATTGCTAGCTCCCCCCTTGGATTTCATACAAACTACATATTGTTCCACATACCTTCTGACATCCCTTGGAAACTTGGGCCAATAATAGAACCTCTGCACTAGTTCCATTGTCTTTTTGATACCGAAATGACCACTAAGACTACCATTGTGCTTCTCCTAGATAAGATTCTCTCTCATTGAACCTTTTGGAACACATAATTGATTCCCTTTGAACAAAATTCCACTCTGCAACGTATACTCTAAGAATTGACTATGAAAGTGATTCTCAAAATCAAAACATACCTTATATGCCTCCGAGAAGTCTTTATCTTCACCATAGAGATCCTTGAAACTCTCTATCCCAATTCTCTTTATTTGTTATTCTTGCACTGTTAGCAACCTCCTACTTAATGCATCTTCCACCTTGTTCAACTTTCCCTTCTTCTGCTTGATGGTAAATGTGAAGGCTTGGAGGTATTCCATCCATTTCAAATGTCTATTTCTCAACTTCTCTTGTGTGTTGATGTAGCTAAGTGCCTAGTTATCAGTAAACACTACAAACTCTTTAGGTAGGAGATAATGCCTCCACTTTCTAAGTGATCATACTAGAGCATACAGTTCTAGGTCATAGGTAGAATACTTTTTCTTAGCTTCATTGAGATTTTCACTAAAGAAATCTATAGGCCTACCTTCTTTGATTAGCACTCCTCCTACTACAATTCCACTGGCATCACATTCCATAGTGAATAACTTATCAAAACTAGGTAGTAAAAGTATGAGTTGAGTTGCCACTTCTTGTTTCAACTTCTCAAAAACCTTCTCTGCTTCAAGAGTCCATTTGAACTTAGTTTTTAGGCCACCTTTGATTGTATCAAGTACTAGTGCACATATGCCACTAAAGTTCCTTATAAAATTCCTATAAAACTGAGCTAACCCATGAAAACTCCTTACCTCTATCCCAGTGGTTGGTGTAGGCCAGTTTAGGATAGCTTCCACCTTGCTTGGGTCCATCTTGAATGATCCTTGGGATACTACAAACCCCAAATATACAAGCTCTTGTTTAAAGAACTCACATTTTTCTAGGTTAATGGCTAACCTCTCCTCCTGTAATCTTTTAAGTACCAACTCCACATGCTTTAGATGTTCTTCTGTTGTCTTGCTAAAGATGAGTATATCATCTAGATATACCACCACAAATAACCTTGTGAAGTCCTTAAGAACTTCATTCATGAGCCTCATGAATGTGTTAGGGGAATTTGAGAGGCCAAGTGGCATAACTCTCCACTCATATAACCCATCAGTTGTCTTAAAGGTTGTCTTCCACTCATCCCCATCTTTGATTCTAATATGATGGTATCCACTCTTGAGATCCAACTTGGTAAAATACTGTGCTCCTCCAAGACAATCCATCAAATCCTCAATCCTAGGAATAGGGAACCTATATTTGATTGCAATTCTATTTATAGCCCTAGAGTCAGTGCAAATTCTCCACTTACCACCTTTCTTGGTTGCTAAGACCACTGGTACTACACATGGATTGATGCTCTTCCTAATTAGTCCTTGGTCTAACAACTCCTACACTTGTCTAGCTACTTCTAGGTTCTGATCTGGTATAAGCTTGTAAGCTACTTTGTTTGGCAATGAAGCCCCTGGTATGGCATCAATCTTATAATTGATGGCTCTCTTTGGAGGTAAGGTTGTTGGTTTTCCATCACTAACTATATCCTTGAACTATTCAAGCGATTTCTGGACTACTCCTGGTATGACAGATTTCGTAGTCTTATCTTCCTCCTTGGTTTACACCATGACCACATATCCTTCCCCTCCTTGTTGTAGAGTGTTGATAAACTCCTTTCCACTACTTAACAAGACACTAGGGTTCTTTGACTATCCTTCTTCCTCATTTGATAGTGACTACAGTTTGAATGTCTTTCCATCCTTCTTGAATGAGATAGTATTCTCCTTTCCATCATAGATGGCTCCTCTGTCATACTACCATGGTCTGCCCAATAGAAGATGGCATGCATCCATGGGAAACACATCACAAATCAACTTTTCTTTGTACCCTCCAATCGAGAACTCCACCATTGTCTGCTCATTTACAAGAACACTCTGCCCTTTGTTCAACCATGTCACCTTGTAAGGGTTAGTGTGGGGTACTTTCTCCAACTTCAAATTCCTCACTGCCTCCTCAGAGATGATGTTATCAGTAGACCTTTTGTACACTATAACCTTGCACACATTTCCAAGTATTTTGCATCTTGCCCTGAATAAGGCTCTCCTTTGCCTTGGCTCTTCTTTGACTGGCTGTCTGATTAGAACCCTGCTAAACATCAAGTTCTCCCCCATTTCTGACTCAATGTGACTAACCTCTAGTGACTTGACACTCATAGTGTCTTCTTGAACATATGCTACTCTCTTTTTTGTATTTGAAGAAGATTCTTTCTCTGCGCACCTATAAGCTGGATGTCCTACTTGACCACAATTGTAACACTTTATACTAGGAAAGTATGAGTTACTTCTTCCTACTCCTCTTCCTCTATTTGAACCTCCTTGAGGTCCTTTACCTCTTCCATAGCCTCCTCTAGAAGTTGTTTCATTGCCATGCTCTGTGAGTTTTGACTCTCCCTGACTTCTTTGTTCAGTCCCTCTACCTTGGTATCCACCTCTATGCCCTCTTTGATCTCTGCCTTTACCTCTGCTCTTAGAAGCCTGGTCTTATTTCCTCTTACTCCTATCTTTAATATTTATAGCCAATTGATAGCATTGGTGCACTATTTTGGGATTTAGAAGAGTCATGTCCTGTTGGATGTTCCACTTCAAGTCGTTAAGGTACCTAGCCACCTTAAGAATTTCATCCTCTGAAACATTAGACCTCATACAAAGTTTTTGAAACTCCTCAGTATAAGAATTCACATCTTGGTCTCTTAGTCTCAAGTTCTATCTTTTCTTATGCAACTGAATCTCATAATCATCTGGCATGTATGCTTCTCTCACTTTGGTAACCATTCCCTTCCAAGTGGAAATAGGCTTCTTTCCTTCCTTTTCCCTCTCTGTCTAAATGAACTTCCACCATGTCAAGGCAGAACCTCTCAATCTTGACTTTTCCACCTTCACCTTTTGTGCTTCAGTGAATCCATCACATTCAAAATGGTTTTCCATTCCCTGTATCCAATCCATGACTAGATCAGCTTCCATTTTCCCACTAAACAGTTGTATGCCTTCAAGTGATTTTCCACTCAAAGCCTTCAATGCCTTCAAGAAAGGCTCTTCTTCTAAAACAGGGTCAGGTTCAAGGATCTTTCCTTCCTCTACAACCTCTTCACTCTTGGGTACCTTTCCTTCCAACCTATCACTGACCTCATTAGTCTTGGTTTGCACATTATCCATTGCTTGCTCAAGTTGAGCTATTCTTTCCCTCAATAGCCTATTGTCTTCCTCCTGTTCTTCGACCTTCTTGGCCAATTATGCATTTGTCACCATGCTTGTAGAACCACTAGACTCAATCTCTGACATATAATATTTTATCCCAAATCTTTTGTTGCTCTAATACCAATCTGATAGGGAGGTTGGATGAATCAATCACTGATTCATGCTTTGGGTCTTGCTGGGAAGACCTCTAGGGTGTCTCACTCCACCACTTACAACCTATAGGACCTCTTCCTTCTTAGGGTGCCCTAGTTTCTTTTGGCCAAACCAACTATCAATAAAGATCCTCTTACCAAGTCAAGAATTGGTGCTATCTTGAAACCCTTGCCTTAGCCCTTAATCCACTCTAAAGGCTACTAATCCTCCAAACTCTTGAATATAGTTTTACAGGGGTGTAGAGGTGCTTCTAAGGTCATCAATCCATCATAATAAGTGTAATAGGGGTCCACCTAGCTCCATCTATAGGTCACTTTCACCAAACCCTCATTTAGGCCTAAAAAGGCTACTAGCCCTAGGATCCCCAATTAGGCTTCCTTCTCCAAGAAATTAGGCTTATTTCCTAAAACTTTCCAAAGAACCCACAATATTTTCTTGGGATTCCTAGTTCATATGCCCACCCCTCAAGGATTTTTGGGGTCTTGGGTCTCAACTGTCCGTAAAAAGGCTTAACCCACAATCTGGAAATATTAGACCTTTACAAACCCTTCCCTGACTTCACTGCAATCTGTCAGATACTCCTCACAACAGATGGATTGATGGAGCTTCCTCCTCCATGCTATGTCTTGGAAAGGCACTTACCTGCCCTCTCCACACTGTGACTTGTCAGGAAAAGGACACCCCTCCAAATCAAGTGCTCTGCACTTTTTGTCTTCCCTAGCCGGACTCTTCCTGGCTTGCCTAGGGCAAGACTTCCATAGTAGATCCTATGTTTTGAAAAGCCTTAAACCCTACCATATGCACATACATGGAGTCTAGTCACTGTTCCCAAAGGGCCGTACAATTTTTATGGTGGGAAAGTGAACTAACACTCCATTTTCACAAAACTGTCTAGTTTAGACTAGCAATAGTATAAAAAATAACCTAATTACAAAACAGTGCTTGAAACTGAGGAAAGAACCTATCTAAAACCACACAGTGATTGAATAAAAAATAAACTACATCCTACATAAATTATAGTGCCATGATCAATCCTTCAAAACCTCACTTCAATGGAGAATCAAAAAATTCTCTTCCAAACACAATTGTTTTTTTTTTTAA
Organism: Sequoia sempervirens; assembly: GCA_007258455.2. Lineage (NCBI taxonomy): Eukaryota > Viridiplantae > Streptophyta > Pinopsida > Cupressales > Cupressaceae > Sequoia > Sequoia sempervirens. The sequence continues at coordinate 47,555,315 of VDFB02270651.1, forward strand.
TTCACAATACTTCCAAAATATAAAAAATTCTTCCAACCCCACTCCAATGTCGAGTAATTTCATAAATAGGGTCTCCCATTCAGTTATCCTCTTCCTTAGGCTCTTCTTGGCCTCTTGTAGCTCCAATTGAGCAACATTTGCAAATATTTTCCAAGAATTCCTAAAAATCCAAGACCTCATTTAGAGCTAGAACTTTATGTCACCTATCCTATGGTCAACATGACCTTCATTAGATGATCAACACTTAATCAAAAATTCCACTAAGGAACAACCAAAAATGAACATGAAAAGATGATAAGTTGTCCTAAACAAATTGCCAAAACATGACCTTCTAGACAATCTAAGGTAACCTATGGTGCTCCTACACCAGTGTTCCAAAATCTAGATTGGGAATACTCACATTTTTTGTACCATTTAGGTTTATAGGAGATAATGATCCCATGTATGGATTGTATAAATGTGAGTTTTGAAAATCAATTGGAATTATAAGGCTTTGATAGTTTGGTTGAGTTTTTTTACTCATGATGTATGGATCAACTTTATATTCCATGTTCTTCTTGTGTTTTGACCTTGTTACAAAAGTGACCTCTAAGGTGTTCAAGACCAATGATGAGATGAAGGATGAAATGGGTGAATGATATGGGTGTTGAAATTTTAGGAACTTTGGATCAATGCTAGACTTATGGATTTGATTTTGATTGTTTTGATTGGATAATGAGCATGTAAACCCTAAGATTTTTAGATTTTATCTTAGCATGAACTTGTTCAAAGGTGTGTTGATTTAACTAAGTGTTTGAGGAAGGATTCATCAACACACACCTAACTAAACAAATGATTTTGATTTGGTTTAAGGATGATTTACCCAAGTATTAAATGATGTTTCCAAAGCTCTAAAGTTGTTTGTGGGATGTGATGATAAATTTTTGATATGGATGAAGTGTTTGATTTGATCCTAAATGAACCCAAAATTAACTTATTTACAAGACCAAGATAGTGAAGAACATGCTTTTCTCTAAGAGTAGTTCAAAACCAAAAGACCAATGTTTGCATGGAAGATCATAGGACAAAAGATAACAAGAACATGTGTGGGGTCCAATTGATTTAATCTTTTCTTAATGGATTAATTTTACCACAAACACCCTCTCGATTATGTTTGAAACTAGACGGGTATGTGCAAGATCATGATGGGCCAAAAAGTGGCGATATGATGAGTATTTGTAAGGTATGTGGCTGATGAATTATTTTAACCCAAAATTGATGAAATGAAAAGGGTTTTTAAAAGATATTCTCAGCTTTTCACCAATATAAATTATGCTTTACTTTGAATTTAATAAATAATTATTATTTATTTTCTATTTGAATTACTACTAAAGTCCTGATTAATAGGCTGATTTAAAAACATATATAGCTTTCAAATAGTACAATTTTTTGGAATCCAAAACATGCATCACATTATATGCTTTGCATACTATAGGATTAAAAAAATAAAAATTGAATTTTATGAAGTTTGACCAAGTTAAGGTGGTCAGACATATGAGTTTTTATATTTTTAAAAGTTGTAATAAAAAATTCATAATTAATTATTTACTTGAAAAAATTACAAAAAATATGCATCACAATTGGACATGAGTCCTCTACTTATGTCTAAAATCTTATAAAAAATATTATTATTTTATTGTGGTTAGGGTGGTCAGTGAGACACCTACTTCTTATTTTTCCTTGAAATTTAAGTACTACTACATTGAAATTTCAAATTTTCACTAAATAGATTTTTTAAAAAAAAAACCTAGTAGTTTAGAAACTACATTCAATTTGCTAAAAATTCTATTCTTACATATTTTTGAAATAAGATAGATAACTTATTCAAATTTTTACATCAAGTTTCCTAACTCTGATTTTTCTGAATTTTTTGAGACTTAAGGGCTTGTGTTTTCAATGATGATCTTGCACATACCCAAATGTCTAATGTTTTAACTTATTCTAATCCCACAAAGTGTATCATGTGGAAATTTAAGAAATCAAAGAAATTTTTACCTAATGTTTACTTTAGTAGGAGAAAATTGAGATGAAATCCAAATGCCTAGAAACCTCTAAGGATATGAATCCCAAGGGCAAGCAAGGGAATGTGAATTTGTTCAAATATATTTGCTGCCCCTAAAGGGTTTAAGATTTGATGCTCTTGTTAAATGTTTTTTTACCAATTTTTTTGATCAAGCAGAGTGTCTTGTAACAAAGAACAAGCACAACCCTATGGCTATGAAAGACTGTATTTGTTGATTCCCCACTTGGACAAGTCCAACTATACTTATTTATAGTGAATGGTTAGATGCTTGACCCCACTGGCTCCCATCCATGATAATCACTTCTCAGGGAATCCAAGTATTAGTACCCATGAAACTCCCATGCCATAATTTCCATTTCTACTAAAAACTATAAAAGTGTGGGGTGGCTTCAAAATGACCATTCTTGCACCAACAAATAGATAGGGATTTTGGCCTTTCTACAACAAGGGTTTTAATTCATACTTTATGTTCATAGGAGTTGACCCATCAAGGAGAGAGATCATTGTTGTCCTTCTCGTCAGAGCCAACCGCATGATACTGGCCTTTGTTATAGTACCCACTTTTATATCCCAACTAGAAATACACTTGCCTTTAGTGTGTTATTAGTTGGGTCGTTCCCTTCGGTGAGCACTTTTTCCCACAAGGCAGGCCTTCTAAGATAAACAATAGTGAGAAAAAATATTTGTAACTCGATCGATCTTTGTTGAAAAACAAAGAGAGAATACAAGTGATAGGTTCCACTCACACTCGCACAATGTTTTGTTCAGTTTTAAACCCAAAATAAAATGTGGAGGTAATTACTTTATCCCAACTTAAGACCACTAAAAATCCTTTTGGTTCTCAAGATCATCGTGATGTGCGAGAGAAGCGCATACATATTTTCAATGGTGTTAATTTGTGTAAGAAATCACCAAACAAAGTAGCACTTGTTCATTTTAAAACCACAAAGAAAAAGTGAATTCTTTTTATAGCACCAAATAAAATGAAGAATTTTCCTTATTCAATTTGTTAACGTCAAACAAAATCTAGTGAGTTTTTCCTAAGATTCATTTTAAGCCCTTTGTCATGAAAATTAAAATGTTCTGTTTAGAGTCCCAAAAAGGTCTGAGTTGATTTAAAATAGAAAACTAAAGCATAGAACGAAAGCCTTAAGCATTTAGAAATGCTTTGTTTATTTCAAATTTTAATGCTCCATTTCTCTTTATCTCAAAGATTTTTCAAAGATTGCTTCTTATGCTTCAATGTTGCAAGTCTTTTACATGAACGAAATCGCTCCTTCCTTTTCCTTCATTTTCTTTCATTTTCCTATATAATAATTAATCATTAATTAGAGTCATGATTTGCAGATAGACATGAAGATTTACAAAAATTAAAGTAAGATTTCAAATCCCCTTCACTTACCCTGCAAAAGTCATAAATGAGCAATTCCAATTAATGAGGATGCTTGGAATCTTTGGTTTCTGATTTTCAATGATCTACTCAAGAAAGACATTGTTCCTGACTAAAGATCTTTACAATAAAAGAAAGAGTAAGGAAGTTAGGCAGCAAAGATTTTAAATCTATATTTAATGTCCTTAATTCCCAAAGCCTGAACATAGAAAGCTATAACTTATTCTAGATTTGAGGTATTCAATGTTGAGGAACATTTCCTGATCCTTAGTTGTTTTGCTAGAAAAGTAGGCTTTTTTATTTATTCTAGGCTTGGAGTCTTATCAAATTGAAGTTTAGTCAAAGGAAAAAGTTCAACAGGGTGGAGTTTATGCATCCAAGGAGCATCCAACATGAAGTTTCTCAAATACACCCCTCTTGCAAGGTATTTGCTATTTAACCTCAATCTTGTACTTTTTCAACTGTTCAAATCATAAGGACACACATAATAGTACAATATAAAATTGACTTTGTTTAAACTTCAAGGGACCCATTACAACAAATTCAATTGAGCCATTATATTGTGTTTAAGATTCCAAATAATTGTTTCAAATTTGTAAGAATGTTCATGCAACATTTCTATTCTTTTTGTTTTTTTGGTGTCAAAAGTAGATCCATTAAAATATGTTGTAAATAAGAAGCCTGGCCATTCAAATAATTTGAAAAGGAAAGGATTGTTCAAGAAAGAATAATTGCCTCGGCCATTAGATGGGCTGGCAAGGAGGTCAATCATGAAAGAAGACCTTGATGCATCAAATGAAAATAGCAACAATGTTTCCCGTCAATACTCAGGATCTAAGAGTCAGGCTGAAGATGAGCTGGAAGGAAAAACTTGTACAAGGTCATTGATGAGGGAAATAGGAGTTTTAAAATATGGGCCAAACGATGAGGGACAAATTAGCAGAGCTCGTTGTAGTGGAAACAACTCCCTATGTTTTGGCTCCAACTGGTGTGACTAAGATGACAAAGGGAGATGGTGGCAAAGTGGCTGAGACAATAGCTGAGGGAAACCAAGATTAGATTTGATGGGATGTAAAACTAAGTTCTAAAGTAATGCAATTGGAAGTTGTAACACCTAATAAAAAGGATTTAGAAACTTTCAAACAAATGTACTTAGTCAGCCTACGAAGAAAATAGTAGATGAAGGCTTTTAAAGTGAATGCATTTGGAAGGTATAAATTTGAATCTTCAACCTTTACCAACATCAACCTAGAAAGAATGTAGCTCCTCTGAATATAAACAACTACCTTTTGACAAGATTCCTCAATCAGATGTTATATTATAAATGAATTCATTGGAAAAAAAGTGTAAGAAACTCTTAAGCAAATGCATATTAGCGTAGGTGTATGAACAAAAGAGTAGATAAATACTTTTAAACTTTCAAGAAAATGCCTTTGGTAGGTGTAAAAGCTAAATTATTCAATAATTACAGTAGTGCGGAAATATTTGTTAAAAAAATGCTAAGAAATTTTTAAGTAAATGTTATTAGCAGGTCACACCAAGAAGACAATGAATAAACTCATTTAAAAAAATTCAAGCAATTGCATTTGGCAGGTGAAAAGCAACACCATAAATACCACAATTGACCAACATGTAAACTCTTAAATTCACCTTCAAACAAAAAGATATTAGTGGCTGCAAATTTGGATTCCAAAAGCTTTTAGAAAGGGTGCTAAAACTATTTTTAAGCAAATGGATTTGGCAAGTGTAAAGCAGAATAAAGGGATACACCAAAATGGGCTCGTTGAAAAGGCTTTAGAAAAATTCAAGAAAATGCAAGTTGTAGGCGTAAATTTGAAAAGATGTAATATTTCAAGTAAATTATATTAGACAATGTATAGCCAAATTATGCAACCCATCCCAACATCGATACTTCCTACATTAGTAACAAATTAAATAGAAAAAAAAAAACTTTCATTTGGAGATCTAAAAAACAATCCTAAGATCTATGCATTTACAGAACTTCCGAAATGACAACTTAAATATTGAGAAAGTTAATGAAGCATACTTGATTAAGATGAAAACATGACCATAAGAAGATCCAAGTTGACTAAGACAACATAACATAAAGACACAGTTACGGAAGGAAATATAAATATCTTTGATAGAGATATTTAGAGCTCAACTCTGGTAGAGAAAGCCCCTGTTGTAGAAAAGAAGATGACATCCGAGGCCAAGAAGAAGGTTCCTAGCTAGATAAAATAACTTACACCTACATATGCGTCAAACAATGCAAATCTAATTCCATTGCTTCTAGCTTCTTCTCACTTTCCCATGATGGAATCACATCTCAAACTTTGATATGTTTGGCACGAGTTTAAGAAATGATGGAATCTCCCATGATTAAAATAAAATCAATGCATTCAATTGGGTTGCTTCTTGTTGATGGGACCATGTAGGCCAAGTAGGCATCTACATCCAGTCAATCATGCTTTTATGTCTTCTAACATAAATACTATTTACTAAGAAAAATGAAAGAAATGATGCTATTCACCAAAGACATCCCTATCTTTGCATAAAGATTTATATCTTCCCTAAATAAAATTTTCATTTAAATCAAATCCTATAAAAGATTTAGCATTAAAGACCAAAATGACATTGGAGAATTTTATGGCTGCAGAATATCAAATGAATGCCAAAAACATGTCAGATTAATGCCAATGAATGAATGATAGAATGATATTTCAGTTGTAGAAGAAAGGATGAAAAAAAAGTAGAAAGGACAATGCACATACATAAATTAGAAAATTCTTCCTTAGTGGATAGCCCTTCTTTGAAAATGAAATTTAACAAAGCACTCAAGGTATGGATTCACAACCTTCAAAACTTACTTCTTGTACCTGATATTGACTGGTGGCAAGAGGAAGATGCATGTATAGAAAGCATTTAGCTATTTAGTAATATTATAGAAAAATTCAAAATCATGTAAACATATATTTTTTGTGTGTTCAAGAATCACTTTCCACTGTGGCATCAACAATGAGTACATATATAGAATAGTCAAAAATAGATGTATTTGTTATGCAATTAGAAAAATATTCCCTAAACGGTGGGCGCCAAAATGTGAACAAGATTTTTTCCTAAGCTAACATTATCAACACAAAAGAGAATTCACCTAGTTATAAAAAACAATAATCAAGCTCCCTATGAAATTTTTAATCACATTAAGACAAGAAAACATGGTAATAAAAAGGATACAAGCATGTAAAACTATCTAGAATGGATGAAACCATCATCTCATAGGGGGATTGGTTCTATTTTGATGTGGAAAATAGCCCTTTCCCAACCCCTTTTTAATAACCTAAATGATGAAACTACTTTGAAGATTATATGAACTCAATTGACTTATTCATAAGAGCAAATTCAAAAATGCATAACTTGTGGATGATTGTGGATGATTGAATGAAGGATAGCCTCTCCATTTATAGAAGATTTTGATGAGAGAAGAGGCAAGAGGGATGAATATGGGATAAAAACCCAACCTATAGGAAGGAGCCACTTGTCACAATGTGAATTGGCCAAGTATGTGCAAGTTTTGATGAATGTACCAATAAATGACATTAGGTGGACTTTTCAAATTTGAAATTTGGCTTGTTGGAGTGAGAAGGGGTCTTAAATGCCAAGTGGGGGACATGTAAGAGGGGACCTAATGCTATGTTGGAAGGGAGAAATCATGTGGGAGGGAAAATTCAAATTGAAAGAATATTCCCTCAAAGATGTCATTTTAAATGAAAATGATGAATTAATAAATCAATTAAATTGATTTATGAGCCTAAGTTGCAAAATGTAGAGAAAAGAGTATTAGGATTAGCATTAATCATGGTTTGATTAATTTAAGCGAAGATTACGTGCTTTGAATTTTTGACTTAGATACTTGGATTTATTTAAATCGAAAGGAGATGGAAATTGATTTAGACTTAGTTAAATAAATATTTTGATTTATTTAGCTTAAGGGAATGATGTTAATACTAAAGGTGAATTTATTTAATTTAAATGGAGGACTTTAGAGATTAGTCAAATAGACTTGATTTATTTGATGATTGGATGAATATGAATCAATTAAATGAATGATGCTAATTTTGCATGTCTACACAAGGAATACGATACTATTTTAGAGTTTTAGGGTTTAATTGATAGTTTTTGCTTATGAGTTGATTCTCTTTTCAAATCTCAAGTTAGGCTCACTACTAGCTCAGTTAAGTACAAGATAAACTATCGAAAAGACTAGTGGCTTATCCAAGGGAAAATGGAGTCACATTCTACAATTAATCAGTAGTAAAACTGGGTATGTGTAGGATCATCATGGAAAAAATAGGCCCTTAAGTGGCAAAAAATTCAAAAAAATTAGAGTTAGGAAACATGATGTAAAAATTTAAATAAGTTATTTGTATTATTTCAAAAATATGTAAGAATAGAATCTATAGCAAATTGAATGTGGTTTTTGAATTAATAGGTTTAAACAAAAAACAAAATCTATTTGGTGAAAATTTGAAATTTCAATGTATTAATACTTAAATTTCAGGGAAAAAATAAGAAGTAGGTGTTTGTCTAACCACCCTAACCACAATAAAATGATAATATTTTTTTATAATATTTTAGATGTAAGTAGAGGATTTATGTCCTGATGTGATGCATTTTTTTGGTAATTTTTTTCCAAGTAAATAATTAATTATGATTTTTTTATGACAACTTTTAAAAAATATAAAAACTCGTATATCGACCACCTTAACTTGGTCAAAACTTCATGAAATTAAATTTTAGTTTTTAATCCTATAGTATACAAAGCATAGAATCTGATGCATGCTTTAGATTCAAAAAATGTGATACTGTTTGAAGCTATAGATGTTTCTCAATCAACCTATCAATCAAGAATTTAGTCATAATTTAGATAGAAAATGAATAATAATAATTTATTAAATTCAAAGTAAAGCATAATTTATATTGGTGGAAAGTTGAGAAACTCCTTTAAAAACTTTTTTGTTTCATCAATTTTGGGTAAAAAAAAAAGTCGTCATCCACATACCCTACACATACCCATCATATCGCCACTTTTTGGACCATCATGATCCTACACATACCCAACTACAATCTAACTCAAAAAATATTGGGACTATCAGCATGCTACCTTGTAGCATCCAACTCACTATACTTAAAATTTTGCTACTTATCAAACCCTATAATATTTTCCCACAAACCCATGACCTTGTTTTAGCATTTTAATCAACTCATTAAATTGAAGCACAAATAAGCTCACTCATTTTGTGTAAATGATAGAAGAAAAATTAATTTACCATTAATAATTTCATTCATAAATGGTGCAGGAGCACCTAAGGAACAACAGACAGTTTCATTAGGTAAATAAGAAACCTAGAGGAATAATTTTGTTTTGTTTTCATAAGGTCATGAAGACCATTGTGTGGAAAACTTAGAGGTGTTTTTTATCTTTGGAAAAGAGGTTGTCAAAAATTCAATAAGCTTAGAAGCTCATCTTACTAAGTTGACAAAAGTTGCCAAAGGTTGAAAAACACAATGGATTTTATAAGTTTCATCTTTAGGTCTTCTATAGGTTCGGTTAGAGGCACTGATATTGAAGTGACATTTTGTGACATTGAAAGAAACAGCGTTTTGTGAGACATTTTTTGGTTTTTGCAACTAAATAGTGCTTTAATGGATTAAACCTTTTTTTTTTTGGTTGTAGAATGTAGTGTTGCTATTTTACAAGTAGTGTATAACATTTGATAGCTTCTTTGTTCAATTTGTAAGCACTTTTTGTAAATAGTTTCATTTTACCCTGTTGCTGGTCCGAACTAGACAGGTTTTAGGAAATGGGGTGCTAGAGCACTTTCCTACTATACAAACTATATGTCCCATTGGGAACAGTTCCTAGACACCATGCTTGTACATATGGTAGATTCTAGGGCTTGTGTGTGTGCAGGAGTTGCTAGCAATGTCTTACCCTAGGCGAGCCAGGCAGAGTCTGGCTAGGGAAGACAAGGAGTGAAAGACACAAATTTTGTAGGGGTGCTAAGATCATGGAAAAATTCCTTTTGGAGAATTTAGTTGAAGGTTTTGGAAAGGTTTGGCAGATAGGAGGAGGCTCCATCAACTCATTTGCTGGGAGAAGACAATAACAGTTTGAAACAACCTGGGAAAGGCTAGTAAACCCTAGGTTTAGGCCATTTTTTGTATGGGAAGTGTACGGATAGTACAGGCTCCAAACCTTGAAAATATTCAAGGTGTGGGTATGGGAAACAAAAACCCCAAGGAAATAACCTAGGTCATTTGGAGGATTTTAGAGTAATTTCCATCTTTCTTGGGTTAGGAGGCCTAATTGGGGCTCTAGGCTTGTAGCCTTTTCTAACCCTAGGAGAGGGTTTGTTGAGAGCAATGGAGGAATGGAGTTTTGTGATTGAATAAAAACCTTAGATAGGTTACTTTGAAGCCTTACAATGTTTTTACACCCCTGCAAGAATCCAACTGAGTGTTGAGGGTATTTTGGCCTTTAGAGAAGAATAAGGGTCAAGGGTGAGATAGTGGCAAGGCACCAAGGTTGGCTTGGTGGAATAAAAGAATGATGATAGTGGGGTTGGCCAGAAGGACCAGGGGTTTCTATATCTAAAATAGGACCTATAGGTTAAGGTGGGAGAGTCACCTAAGAGTTCTTGAGATCAAGGACCCAGAGCATGGGACAGTGAGTGTCTCATCCAACCCTACCCCATCAGATTGATATTAGAGCAAGTTAAAGATTTGGGAAAGAGTGATATATGTCAGAGGTTGAGTCAAGTGATACTACCGTCATGGTGAAAAATGCACAATTGGCCAAGATGGTTGAAGAGCAGGAGGAAGATAATAGGCAATTGAGGGAAAGGATAGCCCAGCTTGAACAAGCAGTGAGGACTGCACAATTTGAAGGAAGGATACCAAAGGAAGAAGAGGTTGTAGAGGAAGACAAGACCCCTAAATCTGACCCTGTCTTGAAAGAAGAGCCTTTCTTGAAGGAATTGAAGGCCTTGAGTGGAAAAGCACTTGAATGCATACCACTATTCAGTGGAAAAATGGAAGCTAATCAAGTCATGGATTGGATAGAGGGAATGGTAAACCATTTTGAATGTGATAGGGTCACTAAAGCACATAAGGTAAAGGTGGCCAAATCAAGACTGAGAGTTTTTGCTTTGACATGGTGGAAGTTCATTCAGACAGAGGGAAAAAGAAGGCAAGCAGCCTATAACTACCTGGAAGGGTATGGTTGCAAAGATGAAAGAAGCATACATGCCAGATGACTATGAGATTTAGTTACACAAGAAGAGACAAAGCCTAAGATAGAAAGACCAAGATGTGAACACTTATACTCAAGAGTTTCAAAAACTTTGTATGAGGTCCAATGTTACAGAGGATGAAAGTCTTAAGGTAGCTAGATACCTTAATGGTTTGAAGTGGAACATTCAAGAGGAGATGGATCTTTTAAGTCCCAAGACAGTACATCAATGCTACCAATTAGCTATCAATATTGAGGAAATGAATAAGAGGAAGCAAGACCAAGCTTCTAAGGGTAGAGGTAAAGGCAGAGATCAAAGAGATCAAAGAGGATAGCGTGGTGGCTACCAAGGTAGAGGAAATGACCAAAGAAACCAAGGAGAGTTTAAAACCACATATCATGGCAATGAAACACCTTCAAGAGGAGGGTATAACAGAGGTAAAGGACCCCAAGGAGGTTCAAACAGAGGAAGAGGATCAGGCAGGAGCAATTCATATTTTGCAAACATGAAATGCTACCATTGTAGTCAAGTAGGTCATCCTTCTTATAGGTGCTTGGAGAAAGCATCTTCATCAAGCAATGAAAAGAGAGTGGCTTATGCACAAGAGGACACCATGAGTTTTAAGGCATCTGAAGTCAGTCATATTGAATCTGAGGTAGGAGAGAATATGATGTTCAATAGATTTTTGATTAGACAACCGGTTAAAGAAGAACCAAAACAAAGGAGAGCTCTATTTAGAGTAAGATGCAAGATACTTGGAAAAGTATGCAAGGTCATAGTAGATTCAAGCTCAATAGATAATATAATCTCAAAGGAGGCAGTAATGAAATTGAAATTGGAGAAGGTACCCCATACTAACCCTTACAAGGTCACATGGCTAAACAAGGGACAAAGTGTTTTAGTAAATGAGCAAGTAACGGTGGAGTTTTCTATTGGAGGGTACAAGGAAAAGTTAGTTTGTGATGTGTTACCCATGGATGCATGCCATCTACTATTGGGAAAACCATGGCAGTATGATAGGAGTGTCATATATGATGGGAAAGAGAACACCATCTCATTCAAGAAGGATGGGAAGACTTTCAAGTTGCAGTCACTGTCAGAAGAAGAAGAAGGACAGTCAAAGACACCAAACATTATGTTGAGCAGTGGTAAAGAGTTCCTTAACAACCTACATCAGAGGAGTGAAGGATATATGTGTTTATGTTACAACCTAAAGAGGAAGATAAGGCTGAAAAGACAGTCCTACTAGAAGCAGTTCAAAAATTACTTGAAAAGTACAAGAGCGTAGTTAGTGATGGTACACCTGCAACTCTACCACCAAAGAGAGCCATAAGTCATCAAATTGACTTCATACCTAGAGCTTCATTACCAAACAAAGTAGCATACAAGCTTACACCAGATCAGAACCTAGAAGTAGCTAGGCAAGTGCAAGAATTGTTGGATCAAGGATTGATTCAAAAGAGCATCAGCCCATGTGCAGTACCAATGGTTTTGGCAACAAAGAAGGGAGGTAAATGGAGGTTATGTACTGATTCTAGAGCAATAAATAGAATCACAATTAGATATAGATTCCCTATCCCTAGGATTGAAGACTTGATGGATTGTCTTGGAGGAGCTCAGTACTTTACTATGTTGGATCTCAAGAGTGGATACCATCAGATCAGAATTAAGGATGGTGATGAGTGGAAGACAACATTTAAGACAAATGATGGATTATATGAGTGGAGAGTGATGCCATTTGGTCTCTCCAATGCCCCTAGCAAATTCATGAGGCTCATGAATGAAGTACTCAAGGACTTTACAGGGATATTTGTGGTATTGTATCTTGATGACATACTCATATACAACAAGACAGTAGAAGAGCATCTGAAACATGTGGAGCAAGTTCTTAGAAGGTTGCAAGAACAAAAGTTAGCAATCAATCTAGAGAAGTGTGAGTTCTTTAAGCAAGAGATAGTCTATTTGGGTTTTGTAGTGTCCAAAGGATCATTGAAGATGGATCCAAGAAAAGTGGAAGCCATCCTAAACTGGCCTACACCAACCACATGGACTGAGGTAAGAAGTTTTCATGGATTGGCTCAATTTTATAGAAAATTCATAAAGAAATTTAGTGGCATATGTGCACCAGTCTTAGATACAATCAAGGGTGGTTTAAAAACTATGTTTGTGTGGACTCAAGAAGCTAAGAAAGGGTTTGAAAAACTAAAACAAGAGGTGGCAACTCAACCTATTCTCTTATTACCTAGTTTTGACAAGTTGTTCACCGTTGAATGTGATGCAAGTGGAGTGACAGTAGGAGGAGTGCTAAGTCAAGAGGGTAGACCTATAGCCTTCTTTAGTGAGAAGCTCAATGAAGCCAAGAAGAAGTATTCAACCTATGACTTAGAACTTTATGCTTTGGTTTAGTCACTTATAAAATATAGGCATTACCTTCTACCCAAGGAGTTTGTATTCATTACTAACAATCAGGCACTGAGTTTTATCAACACTCAAGAGAAGTTGAGTAATAGGCATTTGAAATGGATGGAATACATCCAAGCTTTTACCTTCACCATCAAGCACAAGAAGGGATAGCTAAACAAAGTGGCAGATGCATTGAGTAGGAGATTGTTGATAGTGTAAGAGATATAGATCAAGAGCATTGGCATAAAGAGTTTCAAGGATCTATATGGGGAAGATGAAGACTTCTCAGAGGTCTATAAGGTATGTTCTAACTTTGAAAACCATTTCCATAGCCAATACTCTGAGTATACTTTGCAAAGTGGGTTATTGTTTAAGGGAAATCAGTTATGTGTTCGAAAAGGGTCAATGAGGGAAATTTTGATTCAGGAAAAGCATAATGGCAGTCTTAGTGGAAATTTTGGAATAAATAAGACTTTAGAACTAGTGAAAAGGTTCTATTACTAGCCTAAGTTGGCAACAGATGTTAGAAAGCATGTGGAACAATGTGTTGTGTGTATGAAAGCTAAGGGAGGAGCTAGTAATGTTGGTTTATATCAACCCCTACCCATTCCTAATAGACCATGGGAGTGTGTAAGCATGGATTTTGTGGTAGGCCTTCCTAAGACCAAGACTAGTTTTGACAATGTTTATGTAGTGGTAGACAGATTTAGCAAGATGAGTCATTTTATTCCCTGGAAGACTACTCATGATGCTAGCTACATAGCTCATCTTTTCTTCAAGGAGGTTGTAAGGATCCATGGATTGCCTTTGAGCATTTTTTTAGACAGGGATGTAAAGTTCATGAGTCACTTTTGGAAGACTCTATGGAGTAGATTGGGTACAAATCTATCATTTGGATCAGCTTACCATCCTCAAATCGATGGTCAAATAGAGGTGGTTAACAGGGTGCTAGGTAATCTTCTAAGGTGCCTAACTAAGGAATATGGATATACATGGCATATGGTCATCTCCCAAGCTGAGTATGCCTATAATGATAGTGTAAACCAGACCACAGGAAAGAGTCCTTTTGAAATTGTGTCTGGGATGCACCCAAGAGGCATATGTGAGCTTAGAGATCTTGAAGCTATGGAACATAGGAGTGGACATGCAGAAGATTTCAGTTAGACCATGAAAGAGATTTAGGAGCAGGTGAAGAAGACAGTCATAGAGGCTACACAAAAATTGAAAGAGAAGGCAGATATGTCTAGGAAGGATGTTCAATTTGTAGTAGGGGACTATGTTATGGTCCACCTTAACAAATCAAGGTTGCAGAAGGGAATTTCAACCAAGTTGTAGATGAAGAGAATGGGTCCATGCAAGATATTGGCCAAGTATGGAAAGAATGCATACAAGGTGGAGTTACCTACCGATTTAGGAATCTCACCAGTTTTCAACATAGCTTATTTGATCAAGTATAAGGGAACAGTCAGTGATGAGGTTTAGAACAGTTAGGAGATCTTCAAGGACATCAGTAATGTACCCCTACCTAATCAAGAGAAGCCTCAGGTAGAGCAGATCTTGGAGTCTAGAGTCCAAAAGTCTACAAGGAACAAGGTGTACATGGAGCACCTTATCAAGTGGCAGAATAAGCATGAGTCAGAAGCGACATGGGTACAGGAAGATCAGTTCAAGAAGTTTGGCATTGACCTATCTTTACTCTCCCCTTCCATTCCTTAGTGTTTGGGATGAGAGGTGGAGAATGGTGCAGGAGCACCTAAGCAACAACAAACAATTTCATTAGGTAAATAAGAAACCTAGAGGAATAATTTTGTTTTGTTTTCATAAGGTCATGTAGACCATTGTGTGGAAGACTTAGAGGTTTTTTTGATCTTTGGAAAAGAGGTTGTCAAAAATTCAATAAGCTTAGAAGCTCATCTTGTTGAGTTGACAAAAGTTGCCAAAGGTTGAAAAACACAGTGGATTTTATAAGTTTCATCTTTAGGTCTTCTATAGGTTTGGAAAAAGGAACTTAACTATTTTAGAAGCCTATTTAAGAGATTCTTTGACCATGGAGCAGGGTTAGAGGCACTGATATTGAACTGACATTTTGTGACATTGAAAGAAACGTTTTGTGAGACATTTTCTAGTTTTTGCAACTAAATAGTGCTTTAATGGATTAAACCTATTTTTTTTTGGTAGTTTACAAGTAGCGTATAACATTAGATAGCTTCTTTGTTCAATTTGTAAGCACTTTTTGTAAATAGTTTCATTTTACCCTGTTGCTAGTTTGAACCAGACATGCTTTAGGAAATGGGGTGCTAGAGCACTTTCCCATTGTACAAACTGTACGGCCCTTTCATAATAGTGCCTAGACACCATGCTTGTACAGATGGTAGATTCTAGGGCTTGTATGTGTAGGAGTTGCTAGCAATGTCTTTCCCTAGGCGAGCCAAGCATAGTCCGGCTAGGGAAGACAAGGAGTGAAAGACACATATTTTGCAGGGGTGCTAAGATCTTGGAAAAATTCCTTTTGGAGAATTTAGTTGAAGGTATTGGGAAGTTCTAGTGGATAGGAGGAGGCTCCATCAACTCATTTGCTGGGAGAAGACAATAACAGTTTGAAGCAGCCTGGGAAAGGCTAGTAAACCCTAGGTTTAGGCCATTTTTGAGTATGGGCAGTGTACGGACAGTACAAGCTCCAAACCCTAAAAATCTTCAAGGTGTAGGTATGGGAAACACAAACCCCAAGGAAAGAACCTAGGTCATTTGGAGGGTTTTAGAGTAATTTCCATCTTTCTTTGGTTAGGAGGCCTAATTGGGGCTCTAGGCTTGTAGCCTTTTCTAACCCTAGGAGAGGGTTTGTTGAGAGTGATGGAGGAATGGATTTTTGTGATTAAATAAAAACCTTAGATAGGTTACTTTGAAGCTTTACAATGTTTTTACACCCCTGCAAGAATCCAACTGAGTGTTGAGGGTATTTTGGCCTTGAGGGAAGAATAAGGGTCAAGGGTGAGATAGTGGCAAGGCACCAAGGTTGGCTTGGTGGAATGAAATAATGATGATAGTGGGGTTGGCCAGAAGGACCAGGGGTTTCTATATCTGAAATAGGACCTATAGTTTAAGGTGGGAGAGTCACCTAAGAGTTCTTGAGATCAAGGACCCAAAGCATGGGACAGTGAGTGTCTCATCCAACCCTACCCTGTCATAATTGGTGAGGAAAATACATAGGAGAGCATATATTTTAGAACTAGCATTTTCTTCCATTACTAATATTACTTTGTACAAGAATTTTAAGATGAAAATACATTATGATTCATAACCTAAGCTTTCTTTTGATATATTAATCAACTTATCTATTTACAATGTATTGCTCTTTGACCTTAGCCTTTTTGTAGACACTTTTAAGACTCAAAATTTTTGAACCTCCATAGTCAGCCATATAATACCATTTATAGATAGGGGAGCAACAAGCATCCAACTGAAGTACAATTACATTTCATACTTCATTTTAAAACTTAATTTAAACTGGTTTTGAGAAACTCCCCAAGAACTTACCTCCAATCATTTTTAGAGTAGGGGAGGACAAAAGAAAAAATTTATTCCATAGGGTACCATAAGTTTTTTCTATAACATCCACATCTAGCAAAAGATTCCATATCAGTCGAAATACTTCCACATCAACATAGAAGACTAAAATACCAACACCATAGACATGTTGGAAAAGGAAACTCCTTACATAGAGACCATTGTGTCATCAAAAACAAAACAAGGAGGAGACACTACTCTAAGTAGTCAACATTAGAGGATGCACGACCACTCCTTGTTCATGATGCAATCAAAGAAGCCATCACCACATCATCGTGAGAGTCACCATATGAAACTAGAGAGAGAAGATACTGGCCATATCTCAAATTAGTTTCACCTTCACCGTCTGAAGGGCTATCAGAGAACACAATGGGATAATTATGTTTTCCTAGCAATTCCTTGACCCTTGTTCCTTTTCTTGACCTTCCTCATAGGCTCAACCTACTCATTTCCCTTAAACATGACTAATTCTTCTGAAATGGTCCTATTTATTAAGTTATAAGTACTTTGGACAATGGTTTCTTCTTTTTACCATGGTCCTTCCTCTTACTTTTTGGAACCACAGAAGTCATAAGGACTTCCAACTTAGAAATATCCTCATGACACTCAAACACACTAAGCTAGCTAGACATCCTAGTTGGTTGAATTGACACACTAGACTTTCCCATTTCACAAAATATAAGGTGAAAGATAGAAAATCTAAATTGAGCAGATGTTGAACAATTATGAGCTCCTAAATTTTTTTTTAGGAGAACATACCCACAAATCCTAACAATCACAACCAACCCTAAAAGAAATAGAATTCCCAACGAAAATAGAATCATGAATTGAGAGAGCTCACACAAAACACCAACTTACCCAAGATAACAACACCTCTGCAATTGAATGATCAAAACTTGCACATTCCTTCTATGACCCATACTTCATAATTTTAGAGAACTAAAAATGGTGAGATCAAATGATAGACATTCTATATTAAATAGACCAATTGGAGCATGTTACAATTAATGATTGAATAGATCATTGCATGAGCAAGTTGATAACTTAGTAGCTTAGTTTTAAATCTGGACCATCAATCTTTGAGGATTTAAAAATTCATTAATGCAAACCATGAGCATCATTTCTATCTTTTACAACTTCCTAGAAAATGATGATTCCACCTCAGAAAGTTGCCACGTCTACCCTAAACCCTCATTAGTCATCTATGATCTAACAATAATCATCCATCGCCAAATCAACCTGTGCTCCTTCATTAATATCGGTGAAGTATGCAAAACTAACATTTGGAGAGAACAATCCTTCATACATTCCATCACTCATTGCAGGCTTGCCCCATCTTTCTAGGGTTCAATCAGTAATGATAGTATTGATGTGATTAACTCCAGCTCATTGGATAACTCTACTTTAAAACCATATCAATGGTTCTCCACTTTCCTCGTTACTTTCTCCCTTGCTTTATATGATGTCCTCAAGATACTACCACATTGAATTTTCTTCCAATAGTCATCGCTTATCATCGACACATTTCATCCTTCACTAGTTCCATTAGTGATGCAGGCATCCACACAATGAAATCTTAGCCCATTAAAATATGGCCCATCCTCAATCTTGTTCATTTTCCCATTATTCATTGCTGATTTAACTTAAAACTTTGGATCACATCAATGATAGGAGATACAACGATGAAGGAAAATTAAGACACATGAAGATGCATAACAAATCAATGATACAAAAGACATAACTCATAAGATCAATTCAAATTGGCTTAAGAAAGATGAACAAACAACTCCATCACTCATTGCTATTTTGATACTTAAGCTTTGGAAAGGATCTGTGAGGAGTGAAAGGAGAAAATAAAAAATCACTAGGGCTATCACTTATAACTAATCCTCCTCATAAAGTTTGCAATAAATTAGTAATGAAAGATCCCAACGATTGCATCATATACTTGGATTGTGTATCTCTATTGTAAAACTTAACATTTAGAACCCATCTGTGATACACAAAATATAAGAGATACTTCATATTTCTCATCGGTTATTTGAGAATTACAATTACACAACCATCCATGATGAATGATGAAGGGAAGAATAAAAGTCCAGAAGCCATTTTTGGTTGCTAATTTAATACTCAAAGCTATAAAGTTATTATTGATAAATGAAAATTCAATAGTACAAGGAGAAGCAAGTGCATCACCCCATCGTTGATTCATATCAAGAGATCTAAAAGCTATTTTCCATGAGTGAAACCAAAGGAATATCACTCATTTCTTATCACCAATTTAAAAATACCTTTCAGAAATTATCTACAATGAGCAACAATAAGTGATGGCCGATGGGACTTAAGTGAGAACTTTTAAGCACGTGCTCAAAAGCTATTCTAATGAAGGGGACCATCTAGGAAGACACAAGAAAAGGGGCTCAAATTTTCATAAGTCGTGTAAATGCAAAGGATGTAAAGGCTAAAATGGCCAATGATTCAACCTTTGATATAAAAAATGAAACTCAAACTTAGGCATGAGGTACCAGTTACTACACAATCGTTAATGATACAAGATGTTTTAATTTGACTAGAAACAAGAAAGAAATAGAAGGTCAATGAAAAATTAGAACATTGCAAGGGTTTAAACCTAAGGGTTTCATGGGTGAAATTAACAACAAAATAACAATACTGCAAAACACAAAAATCCAAAGATGAGACACATGTTCTAAAAATGTAGGAATTTTCGAAACAGAACCACAATTTTGAGGGTTCCATCGGTGGCTCCAGCTGAGGATGTTTGTTTCTCCAGAATAGAGAAAGAGTCCACAATTTAGGTGAAGCAGACCAAGAACAAAGAAACAAAACTAGGGACAAAGCAAGAAAACTAATCCCAAACCAAACAACTTATGCACAATATTTGGGTATGTGCAGGATCATCATGAAAAACAAGGCCTTTAAGTGGCAAAAAAATTAGAAAAATCAGAGTTATGCAACTTGACGTAAAAATTTGAATAAGTTATCTATATTATTTCAAAAATATGTAAGAATAGAATCTATAGCAAATTGAATGTAGTTTCTAAACTACAAGGTTTGTTTAAAAAAAAATCTATTTGGTGAAAATTTGAAATTTTAATGCAATGGTACTTAAATTTCAGGGAAAAAATAAGTAGGTGTCTATCTAACCACCCTAACCACAATAAAATGATAATATTTTTTATAATTTTTATATAAGTAGATGACTCATGCCCAATTTGATGCATATTTTTTGTAATTTGTTTCCAAGTAAATGAGTAATTATGATTTTTTATTACAATGTTTAAAAAAATATAAAAACTTCGTATATGTTTGGCGACCTTAACTTGGTCAAAACTTCATGAAATTCAAATTTTCTTTTTAATCCTATAGTATACAAAGCATAGAATGTGATGCATGTTTTGGATTCAAAAAATGTGATACCATTTGAAAGCTATAGATGTTTTTCAATCAGCCTATCAATCAGGACTTCAGTAGTAATTTGAATATAAAATGAATAATAATTACTTATTAAATTCAAAATAAAGAATATTTATATTGGTGGAAAGCTAGAATCTCCTTTAAAACCCTTTATGTTTCATCAATTTTGGGTAAAAAAATAGTCGACAACGACATACCCATCATATTGCCACTTTTTGGCCCATCATGATCCTAAACATCCATTTACAAAAGTTATAGGGCCAAACTAGCCTTAAAAATATTTTCTACCTCTATCAAAAACCATGTTTTCCATTGTTAGCCCTATGCTAACATTGAACACACTATCATGAAGGGTCCTCCAGCTAATTATGTGGTGGCCACTGCTTTCAACCACCATAGACTTGCAATTATCTATTTCATTCATGTCCCTTTGTGAATTGTAACCAAGTACTAACTATAATATATGATTAGTGTGGAATTCTATCTAACTCGGCTTAGAATTATATTCCACCAAATTCCCATCTAACTAATTTGGGAAAGTAAAATATTGATAATCCATTTGCTCTTTATCATCATTCATACTAATATCAGATTCATTCTACTCATTAAACTAGGAAAATTCATACATATTCCTTCCAAGGTTCCTATTCAGGGATACACATTCTCTTTGTGTAAAAAATAAGAAATGTTCATACATAGGCTTTATTTCAAATTTGTGCTTGTATTTATTAGAATAGTATAAACTAGATATGTTTCCAAATGCTCCCTTACCTTGGTAATTTGACTCATCATACTCCATAGAATTCTTGCTTTCATTCATAGCAAGGAAATTTCCATAAAGAGTATGACCTACCATCCTAGGCACCAAAGATTATTTTAGTTTATGGTTCATTTGCATATTCTAGTCCTTTACTCCAATTATTGCTCAAATTTAAGTTAAAAATTTCATAGGATGAATCAAGGATCTTTGTATTGATGTGATCAACATAATGGTATTCAAGTATGTCATCAATTGAAACAATTTCCAACTCATATTTATGGGACTCATTATACCCTAAGCATTTAATAGATAAACAAGTTTCTTCATTCCTTTCTTCAATACGATCCTTGTTAAAAAAAATCATATCCATCTCTTCCATGAACTTTTTGCAACTCATTTCTCTTTCATATAATCCATTAAGGGCATGACACTATTGGCTATCATTTTTAATTTATTCACTCATAGTATTTAGCTCATGCACAAGCTATTGAATACAAACATTATTTTCTTAAAATACATTACTAATCATATTATTGTAGCACTCCAATTCTGATGTTGTTGAACTACATTCCATGAGTCCTTCATTTGAACTTTGTTCATTTACTATTGAGTGAAACAACTCATGAATATTGGTACAGCTGAATCCTTCAGGAAACAAGGATACATCTAGGTCAGTCTCACAAAGTGGTTCATATTCTTCCTGTGAGAAATCTCTATTTTTATTTTCATTATCCTCGTCACCAATCTTCAAGGGTATGTTAACAGTTTTTGTAAATGTGACAATTTCATCACCCACACTACTAGATGGATGTTCTTCCCTAAAGAAATACTTATTTATTGGTTGAGTAAACATTTTACCTTCACTAGGACAAGTACCACTATGAGCTTAAAACCTCATTCTTTGTATATAATCATTCTTAGCTTCCTCAGCAAACCTGATCCAATCAAGTATCTAATGAAAATCTTAAGGTTTCAATTCCTTAGGCAAGACATTGAGTCCTAGTTCATAAATGTCACAAAATATTTCAATGCAATTTGAATTTAATAACCCCTTATAGATTTCTCACAGGGAATCTAAGAACCTTGCTAACAATTCATATGGCAACTCATCCTCATATCTCTTCATTTCAAACAATCTTTGGACTAACAATACTTGATCATTATTAATTAAAATTTATTGAAATCTATTCTAAATCAATCCATGATTAGCATGTTATGAGAGTGAATAAGATGATGTATCTAAAGCATTATCACCTTGATCATCTCTTTCATCTTTAGCAGATCCACTCACTTGTTGTGAACCAAGATAAGAAACACTTGTAGCCAAATACACTCTCATCATTGAATATTTTATAATGTTTTTAATATCCATAGCAATGTGACAAGCCTACTAAGATGTTCCAAGTTCCTTATCCTTTATTAAATAACTCATTTCATTATCAAATGCACCTAAATATAAAATCAAACATTTTGCATCACTAGGTCTTAGGTATTTAGGAATATCTCTTACTGCTTGTTCAATTTTGAAGTTGAAAGGATGAACCCACTCATCCTCATCCTTTTGAATTTCTATAATTATTTTCCTTTCCAAGCTAGGATTAAACCTTTCACCAAATTTCTCCAAAAATGCAACCATGATTCCATTCCATGAAACTATAGAATAGATTGGTCAATGTGAAAACCGGTCTCTAGCATTTTCCTTTAACGACTGAGCAAAATGTTTCATGACAACATCCTCATGATATATATCAAAATTACCTATCAAATCCATGAAGGCATTCAAGTGTTTAGATTCTAACTTTGAATTGTGCCTTGTAAATTTAGGCAAATGTTTCCTAATATCACTAGGAACAAGGTTTTGGAAACCTTGAATACCATTAAAACTCAATGGTCTATATATTTCAATAGAGAAACTTCTTTGATGAATGTATAAGAGAATTTTTTTACCCTAGGTACAATTGCCCTTTTTTCCTTTATCCACTTTAGAAAAATCAAAGTCGGAGGCTTAATTTCAATTAATCCCATTGTTGACAATCCATGTGGTTCCTATTTTGTGTGTTGGTGGAGGAATTTTTGTCAGGACGCCTGCACAACGCATAGATGTCCACACAGTGCACTTACATCCCTAACATATTCCTACAACTAAGATAGTAGAGGCATTATTCTTCCCATTGGAAGTGAATTTGTAATGCCTCCTTAGGCCAACCGACCTGAATATGGCCATTTTATTCCTCACTCCATATTCACTCCTTGAACTTGCATTTTAACTCTTTAGTAGATCAAGCCTTCATTATTACACACTTCAAGCCTTCATACTCACACTTTCGTATCCATTTTCACTCACTTCCAAGCATTCCAAGCATTCCATTACAACAACATCTTACTCCATCAACTCGATAGAGCACATTTGGGACCACACCATTTGCAACAAAGGCTTGAGTTCCTCTCATTTCTCCCCCAAGCATCCTTGAGTGCTCTTGGTGGAGGTGGTAAGCTTCTCTTTACTCTTCTTTATCATTTAGTTGGGTAGCATAGTACTATTTTCTAGTGCTTGTTCTTTCTTTACATTATTACTTATTTATCTCATTCTTTATTATCTATGGCAATGGAAATACCTAAATAGGAGTCTAATTGTGGCAGGCCCCTATACAACCACCCAAAATTTAGCCTCTTGTTATGTGTAGGTGTGTGTGCTCTCAGAGAATCAACTAACAAATGAGTTCATTGATGAGATTCTCCTCATTTTCATCACTCTTGTTTATTTACTTTACAACATTAGAGATTACTTAATTTACTTAGTTGTGTCATTTTGGCCCTTTAGCTAGTCAGTTGGGTTATTAGCTAGTTTTGTTGGCTTAACCACGTCTTTGTTAGTGTCTAGACGTATGGATGACATCGTACTTTTGCGACACTAGCGCACTACATTGTCATCTAAAGATTGTTATTTTGTCCTCAAACAAAGAGTTTTATGAGACTTAGTGTTAGATCTAGAAACCAAGTCACCTAGCCTTTTCTTGCACTTAAGGCCTGCAGAGTAACTAAGAAGCCCTATAGTCCTTATTACACTCACCTTGTATACCTTAAAACATTGCACTACGCTAAGGTAAGTTAGGGAAACCTCTCACATCTTGACCCTCTGTGACTTGGGGCCTTGAATGTGGTGGTCCCCCTCTCTTACATTTTTGGTGAACCTGATGTGAACCAACATCTATTCATCTGTTGGTGTTGAGGCTTCCCTCGATTGCTTCACGATTGTTGAGTTCTTGAGTGTTGTGAAGGTTTATGAGCATCACAACCCAGTCCACAACTTTTGGGCATATTGTGAGGAGAAGTGTATGACACCTCTCAATGGATGGAACTAAGGTCTCATTTTGTCTCTCTATGGACCTTTTCTATGGTCCCACCATTAGTTTTTCTACACACGAGCAGGTGTTGAGGAATGATATGGGATTCATTGAAAAAACCAATCACATCCCCAATCCTCCTATGTCCCCCAATCCATCATCAGTGGATGAGTATGAGGTCATTCAAATCCCTACTAAATATGTTTCCTCCCTTATGAAAGGGTTGGGTGACCTTGAAAACAATTTGGGAAGAAATCAGAAGATGGTTAGGGCCACTCGAGTTGTTACTGAACTAAAACACATGATTGATAAAGATCAAATAGGTGTAGAGCTCCTAAGTAGTCTCTTTGGTATTGATGAAGCATGTGCTCCTTTGAATAGCTCTAGCTTTGTACAAGGAGTCATCTTTGAAGAACATGAGGGACAATTAGGGTAGCAATGCCCCCCACTTTCATTTACATGGCCGATGTGGTCTCTTCCACTAGTATTTCCTCTGTCCCTAATCAACCAGAGACTATCAAGGTGAAAAAAGTCAATTTGGGTTTTAGCTTCATCCCTTCTGTCGTCTCTAGTGGTGGAGGTCTTGGCGGAATGGGTGGTGGAGACTTTAGTAGTGGTGGTGGGTCCAGTATTGGAGGTGGGGCTAGTGGAAGTGGTTTCGGTAGAAGCCATGGTGGTGGTTTTGACGAAGGGCCTACTAGTGGCAGTGGCTCTGGTAGTTGCTCTTGCAAAAGTCATACTGGTGGTGGTTTTGGAGGTGGAATTGGCAATGGCATTGGAGGAGGTTCCTCTAGCCCTTCATCTTCTAATGGCCCTATTCTAAACACTCTACTTTAGAATATGGGTA
The DNA here is from genome assembly GCA_007258455.2 of Sequoia sempervirens. Classification (NCBI taxonomy): domain Eukaryota; kingdom Viridiplantae; phylum Streptophyta; class Pinopsida; order Cupressales; family Cupressaceae; genus Sequoia; species Sequoia sempervirens. The sequence continues at coordinate 47,580,415 of VDFB02270651.1, forward strand.
AGATGCAGAGTTAGTGAGTATTTGCTAGGTCTCTGCCTAGCCCATTTTCCAGCATTTTTGCTAACATAACCTATTGTTGGTTTCCATATTAAACACTCCCTTCCCTCAAGGAATGGAGATACCTAAATTTTAGAAGTTTGGTGGTAAGGGAGATCTACAAATGCATATGTCTACCTTTAATGCTCTCTACACTGAATTCTTCCATCATGATGCATTGATGGCTAAACTATTCCCTCGATCCCTTAAGGAAACAACACTTGAGTGGTACCATTTCTTTCCTGACAATTCTATTTTTTCATTTGATCAACTTGTAAATCAATTCCCTAGACAATTCCAATCAAACATTAGGCCGAAGAGGACCTTCTCGAATCTCGTCCAATGTGAGCAAGAAGATAATGCAAAGATTACTAATTTCATAATGCACTACCAAGCATTTATTTCATAACTCCTGTATTAGCTGTCGATTCTAATGTATACATGGTGTTCATAGGTAACTTACAAAGGCCTTGGCAAAAGAACTTTTTCACTATCAAATACCCTTCTTTTTTGCATCTGTGTACAACTTTAAGACAGTATCAGTAAATGATTACTCAGTTTGGGGGATCCTCCTCGCACTCCCATTCTAAGGGAAATTCCATCATATCAATATCTAGGAAAGGAAAAGTCCTTGTGAGTATAGTAGTTGTTGTTGATGACAATGGCCTCAAATGCAACCGAAAATTTACAAAGTTGTCTAAATTTGACACTTCCATCTTAGACAAGCTATTGAAGGATAAGATCACAACTTTTCCACCTCCTAAGCCTATTAAAGAACCTTACCCTAATTGGTATGGTGGGAACACTTTTTTTAGTACCATTGTGTTAATGGATATGAATTTGAATGTTGTATATGGTTGCATCATGAAATACAAGACATCAAGGATAGTAGCATTCATCTCTATGGGAATAAATAGAATGCTAATAAATCAATGGTGAAAGAAAATAGTGAATTGCAAATATACATGGACCCATTTTTGTCACAGTTTTCTAACATGATTGTTGATCAGTTCTATTTCTCAGCCTAAGATTGTTAGAAACCAAGATCACCTGCATGCAATCAATCACTTGTCACATGCAAAAGACATGCAGAACCAAAGAAGATGTTCTGTAAACCTCAAAGTAAAAATGCATTATTGAGAATCGATTATTACAAAGAGATAAATCATATGAGAATCCGAGAGGAAAACCAAAGGGAAACCATAAAGTAAACCCTAGTGTGCACCTTATGGAGTAATTAATTATTATTAATTTTAAAGTTTAGCAAGTAACTAAAAGGAAGGAATAAGTGACTTAATTAATTAATCAATATTATATAATTAATTAAGCATAATAACTGATTACTCTAACACCCCATAAGATGAATGCTTATGGAAAACTAAAACACTAGAATAAGATGCATGAAAAAGAGATGGGTCCCGACAACTATGCGTCGGTACCACATTTACAAATACAGAATGAGTAAGAAAGGAGAAAAACAAGTGGGACAAAACCCCTACAATGAGAGATGTCATGTGCTACAAAGAGGCCTTGGAAGAACTACGTAGAGTGGCTGCTGGAGACCTAATACTGTCCAGGCAAGAGGTTTGTTTGTGCACTTTTGCCTCAACCCCTGGAGCTGAGGGGTGTGGGATTTTGAGCTACAAAGAATTCTCACTGTTGATAAAGCAATAGAGACCTGATGCCACGGAACATTCAAAAACTCCAAACAGGAACAAATCTAGAATCTATGAAGAGCAAGCAATTATTTAATGATGTATTACTAAAAAGAAGTGCAAAGATGCAAGATGCACTCTCCCAATGCCAAAAATCCAAGTAATCGCCAAACAACCCATCGGGCCAAATCTGGACTAAGTGATCAACTTGGGACAAATATAGAAAAATTGCATGGACAGCAACATAGATCTCCTCAATACCTTTCCAACGCCGTAAAGATAGCAAAAATTGGAGATCATGGCAAAAAGTTATGAGCTCGGAAGCATAAAAAGTACATCTGACTTCAAATAGAAATAAATATAGGGAAATAGTAAAATACTGAAAAATAAATAGTACCACTGGAAAGTGCTCGGAACTAGCTTTCGGGCGATATCTCGTTTGCCTAATTTTGATACCGTATGCCCAAGTTATGACCCAAAGAAAAAAATTGCTCCTTTAGGAAAAAATAGGGCTAGGAGGGGGCAAAGAGAGGCCGTACGACTAGGTGACGTCATGCTGATGTCAGCACTTCAGTGATTTAAATTTGACAGCCATCTAGCCATTGAAGCAAAAAACATCCCCCCTGTAAAAATTTGATGGCCATCTGACAATTCGTGCACGTACGGAATATTTAGTTCGATCTTGGAAGATTTCATCGTTGGTTTTAGCACTGGCAGGTATTTGGTCACCAGACTGTAGAAGGAGCTTGCTAGAAGGGCAGTGTAAGGGGCCCCACCCTGCCAGTGGTGGCGTACAGGCCTACCGTGGCAGGGTATAGGGGTACCCAACCGCCCAAGCTTTTCAAAAAGCCTACAAAATCTTTAAAATGCTTTTGATTTAATAAAAACTTTTGCTTTGTTTTTTATTTTCAAAAAACAAAAAACTAATGAATATTTTTTTTGCATGCAGGAAAATTTTGAAAAACCTAAAATATTTTTTTGGAGAAGCATGCACAAGGGTTGTACATAGACCGTACGACCTTTGGAATAATTTTTTTTTCCTCAGAAGCTCCCAATGCCAAAATAGGTCGAGTTATATGTCATTTTTCATCTCTCAGATGCTCTGGATCTAATGACGAGGTTTGATCTGCCTGAAAATGCACCAGAAGCGTCGCAACTCCTAGATCTTGCAAAAATATTCCTGTGGAAACCCTTTGAATTAGAAACTCACTAAAAGGCCATATCTTCATATCACGAACAGGCAGCTGCAGGTCTAGAGCTCTGATATCATGTTAGAAAACCAAGATCACCTGCATGCAATCAATCACCTGTCACATGCAAAGGACATGCAAAACCAAAGAAGATGTTCTATAAACCTAAAAGTAAAAATGCATTATTGAGAATCAATTATTACAAAGTGATCAATCCTTATGAAGGAGATCAAGAAACCCTAAAAGGGATACCCTAAATGAAACCCTAGTGTGCACATTTAATAATTAATTAATTATTAATGTGCCTAAGTTTAGCTTAAGTAACTAAAGGAATAAGTGACTTAATTAATTAATCAATATGATATAATTAATTAAGCATAATAACTTATTACTCTAACATGAGGCCCATGTAAACATGGTCTCGGTAACTTCCACTATTCCATCTGCACCCGATTCTCCAGCTATTACATTTACTTCACAAGATTTACCCTTGAACCAAAAACCTTCACCTCTCTAGATTCCCACTCATGTCAATGGTAACATTGTGACAGGATTCTTAATTGACCCCGCGAGTTGTGTGAATTTTATTACTAAAGAAACATTAGTATTAAATTCACTACTAAAAGAAAAATATTAAGAAACAAAATCTAACATCTGTACCCATGATGGTATGAATCTTAAACCCTATGACTCAATCACTTTGTCCATCCTAGTTGGACCTAGGACTATTGACACACTCTTTGATGCAATCCCAAAGTTGGACCTATTAAGAGTGAAGCTAGGAATTCCTTGGTTGGATTCAATGAATGGGATCACATCCGTTATTCATAAATTTTTAAAGTTTTCCCACAAGGGTGTTGTGCATGTGGTGCATGATACTAAATATTAGCCTTTGGTATCTCATGATGGATATTCATTGGATCACTTTTGGCCCTCCCTAGTCAGTCTGCTTCCTCCAAGAACAGACCTACTTTACAAGAACTATGTGAAGTACAAGACTGGGGGAAAAGGGGATCCAAAGCTAACCCTTCCCGCAATAGGAAAATCAACCACCTCCTCTTCTCAAGAAGAGAAGGATCATCTACTTATGACCACTCCTTCCTCAAAAGAGAAGGAGTCCTCTTTGGCTCGCTCTCCTTCCTGCAAAGGTAAAGAGAAGGCTATGCAATCTACTCCCTCTTTCTTTATGACAGTTCCCTCTTTTCCTCACAAAGGTAAAGAAAAAACAACTTTTTCCTAGACTACCCAGTCCTCTCCCCTTTCATGGGAAGAGTTTTGGATGAGAAAACTTGGTGATTACCTGCTAAGTCTGATGATCCCTCCTTTGCGTAGACCCAAGATTAGGATTTTAGACTTCCTAATGAATTTCTTGGACCATGGTATTATTTGTATGGTAGAAAGAAAGGTTCTTGCAAGGAATTCGATCCATGACCTCCTACTGCTCCTGCTCCTAAGGTAGTGAGTGGAAACATTCCTATTGTTGAGGCTCTTGAGTTGACTCCTCCTATCACTCCCTAGCCTACTCCCCCTACTCTTGTACAAGAACACATTCCTCCACTTGAAACAACCATATTGGACATTCCTATGGTTGAGTAGGAACCTCTTGTCCCTTCACAAGCTCTGGATTCTAACTCAAATAGCTATAGGAACCACCTTGTAGGAGAATGTAAGTGTCGTTGAAAGGCTCTCCTAGCCAAGAAACCTACCTAGCAACAGAAGGACGAAGGAATGACCAGCCCTATTTTAGGACCTTTTGCAGTGTCTCCTTCCTCCCTTCCCTACGAATCTCCTATGTCTGATCCACTCCTAGATTTCATTGAAAGCACGAATGCACCTAACCCGAAGTGGGTACATATTTTTATCACTCCTTCCATGGAGCTACCTTTGCTGATGTATGTCCCAAATATTTAAACCTTCCCAAAGATTGTGGACATGGTTAATACTTCAGTCATTCCCATTGCAGTTATATCTTCCTCTTCCTCTACACCCCTAACTTTGTCTATGGGGAGTTCATCTCCTCTAACAAAGAAAGAAGGTAGAGGCTTATCCTTCTAGCAATGAAGGACATAAGAGGAGTCCACCTTCTTTGCAAGGTGGCCCTGTGATGACTTGTTCTATCCTTGTGACAGATCCAATCCCAGCTTCCCCCTAAGTTTTTCACCACTCCCGAATCATTTGGTGTTCCTAGCGTTGAATCTCAAGCATAGTCTGCCTCATCTGCTAAGAATAGGAATTGTACTCCCATGGGATGCATGTTCAATTCTATGGATGAAGTCCCAACCTTATCGGTGATCTTTCACAAAATTGTTGACTTTGACTCCACAAGAGCTTAGTGGAGAGCACCTTGAAGGGCCCTCTTCCTTGGTCCTTATTGTGAGAGGGCCAAATGCTCCTTGTCTTAACATTCCACCCTTACAGGCTCATCCTCCTTCCCCTTATGAGAATATAGATTGGGAAGTAGATGACCTCTTGGCTTATCAGTGTTAGGAGGATGCCCCTTTTCTTGATCTTGTGTGTGTGTTTTGTGATGTGTTCCCTGTACCCATGTTATGTGTGCCTGGATGACCCTTGTGACCCCTATTGGTGCTTAGATATAGGCTTAATTTTTGTGTCATGAGCCTTCTTCTATTTTTTTCATCATTATTCCATGTTTGTGATTGATTTTTGATAAATTGGAAATGATACAAAGCATTGGGGGAATTTAGGCTTCCCTTCCACATTGACCCAATTTTTTATTTTTACTTTACCTTCTCATGCATTCCTCACATGGTCAGATATAATAGGGGGTTGATGACAATTCATTTATATACTATTATTATACATATCTATATATATTTATGAGTAGTTTTGACCCTAAAATATCAGGCTACCCCTGTGTCCTTTATTTGCATCTTTTTTATTTTTCTTTTTCTTTATATTTTCTCTTCTTTACTTGAGTTGTCCCTCCTGTGTGTGACAACACTCTTCTTTAACACTTCAATTTTTAGAAAATGAATTTGTTGCCAACAAATATTTTTCTTGAAATTCTTCACAATAATTTCTTGCTTAGAATTGCATTGTCAACTTGGATCCCTAATAGAATATGTTTCCTTCATCATGGGTTCATAAAGAAAGGACTTAAAGACCTTCCACTAAAGTGGGAACAACTTTGACTTCCTCTTGCGTTGGGGCATATCTTTCCTTTCAAATTCCTAGATGAAGTGAACATCTTTCAAAAATATTCCTTGATGATGAATCACTCTAATAGAACAACTACTTTGCATGTCCCTTGAGTGGACCCCCCCTTGTTCTTCCTCATGGTGTGTTCCCAAGGGACCCTTTCTTCAAAGTCCTTTGTGACGAATGGAATTTTTCATGTCTATCCTGGGGCCTGCCCGAATAGGCTCATTCAATTTTCCTTTTCGCGTCTAGCTCAAGGGAAACCTAAGTAGACCTTACCTTTCAAATCACATGTCCCTTGAGTAGACCTCTCTCCTTTTTAAAGGTTCTAGAGGGACCCATTTGAACATTTTATGGTATGTGTGACCAACTGCTTTTGACATGTTCTATATGCGGGTAGGCATGTCACCACTCTTGACATGTTCTATCTGTGAGTAGACATGTTTCCCCTTTTTGACATGCTCTATCTGCAGGTAGATGTATCACCACTTTTAACATGATCTATATGTGGGTAGACATGTTGCCACTCTTTCCATGTTCTATTTGCAAGTAGACATATTGCCACTTCTTGACATGCTCTATCTGTAGGTAGACATGTTGCCACTTTTGATATGTTCTATTTTCATGTAGACATCTTTCCGCTTTTAACATGTTCTATCTATGGGTAGACATGTTGAGGCTTCTTGAATCTATGGATTTCACTTCCTTGGGGCTTCTTCAATGTGAGAGATCTTGGGGGTTGGCTCTTTGTAGGTTTGCGGGCCTGTAAGATGCTTTGTTGTTCCAACTTCATAGTTTTGAGTAGCTTTGGAGTCCTTCACTTCTCTTACACCTTTGGGTACGCCAGACCGCGTACTACTTCTTTGATGGTTTAGGTATACTTTTCTAACCCTGCTCTCTTCTCTATCTACTTTATTAAGCACTCATTAGTACCCGTGCTCACTAAAGTGGGGGAAAAATGTATAAGAGAAAATTTGCACCATAGGTGCAATGCCCCTTTTTTCCTTTATCCAAATTAGAAAAAAAAAGTCAGAGGCTTAATTTAAATTAAGCTTGTTGATGGTAGTCTATGCAGTGCCTATTTTTTGTGTTGGTGGAGATGTTTCTATTAGGGATGCCTACACAATGCATAGACATCTGTGTTGCATGCTTATGTCCCTGGTAGGTTCATGTGATTGAGCTAGTAGAGGCGTTACACTTCCTATTGGAAGTGAAGTTGTAACACCTCCTTCATCCAACTGACTCGAATATGGCCATTTTCTTCCTCTCTCCTTCATATTCACTCCTTGAACTTGCATTTAAACTCTTTACAACCTTAGAGATTACTTAATTTACTTAGTTTTTTCATTTTGTCCCTTTTGTTAGTCAATTGGATCATTAGCTAGTTTTGTTGGCTTAAACATTTCTTTGTCATTGTCTAGCCATATGGACAACACACTTTTGAGATGCTAGCACACCGCACTGTCATCCAAGGATTGCACTTCTCTCCTTAGACAAAGAGTTTTTTAAGATGTAGCATTAGAACTAGAAACTAGCTTGACTAGCCTTTTCTTGCACTTCGTGTCTACAAAGTAACTAAGAGGCCCTACGGTCCTCATTATCCTTGCCTCGTATACCCTAAAACATTGCACTAAGTTGAGGTAAGTTAGGGCAGCCTCTCATGTCTTGACCCTCCATGACCTAGTAGGGCCTTTCACGCAATGGTCCCCCTCTCTTACAATGACATGACAGGGGTTACACACTCTTCATGTTCACATCATGCACCCCACATGGATGCACAAGTGAATGATACATTTTCTTGCAACCCTCTACAAAATTCAAACATCAACTCTATAGTTGATCACTACCCTATTTCTTTCTTTTATCATGATCTTAAAATATTACAATGCATAACTTAAATACATATACATCTAAGATCTCTCTAATGGGAATATTTCAAAAACATACATACTTCTTCATTACAACATAGAAGCTTCAAATTATAGCTTAGAAGTATGAAAAAATGACAACTATCATTCCCTTTCTTAATGCTTAATTCACTCAATAGGGAATCACCATTCTTTGAAACCTTGAATACTTCTCATAAAATGCTTTCAAACATAATGATACTTTCTTTAAATTTATGAGAATTCTTGGTAACTTAGATTAACTTATAACCTTTCTTCTTGACTGAAAATTTTGTAGATCTAGAACTATCTTCACATTTTTAGTCGATTTTTTTGAAAAAGTTGCCACCTCTCTTCATAGAGGACTGAATTTCAAACATGAAGCTCTTTGAAGATAAATTTATCTTTGGGCATTTTCCCATAGTAGAGTCACACAAGTTCTTTGAAATTTTCTACAACACAACCAATTCTAGGTATGGAAAATTCTTAATATCTGAACTAGATGTTTAGATTCACCAAATAATATGACTTTGCAAAATATCAATGTGCAACTAGAGATTAAAAGTTCTCCCCACTAGAATCACCAATTTGTTAGTGAGTCATATGGATAAATAAGAATCCACAATTATATATCTTTGGTTACAAATTATTTTAAAACTTCAATGACTCTTAAGTCTATCTTCTACCAAATATTTCTCAAATTCTCCCTAGCAAAGTTGAAAATCTATTGGTTATTTCTTATGAACCAAACTTAATCTTATCCCTCATCTATGAATAGACTAGAACTCAATTATTAACAAGGGTAATGATTGGCCAACACACAAGTGAGACTTTAAATATTTGAATTCTTCACTCCTACCTTTGTGAATCCTGGGAGGGTAATCTCACTTATCCTCATAATATACTAACTTGATCAAAATAATTTCCTCACATAGATGTATTCTTTAGAAAGTGTGAACTAGAAAAATTCATCAAAGCTTTGGCAAACCTTTTAGCAAGTTACTACCTATTGTAAGGAATACGATAATATTTCAGATTTATAGGGTTTAATTTATAGTTTTTCCTTATGAATATTTTCTCCTTTCAAATATTGGGTTAGGTTCACTACAAGCTTAATTAAGTACAACATAAACTAATGAAAATAACAATGCCTTATCTAAGGGAAAATAGAGTCACATTCTGCAATTAATCAGTAATACAACTACAATCTAACTCAAAAATAAGGGGACTATAAGCATGCTACCTTGTAGCATCCACCTCACTACATTTAAAATACTACTACTTACCAAACCCTATAATATTTTCCCACAAACTCGTGACCTTATTAAATAGCATTTTAATCAACTCATTGAATTGAAACACAAATAAACTCACTCATTTAGCATAAATGATAGAAGAAAAAATAAATTACCATTAACAATTTCATTCATAATTGGTGAGGAAAATACATAGGAGAGCATATATTTTAGAACTAGAATTTTCTTCCATTACTGATATTACTTTCTACAACCATTTTATGATCAAAATATATTATGACTCATAACCTAAGCTTGCTTTTTCCTAGACCCTTATGAGACTCAAAAATTTTGAACCCCCCTAATTAGCAATGAAATCCCATTTATAGATAGGGGAGCAACAAGCATCCAAATGAATTATGATCACATTTCAAAAAACATTTCAAAACTTAATTTCAACCAATTTTGAGAAACTCCCTAGGTAGTTACTTGCAATCATTTTTAGAATAGGGCAGGGAAAAAGAAAAAATTCATTCCATAGGGTACCGTTAGTTGTCATAACATCCATGTCGAGCAAAATATTCCTTAACAACTAGAGGACTTCCACATCAGCATGGAAGAGTAAAATACCAACACCACAAACAAGTTGAAAAAAGAAATTCCTGATACAGAGACCATGGTATCATAAAAAAAAACAAGAAGGAGATGGTACTTTGAGTAGTGAATATCAGAGGATTCTCGACCACTCCTCGTTCATCATGAAATCAAAGGAACCATCACCATATCATCGTTAGAGTCACCATATGGAACTAGAGAGAGAATATATTTTCCATATCTCGAATTAGTGTCACCTTCACCATCCAAATGGATATCAAAGAGAAAAATGGGAGAATTATGTTTTCCCAAGAAGGCCTTATGACCGTTGTTTCTTTTCTTGACCTTCTTAGTAGGCTAAGCCCGCTCCTTGCCCTCAAACTTGATCAATTCTTCTGAAATGGTCTTGTTTCTTAAGTTATAAGTACTTTGGACAATGGTTTTCTTCTTTTTACCATGGGGATTCCTCTTACCTTTTGGAATCATAGAAGCCATAGGGACTTCCTTCTCAGACATATCCTCATGACACTCAAACAAGCTAAATCAGCTAGACCTCCTAGTTGGCTAAATTGACACACCAGAACTTCCCATTTCATAGAATATAATGTGAAAGCTAGAAAATCTAAATTGAGAAAAAATTGACCAACTATGAGCTCTTGAACTAAATTTGGAGAACACATCCAAAAATCCTGACAATCATGACCAAGCCTAGAAAAAGAGAATTCCCTAGGTAAATAGAAGCATGAATTAAAATAGCTCAAATGAAACACTAACTTATCAAAGACAGAAAAACCTCTACAATTGAAAGCTCAACACTCACACATTCCTTCTTTGACCCACACTTCATAATTTTAGAGAACTGAAAATGGTGATATCAAATGGTAGGCATTCTACATTAAATAGACCATTTAGAGCATGCTACAATTAATGATTGAAGAGATCATTTCAAGAGAAAGTTGATAACTTAGCAACTCAATTTTAAATCTAGACCATCGATCTTTGAGGATTTAAGACTTCATTAATGGAAACCGTGAGCATTGTTTCTATGTTTTACAACTTGTTCCAAGAAAACAATGATGCCACCTCAAAAATATGCCATGTCTACCCTTAATCCTCATTAGTCATTTTTTATTTGACAATAATCATGCATTTCCAACTCAATCTATGCTCCTTCACTAATATTGAAGAAGTACACAAAATTGACATTTGGAGAGAACAATCCTTCATACATTTCATCACTCATCATGAGCTTTCCCATTCTTTCCAATGTCCAATTAGTGATGATAGTATTGATGTGATGAACTCCAACTCATTGGATCACTCTCCTTTCAAACCATATACACGGTTATCCACTCACCTCGCTACTTTCTCCCTTGTTTTATATGATGTTAGGATGGTGCCATGTTTCCTTTTCATCAAATATTCATTGCTTCTCATTGAAACATTTCATCCTTCACCAGTTCTATCAACAATACAAGCATCCGCATGATGAAATATTAGCCATTGAAAGTATGGCCCATCCTCAATCACATCCATTTTTCCATCAAGCATCACTTATTTAACTTCAAACTTTGGATCACATCAGTGATAGGAGATACAAAAATGAAGCAAGAATAAGACACATGCACCTGCATAAAAATAAATGATACAAAAGACATCACTCATAAGATCAATTCAAATTAGTGAAAGAAAGTTGAATAGATGAATCCATCACTCACCGCTATTTTGAAACTTAAGTTTTGGAAACGATCCATGATGAGAAATAGGAGAAAATACAAAAGTAGTAGGGCTATCACTTATCGTTAATTATCCTCATAAATTTTGCAAGAAATTATTGATGAAAGATCCCATAGATTACATAGAATACTTGCATTGCATATCGCTATTGTAAAACTTAATATTTAGAACCCATTCACAATACGTGAAACACAAGAGATGCTTCATATCCCTCATCACTTATTTGAGAATTGCAATTACACAACTATCTATGATAAATGATGAAGAGAAGATTAAAAGTCCTAAAGCCATCGTTGATCACTAATTTAATACTCAAAGCTCTAAAGTTATTAGCAATAAATGAAAATTGAATGGTAAAAGGAGAAGCAAGTGCATCTCCCCATAAAAAATTCATATCAAGAGCCCAAAAAGCTATCTGTGATGAGTGAAACCAAAGGAATACAACTCATCACTTATCGCCAATTTAAACATATCATTTAAAAACTATCTGTGATGAGCAATAATGAGTGATGGCCAATGGGACTTAAGTGAGAAATTTTAAGCACATGCCCACAAGTTGTTCTAATGAAGGGGACCATGTAGGATTATGCAAGAAAAGGGGATCAAAAGTTTTGAATTCATGGAAATGAAAAGGATGTGAAGGAAAAAAGGGAAAATTATTCAACCTTATATAAAAAAAATGAAAATCATACTTAGGCACAAGGGATCGGTTACTCCATGATCATTAATGACACAAGATGTTTTAATGTGATAGGAAATAGGTAATAGAAGGTTAGTAGAAAATTAGAATATTGCGAGGGTTTAAACTTAAGGGTTTCATGGGTGCAATTAACAACAAAATAACAATACTGCAAAACCCAAAAATCCAAAGATGAGATACTAGTTTTAAAAATGCTAGACTTTCAGAAATGGAATCACAATTTTTAGGGTTCCATCAGTCATCTCATCTTATGAGCATTGATACATTTAGACCACTCTTGAAGTGGTTTTTTTCCAATTTAGTGTGAGTTTGAAGCAAGTTCATCTTCTCACTAAAGTGGGGCCTAAATGTAGTGTCAAAAAACTTCATTAGTAATATTTTCACAATTGTTTGGGCCCTCCTTGCAGAATTGAGCTTAATAATGCCTTGATATAGTTCTATAATGTATTTGACACATTCACATTAGGTCTTGGGCCCTCATGAACTAATGAATTTAAATGGTACCTTGCTAAAGTGTTGTGAAGTGTTGTAACACACTTTCACACTTTTCTAAGGTTTTATCAATTAACTAAACCTAACAAACCTTTTTTTTAGATTAATCTTTCCTTATTTAAAGTGTTGTAAAGTGTTGTAACACACTTTCACACTTTTCTAGGGTTTTCATTAATAATTTGGATTCGTTATGCTTTAATTGGCCTTATTTTGCACCTACATTCCTCATTTAATCCATCTTTTCAAGGATAATCTAGACACAAATCATTACCCAATCATAATTCAAGTGTTTCAAGTTGAATGACCCTAGATTTTTTGATTAGGCCAGAATCATTTTCCACCTTGGGTGAATGAGCCCCACCTAGGTCTTTGGGTCCTATATCTTGATATTTTTCCCTTCTTAATCCCCATTTTTCTATTGTACTTCTCCTATCAATCTATGGGATAGGTGGTAATAAAAATATATCATTAGAAGGTTTCTTGAAAATTAGAGTTGTAAAAATAGTACCCCTCAATTAACATCTTAAAAATATATTAAATTCAAATTAGAAGACAAAAACTTACAATGTTAGATTGGTATTCCCTTTAGTGCACCAAATACAAGTGTTCTCTTATCATTTCTCTTTCAAAAAAAAGAGAAAACATGCATTTAGAATATGCTAGAATGAATGTGATAAATTTCATTAAATATATGACACCAAGTTTCATAACAATATATTTTACACTCAAGGATAGAAAGGAAAGGGATTGGAATTAACAAAATTTAAAAATTTAAATTTAATATTAATTGGTGGAGTTTGTACTTCTGAATTCAACCTAATAACTACAAATGAATAATGTAATAAAAGACAAGTTTAATAAGGATTGATAATAGTTACCTTTTGATGAATATATGATTATCAAACAAATAGGCTAAATATATTAATACACACACATAGAGATAATGTATGATCATAATGATAGGAGTAGACATGGATAAGAATGAAATGCAAATGTGTTTAGAACTTTTCTAGCACAAACATGTATTGAAATATTTTATAAAAATAAACATAAAACTATCATAATTATAATAATATTATTAATTGATAAATAATTATATTATGAAAATACAATAATGAATTATTTTAATAATAATGGTTTATTGTTGTAGATTAAATTGTGAGGGATTTATCAAAGGAAAACAAAAATGTTTCAACATCATCTTCTCAAGGATAATCCTCCTAAGTCAATATAAAAATATCATCTCCTCTCACATTTACCCCTCTACAATACTCCATGTACTTATTAAGAAAAAATTCCTTCATAGTTTGCTAATGGGTTATTGCATCTAATGTCAATCTACTATATCACCTCAATGTGGAGTCCTTGAATATAGCTAGAAATATATTTAATCAGTTTGCATTAGTAGTATATTCTTGAATTTTGTAGAGGATGTAAAATTTGAAACAATAACATATCAAGGTATTTTGTTATCAGGCCATGAAATTTTGCATCAGATAAGTGAGGTATAATATTCATGGTAGTGTATCCAACCTGATAAAAAATAGGAAACTAGAATTTTATGGTTTTAGGTGGTTCTTCTTCCCATAAATCTCCCATTGTGATGTGGATTTTGTGAGAAAGGGATAAAGAAATATCTTGAGAATGTGGTTTATTGAACCCTTGGCTTGAAGTAGTTGTTAAATTATTTTTAATGTGTTGTGCTTCAAGAATCAAGGGTTGACCTTTTTTCCCTAGTTAAGTTTCTTCTATTGGCACTAGTTTATCTTCACACAAGATGTACATTAGAAAAATATCCACAAGAAGTATATTCTTCTGCATACAATAATAGTACAAAAAATTTCACCTTCATTGCATAATGTTAGTAGATATTTGGTACTTGGAGTATTATCTAATAGTCTTAGAAGTTAGAAATATAAAATACATGCTACTAAAGTGGCAAAAATTACTCAAAGATATTGAGACTCTTGTAGCTTGGAAACATCATTGGAAATAATGCGAAAAACATATGCTCCCTTTATTGACTAATAAATTTCTTGTGGGTAGGGCTTGCATTGAACTCAATAGACCAAGATATCATTTATCAAGTGACTCATCAAATATGAGGGTTACACATATACGTTCACATAAGGGATGTATCTTCTTATAGGATTTTGATATTGTGTGTATTACTTAAAGGTTTCTATGGTTCCTAAGAGGTTGCGTATAAGAACTGAACATTCTTATTCATAAAAGAAATAATATTAGAAAAATTAGAAATGCTAAAAATATCCTACAGCTATTGCTATGGGATAAAGCCAATGTTGTGTTTTATGTAGATAACATAGATTAGTTGATATATGTAAGTTATGAATTGCTTGATAATCAGTCAATGACTTAAAATTAAATTCCTCAAACAACTAGTCACTCAGATAAATAATTGAGTGACAACATTGCCTCGAGTGGACCCTTTTATGAGTTGTTGCACTGTTCCAATTTAGAAAAATGATAATCAATCTTTTTTTATCTTCATTCATTCACATTCAAAATAATACTATTTTATAGAAAACAACTCTTGATATATATATATATATATATACTATGCTTTTCAATTGAACTAACTAATCCTAGTTTTCCTTAACAAACTAGACTCTTAACCACCTACTTTAAAATTTTTGACAAATTCCCAAAAGGTAGTAAGAGGATAATTTCATGTTAAGAATATAAACTAGGAAACATCAAGAAATATGTTTATGCGTTTATTACTTTCAAAGAGTGGGTGAGTACTAGTTTGCTTTTCTTCGTTTCAAATTCCCAAATTATCAAAGTTCAGCGATGTTAGATTTCCACATGTTAGGATTATCTGTTTTCATCGTGCTTATGGTCAAGGATATCGATTCCAAATATATTTCTATATCCTATGTTCCAGAACGACATCTACGAGATTCAGTTCTCAGAATGCAGGCTGCAGCCATACTGCATTTAAATTTGCAAAAAGACATTGCAATAAATATAATAACCATGATTTTATGAATTCCAAAGAAACCGTGCCGCGATTATAAATACTAAGATTTTATTGCAGAATATTATACCGCAGCAATAAACACTAATAAATGACAATATTTGATTTACTAGCTTTGGTCATGAAAAGAAATTATTGTTTCCTCAGTTCTCTGAATTGGCAAGGAGGCTACAGCCACACTGCATTTAAATTTTCCAAAAATCATTGCAATAAACATAACAACAATGTTCTTACGAATTCCGAAGAAACCGTGCAGCGAGTATAAAAACTAAGATTTTACTACAGAATATTCTACCGAACCGCAATAAAAACTATGATTTTTGTTTCTGACAGAATATTTGAATTATCAGCTTTGCCGACGGCTGATTGATCGGTCTGTAAATTGAACCTAACCCTCAAAACCTACTACTATATAACAACTATGCTATTACGAATTCCGAAGAAACCGTGCAGAGAGTATAAACACTAGATTTTACTGCAGAATATTATACCAAACCGCAATAAAGTTCTAATTCGACAGTATACGGATTGAAAGTTTCCTTTTACTTTAGCTGTTTCCTGCAACACATAAAAAATCAAATCTTATAATTTTAGAAACTGAAAGCAGACTTACCCAACAAAATTCTACGGCCTCTGAATATATCTAATTATGAGCTGTAGCGGCACAGCTGATTCAACGGTCCTCAGCATCTTAGCAGGTACTTTGTTATATATAAGATTTTCAATCCCCCAACATAGTCATATGACTTGAATTTCAGCCCTCCTTCATGCTCATTTTGTTTAAATTTCTTCAAGCTTCCTAACTCCACACTTAGCTTCATTTTCTTCTGAATTAGCGTAGCAACATTGAAATGGAGATAGTAGACGTGGTTATGACAGACATTGATATTGAAGAAGAAGATGTTTACATGGAGATCGACGAGGAAGATGTTTTTATGGACGGGGAAGATGTCGTCATGGCAGATATCTTCTTCGAAGATGTCATTATCGAAGACGTCATCATGGAAGACGTCTTCACGGAAGATCGGAAAAGAAAAAGAGGATCACATTGTTGTGATCCATATGATTATCTAGGTATGTATGTAGGAAATTTTTAGCTGATTTTGACTCTCTTTTTGTATTTTGGACTCGATTTTATGTGCTAATAGGTGAGATTGATTTTGCAGATGTAAATAGAAGCTGTAAACGCAGGCGCTAAAACCGTAGGCATTTGGTGTGGAGATTGATTTTTAAATGTATACTGTAAATTTATCTTTTTAAATCTGTAAAATATGAGATTATATCTATGAGGTGTACATAGAGAGATTTTGAACTCTCAAGTGAATAGTTAACATTTATACTGTATTTTTTTAAACAAAAAATATTCGATCTTTTTCTAAACCTGCAAGATTGTTGTTTAGATATCTCTTAAATCTAATAATTATGAAAATATAATATTATTAATTTAATTATTTTTGATAAAAAATTATATATTTCCATTTTATCAAATATATATATTATAAAAATAATAATTATATGACAATAACACTGGTGGATATATATGAATTCAATCAGTCAAGTTGAGATTAAGATAAAGGAAATAAAGGTAATAGTTAAATGAAGTTTAGAATAAAGAATAATCAATAAAGTATTATAGTATTTTAATAATTTTTTCATTATTTATAAATGATAAATACTTTTTTTTATAATGAATTAATTTGTATGATTTATATTGTAGAATTAAATTTATAAAAAATATTTGTTAGGAAGGGCTTTGAATTTCCATGGTGAAAAATCTATAGATGACTATATATATTTCCTTACATCTTTATTTTAATTTTTTTCAAATTCTAACTCCAAAACTACTTCTTCCAAAAAATATATAACATGGTCAATATTAAGATATTGTTGAACTTTTTAGGTAACTTTGAATTAATTTTATTAACCATTATAATAAATTATTAAAGAATAAAATTTTCAAATTTTCATTCTAATATATAATAATTTATTTTGCATATCTCATAGCTAAATTAAATCTAAAAAAAATCAATCTACAACATAAATTATTTTAGTTTTCCTTCAAAATTAAAATTATATATATATATTTTTAATGTTTATAAATAAATTTGACACTATAAACAAAATCATGTAATTATAATTAAAGAATATTTATTTATTCATAAATAAAATTCTAGAATAAATTTTAAAGGACCACATATTTCTCATAAATGATATTAAGAATGAGTGAATAACTTATCTATACTATATATAACATTGGGAAAAAAATATATTAGACATCCTATGAATTATGAGCCATTCCTTTAATATAATGTTAATTATTGAAAATTTTAATGAGTTTGTTTAAGAAACATTTCAACTTAGCCTAACCTTAGATTGGAATATTATTTTTAACTCTTATACTTTTAATAATAATAAAAAGATCAATATCATTTTTTCAAATTTATTTATTTTTAAAATCCCATATACATTTTGACATATAAATATTTTGAAACAATATAATAATGAAATGCTTATAAATATTATTATGGTTGTAAATGTAAATATAATTTCCACTTTTTTCAATTTTATCACACCCTTAATTAGATTAATTATTCTACAATGACTATTAAGATTCATAATAATGAATTTAAATATAATAGTCAAGATAATAAACCATTTTGATCATAAATATATGAAAACAAATATTATAATTCACTATTAATATGGATAAATTAATTTTTGCAACGGTTCATGATTTCATATTTTATAATTCACTATTAATAATATGGATAAACATATGAAGAAAGGTCCATGAGTATATCTATACCTAACAAATCACTCCAGACAAAACAGAATGTTACAAATATTTACTGAAATAATGATAAACAAAAACAATTTAATTACGTAAGTAATTTTTTTATATAATTTCATCTAATGAATATAAATATGGTAAAACCTTTAATTTTATTATGCTTTCCGTGTGCAAAAAATTGAAAGATAAGACATAACACAAAAATCAAAACAATTTCTAATCTAATTACTTCAATGCAAATCTTGAATTTCATGTTAATTTAGCTCTGTTCGGGTGTGGATTCAATTTAGTAGCATAATACTAGATTTTAATGAGTATGGATCTAGATATAGTAGGTAAAGATGATGACCAGAAATATTTCTTTCTGTGTGCATTGATAACTTCACATGGATTTTCTCTTGGAAAAATTATATAAAGCATTAGTTGCTGTTCTGAACAAGGCATTTGGAAACCCGCTTCTATTCATTATAGGCCTCAATTATACTAATCCAACCTATGCAGCAGCCATACAGCCAGCAATTCCTGTGTTTACATTGATGTTAGCTGCCTTAGCGGGGTGAGAATTGCTAACCTCCTGATTCTCATATTCTGATGATTCAACTTGTCTTGGGATTGTGTCAAATTCCAATAAATTATCAGATTCTTACTTGTCTTAAGCAGCACAGAGTCTGTGAATTTGCGTGCAGTTGATGGTAAGGTTGGAGCCACACTTAATCCATTTTTGGAGCTATATTTATGGCAATTTTCAGAGGCCCGGTTGTATTTGGGCAGGCATACTTGGATTTAATAACACAAAGTCAAATAAGTGGCATGCCTGAGCCAGAGCCTGTTGGCTGGTTAGAAACAGGTTTAATGGAATGGGGGCTTGAGACCTGGCATGTCGGTTTTATTTGTCTGATAGGGAATTTCCTATGCATGGCGGCTTACTTAGCCTTACAGGTAGGTAGGTATGTTCAATCTTGTCGAGTGTGATTTTGTGCTATTGAAAAAACTGTGAAAATTTTATCAAATTGTATTGTGAATAATGTTTCTGTTCATATTGTAATTTACTTGGAAAATTCTAAAATATGTCATTATGTTTCTTTATTCATAACTCTTGTATTAATACACTATAATAACATTGGTACTCAGAGGATAAGAGATTCCTTAAGGATGTGAGTTGCCTGCTATTTAAATTGTATTTTCTTTTTATCGTATAATCACATTTATCTCTAATCTTAATTCTCCATTACGCTAGGTTTTAACCTTTTAAGTAAAGATTGTTTCATATTTTTCTTTTCATCTATTATCTTATTCTTTATAGTTTATTGTGTACTTTCCATACATTTTCTAATGTTAGTAATTTTGTTTGTTTGTTTGGATTGGGTTGGTATTTGGTATCTTTGAAAGTCCTTTCTAAGACTACTCTCCTAAATAGTGCTTGGAGACAGTGCTTGCTCCAACATAAGTTATCTGACCTTATAAAATTTCATATATTTTAGTTGATTTAGACTTAATGGAGAAATATTCTCCCAAACTCATATGAGAGTCTATATATGAAGGGAAACGTTATCTTGATTCAAGATTTGAATAATACAAATTAAACCACCCTGCACCGTAAAAAGTAAATTATTAACAATTATAAGCTTATTCTTATACTTTTGACTGTATAAGAGTGTATTTCAGATGACCGTTCCTTTGTTCTTTTATCTATCTTAACTTCTAAGGCGTTGATTTTGTAGCTGCTAAGAAACAGATTATGCATCCCCCCATCTCAATTTGGTTTAGTCTATCACCGTTTGCTGCATTGCTAAAACTTCTAATATGGTATTTTCCAAATTTTACACACCATGTTTGACAGGAAAAACTTTACTTTTGTTTGCATGATGTAACGGTTATATGTATAGTTGAAACTAATATTTTCAAACTTCGTAATGATTTTAGTTATGTCATCAGACTTTTCCCGCTTTTCAATTTAATATTTGTACTTCCAAATGGTTTTTAGTGAAGCTGTTCTGGATAGCCTGCTTTATTCCATAATGCTTATTCAATCAAATACAATTTTGATATTTTTAATTTTTGACCTTGAGATGTAAGGTTAAAAATTTATTAAGAACTATGGAACATCATATCTTTTTATAGAATTAAGGTGCGATATGGGCAAGGTGGATCTATTAATTCCTTCCATCTGCAGGCACCCATTCTTAGCAGGTATCCTGCTAGCTTGTCGTTAACTGCATATACCTACCTTTTTGGTTATGGGTTGATGGTCGTAACTGGAATAATTTCAGCCCATGAATTGTCAGACTGGCTTTTTGACACGTTCAGAGATGGTAGCTGTTGTATTTGTTGTACGTTAACATGGTTATGATTCTCTTTATATGCATATTTTATTGCTTTTGCCTTCATTAGCTTATGACAGCTGTTACTGCAGTTCATTCTGTAATGGGAATATAAATTAAATATTACTTCTATTAGTATTCTTATGTAATGACTTTAATTGTATTACTGATTCCAGGGTGTTGTGGCATCAGTAATTAACTATGGTCTTCTTACGTGGTCCAATAAGATATTGGGGCTTGCATTGGTTTCTCTTTACATTCCACTTCAACCTCTTGCATCAGCATTTTTCTTTACAGTCCAATATATCTTAGAAAGCTACATGTAAAACTCATTGACATTTCTTTTAAAAGAGTTAAAAGTATTGTATGAAAAAGAGCTATAAAGTTGTACAATACCAAACTCTAAACATCAACAAAAGTGAACCCCAGCTATGATTCACAGAAGTGTTACAGAACATATTTCAACTCCCAATTTGAGAAAATTCGCAGAAAAATCTTTCATAGTTAGAGAAACATTTAATTCTATCAATATCATAGTGGCACTAGCCTGCACTGTGTATTGGTCTTCATTTTAATACTATTGGTGACCATTCTAGAGTTATCTATAGGGCGTTCCCCATGTGTTTCTTATGAACATGCACCATATATGGTCTATCATCTCCAAGCTTTATAGTGCTTACTATAGGGGGCTTTTCTTTTTAATTTTTGGTGTTGGCTTTCCTTTTTAAACAGAGGGTTGTATATGGAGAATTAGGACCTCAAATTTGTCTCGAAACTTTTGCTTTTCTTTCTAAGCTCTAGATTTTGTTTATTTTTGAAGCATTGGTTGTTGATACAAGAAGATTTGATATTCTAAGAGTGTTGAATCTAATTTGATTGCCCTGCCTGTGTAGAGATGAAGAAAAGATTGTTTCATTTCTTTTATTCCTTTAGAAAGAAGGAAGGCTGCGAGAAGATTGAATAGATCTTATCTTTTCGTTTTTTTCTTTTTTATTTTTGAATCTTCTCTTATTTACATTTTTACATTCAGAGCCATACCTTTACAGGGCCAGATTTTTGAAATTGGCTCCTCCTAACTTAAGGGGCATTCATTTGCAATTGTTGGTGACTTTAGGTATAAGCTAAAAGATTCATAGATGTTCAAATAAAATTTCATACAACTTTCATGATTAGTATTGATCATAACTAATGTATTTTGTTTTTTTAATTTTTGCAATTGAATTTAATAATTTTAAAATTAATTATAAATGATAAATAATATTTTTTATAATAAATTAATTTGTATGGTTTATAATGTAGAATTAAATTTATAAAAGTATTTGTTAGGAAGGGACTTTGAATTTTTTTATTGAAAAATCTACACATGACTATATATATTTCCTTACATCTTTATTTTAAAAAAAATTAAAATTCTAACTCCAAAACTAATTGAGACCTTCTTGCAAAAATATATAACATGATCAATATTAGAATATTGTTATACTTTTTAAATAACTTTGAAAGAAATTTATTAACCATTATAATAAATTATTAAAGAATCAAATTTTCAAAATTTCATTCTAATATATAATAATTTATTTTGCATATTCGATAGCTAAATTAAATCTAAAAAACAAAAAATCTACAACATAAATTATTTTAGTTTTCCTTCAAAATTAAAATTATATATTTTTTTAATTGTTTATAAATAAATTTGATACTATAAACAAAATCATGCAATTATAATTAAAGAATATTTATTCATAAATAAAGTCCAAAGGAAATTTTGAAAAGGACCACATATTTCTCATAAATGATATTAGGAATGAGTAAATAACTTATCTATAATATATATAATATTGGGGAAAATATATATTAGATATCCTATTAGTTATGAACCATTCCTTTAAAATAATGTTAATTATTGAAAATTTTAATGAGTTTGCTTAAGAACCATTTGAACTTAGCTCTTTTCGGATGTGGATTCAATTCAGTAGCATAATAGTAGATTTAATAAATAAATCATTGAAAGTGTATGTTTCAATTCTGTAGCTTTATTTTTGAAGACACCTGTTGTTTGGTCTTTGTGTTTATTGATGGGGTAGTAGAAGATTCATGGAAATTGCAACTTGTTGAGTATAAAAGGTATGCTACTCACTAAATTGGCCAAAAGGAATAAAGAAATACTTATTGCAAAATAGGATGTAGTCAATTGTCCCTAGTATATAAAAAGGTGCAAAATGGAGTAGGTGGAAGACATGGAAAAATGACATGCAAATAGGATAAGTAAAATAGATGAGGACCTATAATTTGGTGAAGCCTAGTTTATTACATATGATCTCTATAAATAGGTTTTCACATGTGTACTTTTCCAACATGCAACTAAAGGAGGTTTCTTTTATGAATAAGCATCTTTTATCAAGGGGAGCCCAAACATAATCATCTTTCTCATTCTCTTTATCTTTATCTTCACAATGAGGTGAAATTACTAGATCCAATTATGACAGCCACTTAGAGGTATCATTTGGCCAACTAAGACTAACTACAAAAGCATGACCAAAAGGAAACCAAAAATCTCCACTTCCACCCCCTTCCGCTCCTCTAGAAGGCCACCCTAGGTTATCTTGTGGAGGAGAGGTTGATCACTTGCAAAGGTGAGATCCACAACGAGGAGGAGCCTAAGAATGGGGGAAAAAATCCTTGAGGAGCCACTTCACTATTGGCCCCATGAAGACGATCAAGCCCTAGAGGAAGTGGGATAGGGGGCACATGAGCCATAGTGCAAGGGGAATTACCCTAGTGGTCTAGAAGTTCTTGAAGGTGAGAAAACTCAAGTGAAACTTTTCTTGTTCATACTTGAATCTGCAAACGAACAATAGAGAAAATAATGGCATTAGAATATAAAGAAATAAATTTATCAATTTGGTTGTGAGAAAAAATGCATTCATTTCTATCTGTAATGGTGGAAAAAATATTTCTCTACATTTTCACACTTAATTTGGGAATGAGTAACATTAAAATGGACCTAATGTTGCCTTGATCTAGTGTTGTAATGTGTTTTACACATTCACATTGGATTTAGGGCCCTTTTAAGCTAAATTAACCTAATTTTTCCTTAATTTAATATTGTAAAGTGTATTTATTTACACCTTCACATTAATTTTTGGGCCCTCTTACATTTATGACCTACATATCATAATTAATAAGCACTATTACCTTATATTATTGATTTGAAGGCATATTTCAATCAAAATATCAACAAGATCAACAAATACACTTAATTTTCTAGCTCCCTAATAGTTTCTCCACTTGAAAAGGCTTGGTGGGAACCATATGCCACTTGTGGTGTATGAGTCCCATCTAGATGGGACCTATACCCCATAAGTTGTGTATGAGCCCCAATTAGCCCGTTTTAAGGGTTTTGAGCGAGATATTTGGGTTTTAACTTCAAATTTCATCAATGTTAGCCTCTAGGATCTAATAACAATAGGTTGGGTGGATTTCCTATATAAATAAGGTCTCAAATCATTATTTCAACTAAGCATTCATGATATAAACCTTAGCCATGAAGACTTAAGCATTCCAAGACTTCACAAGAGCATCAATAGAGTTTACAAGTGCCTTTGTAAGGCATTCAAGGATATAATTCTTCATCATTCGCTACAAAAATTCAAGATCCATCACCATGTCAAGGTCATCAAGTATCAAGCATGTTATTGACCTACTATTGTAATGTAGCATTGAAGATCCATTTACAAGCATTGTTTGATATCAAAGTTAAAGATTAAGATCTACATTCTAAATGGCCACTTCATGTTAGATTATTGATTTACATATCATGAAATCATTCAAGGTATCATTGTTCATGTTTCATATTTCATGTTTCATGTTCATATTTCATTTTTTATCTCAAGGTTTAATTTCCTAACCAATGTTTGACTAAGGAAAACCCTTATTTTCCAACAATCAATTATCTTTTCTCTCTCCATACATGTGTGATTGTAGATCAAGGTGTCCTGTGATCTTGAAGATCCTTTGAAGATTAGGTTGAAAGGTTAAAGAAAGTCATAAATTTTTTACAAGGTTTCTAGCTTCATAGAAAGTCACCTACAAGTTGCAAATCAGGGTTTCTAACTTAGAAAAAAATAGTGGAAGGAAGAGTAGAGATTGGAGACCTAATTCAAATCTTGACCCTAATTAGAGTGGAAATAGTACACTAATTATGGTGTATCAGTCCCAGTATCATCCTTCCCAGTTTTTAACCCTTTCTGTACTGGGGTCCTGGTAAAAAAAAAGGTGATGGATGTTTTTGATTTTTTAATTAAAATCATTTGGCATGCTGATAGAGAAGGCCAGTGAAATTAAATGTTGAATAGCATCAAAATTAACTGTTGTATGGTTAATGTGTAGTGGAAATGGTTGTAAGTAACACTTTCCATTTAAAACGTCAGAAAATATAGCGAATGTTTGCACAATTTTTGATAAGGCATTATTGGGTGTCTTTCTATGGATTTACCTTATATCAGAGCTATGAGTGAGGAGGGAAAGATTCTTCGAAGGTGCAAGCTCAAATATCTGTTGTGGAATTTCTATGAAGGTGGTTGGAGATTATTATTATTTTTTTACATGGGGTGATGGTTGCAAAAGTAGTACAAAAGTGTCGGTTGTGATAATTCTTTGCCAATTTTTTCCTTGGAGAAAGAAGGGAGCAGGCAGAAAGAAAGTGGGAAGAGGTGCATTTCAAGGAAGTAGGAAGAGGTGTGGGAAGAGGTGCATATTGAAAAATACCTTTCTAGAGTATTTTGAATACAATTTATCTTATTTTCCATAGGGCATTGTTGATTGTTGTTGTCTAGCTTAGGCTATATTGTTTGATTTATAGTTTTTGTGTAGTCATGATGGTTGAAAGACACTATTGTTTTTTTTTCTATTGGTTTGGTATTGTGAATTATTTTGTTTTGTGGGTTTTTTCACTTGGGTCGCTATTGAAACCAATATTACTTCATTTATGGTTCATGTTTTTTGGTGAAGGTTTTGAATAAGTTTGTTATTTTGAGTTTTTGTGTTTTGTGGGTTTTCCATCTAGGTCAGTGTTGAAACCAATATTGTTTCATTTATGGCTTCTATTTTATGGCAATGGTTGTAGTGCAATAAAATAGTTAATGTTATATAGTTAATGTTGTTTTCCATAAGGCATTGTTGATTGTTGTTCTCTAGCTTACACTATATTGTTTCATTTATGGTTTCCATTTTGTGGCAATGGTTGCAATGCAATGAAATAGTTAATATTATAGAGTTATGCTTTCCCTAAGGAAGTGTTGATTCTTGTTCTCTAGCTTAGGCTATCTTGTTTCCTTTTCGATAAGGTGCTATTGAAAAAATATTATATTGTTTGGAGAAACCAATATTGTTTAATTTATCGTCTGCCTTTTGTGGGGATGGTTTTGCATGGGTTTGTTACTATGAATTTTTTATGTTTTGTAGGTTTTCCTATCTAGGTCACTTTTGATACCATTATTGTTTCATTTATGGCTTTCATTTTGTGGTGATGGTTGCAATGCAATGAAATAGTTAATGTTATGCAATTCATGGTTTTGTGCATAAGGCGTTGTTGATTTTTCTCTAGATTAAGCTTTATTGTTTCATTTATGGCTTATGTTTTGTGTCAATGGTTGTAATATAGTAAAATAGTTAATGTTACAAAGTTTATATTTTGTTTCGTAGGCCATTATTGAGTGTTCTCTAGCTTTGGCTATATTGTTTCATATTTGATTCACAATACAATAGTAAATGTTATAGTGTTTATGTTGTTACTGTGAATTCTTGTGTTTTATGGGTTTTCTCATCTAGGTCAGTGTTGAAACCAATATTTTTTCATTTATGGTTCTCATTTTGTAGTGAAGGTTTTGAATCGGTTTGTAACTCTAAGTTTTTATGTTTTGTGGGTTTTTCCATCTAGGTCATTATTGAAACCAATATTGTTTAATTTATGGCTTTTATTTTGTGGTGATGGTTGTAACATAATAAAATAGTTAATGTTATAAATTTTATGTTATTTTCCATCAGGCTATGTTGATTATTTTTCTCTAGCTTAGGCTATACTGTTTCATTTATGGTTTCCATTTTGTGGTGATGGTTGCAATGCAATGAAATAGTTAATATTATATAGTTTATGTTGCTTTCCATAAGGCAGTGTTGATTGTTATTCTCTAGCTTAGGCTATATTTTTTCCTTTTCAATAAGGTGTTGTTCAAAAAAGACTATATTATTTGTTGAAACCAATATTGTTTGATTTATGTTTTACCTTTTATGGCAATGGTTTTGCATGGGCTTGTTACTATGAATTTTTTTGTTTTGTGGGTTTTCCCATCTAGGTCATTGTTGATACCAATATTGTTTCATTTATGGCTTCCATTTTGTGGTGATGGTTGCAATGCAATAAAATAGTTAATATTATGCAATTCATTTGTTTTCACAAAAGGAAATGTTCATTGTTGTTCTCTAGCTTAGGCTATATTGTTTCATTTATGGCTTCCATTTTGTGTCAATGGTTGTAATGCAGTAAAATAATTAATGTGAGCACCGTAAACCTACAAATAGCCCCTAAACTTCAATATTCATTGAAATGGGTTAGTTCATACCAAATGCAAACTTATTAGTACTCCTATGAAATACTTAACCATGCTAAAATATGCAATCTAAATAGAACAAAGATAATTAAATTCATGCATATAAAAACATAATCAAAACTTTATTTCATAGTGGATTGGTGCTATTGTGGAAAATAGCCCTTTCCCAACCCTTCATAATGCAAATGATGATGATGGAAACAATTATTTCTCAAATGAAGAGAGTGACTTTGCATAAGCTTTGTAGATGGATTTGATGAAGAATGAGGCCTTTATTTATAGATTTTGAAATTGGGAGAATGCTCATAAGAGAGAAATGTGGGATAAAAATTGGACAAATGAGATGAGGCCACTTGTCAACTTGTTATAGGTTGAGAAATGTGCAAGTTTTGGCCAATGTGCCCAAGAGGGGGAAATTCAAATTTGAATTTGTGAAATAGATGTTGAGAGGGGGACATGAAAATGAGAAGTTAATGAAATGTTGGAAGGGAAAAGTCAACTTGTCTTCATTTTCAAACTTGAGGGAATATTCTATTTTTATGCCAAGTTGAAAGAAAATAAGGATTTTAATAAATCATTAAATTGATTTATTTGTGCAAGTGGGAAAAGATAGAGGATGTGATGGGTGGTTAGGTTAGGTTAATTAGGGTTAGATTAGCTTAATGATGATTAGATGCTTTAACCTCTTTAACTTGAATATTTTGATTTATTTAAATAAAAAAGGTATGGAAGGTGATTTCAAACTTAATTAAATAAAGGATTGATTTATTTAATCAAGGAGGGTGATGTTAGGATCAAGTTGATTTATTTAATTTAAACTAATGAATTTAGAAGATTGATAAATAAACTTGATTTATTTGCTGAATGAATGAATATGACCTAATCAAATATATGATGCTAATTTTTCATGTCTACATATTTCCCCTCTTTGAAGCAATGTACTTGTTGTGTTGGTTCAAAGAATAAACTTTCCGCAATCAAAATTCAAAAAAATTATGATTTTTTTGGATGCTCGAGTGGAAGAACACTAGTACATTGCCCCCTCGAGAGATGAAGCGAAAAGATTCTATTTGAGGTCGATCTCACGATAAAGAGGTTCAAACTGGATGGTTATGGATGTTGATGCAAATGATATGGTTTTAGGATGCTTAGAATAACAAATCTATATTATCTTAAACAACTTAAATGATGATATGATGTGAGATGGATGAGATGGATGATGTGATATGCTATTCTTATGGAAATGTATGATTTATGTAGATTCTTAGACTAATAGATCTATATTATTACGATGAACATGCATGTGAGATGATATGCAAAATACTGATGGTTCATGGATGCAAGAAGGATGCACTGGTGATGATGATTAACTATTCATGACATGATGTTAGTGCGGAAAAGATGAAATTAGATGATGGAAAGAGGATCCAACAAGCCAACTTTATGAGAGATGATGATTCACTTATCAAGGATTAGGATTTTAAAAGGGCTACTTACCTTATGTTTGATAACACACATAGATATGATGCATGAAGGTATAAAGAACCAGGATGGCATTGTACCTAGTGCGATGGAATTTGACTCGACAAATAGATAGGAGTATTCTTATTCACACTTGACATACAGAAACCTTGCTAGGATGTACCTAACAAAGCAAGTATTCACCAAGTTATTTTACAAGAAAGTCCAATAAGCATAACAGACAAAAGATAATGATCATCGCCCCATTCCTAACTCTCTAAATCCTTTGTTCAGATATCATTGAGAGGTCCTTGGAATGAGTGCAATAAGATAATCAAAAGAAAAGATCAAGTATGCAAACAAGCCAATGTTCTTCATACCTCTAGCCAAAGGGATTTGTTTTGATAGGATAAGAATCCAAAGTGATATCCAAAATGATGCCCATTGTTGGAACGATATATCCTAGGACATGCATTGTATAGGATGATGATGGTTTGATAAGTTGATTGATAGGTTGTTGATATAAGGTTGACTGACATGTTTGAAAATGATCAAGAGTTTGATTTTACGTTTAAAGGTTTGTCGCTTCAATTTTTATTTTACGATTGAAGCTTGCTTTTCCTAATTGTTGTGGTTGTTTCTGTTTATGTTGCTAAAGGATGAAGGTGATGATCAGTTTATTATGGATGATTGATTATTGTGGGTGCAAGCGAGATGAGACGAATGGATTTTTTCAAATATTTGGATATTTTGGAGTTTTTCAATGTTTTGAGGCTTTTTTTGGTATTTTTTTGAGATTTTCAAATGTTTTGATTTTTTATTTTCTAATTTTATTTTTTTTAATTTTGTGAGATTTTATGAATGTTTTTGGTTTCTAATTTTATGATGTTTTTGGATTTTTGCATGATTTGACGATTTGGATAAGGATGTGTGCGACGATAGTAGTGCTTTGTTTGGGATTTTGTTGAAGACCAAGCTAAGGTTGATTGATCAGATCAATGGATTGATGGTGACGATAATATTGTTGAGGATGCAAAACAATGCAAGGATTGATTGATCGAGATTGATGATGATAACATTTTTGATGATGCAAAACAATGCAAGGATAATGTTTAAGCAACACAATGATTGAGACATTGATTGGATTGATGATGATAACATTGTTGAGGATAAACAACAATGCAAGGATAGTGTTAAGCAACACAATGATATCCTGAGATGATGATTTTTTGATTGGATTTTGATTGATCATGATTGATGAAGCTTGATTTGGAACAAAAGTTGTTCAAATGATTTGATGTGACGTTTGACATGCAACTTAGATGCAACTGATAGTGATTACTTGGATTGATGTTCAATAAAAAGATGAAGACTGATAAGGAATGTCTTCTCATCAAAATATGCCATGGGTTAGTGATTCGGATTTTTTCTCACAAGTGGTGGACTAGTTTGGTTTCAAAATTTCCAATGTTCTCGGATCACCGCATAAGTTGGAGGATATAGATCAAGATTTATTTCTGAAGCAAGATGTAAGTACCTACCCCCAGTGTCTAGTAATGTATGGAATGCCATGGATGGATGGATATGGTAAGCATGCAAAGGATTCCAATGATTATCTTGCGATAAGATAAGGTGTGTGGATAAAGAATACTCATTTGGATAATGCTTCATGGCTCAAATAATGCTACATAGGATAAGTTTAATGAAAACGACCCATGTCAAGATGTTTACCATAAGCACATGTAAAGTGTGCCCCAAACTTTGTTAAGATCAAGATAACTTGGATGATGGATGCAGATGGATGAAGATGGATTGGATATATGATTCATGGATAATTGGATTTATTATGGATAAGAAAGATGGAATGTTGGATTTATTATGGATGGGATGAGATGCTTTCTCCTAGAGTGGCGCACACAGATGCTCGAGTCTACTCATGAAGCTTGTTTGCTAGGTTTTCACCATGGTCTTTCCCAAAGTGCCACCATAGTGGTTTTCACTGGAGGACAATTTTTTTCTTTATAGTTTTCAATACTTTTTTTGATTTTTTTTGGATTTTTATATTTTTATATTTTTTTGGTTTTTTCCTAAAATATTTTAAGCTCATGTTGAATCATAAGATGTCGCTAATGTAGATTCCCCTTGTCATAATGTACCATCGATATCCTTCTTGAAGAAGTTTTTTTGCTAAGATATGTGCACTTGAATACAACTTTTGAGATTTCTGATCTACTTCGTCGATACCAGAGTTAACTTTGTCTTTGTGAGCACATTGTGATAGAGTTCCTTTTGAATCCTTATGATAAAGGGTTGTTGCCAATACATGGTCAATATGAGAATTGGATATCACGTGTGGAGGCGTGGATGGAGTGTGTTTAGGGATAAAAGATGGATTGGTTGACAGTTTGGAACTTTTGACTCTCCAAACTTGGGAAGATGAGCAATGATGGGTGGATACGAAAGTGTGCATGGAATTAGGACCAACTGCTTGATATAATTTGTACGTCACTTGAAAAGCCTACTTTTTCTTTTGTGGACATATTTGATGGATACTTTTCCCTTTTTTATTTTTTGCCATAGTTTCTTTGACTAATGGAGTTTGATAGGGATATTCTTTCTTTGTATTCTTTGGTATCCATTTGTATTTGATGTGTCCATTATGATTCTCAGCTTCTTTTGTTTTGATAATGTTCTTTGTGCTTTGATTCAAATCTTTATTTTGACGTTTGTCCCAATTTGTGGATGGGGTGATGGGTGGATGAAAATTCATGACATGGCTAGTTGTAGTATCGACATCGGTTTCATCACAAGGATTCTTCATGCTCCCTATATTGATGCTTGTTTGAGATGAATTTTCCCCTAGTATGGTGGTAGTATTACCTTCATGCTTTGATTCTGCTTGTTTTAAGAGCTCTTATTTATAATGCATTCTCTGATAAATAGCCACTATAGACGACGTTAGTTCAATTTGCTGCTCTAATAACTATGGAATATCCTGTTCTATCTGACATGTTTCCATGAGTGGATAATATTGGATATCATCATACATGATGTCCTCAGTTTGAATTTGGGATATATCTAATCCAGATGTTGACAACTCAATTTGATTATACGAATCAATAATCTGTTCCTTTTGTGTGATAATATCAAGAGTAAAGGGATCCTGTTTTGAATGAGGATCATCTACATGTCCATCTGCATAAATCATCTCATGGGTAGATGGAGGAATATGTGTTATGAGGATATGATCATCATTTGTGACATCTTGTATAGATAGGAGAGTGTCCATTAGATCATTATAGTATCTTTGAGATACAAATTCTTGATCTTGATTTATTTCAGAGTTTTTTTCGACATGCTTTGGATCAAGTTCCTAACATGGATCAGTTTCAAAGGATGGATTGCTTACAAAGGGTTCTTGGATGTCATCATTAGACATGGTAAGTGGTTCAATATCCTCAAGTGTCGAGTTCAAGATTCCTTTAGTATCTGTAAACATGAGGTCGAAGGGGGTCAACATGTCTTGGGAAGGACCATTGCTAGACCTTAGTGAAAGATGTTGATCATACTTTGGGATAAATTTTTGAAATATGTCCTCTAACTCATAAGGCAATGTAGAGACATTTTCAACATGATCATAGGTGGATGGATCATGCATTATTTCAATAGGATCAAATAATCTTAACACTCCTTGAAATAGATCACTAAAAATTGGCTCTTGATGTATGGTCAGTTGATCATTGGATGGTGCAGAGAAATCTCCAATGTGCTCCTTAATTGAAATATTTTGAACATTGTTGTCAACAATTGTGGCAAAGAGATTGTGAATGTCTTCAACCATAGGGTCAAGTGATGTTGACATTTCTTGAATTGGATCATTGTTGGGTTTTGTCGGTGGATTTTGATCATGATTGAGAAGTGACTCTTTACATACGTTGATTTGATCATTGGATGAAGTAGACACAACTTCAAGGTGCTCAGTGGTGGATTGATCTTGGTCCTTGTTCTCAATAGTTGTCATTTTTTGTGTTTGTGCTTTTGTTTGTTGGGTAGCTTGAGAGGCTTGAGCAGCTTGAGAGGCTTGTTGCACTTGTTGAGCTTGTGTTGCTTTTTATGTGGTTAGATACCATTGGATGGACTTTTGGTAGGCTTGGTGAGCTTTTAGCACAATGTTATATTGTCTTGTTGTGTTTGGTTTTGGTGGTAGTGGTGGTGGATTTGGAATTGCATTGGATGTAGCGATGAGTGGTTGAGATACACTCGGAGTGATCATGAGGGTTTGAGATATGATGGGTGTGATAGGGGTGGTTGGAGTGATCGAGGTGATTGGAATGGTTAGAATTACCAAGGTCATAGGTCCTTGGGAGACCATGTTTTGATTTTTCAGGATTGATGTTGTCATTTGATTAGATACCATCTGTTGGTGTGATGTCAATGGTATATTCAAAGGATTTGATGTGATGGATTGATTGGTGTTAGGTGAATTAATTTGGATGGAGTGATTGGTTCTAGGTACAGGGGGAATCCCTAAACCAACGAATGATGTTGATATGGGTAATGGTGGTGGAGATGTCTCTTGGCACAATGACTCAACTATTTTGGTAACTGTAGCAATTTGATCTTGCCAAATTTGATCTTGATTTCGATCTTGACTCCCTTGATATAGTTGATTTGGTTTTTGTTCAAGCAGATTTGGGATGCATACTTGTGGTTTTTAAATGGGATCATAGAAAAATTGATTTTGAACAATGTTCCTATTTGAGATGATGTTCAGATTTGGCATGATAGGTTGAAATTGAACATTGTCGATGTTGGGATTGACATTGTCTTGTTTTAGGTAACTTTGATTTTGCATGGTGTCACCTTGCCTTGGAGTTTTTAACATCTTGTTTGGACTTTGAACAAAATTTGTGTGATTCGAAAACATATCTATCCCAAAGTTTTCCAAGTTTGGATTCAAAATGTTCATGTTTGGTAAATTTTTACTTGGTGCATTCGCATTTGGCATGTAGGTATTTGATGGCATTATGTTGTTTGTTTGAAGGCTCATGCATTGATTGTTTGGTTGATGGACTTGTAGGTTTGGAATTATATTTAAATCTACCATTGGGAAAGGTGTCCCAAACTTCGATTTGGGCATACTCACATTTTTTGTACTATTAACATTTGTCAAAGGTAATGATCCCATGTACGGTTTGTATAGATGTGAGTGTTGATAATCAATCAGAATTGTAAGGCTTTGATAGCTTAGTTGACTTGGATTAATCATGATGTATGGATCAAGTTTATATTCCATGTTTCTCTTGTGCTTTGACCTTGTTGCAAAAGTGATCTCTAAGGTTCTTAGGACTAATGACGAGATGAAGGATGAAAAGGGGAAATGATATGAGTGTTGAACATTTAGGGACTTTGGATCAATTTTAGACTTAAGTCTTGATTTTGATTGGTTTGATTGGATTTGGATAGTAAAATTGTAAACCCTAAGATGTTAGATGTGATCTTAGGATGAACCTCTTCAAATAATTTCTAATTTAATTAAATGTATGAGAAAGGTTGCATTCCCATACACCTAACTAAACAAGGTGATTTTGAATTTTATGATTTAACCAAGTCTAGAATGGTGTTTTCAAAGCTCTAAAGTTGTTTTTTGGGATGGATATGATGAATTTTTTGAATTTGGATGAAGCATTTGATTTGATCCTAAATGAACCTAGGAAGGACTTGTTTACGAGACCAAGATAGTGAAGAACATGCCTTTCTCTAAAAGTAATTCAAAATCAAAAGACCAATGTTTGCATGAAAATTATATGACCAAAAGATGCCAAGCACATATGTGGGGTCCAATTGATTTAATCTTTGCTTAATGGATTATTTTTACCACAAAAACTTCTTGATTAGGTTTTCAATTGAGTGTCCAATGTCATAATTTTCTTTCATCCCAAAAAATGCATTATGCAGAAATCGAGGAAATCAAGGCAAAGGTTTCCTAATGTTGACCTTAGTAGGAGAAAATTGAGATGAAATCCAAATGTTTAGAAGCCTCTAAGGATACGAGTCCCAAGGGAAAGCAATAGCATGTGAATTTGTTCAAGGATATTTTCTTCTCCTGAAGGGTTTGAGATTTGATGCTCATGTTGAATGTTGGTTTTCTAATGTTTTCAATCAAAGTACTATGTTTTCAAACTAACAAGCAATATCCTAGCTCAATTGGTACATTTTTCTTGGTGGGCTTGCCTCATGCCCTTCATACAAGAAGAGATGATTTTACATGCAACCAAGGAAAGAATATAAAGGCATGTTAAGAATGAAGTCTTAACCTCTATACTTTAACCAAGATTGGACATGGAAAGTAACTTCTTGGAATCTAAGTTCCAATGCACCACTTTGATAAACTCGCTCAATGGATCAATTGGTCACTACAAAACAAGGGTTTTATTTTGGACTTTTCATTCATGGAGATTGACCCATATGGCGAGAGTCCCATTTTGGATCCATCTCGTCGGAATCAATCGTGTGATATTGGCGTTTACTCCAATACCCACATTTATATCTCGGTTGGAAATACTCTTGGCTTTAGAGTGTTACCAGTTGAGTCATTCCCTTGGGTGAGTACTTTTTCCCCAAGGCAAGCCCTCTAGGATAAACAAAAGCAATCAAAGACAAAATTCATAACTCAATCAATCTTTGATGACAAAAAGAAAGATAATATATGCAATAATTCCCCCACTCACACTCGCACAAGATTTTATTCAATTTTAAACCCAAATCGAAGTGTGGAGGAAATATTTTATGCAACTTAATGTCATCAAAAATACTTTTGGTTCTCAAGATCGCCATGAAGTGTGAGAGAAGTGCATATGCCTTTTTAGATGAGATTACTTTGAATAAGAGATTACGAAACACAAAAAACACATGTTCATTTTAAGCCTCAAAGAAATAATGAATTTGTTTTAAAGCACCAAACGAAATATGAGTTAGCATAAAATAGAAAATTAAAGCACATGATAAACTCTCCAAGCATTTTGAAATGTTTTTTTTTTAAAACCAAAGATAAGTTAACATGAAATAGAAAATTAAGCCATGAAATTAAAGCCCTTAAGCATTAAAAAATGCTTTGTGAGTTTCAAATTTTGATGCTCAATTCTTCAACTCCAACTTCGCTTTCGTTTTTGCTCAACTCCAACGCTTGATTCCAATGTCGATTTCACCTTTACCTTTTTCTTTTCTTTATTTTCCTTCGTTTTCACCTTTTATGCTTTCCTTGCTTTCCTTGTACCTTCGTTATCCTTCTTTACTTTCCTCGTTTTCATTTCACTTTCCTTGTACCTTCATCATTTTCCTTTTTCTTTTCCTCACACCTTCATTGTTTTCCTATCAAGAAAGAAAATCATGTAAGAATTAAGTTATTAACTTTAATAAGAACCCTACTTTTCAAAGATTTTAAAGTGAATCTTAACCATAAATGGATAATTTGTTAACAAAGCTCAAAAGTCTTTCTTGCTAACAATTTAATCTCAACAATCTAGGATTCCAATCCCTTGGGAAAAGGATTTATAAATTTGTTAACAATGACCAATGGATTTAATGAAAAACAAACTCTATTCAAATGGAGAGCTCTTCTATAAATGCAAAAGATTTTGTACTCCATGCAGCCAATCAATTACTAGGAATAGTAATATTAGATGTAGAGATAGGCATTTAATGACAAATTGCATTCAATAGTTGAATAAAGTCTATCTAAAAAAAAAATGATTTGTTTTTTGTCGAAAGCATGAACCAATATTTGCAGCAAGATTTTATTGTCAGCAAAAAAGAGAGGATATAATCATGCATGAATGTATTTTTATCCTCGTGCTTGGTCTACTCAACCATTATGGATTCTTCATTGCTGCATCCTATCTTTTCAAATCATTCATCACAGATTTGAAAAATAGTTAGACATGGTGTATAAGATCATTCAAGCATCAACAGATCATAGGAGCTCTAGAAAGATAAGTATTCAACCTATGTATTAATGTAAAACTAGAGGATATTAAATGATGCCCCATGAAAATTTATAGCTATCAATCGTACCAAAGAATTTTCCCGCGCAATAAAGAAATCTGAACATTTAAAACTCACCAGCATATACCACACATTCTTTAGTTTCCTTCTTTACTGATGCAATCTAATGAATTCACTATTTTCTAACAATAGCAATAATAACCAAGATATAAAGTGAGAAAGAAGGAAATGTAATGCATTAATTAAAATGGATTATTGTGAGATATTGCACAAAATGGATTTGTTGAAAAAGGTGCGAGGGATTCTGAGGAATAGGCGCATAGATTTATCTCGATCCTTGGGCATATCAAACATTATTTAAAATATTTTATCCATTGAAACTAATAAGTGTAAAAGCGAATATCACAAGCATCTTCCACAGGCTTTAACTCGTATTTGCCACTATCTGTGTAAAGCTGTATTCTACTACCTTTGACAACGTCCTCTCTGTTTATTTCAAAATGCATTTCAAAATCTTCTCAAGATAGCCACACATACTAAAAGTTGCAGGGAGAATTTAATTTGGTTGTTGAATCTAGATCGCTAGATTTATATCCCTTTTAGTATGCCATACTTCTACTAGAGAGAAAATTTAGCCTATTCGAATTGACTGCAATACAGACTAAACACCACCCCCAAGAGTGTGACTCTAATGCTTTTAAAGGATATACAGTAACTCAAAATGCTTGTGATTGGATAAAAAAAGAAGATATACAACTCTCTAGGCATTCATAGCCGTCCCTGTCCACCCTTTCCACAATGGTCTGCTTCCTATAGAGGAAAAACAATAAATATTTAGCTTTGCACCAAATAAAAAATGTACTTTATACTTGATTCCTTTATTTTACCACAAGTTCCTAATGTATGGTGTAAATCATCGCCAAACTCTAAGATCTGCGCGATTACAACCAGCGTATCATTAGGATTCTTTTTTTACTTTTATTTTCTAAATAGTTTCATAGGACTCTTCTATCTCCCTAAAAGTACCTAAAAATGCAAATAAATGGGTGCAGGTGAGACATATATACTTTACATCCAAGCATTTAAGGAATGGTAAGAGAATGAGGTGGAGGTAGAGAATTGTAAAAGAGATGTGTACCATATCTTGTACATGATGGGAAACAGTTTAGAGTTCATACGCTGCAACATGCGAAGTGAAGAAATCTTGATGGAAGTGGTAGACAAGGATATGGTGGTAAGGCTAAACGATATTCATGAGCATTAATCTGCTTAGTGCCGTATTGGGCATTAAGCACACTACCTGCGTGATGAAATTGGCCAAACTCTTCAAATTGGGAAGCAGTCACAAATGTTAATCTTGGACACTAAACCTTATGTATTTTGAATCCATACAAACTAACTAAGATTTCGATTGAATGAAACCCAGGCTCTGGGTATGCGAAGATTTGTGAATTTAAAATCATATATTTTTCATTCGAATTGAATACCCAAATTAGTATGCTACCAGTTAATATTTAGTTTCATTAGTAATATAAATGGTAATGAAAAGGATTAACTCAGAAAATCATAGAGAATAGATTATAAAGATTACTAAATATCAAAAAGATAAGATATTTAAGAGCATTGTCATGATTATTAAACTACCAATACCAAAGACAAGGATTAGCTCAGAAAATCATAGAGAACAGATTACTATGATTACTAAATATTGTAAAGATAAGATTATTAAGAGCATTACAGTGATAAAATTTCCAATGGTAGGAAAATTTTGACAATAAAATCAGCCCTCCTTCTAGCGCCATGTGTGAGCACCGCAAACGTGCAAATAGCCCCTAAACTTCAACATTCATTGAAATGGGTTAGTTCATACCAAATGCAAACTTATTAGTACTCCTATGAAATACTTAACCATGCTAAAATATGCAATCTAAATAGAAAAAATATAATGAAATACATGCATATAAAAACATAATCAAAACTTTATTTCATAGTGGATTGGTTCTATTGTGGAAAATAGCCCTTTCCCAACCTTTGATAATGCAAATGATGATGATGGAAAAAATCAGTTCTCAAATGAAGAGAGTGACTTTGCATAAGCTTTGTAGATGGATTTGATGAAGAATGAGGCCTTTATTTGTAGATTTTCAAATTGGGAGAATGCTCAGAAGAGAGCAATGTAGGATAAAAAAAGGACAAATTAGATGAGGCCACTTGTCAACTTGTCATAGGTTGAGAAATGTTCAAGTTTTGGCCAATGTGCCCAAGAGGGGGAAATTCAAATTTAGATTTGTGAAATAAATGTTGAGAGGGGGACTTGAAGATGAGAAGTTAATGCAATTTTGGAAGGGACAAGTCAACTTGTCTTCATTTTCAAACTTGAGGGAATATTCTATTTTTATGCCAAGTTGAAAGAAAATAAGGATTTTAATAAATCAATAAATTGATTTACTTGTGGAAGTGGGAAAAGCTAGAGGATGTGATGGGTGGTTAGGTTAGGTTAATCAGGGTTAGATTAGCTTAATGATGATTAGATGCTTTAACCTCTTTGACTTGAATATTTTGATTTATTTAAATAAAAAATGTATGGAAGATGATTTCAAACTTAATTAAATAAAGGATTGATTTATTTAATCAAGGAGGGTGATGTTAGGATCAAGTTGATTTATTTAATTTAAACTGATGACTTTAGGAGATTGATAAATAAACTTGATTTATTTGTTGAATGGATGAATATGACCTAATCAAATGCATGATGCTAATTTTTCATATCTACAGTTAATGTTATATATTTTATGTTGTTTTCCATAAGGAATTGTTGAGTGTTGTTCTCTAGATTTCGTTATATTGTTTCATATGCAATTCGCAATACAATGGTAAATGTTATAGAGTTTATGTAGTTATACATAAGGAAATTTTAGATGTTGGTCTATAGTTTTGGCTATATTATTTCCTTTTCAATAAGTTGTTGAAAAAAAGAATTTCCTAGGTTGCTTTTGAAACCATTATTGTTTCATTTAAGGTGTGAGTGTGTATGTCTATCTATGCATTTTATACATGTATCTTTGAGGTCATGCATTTATCTATATATAGATATGTCCATTTTTTAATATCAATATAGTTATTTGCATCTTGTCTGGTTTGATTGCCACATAATATTATATATCCACAATTGTTGTTCAATGTTTTGAATGTTTATATGTATGCATGGGTGTGTATGTGTGTATATGCTCATTTTTTATAAGGTGTTGTTCAAAAAATAATTTTCTAAGTTTTTGTTGAAACCATTATTGTTTCATTTAAGACTTCCATTTTGTGGTGATGGTTGCAATCCTATACAATTTATGTTGTTTTCCATAAGGTATTGTTGACTATTGTTCTCTAGCTTTGGCTATATTGTTTCATTTTTGATACACAATTCAATAGTGAATGGTATAGAGTTTACGTTGTTATCTATAAGGTATTGTCAAATCTTGTTATATAGCTTTGGCTATATTGATTCATTTTTTATAAGGCATTGTCGAAACCAATACTTTTTCATTTATGCTTTCCATGTTGTGCTAATGGTTACAAGGAAATGATTTAACATATTTTGTTTTTTGGATTTTTTTTCCCTACTTCCATGTGTTTGTTGCTGTGAATTATTTTTTTTCATTTAAGGATTCCATTTTGTGGTGATGGTTGCAACACTATATAGTTTATGTTGTTTTCCGTAAGCATTTTTTACTATTGTTCCTATATTGTTTCATTTTTTATATGCAGTTAAATAGTGTATGTTATAGAGTTTATATTGTTACCCATAAGGAATTGTCAACTGTTGTTCTATAGATTTGGCTATATTATTTCATTTTTGATAAGGAATTGTTGAAACCAATATTGTTTCATTTATGCTTTCCATGTGGTGTTGATAGTTGCAAAGAAATTTAATAGATTATGTTGCTAGGATTATTTTTTCCTCCTTTGCATGTGTTTGTTGTTGTGAACTCTTTTGTTTTGTGGTTATGCCTATGTAATCAACTATTTTAAAAAAATTATTGTGTTGTGGGCTTGTTCTATTTCTTAAAATTTTTTTCCATTGCGACTAATTGTGGTGCATGGAAATTCAGCACCTAAATGCATCATACCTTTGATTTTAATTGAATGTAATGAATGAGGCATGTCTACGAACTTAAACATATAATAGTATGGTTATGTGCCAATTAACAACATTTAATTCATGATAACTTCATCACAATAATTAACCAACGAATAATAAATGTGATCCCATGTCATGTCTAACTCTAACAAAGTAACAAATTAAAAATGTTCATCAATACCTTCACTATTTATTGATATATGAAGAACAGTCTTCTTCCTATGGTCATCAAGAAAAATTATTTATAAGTTTTGAAGACAACATGGTCTAATGTTCTTCTTTCATTGTTTTTGATAAATATGTACAAATTGGAAAAAATCCCACACACCATAAATTCAATGTTTTATAAGGGGAAACCCTCATA
This sequence comes from Sequoia sempervirens, assembly GCA_007258455.2. Taxonomy (NCBI): domain Eukaryota; kingdom Viridiplantae; phylum Streptophyta; class Pinopsida; order Cupressales; family Cupressaceae; genus Sequoia; species Sequoia sempervirens. Next base: position 47,621,781 of record VDFB02270651.1, read on the forward strand.
CATGGGATATGAGAATATAAAATATAGAGAATCTAGACCTTGTTGAGTGTGAATGTTTTGTTTACCTATCTAAATAATGTTTCATGATTCATATGATACTTAATTGGCATAACAAGGTGCTAAGGGTCAAAGATTTCATCATAGAGTTTGAGAATAAGGATAATAAGGTCCAATCAAAAAGATATTATTAGTTTTACTTATAATAATATTTTTACAATTCAATTATTGCATAATAGATTGACTGAAAGGTACATACCTATTTCTCTTATTGATTGATATGTTTCATTTCAATTTTCAAGACCTTGAATTTAAAACTTGTTGAAGTCATAAAAAAAATTATGCTATTTTGTGCCAGGCCTACATACATTTTCCACCAATGTATTCAATGGTGATATGAATGTTTTTTACTACACTTAATATACAGGTTGTCATACATATGAATGTTTCTACATTTAACTTCACAAATATGCATATCTACACATAGGGAAAATTAAATGGCACACAACAAAAGAAGGAAAAACATCATAAACTATATAGCATTAACTATTTTATTATTTTGGAACCATCACCACATAATGAATGTGATAAATGAAACAATATTAAAAATATTTCTTTTATTTTATGGAAAGCCTACATAAATTATGCACAAGTGTATTCAATGGTGATATCAATGTTTTTCATTAGACTTAATATATAGGCTATCATACATATGAATGTTTTCTACATCTCATTTCACAAATACACATATTTGCAGATAGGGAAAATTAAATGGTACACAACAAAAGAAGGAAAAACAACATAAATTGTATAACATTAACTATTATTATTGCATTGCAACCATCACCAGAAAATGGAGGCCATAAATGAAACCATACTGGTTAAAACAACATCCTAGATGGAAAAATCCACAAAACACAAAAAATCATAGTAACAAACCCATGCAAAACCATCACCACCAAATGTAAACCAAATAAAAAGATACATTCGAAACCACTATCACCAATGGTGAAATCAATGTTTATTATTGCACTTAATATAGTTTGGCAAGTTGATAGAGGAGGCCAATGAAATTAAAATGGTTTCTGGCATCAACATTAATTTTTGTATGGTTTTTGTGTAGTGGTGATAGTTGCAAAGTATGAAAATAGTTCATGCTCCTATCAATAAGGCATTGGTGGTTGTTGGCTTGTGGCTTTAGCAATACTCCTCCTCCATGCATATACACATAAAAATGAATTGAAAACACATATATCTACACACATTTGTATGAACATGTTGTATGCACTCATAAAATTTAATTGCATGCATGTATGTTTATGCATGTGCATATGTAGATGTATGCATGCAAACAAACATTCCCACAAGTTTATATAAGAATAGCTTGAAATACTGATACATGTGTTGAATAGGGTGATTGAACTTGTTCCTTTAGAAAAGCTCACCATCTTGGCTCAGAGTTTTGATAGCAGGAAAAGACATAGAGCAACACCCAACAATGCCTTATTGAAAATTATGCAAACTTTCACTATGTTTTCTGAGGTTTAAAATGGTAGGTGTTATTGCAACCATCACCACTACACAAAAACCATACACCAATTAATGATGATGCCAGAATGGTGAGATTTTGTACAACCATCGCCAATACATGGAAACCATGCAACAATTAATGTTGATGCCACAACAGTGAGCTTTTATGAAGGTGCAAGTTTGATCACCTATTTTCAAGTTTCTGTGAAGGTGGTTGGAGATTATTTTGTGTTTTTTGCATGGGGTGATGGTTGCAAAAGAAATACAAAAGTCTCTTCTTTGATAATTTTTTCCCCAAAAAATGAAATAGAACAAAAGAAATGATTCTCTCCATCCTAGCATATTGTGTCATGGAGCCTAATAGACTGTCACCAAACACCTAAGCAAGTACATACATTCTCCACCATTGTGATCATTAGTAAAACCAATGTTGCTTATTGCACTTAATATAGAAAAAATATGCACCACACACAAACCATAATTGAAACAATATTGACTTCAATAGTGTCATAGACAATAATGGAATTCATAGTAAATTGCTAGAAAATGTGAACCATAAATGAAAAAATATTGGTTTCAACAATGACCCAAATGGAAAAACTACACAAAAGAGAATAATTCACAGTAACAAACCCATGCACACAAAAAAAAATCTTTTTCCCAAAAGTACTTTATCAAAAATGAAACAATATAGCCAAAGCTAGAGAAAAATAACAATCAACACCTTATGGAAAACAACATAAACTATATAACATTAACTATTTTATTTCATTGCAATCATCACTACAAAATAATAGATACATACATATCTACATGTGGGGAATGATAGGCTGTATTTTAAATGTTATATGAAACATTGATGTCACAATTGATCACGGTGATGAACAATGCCTTATTTTGTTGTGTTTCACTTTATTTCACCTATCTACAAATATGTATGTATTCCATAGTAGATGAAAACAACATTGATACATACTGAGACATTCTTGTAATGATAAACTATATTTTAAGTGTTATATGGAACATTGATGCCACCATTGATTGCAGTGATGGACAATGTATTTTCTCTATGTGTAGATATGGATGTATGCCATAGTAGATGCAAACAACATTGATACATACTAATCCCTATGCTTATTTTCTTGGGATATTCTTGGAATGATAAGTTGTATTGTAAGTGTTATATGTAACATTGATGCCACCATTGATCGCAGTGATGGACAATGTATATTCTTGGTTGGTTTATTTTCTAGAAGATAGACTATTTTCAAAATGATCTACAAAGGGTTTTCCAAATATTCCTCTTTCATATTATTTGTTTTCCCTCATATTGTTAATGTCTCTACAAAAAAATTGAAACAAAAAATTGGGAATAGAGCTTGTCAGCCTTTGTTGCTATAATTGAACATTCGACCCTTGTGTTGTTGTCCCATAGAGCTCGTAGTCAGCCACTAGCATTGCAACTCTCAATTTTATAAAGAGTAGCCCCAACAATATCAATGCACTCTAGCTCTCCCCAGGTTGCTAGACAACCCTCTAGCACCAATCTCGTAAGTTTGTTCCTTGTTTCCTTTTTGTTGCTAATAACTGTATTGCCTCTTTGTTGTGTGCATTTAATGAACTGTGAAAATGCTTTGTTTCAATTAGCGGTCCTTGTCATATATAGTCTAACTTATTTATATTTGAGCTATTTATGTGTCCTTTGCCTTTTTATTTGCTAGCCATTTGGGAGTAGCTTATGTGTTAGGAAAAATTGGTTCCAGTTTTGAGATGTGTCAACATTACCATGTTCTTCCTTCTTTATATTCAATAAAAATCTAATTTTCTTGGCTTCTTGCTTGAATTTTCATCTATTATATGCACTTTTGAAGTTAGTGTGATCTTGTAACCATGTATACTTATCTATGTGCCTGCATATTAGATGCCAATAATTGGTTCATTTTGTGCTACCTCTTTTCCTAACTTTTTCTTCTAGAGTTGTGTTCTCCTTTTAGAGTCATGTTGTAGTTCTCAACATCTCATTGCTTTGGCTTAGTTGACCAAATCTACCAGTGAAAAAAAAGAAGTGTAGGTGACACCATTGATAACATACCGAGAAATCATTATGTACCAGAAGACTCATATTGCAACATATAAAGCTATTTAGCTAGAATCTACGATAAGCTTGTTGTAGCCTCATTAAAAGTAGTAGCCCAAATCTTGCCCGTTTGGACTTGCATCTTTAGCTGCAACAAATAATGAAAGTCACAATCAACCACAATTGTTAGACATTTAGGGAAATACCATATATTTTTTGCAAAGTCTTCAAACTTTTCTTGCATTGTTTGCCATTGGCCTATAAGAGACATGCAACATAAAAAAAATGCATTAATTTAAATATATTTCACTATTTCCTTGATAGTTTTTTTTTTAGTGTATACAACATCTTGATATAGATCCGTGTAGATATATGCATCTGTAATGCATTTGTATGTGTATGTGCATGCAAATTTGATAGACTATATGTATGTGTCAATGTGCATGAGTGTGTATGTGTGTGATAGATTATAGGTAGGTAGGTATGTTCAATCTTGTGGCTATGAATTTAATTTTGCTTTCCTGGAAGAAATCAAGTTTGGAGAGATGTTATGCATTGTTGAGTGTGATTTTGTGCTATTGAAAAAATTGTGAAAATTTTATCAAATTGTATTTTCAATAATGTTTTTGTTCATGTTGTAATTTACTTGGAAAATTCTAAAATATGTCATTATGTTTCTTTTTTCATAACTCTTGTATTAATACACTATAATAACATTGATGCTCAAAGGATAAGAGACTCCTTTAAGGATGTGAGCTACCTACTATTTAAATTGTATTTTCTTTTCGTCGTATAATCCCATTTATCTCTAATTTTAATTCTCCACTACGCTAAGTTTAACCTTTTAAGTAAGATTGTTTCATATTTTTCTTTTCATCTATTATCTTATTCTTCATAGTTTATTGTGTACTTTCCATACATTTTTCTAATGTTAGTAATTTTGTTTGTTTGTTTGGATTGGGTTGGTATTTGGTATTTTTGAAAGTTCTTTCTAAGACTACTCTCCTGGATAGTGCTTGCTTCAATATAAGTTATCTCACCTTGTAAAATATCATATATTTTAGTTGATTTAGACTTAATGGAAAAATAATCTACCAAACTCATATGAGAGTCTATATATGGAGGGAAATGTTATCTTGATTCAAGTTGAATAATATAAATTAAACCACCCAGATCCATAGAAAGTAAATTATTAACAATTATAACCTTATTCTTATACTTTTGACTGTATAAGAGTGTATTTCAGATGACCGTTTCTTTTTACTTTTATCTATCTTAACTTCTAAGGCGTTGATTTTGTAGCTAAGATATTTGTAACAGTTATATGTATGGTTGAAACTAATATTTTCAAACTTCGAATGATTTTAGTTATGCCATCAAAATTTTCATGCTTTTCAATTTAATATTTGTACTTCCAAATGGTTTATAGTGAAGCTGTTGTGGATAGCCTGCTTTATTCCATAATGCTTATTCAATCAAATGCTATTTTGATATTTTTAATTTTTTACCTTGAGATGTAAGGTTAAAAAATTCTTAAGAACTATGGAACATCATATCTTTTTATAGAATTAAGGTGAGATATGGGTAGGGCTTAAATTTGACGGTTGACCTTGCATGTCAACAATTTTTTTTAATGACGGTTATCTATTCAAAGGCTGCCTTAAAACATTATGATATACCTTAGTGCAAGTAAAAATATATATAAATCATATATATATATCATTATAATTCTATATAAATTTTGACAGTCTATCAAAAATCTCTCCTTTCATTGATACAATATTCTTAAAATTTTGATTGTATTTTATGACAAAAATCTATAAATACGGCCATACGGCCATCAAATTTAAGCCCTAATATGGGCAAGGTGGATCTATTAATTCCTTCCATCTGGAGGCATGCATTCTTAGTAGGTATCCTGCTAGCTTGTCGCATATGCCTACCTTTTATTAAGCATTATAATATAGCTGATAGCTAAATTAAATCTAAAAAATAATCAATCTACAACATAAATTATTTTAGTTTCCCTTCAAAATTAAAATTATATATATATATATAATGTTTATAAATAAATTTGACACTATAAACAAAATCATATAATTATAATTAAAGAATATTTATTTATTCATAAATAAAAGTCTAGAAGAAATTTTAAAAGGACGACATATTTCTCATAAATGATATTAGGAATGAGTAAATAACTTATCTATAATATATATAATATTGGGGAACATATATATTAGATATCCTATTAGTTATGAACCATTCCTTTAAAATAATGTTAATTATTAGAAATTTTAATGAGTTTGCTTAAGAACCATTTCAATTTAGTCTAACCTTATATTCAAATATTATTTCTACGCTCATGCTCGCACAGATTCAAGAGATGAAGCATATTGTCTGGATGGAAGGAGATAAAGGCTGGACTGCCTGGTTAGATAAAGTGGAAGACGTCCTCTACTAGCCCTGTTGTTTGATGATGGCTTGATGTGCCTCTTTTTGGCGTTTGTAACGAAAATGTAATTTTGCTGCGACTGTTTTTTGCCCCTTTTTCTGGCTGAACTGGTCGTACTCTGATTCTCTCTGTAACTATTGTGATTACCTTATATTTAATACAAAAAAAAAAAAAATTATTTCTAACTATTATATTTTTAATAATAATAAAAGCATCTATATTATTTTTTCAATTTTATTTATTTCTAAAATTCTATATAGATTGTAACATATTAATATTTTGAAACAATATGATAATGAAATGTTTATAAATATTATTATGATTGTAAATGTAAATATAATATCCAATCTTTTCAATTTTATCACACCCTCAATTAGATTAATTATTCTACAATGATTTTTAAGATTCATAAGAGTAAATTTAAATATAATAGTCAAGATAATAAACCATTTTGATCATAAACATATGAAGAAAAATATTATAATTCACCATTAGTATGGATAAATTAATTTCTTCCATGAGTATATCTATACCCAACAAATCACTGTGAGAGCAAATAGAATGTTACAAATATTTACTGAAATAATGACAAGAAAAATACAATTTAATTACATAAGTAATTTTTTTATATAATTTAATCTAATGAATTCATTTTTTTTATATAATTTAATCTAATGAACATAAATATAGTAAAACCTTTAATTTTATTATGCTATATGTGTGCAGAAATTGAAAGATGAGAATTTTAATTAATTATAACACAAAAAAAAATCAAAACAAGTTTTAATCTAGTTACTTCAATGTAAATCTTGAATTTCATGTTAATTTAGCTCTTTTCAGATGTGGATTCAATTCAGTAGCATAATACTATATTTTAATGAGTATGGATTTAGATATAATAGATTTTTGTAAGAATGATTGATAAAATGATAAGGGAATTATCTTAAATATTGATTTTCTAAGGATAATTCAATTGAGAAATTAGTTTCACATGAAGGAACCAAATTGATAAATTGCCTTGGAATTCAATTGGAAAATTGAAATTTTTCATTTTGAATCCATGATGAGATAACAATTAATTATTTTCCTCCATAGATATTTATGATGAACAAGTTTCTATTCAAAGGATGACTTTACTAATAGATGAAGAATAATTTTTAAAATGAACATTAAGTTAACCAATGTGGTGAGTGATTAATAAATGATAGTACAGTTGTGGGAATTGGGTGGATAATGTAGATTTATAAAATAAATCATTGAAAGTGTATGTTTCAATTCTCTAGCTTGATTTTTGAAGGCACCTATTGTTTGGTCTTTGTGTTTATTGATGGGGTAGTAGAATATTCATGGAAATGACAACTTGTTAAGTATAAAAGGTATTCTATGCACTAAATTGGCAAAAAGGAATAAAGAAATATGTATTCCAAAATAGGATGTAGTCACTTGTCCCTAGTATATAAAAAGGTGCAAAATGGAGTAGGTTGAAGACATGGAAAAATGACATGCAAATAGGATAAGTAAAATAGATGAGGACCTATAATCTAGTGAAACCTAGTTTATTACACATGATATCTATAAATAGGTTTTCACAAGTGTACTTGTCCAACATGCAACTAAAAGAGGTTTCTTTTATGAGTAAGCATCTATTTATATATTAATAAATGATAGAAATACACATATTCTAAAAAAAAGGTGGGTGGTAAGAAGGCACACCCTGATAGTCACATCCACAAAGCCTAGAAAGTTATAGATTCTTGGGCCATGCCCAAAAATTAGAAAACATTGCAATAATAGAAATAAAAAAATATGCCACTAAGTGGACATAACAGTGCCAATAGAGGGTGGCAGGTCTTTATCATTTGATTTTCCCTATACAATAGTGAGGTTGGTCTTTATCAATTTATTTTCCCCAAACAATAGTGAGGTTTAGAGTGACATGAAGGGGAGCCCAAACATAATCATCTTTCTAATTCTCTTTATCGTTATCTTCACAATGAGGTAAAATTACTAGATCCAGTCATGGCAGCCACGTAGAGGTATCATTGGTCCAAATAAGACTACCTACAAAAGAATCACCAAAAGGAAACCAAAAAGCTCCACTTCCACCTCATTCTACTCCTCCAGAAGGCCACCCTAGGTCAAGTTGTGGAGGAGAGGTTGCTCACCTATTAAGGTGAGATCCACAATGAGGAGGAGCCTAAGAATGGGGGAAAAATCTTGGTGGAGCCACTTCACTACTGGCCCTATGAAGGTGATCAAGCCTAAGAGGAAGTGGGATACATGGGCACATGAGCCATAGTGTAAGGGGAATTACCCTAGTGATATAGAAGCTCTTGAAGGTGAGAAAATTCAAGTGCAACTTTGCTTTATTGTACTTGAATCTACAAACAAATAGTAGAGAAAATAATGGCATTAGAATATAAAGAAATAAATTTATCAATTTAGTTGTGAGAAAAAATGCATACATTTCTATCTATAATGGTGGAAAAAATATCGCTCTACATTTTCACACTTAATTTGGAATGAGTAACACTAAAATGAACCTAATGTTGCTATGATCTAGTGTTGTAATGTGTTTTACACATTCACATTGGATTTAGGGCCCTTTTAAGCTAAATTAACCTAATTTTTCAATAATTTAATATTGTAAAGTGTATTTATTTACACATTCACATTATTTTTTGGGCCCTTTTACATTTGTGACCTTCATATCATAATTAATAAGCCCCTAGGACCTTATATTATCAATCCCAAGGAATATCTCAATCAAAATATTGACAAGATCAACAAATACACTTAATTTTCTAGCTCCCTGATATTTTCTCCACTTGAAAAGGCTTGGTGGGAACCATATTCCACCTATGGTGTATGAGTCCCATCAAGATGGGACCTATACCCCATAAGTTGTATATGAGTCCCAATTAGCCGCTTTTTAGGGTTTTGAGCAAGATATTTGGGTTTTAACTTCAAATTTCATGAATATCAGTGTCTAGGATCTAATAACAATAGGTTGCGTGGATGTCATATATAAATAAGATCTCAAATAATTATTTCAACTAAGCATTCATGATATCAACCTAAGCCATGAAGACTTAAGCATTCCAAGACTTCACAAGAGCATCAATAGAGTTTACAAGAGCCTTTCTAAGGCATTCAAGGGTAGAATTCTTCATCATTCGCTACAAAAATTCTAGATCCATCATCATGTCAAGGTCATCAAGCATGTTATTGAGCTACTATTGTAATGTAGCATTGAAGATCCATTTACAAGCATTGTTTCATATCAAAGTTCAAGATCAAGATCTACATTCTACATGGCCACTTCATGTTAGATTATTTATTTACATATCATGAAATCATTCAAGGTATCATTTTTTATCTCAAGGTTTAATTGCCTAACTAGTGTTTGACTAAGGAAAACCCTTATTTTCCAACAATCAATTACCTTTTCTCTCTCCCTACATGTGTGATTGTAGATCTAGGTGTCTTGTGATCTTGAATATACTTTGAAGATTAGGTTGAAAGGTTGAAGAAAGTCATAAAGTTGTTACAAGGTTTCTAGCTTCATAGAAAGTCACCTCCAGGTTGTAAATCAAGGTTTCTAACTCAAAAAAAACCGTGGAAGGAAGAGTAGAGATTAGAGACCTGATTCAAATCTTGACCCTCTAAAAATTAGAGTGGAACTAATACACCAATTGTGGTGTATCAGTCTCAGTACAACACATTTTTAGGTTTCATGAGATTCAAATCATACACTATCAAATTCCAGCTTTGGCACAAAAACCCTAGTCTGGGACTAAATCACAAAGACTAGAGTATGAGTCCTAGTGGGTATAAAAAAAATAAAAAATTGCAAGGTTTTGATGCTTGTCTTGACCTCATCACTCTCCCAGGTGCACCTTTGTTCATTTCTAGTTTGATATTCTACATTTCTATTTCATTTTCAAGGTCATCTAGTTAGGTTTTCCATGGTACTTTGCATGATTCATTCATCTCTTGTCTTTCCAATCCCTATCTTGGTGGTGAGACCTCCTTTAGTCTATTATCACACCCAAGGGTACCTCATTGCAATATGTATTTCCCACTTGCTATATTTGGATTGAGATCTCTAAAGTTTCCTTGAGTGTAACAAGTGTGAAATAAGAACTCCACCATTGTGCTCCATCTCGTCAAAGGTGGGGCAACCTATTTTCATTGTTAAACTATCTTTCCAAATATTGAAGAGGATTTCAACCTTGAAATTTTTCCAAATCTAAATATACTTAATGAGGACTCTAGGAGAGTCTCCCAAAAAAATCCATATGCCAAGAGAAAGGCTTCGGCTGAAATGGCTAAAAGAAATCATGAATTCATTTCCACAACTATTGAGCTTTGATGGAAAACTAGAAGAGATGCTTAAATGACTCATCCTATCTGTAAAAAGGGAAATGAGGGTAATGGACCCCCAAGTGAGAAGCTCAAGACCCCATCGGTAGGCCTTGAAAAAGAATACACAAAGAAAAGTTTGTGAGCTTAGGCTCAATTAATGGAAAACCACCTAGAAGAAAATATTTTGCACACCAAGGCTTAGTGGAACGAATACCCATTTTATGAATCATATTAGCTAGAATGACAGTCACCAGGCCATCAAAGGTTTCATAGTCACTATTCTTTTAGTGTAGGAAAAAGTGTCCCTTTTTCACACATAATTTGGGAAATATTAATTTTCTAATAGGATATATGTGTAAAATTTGGTCAAAATTTTCATCAACCTTGCCAATTTTTAATCCTTTTGGCATTGGGCTCTTGGTCAGAAAAAAGGTGGCAGATGTTTTTTGATTTTTTAATTAAAATAATTTGGCATGCTGATAGAGAATTCCAATGAAATTAAATGCTAGATGGCATCAACATTAATTGTTGTATGGTTTGTGTGTAGTGGCAATGGTTGTAAGTAACACTTTCCATTTAAAACCTCAAAAAATATAGAGAATGTTTGCACAATTTTTGATAAGGCATTGTTGTGTGTCTTTCTATGGCTTTACCTTCTATCAGAGCTATGAGTGAGGAGGGAAAGCTTCTGTGAAGGTGCAAGTTCAAATATCCATTGTAGAATTTTTGTGAAGGTGTTTGGAGATTATTTTGTGTTTTCTACACGGGGTGATGGTTGCAAAAACAATACAAAAGTGTTGGTTGTGATAATTCTTTTTTGATTTTTTGTAGGAATTGGAGAAAGAAGGGAGTAGAGAGAAAGCAAGCAGGAAGAGGTGCATTTGAAGGAAGTAGGAAGAGGTGCGGGAAGAGGTGTATGTTGAAAAATCCCTTTCTAGAGTATTTTGAAAATAGTTTATGTTATTTTCCATAGGGCATTGTTGATTGTTGTTCTCTAGCTTAGGCTATAATGTCTGATTTATGGTTTTTGTGTAGTCATGATGGTTGGAAGTCACTATTGTTTTTTTTTCTATTGCTTTGGTATTGTGAATTCTTGTGTTTTTTGTGTTTTTTCATCTGGGTCACTATTGAAACCATTATTGTTTCATGTATGGTTAACATTTTTTGGTGAAGGTTTTGAATCAGTTTGTTATTGTGAGTTTTTGTGTTTTATGGTTTTTCCATCTAGGTCAGTTTTGAAACCAATATTGTTTCATTTATGGGTTATGTTTTATGGCAATGGTTGTAGTGCAATAAAATAGTTATTGTTGTTTTCTATAAGGCATTGTTGATTGTTCTTCTATAGCTTACACTATATTGTTTCATATATGGTTTCCATTTTGTGGAAATGGTTGCAACACAATGAAATAGTTAATATTATACAGTTATATTTTCCATAAGGAAGTGTTTATTCTTGTTCTCTAGCTTAGGCTATCTTGTTTCCTTATCAATAAGGTTCTATTGAAAATATATTGTATTGTTTGGTGAAACCAATATTGTTTAATTTATGGTTCAACTTTTGTGGGGATGGTTTTGCATGGGTTTGTTACTATGAATTTTTGTGCTTTGTAGGTTTTCCCATCTAGGTCACTTTTCATACCATTGTTGTTTCATTTATAGCTTTCATTTTGTGGCAATGGTTGCAATGCAATGAAATAGTTAATGTTGTGCAATTCATATTTTTTTGCATAAGGCATTGTTGATTGTTCTCTAGATTAAGCTATATTATTTCATTTATGGCTTATGTTTTGTGTCAATGGTTGTAATATAGTAAAATAGTAAATGCTATAAAGTTTTTTTTTTTTTTTTCCATAGGGCATTGTTCAGTGTTGTTCTCTAGCTTTAGCTATATTGTTTCATATTTGATTCATAATACAATAGTAAATGTTATAGTGTTTATGTTGTTATTGTGAATTCTTGTGTTTTATGGGTTTTTTCATCTAGGTCAGTGTTGAAACCAATAGTTTTTCATTTATGGTTCTAGTTTTGTCATGAAGGTTTTGAATCAGTTTGTTACTATGAGTTTTTGTGTTTTTTGGGTTTTTCCATCTAAGTCATTGTTGAAACCAATATTGTTTCATTTATGGCCCTTTTTTTGGTGGTGATGGTTGTAATGCAATAAAATAGTTAATGTTATATAGTTTATGTTTTTTTCCATAAGGCATTGTTGATTGTTTTTCTCTAGGTTAGGCTATATTGTTTCATTTATGGTTTCCATTTTGTGGTGATGGTTGTAATGTAATGAAATAGTTAATGTTATACAGTTTATGTTGCTTTCCATAAGACAGTTTTGATTGTTATTCTCTAGCTTAGGCTATATTGTTTCCTTTTCAATAAGGTGTTGTTGAAAAAAGACTATATTATTTGATTTATGGCTCTCCTTTTGTGGCAATGGTTTTGCATGGGCTTGTTACTGTGATTTTTATGTTTTGTGGGTTTTCCCATCTAGGTCACTATTGATACCAATATTGTTTCATTTATGGCTTCCATTTTGTGGTGATGGTTGCAATGCAATAAAATAATTTTTGAAAAGGAAAAAATAGGTTTTACAGGGACCTGAAACCATAGAATATAAACAACAAAAGATAAAAAAATAAGTCCAAACAAGCAGACGGCTGTCCCAAAAAGGAAATGACATCACCAAAAGACAACAAGGTCCAAATAAAGGACCACCCAAAAAGCCAAAAACAAACACCACCGCACTACTCCAAGGTGTTCAATAAATCCTCAACCTCCTTTTCAACATCATTCATATCCTGTAACCCCTGCTTGAGGATTTGAGCCGTATGTGACGAAGTCGAGATATTCCTCTTAGTGTTAGCCCGGGTACGAGTCAAAATCCCTTCACCAGCAGATCTGCCGCATCCTCTGTCCGCATCCAAATCCACAACCAGCGAACCCTTTTGATTTTTTTTGAGCTTTTCCACCATAGCATTGATGATAATGGTGTTATGCCTGGAAATTTTGTGATTGTTCGCCACAGTGACCCTAATATTTTGGCCTATCTTGGACATATTGCATCGATACTAGTCAATCTTTCCTCCTGCGAATGCTGTCTTTTCCTTGGTAAGGGGGTTTCCTGTCTTTCATTCTCTTTACAACTCCAGCTAATATTTTTCTTCAAATCCATGACCTTGTTGCTTAGATCTATATTACAGCCTTTCAAATCACAGACTTCCTTCTGGGTCCACTTGAGAATAGTGAAAAGGCCATCCGTACTTTTTTCTACCACACTCACAATGTCCTCAGGCTTGAGCTTATTTAGGGCCGAATTAATTTCATCCTGATTAGGGGAGTCAATAGGGGCATTCTCATATCTTCTAGACGCAGGGGCACTAGGGGCCAACTCCTTACTGACCATAGGTTTATTAGAAAGAATTTCCATGGAATTCCCAAAATATGAGACAAGTTTTGTAACAGAGGTACATTTAAAACCAGAGACCAAACCCAGAGTAGGGCAGCTAGGAGATAGCTGGGGATTAAGACAGGGTGGCGAGGAAAAACCCGGACTAGGGCACTCATGCAGAGGCTGCAACTTAGGACATGACGGCGGAGCATAATCCTTAAGGGCATTCCAACAAGACAGGGACAGGGGAGCATTGGTATTAGGACCAATAGGGGCACAAGTAGGGGGGGCCCGGGGGTCATTCTCCCTACTACTTTCTATATCATCATCATCCAATTCTCCAATATCAACAATTTTAGGCAAAGCAGGTAAATTTTGATAATGCTCAAATATGAGTCTAACAAGACTAGGGTGAATAATACCAGTCCTCCTAGGGTTTCTTTCAACTTCATCAAGGAAATTATTCAAAGAAGAGAATAAATAAAAAGGCAGAGAGATACGAACCTTGTGACGAAAGTGGTTCAAAATGGAAAAGTGGTAACCATACACTCTGGTGAAGCACCCCTCAACCGTGATATACTCCATAATAACTCTTAAAACTTTCCTCCAGATAGATTTGATGGACTCCACATCAAAGTAGCTATTGGCAACCTTAACCAACTTAGCCTTCTCCTTGTCTTTTTTAGGAAATTTAATGACCACTTCATTAGAGAACCAACGGTGCTGATAAAATTTCACACCCTCTATCGAAAGACCAGTTACTCACTGATTAAATCCTCATTCAGCTTAACATTCCTGCCAAACAAAACAATCTCACCATTTTTCTAATTTTTTACAAAATAGTCCAACATCCCCTCGTCAGTACCATGGAGCTTTTCCAAATACGGGACTAAGCCTCCCTTTTCAATTCTTTCCCAGGCTTTGTCGTTCTTTCTATGCTCCTGAAAACTACTCAACTCTACATGTTTTCTTTCTCCCCCCATTTTCAAAGCTCTGTTAAACAACACCCTACAGATGCTCTGGGTCCTGTTTAGGCATATTTTATCAAACACCCAGAAAGCATGCCGGAGACACTTATTGAAAAAGAAAATGACGTCAGTCCCATCAAATCTAATGAAATCAACAAACCTAATCTTTATCCACTTCATCATGACGAAGACAAACTTCTCTTCCATGCACTAAATCATAATAAATAAATAGTTAATGTTATGCAATTCATGTTGTTTTGCATAAGGAATCGTTGATTGTTGTTCTCTAGCTTAGGCTATATTATTTCATTTATGGCTTCCATTTTGTTTCAATGGTTGCAACACATTAAAATAGTTAATGTTATAGAGTTTATGTTGTTTTCCATAGGGCATTGTTGAGTGTTGTTCTCTAGATTTGGCTATATTATTTCATATTTGATTCTCAATACAATGGTAAATGTTAGAGTTTATGTAGTTATCCATAAGGAAATTTTGGATGTTGGTCTATAGTTTTGGCTATATTATTTCCTTTTCGATAAGGTGTTGTTAAAAAAAGGAATTTCCTAGGTTTCTTTTGAAACCATTATTGTTTCATTTAAGGTGTGAGTGTGTATGTCTGTATATGCATTTTCTGCATGTAACTTTGAGGTCATGCACTTATCTATATATAGATATGTCCATTTTCTAATATCAATATAGTTATTTTCATCTTGTCTAGTTTGATTTCCACATAATCTTATATATCCACAATTTTTGTTCGATGTTTTGAATGTTTATATGTATGTATGGGTGTGTATGTGTGTATATGCTCATTTTTTATAAGGTTTTGTTCAACAAAGAATTTTCTAGGTTGTTGTTGAAACCATTATTGTTTGATTTAAGGCTTCCATTTTGTGGTGATGGTTGCAACGCTATACAGTTTATGTTGTTTTCCATAGGGAATTATTAACCATTGTTCTCTAGCTTTGGCTATATTGTTTCATTTTTGATACACAATTAAATAGTGAATGGTATAGAGTTTATTTTGTTATCTGTAAGGCATTATCAACTATTGTTTTTTAGCTTTGTCTATATTGATTCATTATTTTTAAGGCACTCTCGAAACCAATATATTTTCATTTATGCTTTCGATGTGGTGCTAATGGTTACAAGGAAATTATTTAACATATTTTGTTGTCGGGATTATTTTTTTCCCCACTTCCATGTGTTTGTTGTGAATTATTTTGTTTCATTTAAGGATTTCATTTTGTGGTGATGGTTGCAACACTATATAGTTTATGTTGTTTTCAATAAGGCATTGTTGAATATTGTTCTCTAGCTTTGGCTATATTGTTTCATTTTTTATATGTAGTTAAATAGTGTGTGTTATAGAGTTTATATTGTTATCCATAAGGCATTGTCAAAAAAAATTCTGTAGCTTTGGCTATATTGTTTCATTTATGCTTTCCATGTGGTGCTAATGGTTGCAAAGAATTTTAATAGATTATGTTGTCAAAAAACAAATTTCCTCCCTTGCATGTGTTTTTTGTTGTGAACTCTTTTTTTTTGTGGTTATGCCTGTCTAATCCACTATTTAAAAAAATATATTGTGCTATAGGCTTGTTCTATTTTATTGGGAATAGCTTCATTAGAATAAAACATCCTATCCAAATTTATGCATGAGCTAATGCATTAAAAAAATTAATATTTTAATTTTTTTCCATTGCAACTAATTGTGGTGCATGAAAATTTAGCACCTAAATGCATCATACCTTTGATTTTCATTGAATGTATTGAATGAGGAATGTCTATGAACTTCAACATATAATAGTATGGTTATGTGCCAATAAAAAACAATTAATTCATGATAACTTCATCACAATCAATAACCAACAAATAATAAATGTGATCCCATGTCATGTCTAATTCTAACAAAGTAACAAATTTAAAACATTCATCAATACCTTCTCTATTTATTGATATATGAAGAACGGTCTTCTTTCGATGGTCATCAAGAAAAAATATTTCTAAGTTTTGAAGATAGCATGGTCTAATGTTCTTCTTTCATTGTTTTTTATAAATTTGTACAAATTGGAAAAAATCCAATGCACCATAAATTCATCATTTTATAAGGGGAAACCCTCATACATGGGATGTGAGAATATAAAATATAGAGAATCTAGACCTTGTTGAATGCGAATGTTTTGTTTACCTATCTAAATAATGTTTCATGATTCATACGATACGTAATTAGCATAACAAGGTGCTAAGGGTCAAAGATTTAATCATAGAGTTTGAGAATAAGGACCATAAGGTCCAATCAAAAATATATTATTAGTTTTACTTATAATAATATTTTCATGATTAAATTATTGCATAATAGAATGTGTGAAAGGTACATACCTATTTCTCTTATTGATTGATATGTTTCATTTCAGTTTTCTAGACCTTAAATTTAAAACTTGTCGAAGTCATAAAAAAAATATGCTATTTTGTGGCAGGCCTGCATACATTTTCCACCAGCATATTCAATGGTAATATCAATGTTTTGTATTACACTTAATATACAAGTTGTCATACATATGAATGTTTTCTACATTTAATTTCACAAATATGCATATCTACACATAGGGAAATTTAAATGGCACACAACAAAAGAAGGAAAAACATCATAAACTATATAACATTAACTATTTTATTATGTTGCAACCATCACCACAAAATGAATGTGATAAATGAAAAAATATTAAAACTATTTATTTTATTTTGTGGTAGGCCTACATACATTGTGCACAAGTGTATTCAATGGTGATATCAATGTTTCTTATTACTTAATATATAGGCTATCATACATATGAATGTTTTCTACATCTCATTTCACAAATATACATATCTGCACATAGGGAAAATTAAATGGTACACAACAAAAGAAGGAAAAAATACATAAATTGTATAACAATCACTATTTTTATTGCATTGCAACCATCACAAGAAAACAAAGGCCATAAATGAAACAATATTGGTTACAACAACAACCTAGATGGAAAAATCCACAACACACAAATATTCATAGTAAGAAACCCATGAAAAACCATTACCACCAAATGTAAACCAAGAAAAAAGATACATTGGAAACCACTATCACCAATGGTGAAATTGGTGTTTCTTATTGCACTTAATATAGTTTGGAAAGCTCATAGAAAAGGCTAGTGATATTAAAATGGTTGTTCGCTTCAACATTAATTGCTATATACTTTTTGTGTAGTGGCGATGGTTGCAAAGTATGAAAATAGTTCATGTTATTCTCAATAAGGCATTGGTGGTTGTTGGCTTGTGGATTTAGCAATACTACTCCTCCATGCATATGCACATACAAATGCATTATAGACACATATATCTACACACATTTGTATGAACATGTTGTATGCACTCAAAAAATTTAATTGCATGCATATATGTTTATGTATGTGCATATGTAGATGTATACATGCAAACAAAAATGTCCACAAGTATATATAAGAATAGTTGCAAATATTGATACATGTGTTGAATAGGGCGATTGAACTTGTGCCTTTATAAAAGCTTTACATCTTGGCTCAGAGCTTTGATAGTAGGAAAATTCATAGAACAACATCCAACAATTCCTTATTTAAAATTATGCAGACTTTCACTACGTTTTCTAAGGTTTAAAATAGTAGGTGTTATTACAACCATCACCACTACACAAAAACCATACACTAATTAATGTTGATGCCAAAATGGTGAGATTTTGTACAACCATCACCACTACATGGAAACCATGCAACAATTAATGTTGATGCTAGAACAATGAGCTTCTATGAAGGTGCAAGTTCGATCACCTATTGTTGAGCTTTTGTGAAGATGGTTGGAGATCATTTTTTTTCCATGGGGTGATGGTTGCAAAAGAAATAAAAAATTCTCTTCTTTGATAAATTTTCCCCCAAAAAATGAAATAGAACAAAAGAAGGGATTCTCTCCATCCTACCATATTGTGTCATGGAGCCTGATAGACTGTCACCAAACACCTGAGCAAGTACATACATTCTCCATCATTGTGATCATTAGTAAAACCACTGTTCCTTATTGCACTTAATATAGAAACAATCTGCACCACACACAAACCATAAATGAAACAATATTGAATTCAATAGTGTCGTAGACAACAATGGAATTCATAGTAAATTTCCGAAAAATGTGAACCATAAATGAAAAAATATTGGTTTCAATAATGACCCAGATGGAAAACACGCACAAAAGAGAAGAATTCATAGTAACAAACCCATGCACAGAGAAAAATTATTTTTCCCAAAAGTACCTTATCAAAAATGAAACAATATAGCCAAAGCTAGAGAAAAATAACCATCAACACCTTATGGAAAACAACATAGACTGTATAATATTAACTATTTTATTTCATTCCAGTCATCACTACAAAACAATAGATACATACATATATGCATTTAGGAAATGATAGGTTGTATTTTAAATGTTATATGGAGCATTGATGTCACAATTGATCACAATTATGAACAATGCCTTATTTTGTTGTGTTTCACTTTATTTCACCTATCTACAGATATGTATGTATGCCATAGTAGATGGAAACAACATTGATACATACTGATACATTCTTCGAATGATAAGCTATATTTGAAGTGTTATATGAAACATTGTTGCCACCATTGATCGCAGTGATGGACAATGTATTTTCCCTATGTCTAGATATGCATGTATGTCATAGCAGATGAAAAAAACATTGATACATACTAATCCCTATGCTTATTTTGTTGGGACATTCTTGGAATGATGAGTTGTATTGTAAGTGTTATATGTAACATTAATGCCACCATTGATCGCAGTGATGGACAATGTATATTCTTGGTTGGGTTTTACCAGAGGATAGACTATTTTCAAAATGATCTACAAAGGGTTTTCCAAATGTTCCCTTTTTATATTATTTTTTTTCCCTCACATTGTTAATGTCTCTACAAAAAAAATGAAACATAATAAATTTGAAACAAAAAATTGGGAATAGAGCTTGTCAGCCTTTGTTGCTTTAATTGAACATTTGACCTTTGTGTTGTTGTGGCATAAAGCTCATAGTCAACCACTAGCATTGAAGCTCTCAATTTTTTAAAGAGTAGCCTCTCCCTAGGCTACTGGACAACCCTCTGGCAACAATGTTGTAAGTTGGTTCCTTATTTTGGTTTTGCTGCTAATAACTATATTGTCTCTTTGTCATGTGCATTTAATGAACTATGAAAATGCTTGGTTTCAATTAGTGTTCCTTGTCATATATAATCTAACTTATTTATATTTAAGCGATTTATGTGCTCTTTACCCTTTAATTTGGTAGCCATTTGGGAGTAGCTTCTGTGTTAGGAAAAAATGATTCCAATTTTGAGATGTGTCAACATTGCCATGTTCTTCCTTGTTTATATTCAGTAAAAATCTAATTTGTTTTCTTCTTGCTCAAATTTTCCCTCCTTTCATATTCATCTATTATATGCAGTTTTGTAGTCAGTGTGATCTTGTAACCATGTATAGTTATCTATGTGCCTACATATCATATGCCAATAATTGGTTCATTTTGTGCTACCTCTTTCCCTAATTTTTGCTTCTAGAGTCATGTTCTCCTTTTAGAGTCATGTTGTAGTTCTCAACATCCCATTGCTTTCAATTAGTTGATCAAATCTACCAATGAAAAAAAAAGAAGTGTAGGTGACACTGTTGATAACATATTGAGCAATCATTATACCATAAGACTCGTATTGCAACATATAAAGCTATTTAGCTAGAATATATCATAATCTTGTTGTAGCCTCATTAAAATTATTGGCCAAAATCTCACCCATGTGGACTTGCATCTTTAGCTGCAAAAAATACTAGAAATCACAATCATCCACATTTGTTAGGCATTTAGGGAAATTTCATATATTTTTTGCATAGTATTCACACTTTTCTTGCATTGTCTGCCATTGGCCTATAAGAGACATGCATCATAAAAAAATGCATAAATTTCAATATATTTCACTATTTCTTTGATAATTATTTTTGAGTGCATACAATATCTTGATATAGTTTTGTGTAGATATATGCATCTGTAATGCATTTGTATGTGTATGTGCTTGCAAATTTGATAGTTCATATGTATGTTTGAGTGTGTATGTGTTTGTATGCATTTTCCACATGTACCTATGAGGTCATGTGTTTATCTATATATTAATATGTCTAGTTTTAAATATCACTATAGTTGTTTGCTTCTTGTCTTTTTTGATTGCCACACACTTTTATCTCTCCACAATTGTTGTTGGATGTAATGTTGTTGTTCAATAGTTGTACAAAGTTCAAATACAAAATTTAATTGTTATAACATTTCTTGTGTTCTTCTATCATGATTGTCATCTACCTACTGCACAATTATTCTGTGATTTTGGTTTAGTCCAAGTTATCAAAATTTATCATTGTAATGATTAAAATGTAGAATGTAATCAAAATTTCAACATTTTATTTTGTGGTTTTAAACTTCTCTTGATGGATTAGTGCATAATATTCTCATATATGTCCATTATAATCTTCTAATGCTACTTAAATGTTCTCTCTATTTCTTTGGCATGTCCATTCATAAAGTCATATTGTGTATGGATATCATATGATTACTGGCTATAATGTTCATTCCCTTCAACCCATACTTATTTCAATCTCATGATTGTGCTTTTAACCTTCTAATGTTGGTTGAATGTTCAATAGCTCTCCATTCATAAAGTCATGTTACACATATGTATGTAAATGAAGATGCATACAACACACATATATATCTACATTTATACTTGTTGATACATGGAATTACATTTAAAATTATACATACATATATATGTGTGTGTATGTGTGTGTGTGTGTGTGTGTGTGTGTGTGTGTGTGTGTGTGTGTGTGTGTGTGTGTGTGTCTATACACACACACACACATATATTCTCATATGCATTGACAAGTATAGGTGTGGATAACTATGCATGTTATGCAGCTCAAGCTACAACTCAACACTAAACAATGCCTTATTGAAAATAACATAAATTCTTTAATTACTTTGCTAAGTTTTGAATGCAACCTATTATATTGCAACCATCGCTAATATATGCAGCCCATACATGAAATAATGTTGCCATCACAAGCTATTCCAAGCAATGTTTATTTCCTCTTCTTAGGCAACAAACATATATATCTATATTTAAAATTATCTATATTTGTTCTTTCATCTATTGACAAGTTTAGGTGTGGATATATATGTATGTTGTTTGGAAAAAACCTTGTCACAGTGGTGGCTCCCAATCTTCATAGCACCTGAAGCTACATAACATCAATCAACAATGCCTTATTCAAAATAACATAAACTATTTAATTGCTTTGGTGGCTTTAGAATGCTAAATATTATTGTGGTCGTATATGTGGATTGTTTTATTGCTTATTGTGGTTGTATATGTGGACTATTTTATTGATTTGCAACTATTCACCACTACATGGAAATAATAAATGAAATAATATTTTTCTAGTTATTCAACAACAATCAACAATGCATATATATGTGCATCTAACTTCAAATATATATATATAT
>VDFB02270651.1:47644269-47865321 GCA_007258455.2 Sequoia sempervirens
CAAATAACACCTTCATATGGTTTGGATTTGGAGTACTGTTCACTTCTAACTGTTAGCCACAAACAGAACCTCTGTATGTGCCAAAAGACAACAGGAGATCGCTCTGCAGAAAAATTCCCATCAGGAGTGCAGTGTGAATTCCAAAGTTATCAAAATCAGTTCACAAAGCATTAGGAACAAGAGCACTATTACAGTTGTCTATGCACTTTGTAACTTGTGTCCTTTGCGAGTCTGAAGCTTTGGATGTTATTGGATGAACAGGCTGTTCTTTTTGACATTATTCAGGAAGAAGTGGATGCCCACAGATGCACTGTTTTAATGCATTAAACCAATTACTAAAAAATCAAATATAAGGGCAATAATGCTGTCAGATGTCCATGTTTACACAGTGGAGAGTGTCTATGTTTGAATAGGTCAAATTCAGAGTTAAAATAGAATGATTGGGTTACTTGGCTTTTTGAAATTATTATGATGATAGTAGATTCCAATTTCTATGTTTTCATTGAGTTGAACTTGTATGGTGTTAATAAAAAAATTGTTCTAAAATGTTTTCTATCCCTGACATGGTTACCACTACCGGTAGTGATAGGTATGGGAGAAAAAATTAAAGATGTAGGAAAAACCACATTTAAAAACAAAAATCTGGGAAAATATGCTTAATACAGGAAAAATTATGGTTTGGATAGTTTGGAAGCTTCAAAATATCTATCAAGATTTTCTGAGTTTAAGTGTTTTCAAACCTTTTTCTAAAGCAAAATAGTCTCCAAGAACTTTCCACAAAATCCTTGTTTATTTCTTTTAATTGTCTAAACTACATATTCATCACTGAAGTCATTACTGGAAGTCTGGTTTTACCTTGGATCAAAATTTAGCTAGAACGTGCTGTTGTGTATTTTTTATAAATAGCAGAGTAAACTCTATTGCGTGTATCATGACTCAGAAAAATCTGTAGGCCTATGCCTCATGTATAGGTGATGGTTGATCTAAAGGAGAATATTTAGTGGAAATTAATAGCAATCCAGAGCCAAGAATTAAAGGAAATTTTTTCAAAAATGCACTTAAATTAATAATAGGTTTGTTTTCTCACATTAAGTTAGTGCTTGACAGACATGCAACAGTATGCATATTGATAAAATATAAGTGATCTGAAATGTGCTTGAGCATGCGTTTTCCTTTTAATCAGGCAACACTTGGTAATTGTGGTAACTGTTGGGAACACTCCAAATGATAGAAGAATTCACTGCAAGCTGAAGTTTTGATGATATGTGTCAGTATACATGGTGCAATAATAAGAAATCTGGTTCTGTAAAATTTCCTGTAAAAAAATTCTAGCTTCTTTTCTCGATGGGATTTTTTGAAGGTGATCCTGAAATGATAGTGCTTGAGTTTTTCAAAAGTTAAGCCTGACTAATGTAATTTTTGATGGTGAGTCTCCTGTAACTTCAATGATGTTTATGTTTTTGGCCAGCCATGGATGGGTTGACTTTATATATTTTAAATCTTTTTTGTCTTGGGGCATGTTCAAAATATTTCTACATATGGTCAGTTTTAAGCTTTTGTAGGTACTGATTTATTTCTAACCTTGTCGAAACAATATCTAGTTATATTGTATTGATTTTAAATTACTACAGAGTGCTCATCTGATTTTTTTTCTCAGGTTTATGTTGTTTGTATTTCACATAGCTTAGAAAAATTGTAGTTGTGTCAAAGTTTTTGCCTAGATGCTGGCCTGGTTTCTGACTATTACCTGAAATAGAAAGCTCCTAGATAAGCATTTATACCTGTTTCTGTATAGAGGTGTTATCATGTATTTGGGTGTGCTATAATGTTCAGGTATTAGTGAAATTTACATTTAAAATTGAACTCTTGCAATTCTGTTTATGAAACTCCAAAGTTGATTTTTTTTGTTCTAAATATTTCCATGTAGGTTAATGTGAAACCAAAAGTTCCAACCAAACTAGTTTGTACGGAACACTTGGAGCTGCGAAAGGATATTCTTGCATTCCTCAGCCTTCAAAAACAGGTAATTAGTTTACAGGTGAGTAGATGCTAAAATATTTCATTCCTGAGTTTATAATTGAAAATAAATTCAGATTTTCCATTTGGCATTGGCCCATGGTTGACTGCCTGACAAGTGGCCATTCTGGTCAAAAGTCATTGACTGTGTCTATCTACAGTCAATGATTGGATTGGCAAATCCTCAGAATAACCCCAATTCAATTAAGAGATAAAAAATAGACCACTCTCTGAAAACAAAAAAATGAAAAATTTGATTAAAAATATTTGAATTTAAGGTTTGTAACTAGAATTTACCATTGATATGCTTTTGATAAATTTTATTATAGTAGATCTAGATTGTTGGACTAGCAACAGCTGCACCAATTGTTGCAGGCTTGCAGCTATACTCAAAATAAAATTCCTGTATATTACTTTCCTTTCTTATACAGTACCGATATTTATTTTGCTGAAAGTAGCTAGGGTCAAGGGACCCTAGACCTAAAAACTGGAGATGTGTCAACACCCAGCTGGTGTTAACTAGCAGTTTTGGGAAAGGGATATGAAAATCATGGAACCAGTTTAGCAAAATTCCCTTTTTTCCACAATTTTTAATGCAATGTCAAGCACTAGAGAAGCAAATTTCTTTTACATTGAAGCTGAAGGAACCTCCTGCTGTTAGTTTTGAACCATGGTGCCATGTTTAATAATCTGACAATTTGAAAGTAGCATTATTGAATGTAATTGACACACACTCTTTTCTTCATTCACGTCTACTGACCATTTTAATTGATCATAATTGTCAACAAAGATGGGACTTACTTTTTATGTAAATCACTCTGTTGATTTCATTTACTCCACATTGATAGAAGAGCTGAGATTTACTAAAAATTAAAGGCTTTTTCTCACACCATAGCATAAAAAATTTTGCTCTTTCATTCATATATCTCATCTCTTCCTTTTCATTCAGTCATAAAACAAAAGCAAGAAACTTCGTTCTATGCTGAACTCTCTCTAAGAAGAGAATATGGCCCAAAATTGGTTCTGGAGTTTTTGAAAGAAATCTGCTTCCGCCATTTATTTATACGAAACAACTTCCTTTACACAGAGATATTCCAGTCCTTCTCAGCCTAAGATAAACTATCATGCTGGAGCTTAGTCTTTGGATTCTTTTCAAACCATTCAATATCCAAACCACCACCCTTGATCTCACTGCTCACCCACTTTTCTATTCATTCAGTCCAACAAAAAGATCTTGTAATGTCCTCTTTTGGTAAATTCCTGGTTGTAAGCCTGTAAAACAATAATAATCACTAAAAAGTAAAAACTGGTGATAGTAATAACAAGTATCAACTTTATGGTAATAGTCAAATTAATACATAAACTATTATAATATTGAGAATTTGATAGCAACACATCATAGCTAAACCTTAAAAAAATAGTTAGATTTATAATTCATAGCATCATTAACATTTGAATTCAAAATATATTAACATGATTAATGATTATTCCAAGGCATATTCTTAAAGCGAATCATATTAGGAATTCACTTGAAATGTTTGCAAACTGCAATCTCAAGGATGGTTGTCCTTGTATTGTGAGAGCATGGGTGGATCCTCATCCATCCTAGGGTGGTGTACTTGAGAAGACCCTCAAGCCTAGGAGCACTCATCTGCCTTGCGACCCACAAATATGGCAGGATCTTAGGTCCACTCCATCCCTTAGTCCACCTTAGAGGTGCTCCATCCTCCTCAATCAAGCCCAGGAGCACTCATTTGCCTCCCAGTCCATGAGCATGGCAAAGCTCCATTTCATCCATCTCAGGGTGGTGTGCTTGATAAAATGCATGGAGATTGGCTTTCTCAACAAGCCCATGAGCACTCATATGCCTCCCGACCCACGAGCACTACCTCTCGTTATCTTGGAAGGTTGATCGGCCTCCCTATTTGTAAAACACTTATATAAATTCAAAATAGATTGTTAAAGGAATCTACTATATTAATTGGTAATAAAATATCATTATGCAATAATGATTATATATATATTCTCAAACTTCCCAATAATATTCTTGCTGAAAACAATATTTATTTCCCAACAAATATCTTATGTTTCAATTTCTTATTTTCCTTTTTCCAATCTCCTTCACTTGGTGACCCTACCCAATTATTTATTCTCCCTTTTATATCTTTCATGGTGGGGAGAGTCACATCCTTTCATTGGTTATCCCAACAAGGGACACATCCTTTCACCCAAGCGCTGCCCTCAAATCTCTCTTAATTATTAATTATCTGTTTCTTTATGGAATCGCTGCATTGACGTCTCCCTTAATTAATTCTTATTGAACCTTTTGAAGAGTCTCCTTGATCACTGCTTACATAACAGTGATTATCATTAATTTTTGGACAGGCTACGATCGGGGGGTTTGTGATATATGGTGGAGGGCATGACAGATTTAATGACAGAGGATGCATTAATGTGCAAAAAAATAAGCAATGAAGAGTTCCTTATTTAATTCCTCATGCATATTCATCATGTCTCCCTTGTCCTCATTGTCACTATTGGCGTTTAAATTAGCACTTTTGGAGTGCTGATTGTAAACGTTCAGCTATTACAAATGTTTTGCAACACTTCTTTGTTATTTAAAGAGGAGAAGTCCCTCTCTGCTGATGTAATGCGTAAGGAAGGGTAGGGTAAACTAAGGTTCCTATCTTTTTGTACTCAGCGGTAGGACACAAGGGTGCACAAACACAATGCACCGTAGCTAAGCTTTTCCTCTGGTTTCGGCAGATCTTAACTACGACTATTCTAGCTTTTAATCTATCCTAAATCCTCAAGGTAAATAGAGCATGAGGGCATAGGAGCGGGAATGGATTGGTTGGATCATTTGAATCCGCCGTCTCCTTAGAATATGGCTGAGGCTTTGAACTCTAGGATATACGTAGGGATAAGGTTTTATACAAAGCGAACACTCTTCACGGTAAGTTGGATTTGAGACCTGCCAAGGAGGAGGAACCCCTATCCAAGGTATGGGCTAGGAAACGACTTACAAGAAACAACAAATTACGATGTCTTGGTCGACAAACTTGCTAAGGAGGAGGAACCCCTATTTGAAGTATAGGTTGAAGGACAATCCATTAGACAACAACAAACGACAACCGTTAATAACAAATATCCAAGGAGGAGGAACCCCTATCCGAGGAGGGAAATGAAACAACAAGCTATTTAAACACAAAGACGTTATGGAAGAACTCAAATCCTTAGATCAAATTGCATGTGCCTTTTGATTTCTTTTCTTCAAGCTTTTTGAACAAATTACAAAGATTGGGACAACAAAGGCACGAAATCATGCACAATTACGATCAACCAATGAACTCTCATCCAAGAGTGAACAATTATTCACTTTCAAAGCTGTTGGCAACAATGGCGCAACAATTTTGCATAGCAAGTAAAGGTTGGACAAACAATGAGCCCAAGGCTCTTATTTATAGAACTCAAAGGAGTGGGCAACCCCAAAATCTCCTTGAGTTAACAATGAGTTCTTGCCAATCAATTAGCAAGATTTATTCCTAAAAAGGGGGAACAAACAGTTAACTGGAAAACTACTTCAGTTAACTGAAACTAAACAAAGAGTCAATTGGAAACTACTTTAGTTGACTGAAAGTAAACTAAAGGTCAACTTTAATGTAAAGTATACCTCCAAAATAGACATCCACCTTTAGTGGAGATCTGAGATCCACAAATTATGGAAGTCAATTAGACATCCTTAATCAGTGGGATCTAACAATGCATGATTTATGGGATATGGAGTTAACTTGGAAAGGGGCATCAAGTTAACTCCAATTACATTTAATGTCCTCTTGAGTTGACTTGGAATGAAGCATCAAGTTAACTTCAAGTATCATAAATGCCAATTGGAGGGTAGGACGTCCTTCTTGGTGCCTTGACAACTCACCATTGGTCAACAATGTTTCTATCCATTCGTTGACTTCTTTAGCTTTGGGGGAGTTAATGCTCTACAAAATGATGACGTGGCGCTGGAGCATTACTTCGCCTGTCATAAGCTGATGCTAGAAGTCTATACACTGTGCAGCTGCCTCGTCGAACTTGGTTGACAATGCTGCCACCTTGGCCAACTTGCAATCGTCTGGATCATCAAGGAAGGTGCTGCGGAAGACATCTCTGAACTGATTTTGTACAGTAACCATCTCAATGTATTCTCCTCTCTCGTGCTGATATTCTATGTGGGGAAAAGATATTACCAACGTTCTTGCGAAGTTGATAATATTGGCGACCACCCGTCGATAGTCAATCAATTCTATTGAATGGGCGTCATAGGCTTTCACCTTGTACGCCAGCTGTTCTTTCCAAGCAAAGAGATGTTGCTTGTTTTCCTCTGAGTAGATTGATTGATATGCCAATTGCAAGTTTGCAATTGTGGTCTCGTCTTCTGGCCTCTTCTCTACAATTCTTTGCTCTAATTGCTGAATCTCTGCACGAAGTCCATGCGCTCTATCTTGTAACTGGTAAAGATTTTCCAGTATGCATCGCCCTTTGAGAACAAACTCCTCCACTTGATCTCTCAAGTGTTTTCTGTATGTTATCAACTATTGATGATTCTGTTCTGTGGGAAGATCCAACAATTCTGGTGGTAAGGCCGAGACGTTCGGGGTGCCATGCACCAAGCTGGAGATGTATGACCTCAATTGTTGGTTCTTAGCCTTCAAGGCTGCTTTGTCTTTTCCATGGCCATCTTTTCTTGTGCGCTCATTGAGGCGATTCCGAGAAGGTCTGCCTCCACCTGTCGTGTGGTCTTTCTGAGGTTAAGTTTAGACAATGTGAAGTCTTCCACTTGTACCTCATGTATGCTTTTATCTTCTGGTGGGGCAGCAGTCTCTATGATGAGCTCACAACCTGCATTCCTTTCCACGTGAACTTGCTTCTCAACTTCTTCGTCAACATGTCTTGTGGGACATGGTTGAATTCAGTGAAGTCAAGTTCATAGGAGGGTCTTTCCCTCTTCCTGGCTAGGAAACCCTCAAGCCAAATAGAATCTTGGCTAGCTTCGCTAGAAGGAGGAATAAGGGGCCTTTGAATGCCCGATGTGTGAGACTGTGCTGGAGTGACGTCTCTCGGTGGTGAGTCCAAGTCGATGGGGACTTGCGACTGCTGTAACGATGGTGATGTAGGCGGTTCTGTTTCTATTACAAGCACTGTTTTTGCTGCTGGCTTTGGGGCATTTGCTACTTCTTCAACAACTCTTTCTATTACTGGCTCTGAATTTGCAATACCCATGACTATTTCGGGACTGTGTGTGGCTGTCTCCACATGTATCCCCTGTGTTCTTGGCCTTGTATGCTTTGACATCCTCATTCCTTGGGGAGGATTGCACCATTGCTTCTGCCTCGGCTTCTTTCTTGACGTGGAAGGTGGTGTAGACTGAACCTGTGGCGGCTCTGTTATGGGAGGTACCACTCTCCTTGTCTTCTTGCTGTCAAAATAGAGTTGACTATTTCTGACCACTCTACTTGTCCTCTCCTCTATAGATGGGTTATCCTTTGCGTACCAATCCACTTTTGGGAGTGGTTGTGAGTCAACTGAATCTACGAAGAATGACTTCCTCTTCATCGTCAGATAAGCCCTTGATGTCTTTAGACATAAGTCAGCAATTTGCAGGAGCCTGAACCTACTATAGTTCCTTCTTCGCACTTCATACTTATCGTCACAATTGACCCAGTAATCTTCCATAGATGATTCATGTGATTAGTGTTGCTCAAGATGTGCCGCATAGAGACCTCGGGGATCATATGACCTCCTTTCAATGAGGTATTTGAGATTATGCCTCACTGTTTCCTGGCTCATCAATTTGGCATGTGCTGCCAACCTGCATCTATAGAGTCCCATCTCAACGGGAAAGTTCACAACTGTCTTCTTCTTTAAGCGCAAGTGAATGTGAACTTCGGATAGCTGCCTTAGGAATTCCATGAAGACTACCCTATCTGAAGGGTATCGTGGCATCATGGCGGGGTGACCAATGTAGCCATACACACGTATGTAGGAGAATGTAGAGAATTGGATAAACCAATCCGCTCAATCCGCCATTGCCTCTCCTGGCTGTTTGTGAAATACGTACATGCATCTCATAGTCTAGATCTTGTACGGTGTGCATGATGAAATGATCACTTGTTCTTTTGAAGTGTCGCTTTGCTTGAGTAAATTCAAGACGTGTAAAGTGCTCATGAACCTGCTGCACACCTAAGGTTCCCACATTGTTTAATATCCTGAACTCGCCTTGGAAGGCAATTAGGTATACCAGGTAAGAACACACGTGAAACCTATGAGCTTTTAGAAACCTGGTAATCTGTTGGTGGAGCGTATCACTGATCAGAGTGGCCCAGTTGTAATGTTCCCTCTTGCTGATGATTTTTGCAATGACATAATACATCCACGACTGGAATTGATTGCCATCCTTTTGTCTAGTGATTCTGTTGAGTAGAGTGATTAACACTGCATACTCATCTTTGCATTCTCCTCGTCCAAGCAACTTAGGCAAGTTAGCCTTTTTCACTTTCAGCCATTTTTCAGTCATTATTCCTTGGTACTTGCTCTTGGCTGCCTCGAATGTCTTGTCACATTCTGTCATTGATATGACCTTGCTGGTAGGACATGATGGAATATCAAAACACTTTTCTATATCCTTGGGCTTTAGACTGCAGATTATCCTCCCATCAACTGATTTGATTTCTCTCGTGGTAGGATTGTAATGCTTAATACAAGCAATTACAAGTTCTACACTCTGTAATGTGATGGGGATGGATGCAACTTGAAGCAACCTAGACTCTTCTATGTTCTGCAACGCGATTTGATTCATGCCCTCCAAGTCTTCTAGATCAACCACTGGGCTTACTTGATGCAAGTTCGTGTCAGTCGTTTTTAGGTAATCATGGTACAAGGTCATCTTGGTCTTGTATTGTATTTGAGAGTACTGCATCCTGAATAACTTAAAGATTGATTGCACACTTGACCTTGTTCTGACAATTTTCGAAAACCCTTGAAAATAGCGCCCTGCCGAGAAGTATTTTTCCGGAAAAAATTTGGCACATGGGTTTTGTTCGTGCTTCAATGCTGAACAAACCCAGTTCCTCAGAATTTTGATTATGAAACTTTTTTGGAAAAACCCCCAAAAATAGGGGCAACAAGTTTGCTGATTCTGGAAAATCTGACAAGATGGATTTTACTGAAAAATTATTTTTTGTCTGCCCAGTTGATCAGATCTGTGGTAGCTTGCTGATTTGTGTGACATGCAAGAATACCTAAGACAAGAAAAAAGGAAGTAGATAGAAGATGGATTGGAAGTTTTTTAATCTGACTCCCTGAGAAAATTTGTCTCTCAATCCAGCCTCTGATTAGAAAACTTCTTCTGCCTTTGATCTTCAAGAAATATCGAAGAACGGACAAAAACCTTGGTCAGATCCAAAAATGGCGTCCTTGAGAGCTTATTGCTGTTCTTGATCATCAACTTGCAAGGAAATAATGAAGTGGGACGCCTAGATCTTCTTTATATAGACTTAAGCCTACAACCCTTAAGTTTGGGAGCCTAACTCATGATCAAAAGCTGATTTGGCTTGATCTGAAGTTCAAAAAAGGTGATTTCCACTAATTGTGGAGTGAGTTAGCCAAGTTTGCCTCCAAATATCTTAACTTTAAGTCAACAAACTTGCCTTTGACCTCTTTAGGCATCCCTTTTGAGCTTTAAGTGCTTTTTATCATTTTTTCTCTGTTGAATGACCTACGTTTGATCTTTGCTCTAGATTGACCAGACGATGTTGAGAGGTTGGTAATAGATTCACTGAGAAGCTGGATCCAAGTTGAAGAGATGTGCCTGGGAGGCATTAGGCCAGAAAGTTGAGTTTGTGGCCCTAAAAGGAAGGGCGCCCTTCTCAAGAAAGGGCGCTTTCTTCCTTGCCTTAGTCATTTTTGATGTCTGTTCTTTCAATCTCTTCATTCTAACCTCCTGTGCTTTGATTTGGAATCCCCGTTGATCGGTGAATCAGATGTTCTCATTTGATGTCTCATCAGGTAACCAGCTTTGCTCCTCAAAGGATGATTGGAGTTTTAGTTTACAAAAGCCAGTTAAGGGTCATTTAATGCAAGGGTGACCCTCATTGAAAAGGGCGCTTTTGCTTTCTTGCACAGTGGTTTTCATCCTGAAAGATGCTCCAGTTTGATCCATATTATCTGGTGATTGGCTTGTTAGATGCTTGTGCTTGCAGTTACGTTGTTGAGATTGACCTAGATTGAGAAAACTGTCTTGGGAGGCCTTCTGACATCTGACAGCATCTTGAGGTTCAAAAAGAAGGGCGCCTTCCCTTGGAAAGGGTGCCTTTTCCACCTTGATCATCATTTCGACAGCCATTTCTGATGTCTTCGTCAACTGCCTCTTTTTACTTTGCTGACAACCGCCGGTGATCACTTCGTCAGATGATCTTGCTGATTGTTTCGTTGTCGAGCCAGCAGGAGAATGCCGAGGATGACTACCTTGGATGATTCAATAGGCTGTATTTGACCCTTGAGAATCAAGGGCGCCCCTCTCTAAAAAAGGCTCTTTTTTTATCATGAACTGATTCCTCCTTCGTAACGTTTCCAGAGTTAGTCAAATTTTGACCTTTTTCAGTTTTAGAAATCTCCTCCATCGAAGATCACCATTTTGGACCTTTTCGCCATGGTTGCATCGTTGAAGCTTTTGAAGCTTAGCTTTCAGCCCCTGGTACTGGCCAATTTGCCATTAATGGCTGCGGAGCTCCTAACTTTGTTCCTAAAAAATAGAAATAGACCCACCGGAGTAAAACGTGTCTTTTGATGATTCTGACTTGACCAATGTGATCGTGAAGTCATTTAATCCTATCAAAATCATTTTCAATCATTTCTGGGAAGGTCCTATTTTCGGGGGTTTCCTTGAAAATAGGGGTGTAAAACCCTGATTTTCAAATTTTCAGAATTTTGCACGTGTTCCTTGATAGAAACCCACAAAGACCCTATGTTTGGTTTGACCTAAAACATGCATTTTAACATGATTTAGCTCAATTTATACAGAATGCCAAAAATTTATTTTGGGTACAATAGTCACATATCAATTTTGAATTATTATTTAATTTTAATTTTTATATTTTTCCCTTCAGTTTTTTTCTTTGAACCTCTTTTTTATTCAATGTTATTCTCTTCCAGTTTTGTAAAATCATATATTATCAGCTTCGTTGCTTCAGATGGAAAGGGAAAGTTATAGATTGACATCCAGACTTTTGCCACCATATCTTCCACTGTATTAACTGTCCTCCCAAGAGGTTAGGACATGAATCAAAAATTTCCATTTACATCTTGATTTCTTGAAGAATATTGTTAATCTGCTAGTCATTGCATTGCTCTTTTTTGACAGCCTCAATTATTAGTATCAAGTCTCTATCCACCTGAAGTTTTTGCCATTCATTCTTCTTAGCTAGTCTAACACCTTCAGGAGGGCTGTTGCTTGTGGGTTATTATCAGTTTTCAATTGCAAATGGATTGAGAACATGAGCTAAGACTGATCATTATCTCCAAACACCCCTTCTCCATTTGCTTCACCCGGATTCCCATTTGACATAAAAAATCAATGTAACTTAACCTTGATGGGATTTCTTCCTTGCATATTTTTTTCAGCCTATTTCCACTGTGCACATTTTTGGGAATCTTGATTAGCTTCCATCTTTTAAAGATTTCCTTGTTACCTTGTGATGGCTTATTGGATCTAGGTCTCCAAACATATATCAATACTGATATTAATTTCTCTATCTTTCCTGACACTCTGCACTGTGGATTTTCTTTTTCTGTCTATAATCTAGACTTTATTTCTAGGCATGAGGGCCAGATTACGACAAATGGACTAACTGTCTAGATGACTTAGAATTTGATTCTGGTACTTTCTGTGTCTAGCCATGTCCACTGCCTTAGTGATTTTGGGCAAGCCCACCCCACTTTCATTTTATTCTTTAATCTTTCCCAAAATTTCCATTGTGTTCTACAGTGAAGAAACGAGTGATTTCATCTACTGAATTATTTTAATGCAGAGTGTGATGTCATTTTTCAATGCCTTTCCTGAAATAGTTAGCTCTAAAAAGGAATTTACTTTTGGAAAGCCATGCTTGAGCTACACATTATCACCTTCACTATCCCTTGAGGTTTTGTAAAGAATTCCTAGTATATATATACTTGACTGAGATATCATGGAATTTAATTTTGGAAAGCCATGCATGAGCTACACATTATTGCCTTTACTATCCCTTGACGTTTTGTAAAGAATTCCTAGTATATACATACTTGACTGAGATGTCATGGAATTTGCTTTTGGAAAGCCATGCTTGAGCTACACATTATTGCCTTTACTATCCCTTGAGGTTTTGTAAAGAATTCCTAGTATATATATATATACTTGACTGAGATGTCTGCTGATTTAGCTTTATGCCCTATCAGCTGAGCACACCCTCTTAGATTTGATGAGGTATTATCTTTTAGCATTCTCTCTAAAGCTTCAATGCTTTTTCTTTAAAATGCTGGGGCCACACCAGCTTCCATTTTTTTAATCTTCCTTACCAGTGAAATAATCTTCAACGTTATCTCCTTGAGTCCTATCTGCAAGGTCTTTTCATTCAGCAAGCTCCACTCATGACATATTGTAGCTGTTCCGACCTAGGTATCATCCCAAAACAATGCCTTGTTGCTGTCCCTTACATTCCATCTCAGAACCTCTTTTTTCAAGGGGATACACCTTTTCAAGAAATGCAAAGAATGAAAGCCATTTGGGAGAGTCTTCAAGGTGAATAAACTTTCATCCAACCGCACTGTGATAAAACCTGTTTTTCATTCCACCATTGCACTCAAAGGTGAATTCATCACCTTCATCGTTCTCAGGGCTAAGCCCCCTTTATGTTTTGGTTGATTTATCATTTTCCAGACAACTAAAGGGAACATGATTTTCACTAGGGGAATTCAGTTGATTAAAGCCTGTTGTCAAGCAGTTGCAATAAATATGATGTCAACCAAAATGTAATCAAGGCTTAGGACTTAGAATGATCAAGGTGATGAGTATGAGGAGTGTTGTACCCCAAAATTAAAATTTTTGTTACACTTAGACATTTTGAAGAAATGAGTAAAAGTCTTATTAAATCAGTCAAAAAGGTCAAAATTTGGGTGTGCAGGTCTTGCATGTGGGATTAAAATGCAAAATTTTCAAAATCTAACGATTTGGGTCTGCTCAGAGCAGCTTAATTTACACAACCCAGATCTCAGTTTTTCATCCCTACTTTTTAGGAAAACTGCTATTTTTAGAAATTCTCTAAAAATAGTAATTTTTTCTCGGTTTTTCTGGGTTTCTTTTGAAACGGATACTGGCAAAACTTTCTAAAAATAGAAAGTTGGTCCGTTAGAGTTCAAACTGATTTTGATTGGCTCAAAATATGTCCATATCAGGCTTGTGCAGTCAGAATCTCACAATAATCAGTTTTTCCCTAGTGGGTCTATTCTGCTTTTTCAGAAGCATATCAGGAGCTCCGAGGTCATCAATGGAGGTCAGTCAGCTGCCAGGGGTCAGATTCAACACTTAGGCGTTCAACAGGAGGTGAGTCGGTGAGCAAGCATGAAGAACGAAGGAGAAGGTGAAAATTGTGAAAATTTTCTAACACTGGTTGACTTGGGCGGCCCAGGTAAGAATAGGTGCCCATCTTTTTAGGGCATTAAATGATGAAATTAGGGTTTGCACCTCCAACCAAAGTTGCTCAGTTCTCTTCTAGCTCCGCAGCGAGTCCGATGGTGCAATCAATAGATCATCCAGTCGCCCGGGATTCAAGGCCGAACAAGGGAGATCCAAACTGAAGTCGGAATAAAAAAGAATGAAAATTAACAAAATTTGACTAAGTCTGGGAACTTTGGGCACCCCTGGTGAAGAAGGGCGCCCAACTTTTTGGAGCACCTAACTCAACAGTTAGGGTTTGAGAATATGCTCAATCTCTTTAGTATTTAGCCAGCTTTGCAACGCCTGTCTCCGTCAGAGCATTCGACTGTCCAATCTTCAGCAGATTCAGATCAAAGTTGAGGATACAGAATGAAGGTTTCAAACTCTGAAGGATGGAAAATCAAAAAATGGCTGGAAAATCAAAAAATGGCTAAGTCTGGAGGTTTTGGGCGCCCCAGGGGAGAAGAGGCGCCCAAGTTTTCAAGTGCCTAAACAGATGAATTTGCAGATGTGGCTCTAACGTGATTTCTTCGGATTTGATCAGGCTCTCCAATGAGATATTCAGCGCATCAATCAGAGTTTGCAGTTGCCAGTTACTAGGGTGAAATTTCAAAATTCAAAAGCAAACAAGAAAAAGTGAAAAATATTCTAACTCTGGTGAGTTTGGGTGCCCCAGCTTGCCAGGGGCGCCCAAGCTTTTGAAGGCCCAAACTCAACTATTTGATGAAGTTTCTCCCAGGAAAACCCTCTTAATATCTCCTCAGCTTCGCAACGGGCATAACCATTAGTCAATCCGATGACAGGATCACCAGATTCGACAAGATCATTTGTGGAAGAAGAGTTAATGAAGAAATTGAAAATCATAAAAATGGCTAACTCTGGATAAAATGGGCGCCCCTGGAGGAAATAGGCTCCCATGAATTCGAAGGTCGAAATGAAGTTTTTTAGCCAGAGACACCTCCAGAACAATCTTCTCAGAACGGGTCAGGCTCCGCGATGAATCATTCAGCTCGCTCATCAGATTAGTTTGCAAGCTGGAAATCGAGGTCAAAGTAGAGGGCCCAACTTCTCATGCCTTAGTAGAATTTTCAAGATTTTCAAAGTTTCAGTTTGTGAGATGAAGCATGGGCGTCCAAGTTCAATGATCAGAGATTTTTAAGGTTTTGAAAATAAAAGCAAAAGAAAGCAAACCTAATTCAAACCCTAAGTCTATTTAACACCTCTCTTCAATGTAATTTTCATTATTTTTGTAGGTAGCATTCAAAGGAGAAAATTGGAGCAGCAAGTTTGAAGAAATTCTCCATGATTCAAGAGCTCAGTTTGCTGTTTATTCATCAAATTTTTTAGATCAGCAACATAAACCCTTGCTTTTTCATGCTTTTTGATCCAGAAGATCAAATTTTTCAAGGAGAAGGCCAAGGTTTTCAAATTTTCAGCCATCTGGGTCTTATCACCTCATTCTTCTGAAGAAATTTTCAAGAACTTCATCAAGTTGCAACAGCTGCTTTTTGCTTTGCATGTCAGTGAAATCCTCAGTACATTCAGTTTTCAATCATCTGGGTCCTCTCAAATCAGTCTTCTGAAGAAAACCCATATCACAGTTTTTTTTAAGAAAGTTTCAAATTCTAGGGTTGGCTGCTTTTTCGATCAGCCATCAGTATTTTGCAAATCTAATCAACTGGGTTCATTTCTAATTGCATTCTAAACAAAACCCAGGGGCCGACTTTTTTCGTGAAAAATTGAAGAAATTAGGGTTTGCTGCTTTTTCAGTATAAAACCAAAATTTTCGAAAACGGACGATTTGGGTTGTCTTGCAACAAAATTTTGAGCAAAACCATATCTCAGAAATTTTTTCAAAAATTTGTCCGTTAGACGAAGAAAAATCAGCATTCTAAAAATAGTAAGTTGCTCAAAACTTGTCTGAACCTAGGCGAGTTTACAGTCATTCTTCAAGGTTTCCGAAATGGAGTACACTCCCAATGTTTTCAAGACTGAATCAGCTCTCTATCATGATTACATCAAAACAGCTGAGATGGATTTGCATCACATTAAGCCAGTGTTTGATCTACACGCTTTGGAGAGTGCAGGCAACACTTCCATCAGGAACTTGGGACATTTTGGACTCCTCGCAGCAGCGTCTATCCCTATATCAGTTCAAAGTCTTGAGTTTGTAATCGCTTGCATCAAGCATTACAACCTGGCTACAAGGGAGATTCAATCAGTTGATGGCAGATTGATTTGTAGTTTGAAGCCTGCTATGATCGAGAAGTGTTTTCCCATTCCCCCATGCCCTGAAAGTGTTACTATCTCAAAGGGTGAATGTGAAAGGATATGGGAAATGCACAAAGACAAATATAACAAGAAGATTGCACAAAGGTGGATGAAGGAGAAACATAAGACTTTGCCAAAGAACGTAGGGCGAGGAGAATTCAAAGATGAGATTGCCATCATAATCACCTTGCTCAATAGGGTCACTGGATCGGAGGATGCTACCAAGTTTCAGCCTTGGATGTTTTATGCCATACCCCACATCATGAAGAAGACCGAGTGCTATGATTGGCCTACCTTGATCAGTGACAACCTTCATCAGCAGATAACAAAATACTTCCAGTTTCATGAATTCCATATGGTTTCTTACCTAGTCTACCTAGTGGCCTATCAAGGTCAATTCAGAGGGTTGAACACTGAGGGATCATTGAGCGTGCAACATATCTACAACTATTACCCTCAATTGGAATTCACGAAGTCACTACATCACTACAAGGGAGTGAATGAGGCTTTTCTGATGTACACAGTGCGGGACCTGGACAATGAATTGCATGTTCGTATCTCTTCAGTTGCCAGGGCAGCGATGGCGGAGTGGGCAGATTGGTTCATACAATTTCCTACTTTCACCTATCTCAGAGTCTGGCTATTCAGGTGCCCCGCTCATGCTACCAAGGTACCCGTCAGACGAGGTCGTCTTCATGGAGTTCTCAAGGCAGGCCCACGATGTCCACGCATTCTTGAGGAATAGAAAGAAACCCTCCCTCAATTTTCCATTAGGGCTGGGAATCTATACATGCAGGACTGCTGCAGATGCTAAGACAATAGGAGATGAGTTAGAAAAACTTGGCCTCAAGCCTTACAGCGAGAGACGATCATTTGATCCTCATGGTGTCTACGTTGGCCGACTTGAGAAAAACTATGCTCATATATCCGCCCTTGAAGATTTTTGGGCTAATTGTACAGATGAGTTCGAGGTGTGGAGGCATAGTTACAACAGGCTCACTCTTCACCAGATGAAAGACTGCTTAAATGAAGACATAGAAGGGTTGTCGGATGATGATGAGGATGTGCTTCTCCCGATGTATACTCAGAAGCGAATTACAAATGTATATTTGAATTGCTCGTCAAATTAGCAGGGGAAGTTCCCTATAAGTAGAAATTAATTTAATTTATAATAGTTATTTACAATCTTTACAATATTTCCTAGGATGGTTCACATTCTTGCTAAATAAAACTAAAAATGTCTTTTTGGATTCACTTAGTGCAAAAGATTGAGATGATCTTTCAACTCAAGGCAGAAGATTTTTTATATTTTTTTAATGAAAATAAAAACTATGACTACATGTTTACATCTTTTAACTAAAAGCAGAGATTGAATAATGCATGTACACAAGGGTTGAATAGGTTGAAATGTAAGGACAAGAATGCTATGGTACATTAAATTAAGGGATTGATACAAAGCCACAATCTCTTGCAATGCAAAGCTTGCAAACCCACTAAAAGCAATTTAATCTGCCTTAGGATGCATATAAATTTCAATAGAATTTAAAAGCAAGATGGGCGTAATTATTTTATTGAGCGAATAACAAATTCTATATTAACAATAATGAGTACTCATTGAACAGCAATTTCAGCAACAAGTAAGCGTGCTAATTACTATTTATTTTTTTTTGTTTTGAGTGCAAATGACAAACATTTATAATGTTTATAAAGCTGCTGCATGAAAAGAAATAAAAAAACTAACTGCATGTCAACTCTGGCTACTGACTACTTGCATGCAATGCAAGTTTTTATTACAAAATATCTCATCCACTAATTTTAAATTTAAATCTATGCAACCTCCAATTAAGCTGTAGATTGAATTTATTATAAACTGTGACTTAATGCTCAGATGTTTTGCATGACAAGAGGTCTATAGATAGATGATCTAAGAATAGCTAACTCTGAATTATAGAGAATGCTAAGAATAGTGAGAATTCAAAAATAGCACGGGCTATAAATAGCTTCAGCTAAAAATAATGTGTTTTAGAATATGGTCTTCTCCTCAAAATTGGTCACGGCCAAAAACAGACTTTTTTTAAATAGGTGGCTCTAGA
This sequence comes from Sequoia sempervirens, assembly GCA_007258455.2. NCBI lineage: Eukaryota > Viridiplantae > Streptophyta > Pinopsida > Cupressales > Cupressaceae > Sequoia > Sequoia sempervirens. The sequence goes on from VDFB02270651.1 coordinate 47,662,387, forward strand.
TGACTTTGAGAAGCTTTCCTTTGCATTGATCAATGTGAAAATTTGAATTTGGATCCTTAAACCTTGGAACCCTTCAATCTATTCAAAGATCTTGACGAAGGCTTGATTTGATGATATGCCAATTCTTTGCATTCAAAACCTTACTTCTCCAATCCAACTACACTATGACTACCTTGGCAATTAAAATACTTATAAGGCAGTATATATACTTGATTTTTCCATGGCCAAGCTCCAAAATAGTGGAAAACAGAGTTTTCATGTGGCAAAGCCATTGAGAAAGTGCTCTTGGAGTGGTTTGTGACCATCTTGAATGTGCACCTGCATACAAACACTTAAATTTTTTAATGTTGAGCATAGTTTTAGGTGTTTAAAATTTTTTATGAAGATATGGTGGAACTTTTTGCTAGATAGTCACCCAAAAGGTGTGTCTACTTTTTAATGCTTTTAACTTGGTTTTGAAGATGATGAAAATCACTTAAAAAGTGTGTTTGGTGGAGTTTTATCATGATGAAGCCAGCCGGAACTTGTGTTTGGACTTTGGAGGAACTTTTCACACTATTCATCACTAAAAAGTGTGATTTGAGGAACTTTACATGACATTAAAGTGTGCTTTATATTTGCTTGAAAACCTTTCACATGCTGGTGGCACTTAACTTACATATCTGCTGTTTCTCTACGGTCTGGGCTTTTTTGTTTTGTTTTCTGCCCTATGATTTAGTTTTTCCCTTGCGATTTTTGTTTGCTGTCTTGCAAATTACTTTTCTGCCCTGCTGCACCCTTTTCTGCCATTTTACATATTTATGTGCACTTCACTTACGGTTCTGCCATGCCAAAACTGCACCTCATATCAATCCTTTTAACCCTCTTCCTACTGTCATGGAACACTTGGAACATTGCCACTTTAAACTGCTGTTGCTCCTCGTTGCTGAGCATGGATTCAAGCATATTTTGACAGCTTTCATTGCCTCAAGTGCTGATTTTGCATGGTTTTGCTGATGGATTTCTGCACCATACTTAAGTCAGCTTGTCTATTGCTTTTAGGCAGAGTTTTGCTGGGTTCAGGCCACTAAAATGTGCACTGCAATTTTGATCTTTGATTTCATTTCATGCCTTACGTGGACTTTCTCAAGCTGTTTGCCATTTTTCCTTGAAGACTAAAGCACCTTTCTTCTGATTTTTTGACCGAAAAACCATAGACTTCTGCCCTGCTGGTTGTTCTTACTTGCTGATCTGTTCTTTCTTCTCTGATTTATCTTTGAATGTCATCATTGTTTATTCCTTATTGGACTGGCAGTCATCATCTAACCTTGCAAAAGTTACAAGTAAAAAAAACCAAAAACAACAGACTAATAGGGCAAGATGTTGAAATATGACTGAAAAGACAAGACAAGGTTTTAGCTTTGAAACTTGACACAGTACAATTTTTTTGTACATTCATGGTTAACATATCTTCTATGGACAATTTTTCTCCAATCATCAAATCTGTATTGTTTGATTGTTTGATCTTTTTGGTTTGAATATTGACACCTCATAAAGATATGGTTTTATCATTTTTAATTTTTTTCTTCTTTTTGTGAAACTTGACCATTTCAATTTTCATATCAGGTGCAATGGAAAGAGTCGGAACTTTCAATGTTACGAGAAAATCCTTATGCTGATTTCCCTCCTACTCCCAGTACACCCAAGGTGATAATTCTTTTAATTTGATTATCTTCAACTAAACACATTTATTCATAGTGTTGCAGAGGAATCCATATGTTTACATGGTGAGAGTTTTCCAAATGTGCATGCTTTTCTGATAATTTTAAAAAAATTGGCACCAGCGTTCTCATCGTGGAGATCATGAACGAGCTTCTATGCGGGCACTTGGTGGATCAGATATTGATAGTTTCACAGGTCAAAAATTCAGTATTTAAGTTGGTTTTAATTATGGATTTTTAGAGCTTGATGAGTATTTGGACATCCTTTTAATAAGTAAGGATTTGTTGCTTTTGTCGCGGACCTGCTTAATGAACCACTTTTTTGCATGTCTGTTTGGTCATATTTCTATATAGAGAGACCCTTACTGCAGTACATGTAAATTGAGAACAATAAGATTAATATGCTTCAAATTTCAGGTGAGAGGATTGGCAAGCGAGATCATAAACGCAAGGTAATGTCAATTACACTCTCATTTATTTCACAATTATCAGTTAATAATTTAATAACTTAGCTAACTCTTATTTTTTCTATTGTCCTCAAGGCTCCTGCAAGGTTCTTGGATGTCCCACCATCGCCACCTCAGGGTAAAAGGGCTCGCAAGTTGAAGGCTCCTGATAGCTGAAGTGAAGGTATTAGTGATATTTATAATTGTAATTCCAACACTTCTACTAAAACCAATCAACCTAATGCACCTGTTACGTGATTCTAGTGAAAGATATTTATTGGTTGTGTAATGGTGCTTGTGTTGTAATTCTGAAATTTTTACCTTTGTACATATGCATTATTTGAGGACTGATGTTATTAACCAGGTGCCACTGACAGATGCTGGTAAGTGCGATTTGCCACCCATGACAGAGAAAAAAAAAATGTATAGAATTTAATTATGACTGGTCTGATATCTGTTGGATCTCCGTGGTCATTGCTAGAGCTGTTATGGAATGAAATATGACCTCAGGATTTTCAGAGAACATTCAATATTATAAACACTACTGATGATAACACTACAAGATAGAATGCTTGGCAGTAAAAATTGTTTGCACCTTATGGATTTACTCCTGTATTATATCTGAAGAGCTAACAATTTTTTTTGCCCTGTTTGTTGTATTTATCATTGTTTTGATTTAAAAATTACTCTTACTATTTTCCTAAAGGTATGATTATTGTTTTACATAGATCAAGAGCCGAGTAGTGAAATAAATGTTTTCTAGATAGTTCACAGAATTACTGTCAGAGTACCTTCAAGTCATAATGTGCATCGAATTTTAGTAACATAGTTAAGTATATTGATTTTTCTTCGAATTGTGTGACATCACAAATGTTATTTCAAAAAAAGTCATTTGAGTTGAGTAAAATGCTATTTAGATCATAAATGCATTGTATCTTGGGGATGCATCCCTGGTTTTTGTAATGTTTTGGGGATTGGAGACATTTTGGGGATGGGGGTAGAATGTCTTATCGCCTCCCTGAAGTGGGGTATGTTTCTCAAGACATACCCTTTTCATGGGGAACCTGTAGGGATGGCTTGCTGTCTGACATTACCCATGGCCATAAAATTTAAGCATTTAAAAATACAAAAAAAAGAAAAAAACATAATTCTTTACGAGGGGTCCACAAGGCCCCCAAACATAATTTTTTTTATTTCACTATCAAAAACGTTAGCTCACATTCATTTTTTTGTTTTCATCATTTGTTATTTGCATTGTTACAATTTATTTTTGCAAGCAAAAGGGAAAAAAATAATGTGCCATAGAGGTTTGTGTGGGGGCTTCAAAGGCCTTAATTTCACTGGGCCTTAATATTCTACATTTCATATTTATTATGATTGAATAAAATGCAATGTGGGGGCTTTTGGCTTCCACATTTGAACCCTAAACCTAATCATCTCTCTCAATGTTCCCACTTCATTCTCCCTTTCCCTATTGAATATAACTTGTCACTCTCCTGCTGATTGCAACCCTTAATGCTCATTGCCGATTTCATAGCCAACTAGACCATATTATGACATTCAAAGCTGAATAAAACTTGTCTTTTTTTTGTGTAGGTTATAGAGCTAATGTGTGATGAAGTGGTGTGCGTAGCAATAAACCATTGCTTGTGAGATGGCATGGGAAGTTCGTACTTTGTCCATGCATGGGCACAAATTGCTCAAAAAAAAGGAAGATTGGAAGCTGTTTCCCCTACCCCATTGGAGGTGAGAGCCACTATGGCCTAGATGTCTTCCTTAAATCCATTACTCACATCCCAAATTGAGACCCATCCATGACCTCTGCAACTTGAAGGGTAGGCTAAGTGGTGACACCATGGTTTGCACCTTCCTTTGCTTCGCTTTTGATCAACTCTCCTCCCAAAGGGTTTGTAGTCAGTAGGGCCTCTTTAGATATTTGCTTTTCACCAATGCTTGTTACTAAGTAGTTTTCTTTGCTTATAGAACAATTTTGACCAATGTTGCCACTTCGTAGTTTTTCTGCTTTTAGATTGCTTGTTATATACTAACACATTTTATTCTTGGGTTACAAACTATAAAATTTTATGTTGCACTAATTTAGGTGATCTATGCATGCCTTGAATTTTTCTGTGTGCATCCAAATGTCAACTTTTTCAGAGTTCAGATGTGTAGTTCAGGGGTAATAAGATTAAGAAATAGATTTGAATCTATTATATGAACATCAAACAACATCAAAGAAAAGCTACAGGCTCCTCTTCAAATCACCACCTTGCACTGTGAAATTGACTCTTCAATCTGCCATCTTCCACATACAACTTTGCTAATCTTCAATCATGGATATTATAATCCATTTTCTGTTGCAACACCTCCCAAAACCTGCAACAAAATGTCCTTTTCTCCTCTCTCCAGAAAAGCCACGCCTCCCTCTCTTTCCCCTAAGAATTTGGAAGAATAATGAATTAAAAAATGTAAGTAACCTTCAATGATGCCTCCACCATCTCCATTTCTTGTAGCCTCTATTCTTCCACACCAACCTGAGAAAAATCCTCATAAAATGCATTAAATCAACATATTAAAATGTTAAAAGCATCTTTGAACCCACTTTCATGAAATTACCAAAATTGGTTAACAATTTGGACTCCAACTCCACTCAATAGGACCTCGGAATAGCAAAAAGCAGACAACTCAATCTTGGACGCCTTTTTTTTGATTTTTTAGCATTTAGGAATGAATGTATGAGTTATGGAAAGTTGTAACTCCCAGATCTCATGCCCAAGAAGGTATTTTTGAATTTCAAGTTCCAAAACTGCCTCCTTAATTATCTCCAAAACCAAAAATTGCAACATTAATAAAGACCAATTTATTTATTATATTAATTTGGTCTAATATTGCAAGTTATTTCTCCAAATAAATAATTACCAAACTTTAGGAAAATTAAAAATTAAAATTTCATTCTTTTGATTGATGCAAGATTACTCTTATAATCCAGGATGCTCCTGCATCAGACACTCAGGGTAGGAAAAATTTGTGAATTTGGATTCACAAAATGGAGTTGAGTGGTAGTACCACCTTTTTAGATTGCAAACAATCTTCAACAAACTCCATCACTAAAATTGGTACCTTTGATTTATTTTTCTTTCTCCTCTTCCAACACTTAGTTGGAACAAGTATCCTTCTCTACACATCTTCAACGTGGAATCAACTCCACCATAAACCAACCATCTCCACCAAATGCAACTCACAATTTCTTCCAATCTTGTGGGGTTCAACCCACCATAGTCTGACCACCTCCACCAAAATGCACCTGCACTAAACTTTGCAACACCAAACAAATCTTTTGCATACCAAACTTCATTAAAAAACTCTATTTGAACCAACTTATTCAAAGTATGCAAACCATCATATTTTTGAAATTTAACAAAATATGAATCAATATTATCCTTTGCTGCAACTCTTTCATCTATTCAAAATACACTTTTATCTTCATAAAAATGAAAAATATTGTGTATTACCTCTTTTTCTACAACCTTTTCTCACCAGTGTATGCTGCTATATCCTTTTCACCTTCACTCTTAGTTGCACCTTCATTTTCTATTACTTTCAAGTCTTTCAAAAGACACTCATCTACTGTTGCAACATAATTTTTCACTTTGATTGTTGCACTTTCTTTTGGCTTGTCATCCTCCGTTACAATCTCACTATCTTCTTTCACATTATCCTCAAAACATGCATACTACTATGACAAATTTTTTGCCTTTCTTCTTTGGCATTTTCAAGGCCTTACAAAGCCTCAACACAAATCTTCAAATCCTCAAGTTCTTCACATGTAAATTGCCTCACGTTCTGCGATTTGTTTACACGCAAATCACACATACACCACCATAGGTCTTAGTGCAAACTGCCTCCAATTGATGCTTTTGCCCGCACACTTAGGAACACCAGCTCTAATACCACTGATGTAAGGGCATCCAACCCTCATTCACAAACTCACATCTTATGCAACATCAAGCATGAGGTAAAAAATTGCAACATAATTAATCTTCTCTATTTAACTTGCAACATAGTTTTACAACTTTAACAAAATCTAATTACATGTGTAGTCATATAGGGTGAAGAAAATAATTAAAAAAAGACTTGAATCTACTATATGAACAACAAACATAAAAAAAACTACAGGCTCCTCTTTTTCAAATCACCTTCTTGCACTGTGAAATTGACTCTTCAATTTGCCTTCTTTCACAACCAACTTTGCTAATCTTCAATCATTGATATTATAATCCATATTTTTGTTGCAACACCTCTGAAAACCTGCAACAAAATGTCCTTTTCTCCTCTCCTAAAAAAAGCCACTCCTCCCTCTCTTTTCCCCGAAAATCTGGAAGAATAATGAATTCAAAATTGTCAAGTAACCTACAATGATGCCTCCACTATCTCCATTTCCTGTAGCCTCTATTCCTCCACGTCCAACCTGGGAAAAATCCTCATAAAATGCATTAAATGAACATATTAAAATGTTAAAAGGCATCTTTGAACCCACTTTCATGAAATTGCCAAAATTGGTTGACAACTTGGGCTCCTCTACTCAATAGGACCCTAGAATAGCAAAAAGCAAACTCAATCTTGGGAGCCCTTTTTTTTTAAAATTTTTTTTTTTAGCATTTAGGAAAGAATGTATGAGTTATGGCAAGTTGTAACTCCCAAATTTCACGCCCAAGAAGGTATTTTTGAATTTCAAGTTCCAAAACTGCCTCCTTAATTATCTCCAACACCAAAAATTACAACATTAATAAAGACCAATTTATTTAATCATAAATGAACCATAAAGGTGAATCTTTATTGAACAAATAGAGTTTATTAAACTTGTCAAGGAAAACAATTAGCTAGTACAAAATAGAAATTTGTTTAGAGCAATCTATAGAGCAAAAGTTAAATGTTATAAAATGATAATTTATAGTGGAAGCATAAATAACTTAGTGTTAAGTATATATATTCATTTAGAAGGCCAAATGGAAATGCAAGAGCTCCACGTGCAGATGATGAGTCAACATTAATGGAACAAGTAAATGGACTAGAAAGAGGTTAATCTTTGTTGATGAGAATATTCTTGATAAAACACGTTGAGAATAATATCCAACATGGTGAAGAAATCTATTTAGAATTATCTTGCAAAGTTTAATCTAAATGTCGTAAAGTGATGATTGCTAGTGCAAGCATAAATAACCTAGTGCTAAGTGAGATAGAGCATTTTAGTTCATTTAGAGATTCATGGATGTAGAAGGATTATAAGATATTGGCAAGTGAACAATTGTTTGTTAAATTCAATATACAATTATATCAAGACGAAGGTCTATGAGAAGTTATGTGTATGGATGTATGACACCCATTTTTAGGTAGAATATGCTTGATTGAAGAATAGAGGAGATGAGATGAGTGATTATGCTCATGTATTGTTTGTTGATGGTAGGAAGTGTTTTTAGCAATGAAGCATGAAAATGTCTATAATGCTGTAGTTACCAAGAAAACGTAGGAAAATATATATTGTAAATGAAAAAATATATTGTAGTTAGAGATTTTAGAGTTGTATAATACAATGATATCACATTAGGTAACCTTTTAGAAGGTTTACTATTGGCCAAAACCATTAGTCACTATATCAATTTAATTTAGGCACAAGTTTACTTGGTAAGTCTACTAATAGGACCATGCCAACAAAGAACGATGAATTGAACATAAATGCAAAAAAAGTTAGGGGATTGATAAGATAGTTTGAGCCCTCTTTTTGGTACCAACAATACTAAAACCTTAGAAAGGAGGAGAATGAGGATATGTACAAACTCCAAAAGCAATACATAAGACCATTATCAAGTATAGTCTACTATTATTTAGGATGGATGACTTGAGATATTGTATGCGTGGCTAGATAAGCCTTTTGTACTAGCCAATGCCATGTATTTTTATGAGGCTAATGAATGAAGTGTTGAGGCCATATCTCCATAAGTTTGTTATAGTTTATTTGAATGATATTTTGATTTCAATAAGACAAGGGAAGAGCACCTAAATCATATTAAATTGGTGTTGTAAAAATTAAGAGAAGAAAAACTATTGGTAAATATGATTTTTTTTTTTTTTTTTTACAGAGAGTTGGTATATCTAAGGTTTAAAATTTTAGCTAAGTATTTCAAGTTGGACCTAGAGAAATTCAAAAGTATTATGGATTAGCATACACTAGAGAACATTTTTGAGGTAAGAAGTTTTCATAGGTTCGTAAATTTTCATAGGAAGTTTAGTGGGATATATGCACCCATAACGAAAACAATTAGAGGAGATAAAATAAATTTATGTGGATTGTAGCAACAAGAATACATTTTGATACACTAAAGAAGAAAGTGACATAACAATTAGTATTGACTTTAATATATCTTGATAAGGTATTTCAAGTTGACTATGTTGCAAGTCAAACAATAATATGAGTACTTTTGAGCAAGAAGACTAATAACATAAATATTGAGAAACTTAATGATACAATTTTTTATTTTTTTATTTTTTTATTTTAATGATCACAAGTTTTATGACTTAGTTCAATCATTAATGATATGAATGCATTATTTTTTGCACACAAAGTTTATTTTGTACACAATGTAAGATGTATTTAAAACCTTATAATGCTATGAAAGAACAACATAATATAAATCTAACCTTTTCATACAACAACAAGCAAAAGTTTAAATTATATCTATTATTTGACTAAAGGTACTACACTCATTCGTAGATAAACATAGCATGAGGTATTTTAGATGCAAATAACTTTGCTAATGAAATAAAGTACTAAAGATAAGAGGAAAAGTGTTGAAAATGAATGTAATATTGTAGCTTAAAACTTGTAAAACTACGAGACTGTAGATCTAATTAAATGTTCTTTGTCACAATTCTTTGTGTATGATTAATCTGTTTAGATGAATTTTACAAACTGTAGAAAGAGACAAAATATTGTAGAAGAATGAGAAGAGGAGATAGAAGTGACACAACATATACGTGGAGAAACCCTTTAAGGAAAAACTCCACCCGAATCAATAGTGCTTGTATTATTTAACCTTACAACAAGATTACAATAATACTGTATCAATCCTTGATTGATATGCTTCCTTGCCTTCAACAATCCTTCTTCACAACCTGCAACAAACTCTCATGGAACTCTCATACACTTGCTGCAATTAATAAACAATAATATGAGCATGTAAACTCATAAGAGTTGTACAATACAAGAGCATACAACTCACAAAAATCTACGCCTAGATTGGGCAAGTAGAGTTCCACAATGTAATATGAAGTCAAACCAAAGTCTTCCTCAATTTAGGTGCCTCAAATTGAATACTTAACTAAACTTTGGTCAAGAAGATATCATGCAAACTTCACCTCAAAGTTGGCGCCCAAGAATGGGCCCACTTGACTGAGCCTTGTAAGTATCTTCTCATGCAAAAGGTGTTAACTAAAAAATGCCAACTTGGGTGCCCAAGGTGGTCCCAAGTCAATCTTAGTTAACTGAAACATATCTCTCCACCAATTCATGAAAACATTATGCATGATTGATCATCCCCACTTAACTAAAAGTATCCACCTGTTATCTGTCATGCAACTCAAGTCAACTCCAGTCAACTCAAAATAACTACATGCAACTGAAGATAACTGAACTGAACTAAACTGATAGTGCCACTCCACTCATGTAAATATCAATCCCTAATTTGTAGGATCAAAACATACATTTCTGAAGTGTTATCAATCCTCCAAACAGTTAACTGAAACAAGGTGGGTTCCACCTTCCATGTGGGTGCCCCATGTGCTCCTATCTTGTAGGATCTCTTCTTGGACGTCCCCACATGTTCCTATAATTTAGGAATAATCACAAATGTCAGTTTACATGTTCATTTCATTCGAATTTAATCCCTTTCTAATCCTAGTGTTGGGGAACACTTTCCAAAGACTTAAGAGATACATGGAATATGTTTAGGATTGCAATTAAATGGTATCCTATTCCCAACATTCTTCCACTTGACATTATACATTGAAATTATTCTAAAAAAGGAATCATTATTATAAATCAAGTACATGACTCAAGGCGAATGACCTTCCTACACCAAGAGAATTTATCTATAGGAACTAGTTTCGTAAGATAATTTGCAACATTGATCAAAGTGTCAACTTTCTCAGTCAATACCTTCCCACTCTCAACCATTTCTCGCACAAAGTGATATTGAACATCAACATGCTTAGTACGAGCATGATACATAGGATTTTTGGCTAAACAAATAACACTCTGACTAGCACATTCAAATCTAATTTGCTTGCAATTAAAACCAATACCTTTCCCAAGTCTCTGTAACCAAATTGCCTCTTTAGAGGCATGTGTAGCAGCCATGTACTCTGCTTCTGTGGTGGAAAAAGCAATCGTGGGATGCCTCTTACTCATCCAACTAACCGCAACTCCAAACAAAGTAAACACATAGCCACTTGTCGACCTCTGACTGTCCAGGTCCCTTGCCCAATCTGCATCAACAAAACCCTGTATGTCTAATGATTTGTGCATAATATCGATATCATTAGAACCATGATAAACCAAACAATAATCAGAAGTACCTCATAAATATCTAAACACACTCTTAACATAAGTCCAATGTTCTTTACCAGGGCTAGACATAAACCTACTTAGAACTCCAACTCCTTGGGCTATATCTGGTCTTGTACAAACCATTGCATACATCAAACTACCAACTGCACCAACATATGGAATTTCAGACATTCCCTCATGATCAAAATCAGATTTAGGACCCATGTCTAAAATTAACTTCGTGCCAACTAATAAAGGAATATAAATTGGTTTACTATCATGCATGTTAAATCGTTTCAAAATAGTATCAACATAGTTGCTTTGACTTAAGCAAAACTTTCTGTTACATCTATATCTGCTGATCTCCATACCAAGGATATATTTTGTAGCCCCTAAATATTTTATCTCAAATGTGCTATAGAGTTGTGATTTCAATTCTTTGATCATTACCTTGCTGTTACCAATAAACATGTTATCAACATACAAGATAATAATTAAAAGTTGAACATCAATAAAGTTTATGTAAACACAATGATCTTCCCCACTCCTAACATAACCAATTTTCAATGCAAAAGCATCAAAATTCTGGTACCACATTCTAGGTGATTGTTTCAATCCATATAAAGATCTATTTAACATGCAAACCAATAATTCTTTTCCTTTTACAACAAAACCATTAGGTTGCCTCATATAAATCTCCTCATCAAGATCCCCATGTAAGAAATCAGTTTTCACATCCATTTGCTCTATCTCAAAATCACAAGCAACAACAATAGATAAAAAGAATCTAATGGAAGCTAATTTAGCAACAAGAGAGAAGATTTCATTAAAGTCAACTCCCTTTCTTTGGGAGTAGCCCTTGGATACTAATCTAGCCTTGTACATTTCGAGATTACCATCTGCTCCAATTTTCTTTTTAAAGATCCATTTACAACCAATGGCCTTTCTTCCTTTGGGAAAACTCTCAAGATCCTATGTGTCATAAGTATCCAAGGAAACCATTTCCTCATGCATAGCTTGTGACCAAAGCTTTTTTTCATCTAAAGACAAAACTTCCCTGTAAGATCTAGGTTCATCATTAGTACTCATCAAAGAAAATATACAATGGAAATCAGGTGGGCTATACCTATCAATGGGATTCTGTTGTCTTGTGGATCTTCTCAAAGAAGGTTCTTCTTGTTCCTCAATATGCTCATCATTAGCATCTATCTTATAACTCTGTGAACTCTGCTCATCCAATCCATCCAATTGTTCTTCAACATATGCATCTTCATGCTTCTTAGTATTTATGTCAAAATGCACAGTTCGAGGAGTATCCTTCTCCTTTGGTTGTTCTATATAATATCTACATTCCTTGAAAATCACATGTCTAGATAAATTAATGTTTCAGGTTAGAGGATTCCAAAGCTTGTAACCTTTTACATTTTCACCATAACCTATGAAAATGCATTTCTGTGCTTTTGGATCCAACTTAGATCGCTTTTCTTTAGGCACATGAACAAAAGCCTCACAACCAAAGATCCTTAAATGTGCAGCACTAGGTTTCCTACCTAACCACATTTCATAAAGGGTTTTATCTTCAATAGATGAACTAGGAGATCTATTGATTAAATAACAAGAAGTACTTACAGCCTCAACCCAAAGGAACCGATCTAGATTAGCACTACTTAACATACTCCTAGCTCTTTCCATTAAGGTTGGGTTCATCCTTTCTGCTACTCCATTTTGTTGAGGTGTATATGGAGTAGTTTTCTGTCTCACAATTCCTGCATCCTTACAATAATCATCAAATTCCTTAGAACAATATTCACCACCATTATTTGATCTCAACACTTTTATCTTATGATCTGATTGTTTCTCAACTAAAGCCTTAAATTCTTTAAATGTATTGAACACATCAGATTTGTTATGCATAAAATAGATCCAAGTGTATCTTGAGACATCATCAATAAATGTGACATAATATCTATATTTTGCAATAGAGTCAATATCCATAGGACCCATAACATTTGAATGAATAATCTCTAATAATCCTTTAGCTTTATTTGTTCCATTAGGAAATGAAGATCTAGATTGTTTTCCAAACACCCAATGTTCACAAAAATCATTTTTTCCAATATTATAATCAGGAATACCGTCAACCAATTTCTTATTAAGAATGGTCCTTAGACCTCTTTCACTAATGTGGCCCAATCTATGGTGCCACAACGTACATGTATTTTCAGCTTTAGTTACATTGGCTGATTTATTCAAATTGGAGGTATTAAGCTTAAAGAAAGTCCCAATTTGAGATCCTTTAGCAACCACCATATTCCCGTTCACCAATCTGCAACCACCTTTGTGAAATGTCACATGCATTCCAGAATCATTGAACTTAGATACAAAAAGTAGATTTCTAGCAAGTCTTGAAATATGTAAAACATCATTAAGGGTCTTAACCCTACCATTACTGATACACAACTTTACCTCTCCTTTTCCCACAATCTTTGTTGTGCTATTATCTCCAAAGAAGACATTCCCTCCATCATATGCAGTATACTTAGGTATACTTAGTGAACCACTCCTTGTTAGGAGTCATATGATAGGAGCAACCTGAATCAATAAGCCAAGAGTCATCACTAACAATATTAGATGTAATGATCAATGCATCATTACTGTCATCCAAGGATTTCTCTGTAGAAGCATCAAAACTCTTTTTCTTGTTCTTAAAATCCTTCTTTACATGTCCCGGTTTCTCAAAGTTCCAACACTTTATCTTACTCTTACCAAGGGTTTTAGACCATCCTTTGGACTTACCCTTTCCTTTCTTGTGTCCCTTAGGCCTACCTCTTACAAACAAGGCATCTTGGGATCCTGTTTTAGACTTCCTCCTCATCTCCTCTAATAGGAGAATACAAATTATATTGTCCATCTTAGGATATGCACCACTACCATTGATAGCAACAATTAGATTTTCCCATGACTCTGGTAAAGAACAAAGTAACAAAATGCATTTATCTTCATCTTCTAGCTTTTCATCTACAGATACTATCTGACTTAGAATCAAATTTAAAGCATTTAAATGATGTCCAATAGAATCACCATCTGTCATCTTTAAAGAATACTACTTTCTTTTCAGATACAACTTATTATTAAGAATTTTGGTTTGATAGATATCACCTATCCTCTTCCACAATTTATATGCGGTAGCTTCATCTAAAAAATTCAAGAGAACAACATCAACAAGACATAACCTTATTGTCTCTCTTGCCTTCCTATCAAGCTTAGCCAATCCTCACCTGACATCGTTGTAGATGGCTTTGTCTCATTACAAACAACTAACCATTGATCTCTCTCTTTAAGGAGATCCTCCATTTTTAGTTTCCACATCTCATAACTAGATCCATTGAATCTTTCAATATCTAGACGAGAAGTAGAACTCATTGTAACACACTTATTTTACAAATTTACAATAACACAATAGTAAAAGCTTCCACTACAACCAAAAAACCTTCAAACTTTTAAGAGAAAGGCATCCCAAACTCTAATGAACCATTAGCTCTGATACCAAATGTTGAAAATGAAGGTAATATTGTAGCTTAAAACTTGTAAAACTATGAGACTATAGATCTAATAAGTGTTCTTTATCACAATTCTTTGTGTATGATTAATCTTTTTAGATCAATTTTACCAATTGTAGAAAGAGACAGAAGATTGTAGAAGAATGAGACAAGGAGATAGAAGTGACAAAACATATACATGGAGAAACCCTTTCGGGAAAAAAACTCCACCAGAATCAATAGTGCTTGTATTATTTGACATTAGAACAAGATTACAATAATACTGTATCAATCCTTGATTGATATGCTTCCTTGCCTTCAACAATCCTTCTTCACAACCTGCAATAAACTGTCACAGAACTCTCATACACTTGCTGCAATTAATAGACAATAATATGAGCATGTAAACTCATAAGAGTTGTACAATACAAGAGCATAAAACTCCTCACAAAAATCTACGCCTAGATTGGGAAAGTAGAGTTCCACAATGTAATCTAAAGCCAAACCAAAGTCTTCCTCAATTTAGGCGCCCCAAACTGAACACTTAACTGAACTTTGGTCAAGAAGATATCATGCAAACTTCTCCTAAAAGTTGGTGCCCAAGAATGGACCCACTTGATTGAGCCTTGTAAATATCTTCTCATGCAAAAGGTGTTAATTGAAAGATGCCAAATTGGGCGCCCAAGGTGGTCCCAAGTCAATCTTAGTTAACTGAAATATATCTCTCCACCAATTCATGCAAAAATTATGCATGATTGATCATCCCCACTTAACTAAAAGTATCCACCTATTATCTGTCATGCAACTCAAGTCAACTCAAGTCAACTCAAAATAAGTACATGCAATTGAAGATAATTGAACCATAATTGAACTAAACTGAACTAATACTGAACTGATAGTGCCACTCCACTCATGTAAATATCAATCCCTAATTTATAGGATCAAAACATGCATTATTGAATTGTTATCAATCCTCCAAATAGTTAACTGAAGCAAGGTGGGTTCCACCTTCCTTGTGGGTGCCCCATGTGTTCCTATCTTGTAGGAGCTCTTCTTGGACATCCCAACATGTTTCTATAATTTAGGAATATCACAAATTTCAATTTACATGTTCATTTCATTCGAGTTTAATCTCTTTCTAATCCTAGTGCTGGGGAATACTTTCCAAGGACTTAGGAGATACATGAAACATGTTTAGGATTGCAATTAAATGGCATCCTATTCCCAACATTCTCCCACTTGACATTATATATTGCAATTATTCTAAACAAGGAATCATTATTATAAATCAAGTACAAGACTCAAGGCCAATGGCCTTCCTGCACCAAGAGAACTTATCTGTAGGAACTGGTTTCGTAAGATAATTTGCAGCATTGATCAAAGTGTCAACTTTCTCAATCAATACCTTCCCACTCTCAACCATTTCTCGCACAAAGTGATACTGAACATCAAAATGCTTAGTACGAGCATGATACATAGGTTTTTTGGCTAAAAAAATAGCACTCTGACTATCACATTCAAGTGTAATTTGTTTGCAATTAAAACCAATACCTTTCCCAAGTCTTTGTAACCAAACTGCCTCTTTAGAGGCATGTGTAGCAGCCATGTACTATGCTTCTATGGTGGACAAAGCAACCATGGGCTACCTCTTACTCATCTAACTAACCACAACTCCAAATAAAGTAAACACATAGCCACTTGTCGACCTTCGACTGTCTAGGTCACCTACCCAATTTGAATCAACAAAACCCTATATGTCCAATGATCTGTGCATCATATCAATATCATTAGCACCATGATAAACCAAACAGTAATCAGAAGTACCTCGTAAATATCTAAACACCCTCTTAACATAAGTCCAATGTTCTTTACCAAGGCTAGACATAAACCTACTTAGAACTCCCACTGCTTGGGCTATATTTGGTCTTGTAGAAACCATTGCATACATCAAAGTACCAACTGCACTAGCATATGAAATTTCAGAAATTTACTTATGATCAAAATCAGATTTAGGACCCATGTCTAAACTTAACTTTGTTCCAATTGGTAAAGGAATTTTAATTGGTTTACTATCATGTATGTTAAACCGTTTCAAAATAGTATCGTCATAGTTGCTTTGACTTAAGAAAAGATTTTTGTTACCTCTATCTTTGTTGATCTCCGTACCAAGGATATATTTTGCAGCCCCTAGATCTTTCATCTCAAATGTGCTAGAGAGTTGTGCTCTCAATTCTTTAATCATTACCTTTCTATTACCAATAAACATGTCATCAATATACACGATAATAATTAAAAGCTGATCATTAATAAATTTTATGTAAACACAATGATCTTCATCACTCCTAACATAACCAATTTTCAATGCAAAAGCATCAAACTTTTGGTACCACATTCTAGGTGACTATTTCAATCCATATAAATATCTCTTTAATCTGCAAACTAATAATTCTTTTCCTTTTACAACAAAACCATTAGGTTGCCTCATATAAATCTCGTCATCAAGATCGCCATGTAAGAAAGCAATTTTCACATCTATTTTCTCTATCTCAAAATCATAAGCAACAACAATAGATAAAAAGAATCTAATGAAAGTTAATTTAGCAAGAGGAGAGAAGATTTCATTAAAGTCAACTCCCTTTCTTTGGGAGTAGCCCTTGGATACTAATCTAGCCTTGTACCTTTCGAGAGTACCATCTGCCCCAATTTTCTTTTTAAAGATTCATTTACAACCAATGGCATTTCTTCCTTTGGGAAAAATCTCAAGATCCCATGTGCCACAAGTATCCAAGGAAACCATTTCCTCATGCATAAATTGTGACCAAAGCTTGTTCTCATTTGAAGACAAAACTTCCTTGTAAGCTCTAGGTTCATCATTAGTACTCATCAAAGCAAAAATACAATGGAAATCAGGTGGGCTATACCTATCAACATGATTCCGTTGTCTTGTGGATCTTCTCAAAGAAGGTTCTTCTTATTCCTCAATATTCTCATCATTAGCATCTATCTCAGAACTCTGTGAACTCTGCTCATCCAATCCATCCAATTGTTCTTCAACATGTGCATCTTCATACTTCTTAGTAGTTATCTCAAAATGCACTGTTTGAGAAGTATCCTTATCCTTTGGTTGTTCTTCTCCTATATAAGATCTAAAATCCTTGAAAATCACAGCTCTAGATAAAGTAATTTTTTGAGTTAGAAGATTCCAAAGTTTGTAACCTTTTATATTTTCACCATAACCTATGGATATGCATTTTTGTGCTTTTGGATCCAACTTAGACTGCTTTTCTTTAGGCACATGAAAAAAAGTCTCACAACCAAAGATCCTTAAATGTGCAACACTAGGTTTCCTACCTAACCACATTTCATAAGGGATTTTATCTTCAATAGATGAACTAGGAGATATATTGATTAAATAACAAGAAGTACTTACAACTTCGGCCCAAAGGTACTGATCTAGCTTAGCACTACTTAACATACTCCTAGCTCTTTCCATTAAGGTTAGGTTCATCCTTTCTGCTACTCCATTTTGTTGAGGTGTATATGGAGTAGTTTTCTGTCTCACAATTCCTGCATCCTTACAATAATCATCAAATTCCTTAGAACAATATTCACCACCATTATCTGATCTCAACACTTTTATCTTATGATATCTTTGTTTCTTAACTAAAGCCTTAAATTATTTAAACTTATTGAACACACTGGATTTGTTATGCATAAAATAGATCCAAGTGTATCTTGAGACATCATCAATAAATGTGACATAATATCTAGATTTTCCAAGAGTCAATATCCATAAGACCCATAACATCTAAATGAATAATCTCTAATAATCCTTTAGCTTTATTTGTTCCATTAGGAAATGAAGATCTAGATTGCTTTCCAAACACACAATGCTCACAAAAATAATTTTTTCCAATATTATAATCAGGAATACCGTCAACCAATTTCTTATTAAGAATGGTCCTAAGACCTTTTTCACCAATGTGGCCCAATCTATGGTGCCACAACATACATGTATTTTCAACTTTAGTTACATTGGCTGATTTATTCAAATTGGAGGTATTAAGCTTAAAGAAAGTCCAAATATGAGATCCTTTAGCAACCACCATATTCCCTTTCACCAATCTGCAACCACCTTTGTCAAATGTCACATGCATTCCAGAATCATTGATCTTAGATACAAAAAGTAGATTTCTAGCAAGTCTTAGAATATGTAAAACATCATTAATGGTCTTAACCATACCATCATTGAAACACAACTTTACCTCTCCTTTTCCCACAATCTTTGTTGTGCTATTATCTCCAAAGAAGACATTCCCTCCATCATATGTAGTATACTTAGTGAACCACTCCTTGTTAGGAGTCATATGATGGGAGCAACCTAAATCAATAAGCCAAGAGTCATCACTAACAGTATTATACGTAATGATCAATGCATCATTACCATCATCTGAGGATTTCTTTGTAGAAGCATCCAAACTTTTTTCTTGTTCTTACAATCCTTCTTTACATGTCCCGGTTTCCCACAGTTCCAACACTTTACCTTACTCTTACCAGGGGTTTTACACCATCCTTTGGACTTACCCTTTCCTTTCTTGTGTCCCTTAGGATTCTTTTCCTTAGGCCTACCTCTTACAAACAAGGCATCTTGGGATCCCATTTTAGAATTCCTCTTCATCTCCCTTGATAGGAGAGTAGGAATTATATTGTCCATCTTAGGATTTGCACCACTACCACTGATAGCAACAATTAGATTTTACCAAGACTCTTTCATCTTTTTTAGTATACAAATGCCTGTTCAGATACAACTTATTTGTAAGACTTTTGGTTTGATAGATATCACCTATCCTCTTCCATAATTTATATGTGGTAGCTTCATATGAAAAATTCAAGACAACAACATCAACAAGACATAACCTTATGGTCCCTCTTGCCTTCTTATCAAGCTTATCCCAATCCTCACTTGACGTCATTGTAGATGGCTTTGTCTCAATACAAACAACTAACCACTAATCTCTCTCTTCAAGGAGATCCTCCATTTTTAGTTTCCACATCTCATAACTAAATCCATTGAAACTTTCAATATCTGGATGAGAAGTAGAACTCATTGTAACAAACTTCATTTACAAATCTACAATAACACAATAGTAAAAGCTCCCACTACAACTAAAAAACCTTCAAACTTTTAAGAGAAAGGCATCCCAAACTCTAACCAACCATTAGTTGTGATACCAAATGTTGAAAATCAAGGTAATATTGTAGCTTAAAACTTGTAAAACTATGAGACTATAGATCTAATTAAGTGTTCTTTGTCACAATTCTTTGTGTATAATTAATCTGTTTAGATCAATTTTACCAATTGTAGAAAGAGACATAAGATTGTAGAAGAATGAGACAAGGAGATAGAAGTGACACAACATATACGTGGAGAAACCCTTTCGGGAAAAAAATCCACCAGAATCAATAGTGCTTGTATTATTTAACCTTAGAACAAGATTACAATATTACTATATCAATCCTTGATTGATGTGCTTCCTTTCCTTCAACAATCTTTCTTCACAACCTGCATTAAAATCTCATGGAACTCTCATACACTTGTTACAATTAATAGACAATAATATGAGCATGTAAACTCATAAGAGTTGTATGATACAAGAGCATAAAGCTCCTCACAAAAATTTATGCCTAGATTGGGCAAGTAGAGTTCCATAATGTAATATGAAGTCAAACCAAAGTCTTCCTCAATTTAGGTGCCCCAAACTGAACACTTAATTGAACTTTGGTCAAGAAGATATTATGCAAACTTCACCTCAAAGTTGGCGCCCAAGAATGGGCCAACTTGACCGAGCCTTGTAAATATCTTCTCATGCAAAAGGTGTTAACTAAAAGATGCTAACTTGGGAATCCAAGGTGGTCCCAAGTCAATCTTAGTTAACTGAAACATATCTCTCCACCAATTAATTCAAACATTATGCATTATTGATCATCCCCACTTAACTAAAAGTATCCACTTGTTATTTGTCATGCAAATAAAGTCATTAGTCATGCAACTCAAGTCAACTCAAAATAACTACATGCAACTGAAGATAATTGAACCATAACTGAACTGAATTGATAGTGCCACTCCACTCATGTAAGTATCAATCCCTAATTTGTAGGATCAAAACATGCATTACTGAAGTGATATCAATCCTCCAAACAATTAACTAAAGCAAGGTGGGTTCCACCTTCCATGTGGGCACCCCATGTGCTGCTATCTTGTAGGATCTCTTCTTGGATGTCCCCACATGTTCCTATCATTTAGGAATAATCACAAATGTCAATTTACATGTTCATTTCATTCGAATTTAATCTCTTTCTATCCTAGTGTTGGGGAACACTTTCCAAGGACTTAGGAGATACATGAAATATGTTTAGGATTGCAATTAAATTACATCCTATTCCTAACAAAAAGGTACCACATCCTCAATTTTGAAGGCTAAAAACTTGAGGTAGATTGGCCAAGATGAACTTTTAAAATATTACAAGCGACTTTGATTTGGTTCTAATATTGCAAACACAAAGTTCTGATGAGCTAGGCTATTGGAATGTTCATAAATAATAGAAACTGGTATAAGAATAAAATTAGGACCTTTACATTAGTGTTTGGATTGCAAGGATTTTTTTAGTGGCTATATGTAATTATTTAACTATTTTTTCATTTCTATCCCCCAAATTTGACTATTTTTAGGCTCTTTAGAAGTAGCCAATTTTCTTGTATTTGATAATTTTTTCCTAATCCTGAAACAAAACTGCCTTGAGTTAGAAACTTGACTTATTTAAGGACACTCTTCACTATTGCATATAAAAGATTGGGCCCTAATCTTTAGTGTTGATTGAAAACTATGTTTTTTTAATACTTACCACATTTCAACATCTTTGTTTAACAATCATATATTGATAGGAAATTTAAACATTGAATCAACATACAAGTTAAAAATTAATAGAAAAATTAGTCATTAAATTACAAAAACAAGGTGCAAGGATAAAATATTTCCATCCACTCTAAAATATGATTTTCCAATATGAAAATAATAGCCTAAGATATTATGCTTCTTTGTAGCATCACCAAGGTTTTTATAAAATTTTCAAGTGGTCACTTCTTAAAGTATACTTTGCTAGATTGATGCTAGTTAACAAAATTTTGGGGTAGTTGTAGATTTCCTTGGTCTTCATTGTGCTTGTAGATCAATTTTTGATATTGTGAGGATAAATTGGGCTCAAACTTGTGTATTTTGGGTAAAAATAATGCTTTTGATTATATGGGAGCCTACCTTACTTAAGCCTTTGTTTGATATATCTTCACCCTACTAGAGTTTAGGAAACTTTGGATGTGTGTGCTTCACTTAGAGTGCTATGTGATAGGTACATAAGTAAGATCGTCATAAACTATACAAGGCTACAATATTTCTTAAGGGTGTGCAATGTTTGTGTGGGAGATTTTGAGGAAATGGAATTACCAAGTTGTGCCAAGGGTAGAAGGGATAAGGATTTCAAGGCTGTAAAAAGAGATAAAATGACTACAATGGGGTTGTAGATCTTTAAGGGAATAATGTTGGAAGATGTTGAAGAGAGTATTCATAGGAAGAAGCATATGAAACATTTAATTCTTTGAAGGAAGAAGATAATGGTTTGAAAAAAAATTGACCAAATTTTTAAATAGCTAAGGGATTTTTTTTTATAAAAATATTCAAATGTCATTAGAAATCCATAGAAAAGCCATAGAAGTTTGATTGTGTCTATTGGAAAGTACAAGCATTTAAATTTTGGCTATTGTATGACATATTTAAATGTTGAGGATGTTACTTTGATTAGATTACCATCCAAGTGGTTTGAAGATAAAATTGAACTTTGAAATGGTAAAAGAAGATTAATTGTTCCTAGCTTAACATACAAGAAAACACCTTTTCACTTTCCAAGTACTTAATAGACATTACAAAAAGTAACATAAATTTAATACCTAATATGTGTTGGTGTAGGTTTTGTTTTCTTTGTGGGTTAATTTATTTTTCCTTAGTCATAGGATTTTCCTACACTTTTATTAAGCTTGCTCAGGATTAAAAAATGAGTTTATTTTTTAATAACTAGGAGATGAGGTGATGAGGCATCCCCATCATTAAAGGGTGAAGCACTTACTATTTTCATCAATTTATTTAATATTGGTGGTTATTGGTGGTCACCTCCTATTGGTTGGCTTTCCACCTCATCCTATCTTTAGTTTTATATAAACTCACTATCTAGCTTGTATTTGCATACTAATGCACCTTGAAAGCTCTTAATGCATTTCTATCATTTTGATATTGCATATCTCTTAGATTTATTTGTTTGTATTGCTTATATTTTTTCCAATTTGTGTAGCTTAGAATTTTTCTTATAAAGTTCCTTGGGTTATCAATCTATTTTAAATTTCTAATATGGTATCAAAGCTTATGTTTTGAGAATTTTGAGTTCATAGATTCCTAATTGAGAGATTGAGCTTTTTATGTAAGATCTTGTAAAATATCATATGCTCTTCTCTTGCATTTTGAAGGATCTAGAAAATTAGAAAGGGTTTATGAAGATATGATAACATCTTCATTTTGCATGTGTTTGTAAGATTTGGGTATTGCAATAATTTTGGTTATATGGAAGTATTTTTTTACTATTCCAATGCATCTAGGAGGCTCAAGAAAGTCAATATTGGCTTTCGTTTCATCTGATCCAAAGATTATTTGACATGGTTGTAAGCGAGGTTTGAAGATCATATCTAGCAAACAAATTTTTATTGGAGCACTTTTGGCCAAAACAAACCTTACTATTGCATTTAGGAGGCTGAGGAGATTAATTTTGACATAAAATTCTCCTATATTTGGTGTTAGGATCCTTCGAGACAATTTTTTTTGTCAAGAGGGTCGTATGACACCCCCAACTACAAATCTGTATGTGTATGGTATTTTTTTAATAAAAAATTAAAGTGCTTTTAAAAGTGTTAGTGCTTTATTAAGTGGTGTGGTCTACAAAGACTACATGCGGTTTGTAGAACCACCCACGACCTAAGGTGCTAAGGCCTGTGGCTAAACTTGCTAGTCATGGTCCTTAGACCACTCAATGAGAGTGGTCAAACTGCCGACCATTGGTGGTTAAGAAAACCACTATTAAAAATTATAAAGCACTGACCAAACATTGATATCACAATTTCAAACCGCTAGAAGCCACCACTCTTGCACTACCAATGGCCACCTCCACCGATGGCACCACTTGGGAACCACCATGGCCCTCATATAGGCCAAATTGGACCTTTTTTTCAAACTTGCATAATTTTTCATCACAATGTCCATTTTGGTGAATGAGATATTGTTGGAAATTTGGAGACAAACACTTTCCATCCACAAAGGTATTTAATATTCTTTTTTAGATATTGTAGGTTGAAGTTGTTTGTTGCATTTTTCCCATAAATTTTCCTAGGAGCTCAGTTTTTTGGAAACAAATAGGCATTGGAAAGGTATTGAAGAGAGCTACATAGATACATGGCTAATTTTTCCATATTTTTTATCAGGTTAATTTTGTATTAGAATTTTTAATTTTGGCCATTGTGGGTCTTGTGAACATTGTAACTTGGAAAAAACCTTGTAATTGCACTAAACTATAAAGCACCAAGTTTGTAATCTCTGGGGGGGTGATTTATGATACTAGTGGAAAGGGTGGGTGTTATTTTGATGTTTTTTTGTATCATTCTTGGTGGATTATATAGGAATTTTGTAGTCAGAAATTGAGATAAAAATTTTAGAGGGAGTTAATCATGTCTCTTAAAACTTATTTCCATCCTTCTATTGTCAAGATAAATTTAGAGAACTATTTGTCTTGGAAACAAGGGATAAAGAATCACTGCCTTGAGCAAGATCTACAACCCTATCTACTTGGACTCATTCTTAAGCCAAGTGACTTTGATTAGAAGAATGCATGGTTTAACAATAATGACATGGTCTATAAATTAAAGTCTTACTATTTCTAAGGATAGTATACATCACATAGAGCACTTATTTCCCTTTCATTGCTTGGACCATCACTTGTTGAGACCCATAATCTCTTCATCCTCCTAAACTACACTTAAGGGGGCGTTGGTGTATTTTTTAAAATTTTTCTAGTGGGTTTAATTGATTTTCCCTTAGTCATAGGTTTTTATTACACTTTTATTAAGCTTGCTTAGGACAATAAAGCAAGTTTATTATTTAATAAATAGGAGATAAGATGATGTGGTTCCCCATCCTTAAAGGGTGAAACGTTTATTATTTTTATCACATTATTTAATATTGGTTGTTATTGGTGGTCACTTCCTATTGGTTGGTTTGCCACCTCCATCCTCTCCTTGTTATATATAAACTCACTACCTAGCTTGTATTTGCATAATAATGCATCTTGTAAGATTTTAATACATTTCTATCATTCTGACATTGCATATCTCTTGGAGTCAATGGTTTGCATTGTTTATGTTTTTCCAATTTATGTAGCTTAGAATTTCTCCTATAACTTCAAATATTATAGAAAAGAAAGCTAAACATATAATATTTGCACCTAGATTTTGGATAATTTGGAACAAGAAATGAGTTGAGAAGAGCTCGAATCATTTCTTAAAAAAAATGGACATTATCAAATCAAACTAAAATCATAGGCACTGTTTCTGTGATATTGGTCATTGATACTATGCTATATGATGCTACTAGTATGTTATAGGGAATTGCTGCCCCTCCTCTAAGCATGTGTCCTTTGATCCAAGAGATCTTTAACTTTCCATTCTTTCCTTGATCTCCTAATGTTTTTTTCATGTTAGCTCTAGAGAATGTGAATACCTAAGCTAAAATTTGAGGGACAAGGGAGTAATAGTGTAACATATGGGAGATTGCTTTAGTCAATCCCATGTTTAGTTTGTTTCAACATTCACAATATGAATATTTATAAATATTTTTGGAACTAATGTTTATGTGATAGTGGTGTGCAATAATGGTGATAACAATGTCAAAACCCGAGGCTGAAACCTATGACAAGTGGTGTGTGCAATGGGTATGTAGATCACAAATGGATAAAAATAATGACAAATAAATATAGGATAACTTGTAAAAATGAGGTCAGAAACTATGGAAAAGGTCTTAGTCAATGAAGAAAATGAAAATAGAGGTTGATGGTTTCCAATTGGAGAAATAAAAAACAAAAATATAAGGATGAAGGGGAAAGGAAACTCTATAGGGACCAAGGTGGAGATATGGTGAAGATTCCCCCAAATAGATACATTTTAGATTTTAGATTTTAGATTTGTTTCCTTTTCTCTTTCTAATGATGATTCTTTTATTTATTGTGTTTTGTGAGGAGAAATAGGTATTAAATTTTCTCTAGAAGCGAATAATAAGTGAAAAAGAGAAAAAAAAAGTTTAAAATTAGGTTAGTACTAGGTTTTCTTGTAAATAACTTTTGAAAACATAGTAAGTTTAAGGGAACAAAGTGATGGCTCTATAGTTCAAACTTACAAGGGTTTCCAACAATAGGTTTCCAAGCTCAATAAAGTTTGCATCATCCTTAAGTAATCATGGAAACAATTATAAACAAGCAAAATAGACCTAAAAATATACTTGGAGATTGGACACCAAAGTGAGCTCAAAAATATAAGTTAGGGATTTTAAAGAATAATTGTTTAACTTATATTTCTCCCCCACTTTAGTGGATTGATGACAGTAAAAAAGAAAGATGCTTAACTAAATTATAGTAAATGTAAATAAGTAAAATTGCATAATATCTTAAAATTTTGTAAAGGATATGTATTCTCATTTTTTTCTTCAACTTTTCTTTAGTTCCTCATACAAATACTTATCATGTTGTCTATGACAACACATAATGTATTATTGTACAAAAACAAAAGGAATACTACAAAACATAGATGAGATGGATACATTACATGGATACATTGAACACCCATGGAAATAAACAATAACCATACAATTGTATACCAAACATACAATAGTTTACTAAACATGAATGTAAACATAACACTAAAATTTAAACTTTGAATGATTTGTATGAATAATGTGGCAAAACTACATATGGGGAAGATTTGAAAAAGATCCACATGGATAACATAATAAGAGATGGTTGTGGTAGAACTGTGTTAGAGAACACTACCTTGGAAAAGGTTTGGGTATATTTTGGACACTAAGATGTGATAAAGGTAAGGTAGGATTGGCTATGTCATCGACTATAACATCCTGTTACGCAACCCCAAAGGGTAAGAGCCAAAAGAGGACAAGATAATTTTTTTTGAAAACATACAAAATAACTTACAGATAAAGTAGTTGCCAATACGATATAACAACAACAAACATGGCCAAGCATGATCATACACAACCCAAAGGAGAGGAATAATCCACCCTCCAGAGAAAAATCTAAATAGGAGAAAATAAGATAGCTCAAGAACTTTTTCTCCGGAACCCCCTGCTCCGGAACCTTTTGCTTTAGAACTTCTTGCTACGAAACTTCTTGCTCCGGAACTTCCTACTACTTTGAAACTTCTTGCTCTGGAACCTGCTGCTCTGGAACTTCCTGCTATGGAACCTGCTGCTCTAGAACTTCCTACTCCGAAACCTTTTGCTCTAGAACTTCCTGCTTTAGAACCCGCTGCTCTGAAACTTCCTGCTCTAGAACCTGCTACTCTGAAACTTCCTGTTGCTTCAGAACTTCACAACAGTGATACAAAACAACAAACAGAAAGCGCTGATGCGCCGAAACTTTGCAGACCAATACATGAAGGAAATACACAACCAAAGCTTGGATTTTTGCATGAAAATTTTAGAAGGAAAAACTATAATGATCATCAAAATACAAGCGAGTCTGATACCAACACCGGAACTCGTAATTCAAATGTAAAACATCACATTCTTCTCATTAATCTACATGATTACATCATCTCTCTCAAGAGAATACAATATTCATAAAGGAATATACAAGAGTACAAAGGTGTAGCCATAAAGAAAATACATCAACATATAAGACAAGTACAAGGGAGAACAACTCCAACTAGTGCTCCAATAACCTGTACGCCGGTCCCCAATGGTGGTGGCAACACCTCCCTACCATGTGGAATCAAAAGAGGCCACCCCACCATGCT
This sequence comes from Sequoia sempervirens, assembly GCA_007258455.2. Classification (NCBI taxonomy): domain Eukaryota; kingdom Viridiplantae; phylum Streptophyta; class Pinopsida; order Cupressales; family Cupressaceae; genus Sequoia; species Sequoia sempervirens. Next base: position 47,689,842 of record VDFB02270651.1, read on the forward strand.
CGAAGGTAGTCACAAAGCCCAAGCAGAAAAATAAGGCAAGGGAACATATAGCCAACACTCACATCAGACACAGAGAAAACATGGAATACAATGCATTAAGCCAATGTCACAACGTGAAGATGCACATACAATAACATGTCAGGTACTACTCATGACTACTAAGGTACGAGGTGCTAGAGAGCAGACCAAAAGGAGTATCATCATGGGTGCTCGAAGAGATGGCACCACACGAAATCAAGTGCACCTCTCATACGGATGAAGAAACCTGATCATGCCCAAATCAACGCCCTGTAGATGGATGACTCAATGCCCTGCAGGCAGATAGGCTATCTCAAGTGCATCCTTAGCCTTTACAAGTGCTCAAGGCCATGCACAAGGAAACATTATCTTATAATTGTTTTACTCCATCTCGTTTAACCAAATGAGGAATCCAAACAAACATGAGAGGAAAAACCATATTTTTCAGTCATAGAAACCATTTAAAACAACCAAGCTAATATTGCTGTAAAAAGAAACATTTAACAGCTGAAATTCAACATGAAAAAGAGGCATAAAATTACATAAAAATTCAAAGTGCTCGGATTAAAATTCTAAGCCCGACCCAGTTCATATTTTGGTGTTTCAAGTTGGAATCCACCTTCAATTTTCAATTTTATGACCTATAATAAGGTGTTGTACTGAAAAACGTCATTTAATGCATGTCTGGGCAAAAACATGGAAAATGAAAGTGCCCGGATTAAAAATCGGACAAAGACCTAGATAATATTTTGACATTTCTACATAGAATCCAATTTTATTTTACATTTTTAATAGGTGGTAAAATAAAAGCAACGAAAAACATCATTTTACAAGTAGACACAAATTTGGCCAAAAAAGAAAGTGGCTAGAATTAAAATCTGCCAAAGACCTAGTTGAGATCTTGGCATTTCTACAAGGATTCCATATTCGTTTTGCATTTTTAATAGGTGGTTAAAGAGAAGAAATGAAAAATGTGTTTTAACAAGTTGGGCAAAATAGAAATAAAATGAAAGTGCCTAGAAATCTATTTTTCCAGCAACCCATTTTAGATTTGTTTGAATGCACCAAAATCTACCATAAGAAAACTACAGAGCAGCAAATCAAATCCAAAACAAACATTCTCCATTCCCAAAGCATTCACAAAATTGAATCAAAAGAATAAATCTGCTATAGGGAAATACAAAGCTTACCATTCCCAAACTAAATCACATTCAAAACCACCAGAAATTCAAGGATTCAAGAACCATAAAAAAATACCTCAATATTGCCCCAAAACTGAAAAGAAAGATTGTTCTGAATAGAAGGCGTGGTTGGGTTCCAAAATATGACAGCAAGGAGGAAATGGCATGCTGAGACCAACAATTAGATGCCCACAAATTTCTTCTCAACAAAATCTCCACATTGCTCCCCCAACTCTACTGCCCAATTCAAGGGTTTTTTTGTTCTCCTTCCAAAACAAAAAATTTCTTCTCCTCCCCAAAAAGAACGACTTTCCCCAAAGCCAAAACAAATAAATATAACTCCCCTCAAAACAAAACCTTCTTCCCTTTTATAATTTCTTCCCAAAACAATAAAATGAAATAAGCCATTTTAATAAACAAGCTATTAAAACTCCCCAATTCAATTAATTAAAATCACTAAATATCCAACATTCCCTCTTTTATATAAAAATAATAATAATAATTTAAATCCAAACATTAAAATGCATAAAAGCCCCCAAATAAAATTTAAATAAGACTATGAGAGCTCGCAAAATAGATTAATAAAATCATTTAAAATTTCCAAATGAAATATATCATTCCTCGAATGATCAATAAAAATCATTTAAAAACAACATATTTAAAATTTCAAGGAAAAGAAACCATTCAAATCTCTCATAAATAAAATACTATAAAATGCCATATTTAAAAATCACGTGAAGATGTCAAATAACCCACATCAAGACATCAACAACCAATTAAATATATATAACCACATAAAAGATTAACAAAAACCAAGATAAGGTACCTCAATGAGACATACTGGTAAACCACATACCACTGAAAGGTGCGCCAGACATACGACTGAAAGGTGCTCCGGACATTACTATTAGGTAACTGAATGGTAAGACATCAACAAGGAAACACTGCCCTAACATGGTACAGTGGAATAGGATAGGGGACATTTGGCCTGTGACTACCTCCAGTAACCACCATCGGAGAATATGAGTATGCTTAGGCCTGTGGATCCAGGTGGAGTCGATACTCAATACCTGCATCACTCTAATTACACATCAAAGTACATGTGCATATAACATTTATCATATATATAGTCAAAGCAACATCAATCATCAGAGAGAGGGAGTCATGATATCGTAAGCCTCTCAAATATGAGTGTTACGACATCATCCCTTTCCTATCCATAATCATACATAAACAATGATAACAACATATAAACATATAAGCATGTAATCCTGAATAATAACTAATCATCAATGCCTAATCTCATTATATCAACATTTAACAATTAGAATAACAAATCAAAATCAAAATGCTATCTTACCAACCTTGGTTTAGAGAGGTGTTATATCCTCCCTCCCTAAGATTTGACTTACTCCTGGAAGTCATGTAAACTCAATATGCAACCATGTCACATATTAGTACTCAAAATCTATTAATCAACCCTAAAATATTGTACTTCATTCCAAGGATAAGAAATATAATATACATAATTCATCACTAATGAAATAGAAAGGACATCCATATATCATTCACCTTTCTAAGAATCACTACCAATATATTGACATATGGATTACTCATAAGGTCTCAACATGAAACAAAATAACGTGGTTAACCTTGCTAACATCACATGTGTCATAATTCTCATCATAAGCATTTATTTTAACATCCACATTCATCCAAGGATAGGTTAAGATACACATTGATTCCACTAAGAAAAGGGTAAAGAAGATGCATAAGTACTCAATTATTTCCAAAACACCATTTTCCAACAATATTTGTTTTCCACACACTTCCAATCTCACACATCAGAACATATTTGACATCATTTTCAACAAAATATAACAATTTTACACTTTCTAAAACATAATAAGCCAACCTTTGAACTTTTCATATGAAAACATATCCAAGATGAAACATGCATTTATGTATACATACATACTTACATCACTGTGAATCACATCACAAGGCTACACAAGGGTCCATCTGGACACTGGTAAGCAGCATACTAATCCATGAGCCAAAAGCCAATATCCATCTCACATAATCCATACCTCACACTCAGTGGTTTGATGGTGTTAGGTCACACACACTTAGTGAGACCATCCAAACAAGACCACAATGACCTATCTCTTGTTGAATAAGGTGGTTATCCTCTAAGAGATAGACGTCACACATAGGTGGGTAGTGGGTCCTAGCTGTGTAACAACCTCACATACCCCCTTCCTCAAGGTTCCCTGCGTCTACTTCCTCGTATACACTCAATCGAGTCCGACTCTCCCATTCTCGATGAGCAATCACATTACAACACAAGACCTTCATTTGAAAAAAACAAATAGAAAACTAGTTTAGCCACCAAAGATCATAAATAAATATCAAATAAAGATTCAATTGCAGGAATAAAGCAAGAAATGCGTGCAATTTCAACACTAAATCGTATGTAACCTCGAGGGCTACGTGCAAATAAGATCACAAGGTGTGGCTAAACCATCACAAACAAGATAAATCAAATTTTTCTGGTCCTCACAATCAAAGTAAAAGTCATCAATAACCAAAAGAAGATTCACAATCTTCAAAATGGCACAATATGTAACTATGTGACTAAACTAGCCACCAAACGAGGAAGGAGGGAACAACGTTTGACTATCGCAATAGCCCCTCATGTGTGGCGGAGTGAACACACCAACCACATGGCATGAAGTGTACTCCTCGGCTACACCTCGCATCGCGTTGTCACGTGGCATGGACTCGCCAAGTGGCCCACACACTGTTTGGATATCCACATGGAATGTGCACCTCGACCACATCCCGCATCGCGTCTCAGCGCTGCATGGTCATACACCAACTAGAGAAGACACATACTGGTCGTATGCTGCATGGCAGTGTGTCTATGGCTCCGCAGAAGTAGGCACATGTAGAACACACCCCACATAGTGATACCTCGTGGAAAGGGCACACGCAGGTACTCGCCGTAGCCAGAGGTATACATGGCTAGGACTTACCCATATGCCAACCGACCCAAACACTATCAAAAGAAAACATGAGTGTCCCTCTACAAGTGTACGAGGCCCCATCACGCTCATCACATAAGTATGCTACCATAACACAATCTCATAGTGCACCTTCACGCGTCTAAGCACATGGCATCATCACCAACATTATGTCAGAACATCAATGTGGTGAGGCATCATATCTATGGAATCATGGTAGAACACGTGCAGATATGGAATAAATAGTGTATATATGAGTATATAAATATGGGGCTACATGAGTCTCACCTCTCATGTGGATGAGGTCGATTCACTAATGCTAGCTCAATGTCCCTACGAACGACCAGTCAATACTAACAAATCAATGTTTTTGTACACAAAACTGTGGGGATTAGGCTAGCACATATGGATCAAGTACCCTGATCCATCATAAGGGGAATTAGTGAGTACTTTCCTTGGGATCGGTTGAGTTGAGAATGCTCTGCGCTGCAACATGCGTATGCTGCACACTCCGCCCAAGGAACTTTGTGGCTGCTACTACCCCTTCACAGACTGAGGGACTAGAGAACCAAGAGAAGAGATTCTATGAAACTAACTTTTGGTTACTCTTAATATATATATATATATATATATATATATATATATAAATTTCAACCACACGTGGGTTGGCCCTCAATCAGGTAACAAACATACAAGCACATAGAATGGTATGGTGAATCCCACACCCCAAATACAACATATCCTCCATAGATGGGTACATAGTCTCACCATCCCATGGGAACACAAAACAAGTATGGGGTATTCACAATACTCAACATGTGCACTAACACAGGATGTTCACATAATAGGGAGTACCTTTTTCCAATTTCCTCTTACCAAAATAAAACCATTATCCATCTCTAATTATGCAAGGTCAATAAAAATTTCCAAGAACATGTACTCCCAACATCCATACAATACATTATAGTGCTACATGGAGTAAATCAACAATGCCATAATAATTCTCACATTCACATGCACTATTATTAAGTGGTAAATCACCTTACTACAAACATATGCTAACCACATTTATTTCCTATACATAGTGCAATATCATTACAATATTTTCTCAAAACAAGGTATGAAACATTATCACTTCAACATTCATTTAACATTTTGCATTTTGAATCTAGGTACAATAATTTAACATCTACATGATTTCTTAAGACTTAACAATAAAGTTGGGGACTATAGGCCTCACCAACAAGATGCACCTATTATGCAATTATCATTAACATGCATATGTTTCACAATTCCCTTTTTTCTCTAAACTTTTACTTAAATGCAGAACAATTTACTATTCATATTCATACATGTTCCATGATTATGAATGCAACTTGGGGACTTAGGTCCTTTACCAAAGGTTTGATCTAATAAAACAAACCTTCATGAATGCATAAACATTTGATCATAAGAGACAAGCATACCATGGATTTCAATACACCACACACTAAAAGATAAGCATTTTCGTGAAACCAATGAGAAGAGAGAGAAGGAAAGAGAGATTTATAGTTCTAACATAGGCATGAATGTAAACATGGTTTCATCATCACACAATCACTTTCACACAAATGCATCAATCATATGAAAGCATGCAATAATCTCTATGAACTAACAACATGATCATTCATTTTCTATTACCATATTTATAGTCTCAATACAATATAACATGCAAAATCAACTTCCAAACCCCATAGGGTCAATCTAGCAATCACTAAAACAAGGAGGTAAAGCACAAGAAGACATGCACCGAAACTTTGCATGATAACGAAAACAAAAAACTCAGGAAGAGAATACACACAAAAGGAACTTCTTGGCACCCTCAATGTCAAACAGACCTTCCCACAACATGAACAAAGAAACCAAGCAAGGGTAATTTTAGGCAACACATGTCACCTGAAACCCACCAACAAGCTAAGGTCCAACATGCCCACCCGCAACACAAGAAATAGGAAAATAATCAATCTCAACCTCAGGAGACTCTCAACCAAGGGAATCACTCCAATCCCATAGGGTAAGGCAAGACCTAGGAGGCATCATTCCTCCACAACACAAGCTAGGCTTGGAAAAATCAACCCTCTAAAATGTCATACTAAGACACTCAAGCAAGAGGTCCTATGACTATCTCGCCACAACGAGCACTCAGAACACACACATCAAGCACACTGCAAGCACACTGCAAGCACATGGGCTACAACCACACTCAAGGACCACTCAAGGGTCACATCTCTATACACAATGAAAGAGCCACACATCAAGAAGGAGACCAATCAGAACACCTTTCTTGGTAGGCTTGAGGGTCTAACTAACCCTCACAAAACATTCCTGAATAGGGTATGCAAGGGGTGGGAAACAACAACACTTGTTGTCGTCCACCACACACAACACACCATGCAAGAATCAACCAAAAGAAAGGATCCTAGTGCTGCAACATGGGCTCCACCTCTAACTTTGCCTTTGGCTCTGCCCTTAGGGGCATCCTAAAGGAAACAAGGGACACATTAAAATAGATCATCACAAGCATGATCTATACATCATACTAAGGCATAAACGCTAATCAACAAGACTATGAAAATAATATACCAAGCTCACGCCACACACACAAAACACAACATAAACATAGAAGGCTCAAGTACCTCAGAGCTCCTAGTGTGTGAACATGGGCTCTGATACTAGATGTAACATCCCACTACACAACCTCGAAGGGTAAGAGCCAAAAGAGGACAAGATAATTTTTTTTGAAAACATACAAAATAACTTACAGATAAAGCAGTTGCCAATACAATATAATGACAAAAAACATGGCCAAGCATGGTCGTACACAACCCAAAGGAGAGGACTAATCCACCCTCTAGAGAAAAATTTAAACATGAGCAAATAAGATAGCTCCAGAACTTTTGCTTCAGAACCTTTTGCTTCAGAACTTCCTGCTCCAGAACTTCTTGCTGCTCTAGAACTTCCTGCTCCGGAACCTGCTGCTCCGAAACTTCCTACTTTGGAACTTCTTTTTGCTCTAGAACTTCCTACTCCGGAACCTTTTGCTCTGGAACTTCCTACTTCGGGACCTGCTGCTCCGAAACTTCCTGCTCCGAAACCTACTGCTCTGGAACTTCCTCTTTGGAACCTACTGCTCTGGAACTTCTTGCTCCGAAACTTCCTGCTGCTCCAGAACTTTGCAACAGTGACACAAAACAACAAACAGAAAGCATCGATGTGCCGTAACTTTGCAGACCAATACATGAAGGAAATACATAGCCAAAGCTTGGATTTTTGCATGAAAATTTTAGAAAGAAAAGCTATAATGATCATCAAAATACAAGCGATTCCGATACCAACACTAGAACTCATAAGCCAAATCTAAAACATCACATTTCTTCTCATTAATCTATACGATTACATCATCTCTCTCAAGAGAGTACAATATTCATAAAAGAATATACAAGAGTACAAAGGTGTAGCCATAAATAAAACACATCAACATATAAGACAAGTACAAGGGAGAATAGCTCCAATTGGTGCTCCAATAACTTGTACGCCGGTCCCCAATGGTGGTGGCAACACCTCCCTACCATGTGGATTCAAAAGAGGCCACCCCACCGTGCTCGGAGGTAGTCACAAGGCCCAAGCAGAAAAATAAGGCAAGGGTAACATATAGCCAACACTCACATAAGACACAGAGAAAATATGGAATACAATGCATTAAGCCAATGTCACAACATGAAGATGGACATACAATAACATGTCGGGTACTACTCACGACTACTAAGGTATGAGGTGCTAGAGAGTAGACTAGAAAGAGTATCATCATGGGTGCTCGAAGGGATGACACCACACGAAATCAAGTACACCTCTCATACAGATGAAGAAACCTGATCATGCCCAAATCAATGCTCTGCAGGCAGATAGGCTATCTCAAGTGCATCCTTAGCCTTTAGAAGTGCTCAAGGCCATGCACAAGGACACATTATCATATAATTGTTTTACTCCATCTTGTTTAACCAAACGAGGAATCCAAATAAACATGAAACAAGAGGAAAAACCATAATTTTCAGTCATAGAAACCATTTAAAACAACCAAGCTAATATTGCTGTAAAAAGAAATATTTAACAGCTAAAATTCAACATGAAAAAGAGGCATAAAATTACATAAAAATTCAAAGTGCCCGGATTAAAATTATAAGCCCGACCCAGTTCATATTTTGGCGTTTCAAGTTGGGATCCACCATCAATTTTTAATTTTATGACCCATAATAAGGTGCTGTACTAAAAAACGCCATTTAATGCATGGTTGGACAAAAACATGGAAAATGAAAGTGCCCGGATTAAAAATCAGACAAAGACCTAGTTAATATTTCGACATTTCTATATGAAATCCAATTTTATTTTACATTTTAATAGGCGGTAAAAGAGCAGCAATGAAAAATGTCATTTTACAAGTAGACACAAATTTGGCTAAAAAAGAAAGTGGCCAGAATTAAAATCTGCCAAAGACCCATTTGAGATCTTGGAATTTCTACAAGGATTCCATATTTGTTTTGCATTTTAAATAGGTGGTTAAAGAGCAGCAATGAAAAATGTGTTTTAAAAAATTGGGCAAAATAGAAATAAAATGAAAGTGCCTAGAAATCTACTTTTCCAACAACCCATTTTAGATTTGTTTGAATGCACCAAAATCTGCCATAAGAAAACTACAGAGCAGCAAATCAAATCCAAATCAAACATTCTCCATTCCCAAAGCATTCACAAAATTGAATCAAAAGAATAAATCTGCTATAAGGAAATACAAAGCTTACCATTCCCAAACTAAATCACATTCAAAACCACCAGAAATTCAAGGATTCAAGAACCATAGAAAAATACCTCAATATTGCCCCAAAACTGAAAAGAAAGATTGTTTTGAATAGAAGGCACGACTGGGTTCCAAAATATGACAACAAGGAGGAAATGGCATGCTGAGACCAACAATCAGATTCCCACAAATTTCTTCTCAACAAAATCTCCACATTGCCCCCCTAACTCTACTGCCCAATTCAAAGGTTTTTTTGTTCTCCTTCCAAAACAAAAAAATTCTTCTCCTCCCCAAAAAGAATGACTTTCCCCAAAGCCAAAACAAATAAATATAACTCCCCTCAAAACAAAACCTTCTTCCCTTTTATAATTTCTCCCCAAAACAATAAAATGAAATAAGGCATTTTAATAAACAAGCTATTAAAACTCCCCAATTCAATTAATTAAAATCACTAAATATCTAACATTCCCTCTTTCATATAAAAATAATGATAATAATTTAAATTCAAACATTAAAAATACATAAAGCCCCCAAAGAAAATTTAAATAAGACTATGAGAGCTCGCAAAATGGATTAATAAAATCATGTAAAATTTTCAAATGAAATATATCATTCTCTCGAATGATCAATAAAAACCATTTAAAAACAACATATTTAAAATTTCAAGGAAAAGAAACCATTCAAACCTCTCATAAATAAAATACTATAAAATGCCATATTTAAAAATCACGTGAAGATGTCAAATAACCCACATCAAGACATTGACAAACAATTAAATATATATAACCACATAAAATATTAACGAAAACCAAGACAAGGTACCTCAATGAGACATATTGGTAAACCACATACCACTGAAAGGTGCACAAAACATACAACTGAAAGGTGTTCTGGACATTACTGTTAGGTAACCGAACGGTAAGATATCAACAAGGAAACACTGCCCTAACATGGTACAGTGGGATAGGGTAGGGGACATTTGGCCTGTGACTACCTCTAGTAACCACCATCGGGGAATATGAGTATGCTTAGGCCTATGGATCCAGGCAGAGTCGATACTCAGTACCTGCATCACTCCAATTACACGTCAAAGTACATGTGCATATAATATATATCATATAGTCAAAGCAACATCAATCATCAGGGAGAGGGAGTCATGATATCGTAAGCCTCTCAAATATGAGTGTTACGAAATCATCCCTTTCCTATCCATAATCATACATAAGCAATGATAACAATATATAAACATATAAGCATGCGATCCTGAATAATAACTAATCACCAATGCCTAATCTCATTATAACATTTAACAATTAAAATAACAAATCAAAATCAAAATGCTATCTTACCAACCTTGGTTTAGAGAGGTGTTACATTGACACTAAAATGTGATAAGGATAGGCTAGACCATTTAAAACAAAATAAAATGGTCAAATGATAATGGTTATGTGGCTAGCACTTGAATTTATGTGGCTACCACCCAAATTGGATAAAAAAACTAAGCCGATAAAACATAAATTAGTGAATAATGATGGTTATCGTGTGTAGTGAAAAATGCAGTTAAAGGTGCAAGAAAATACTAAGAAAACCTAGAAAAAGACAAATCATGCAACAATCAAGATTAGGGCCTAGGAACTCATAGCTACTCAAAAACTGATGAAATTCGAGTATGTTGATGAGCTCATGAGGAGATTGCCCCAGTGATAATGATTGTGATGTGTGCTCAAGTTGATTTCGATAACATAACAATATGTAATTGCTCGAAGCTTGTAAGTTGTGAAAGTGGATGTGTTTTTAGTATTTAGAGGGATGAATGAGATAAAGGGTCAAGATTGAAAGTTGAGAATCAAGGGTTGAGATGGGTTGAGACATCTCAAATTATGTGGTGGTGACAAGTGACATAATGGGATGGAAAGGGGAGAGAGTTGACCTCTCAAATCATAAGATGGTGACAAGTGTCACAATGTGAAGGCTTGAGAGGAAGATGGGTACTTTGCAAGTACCTTGGGAGATGGAAAAAATCCTCCTCATAAAGGCATTTCTTATCCAATCTTCCAAAATGATTGGAAGGAGAGGAATGAAAGGAATTTAAAATTTCTCAACTGTACTTTAGAGAGGTGACCTATTTGAGGTTACTACTCCAAAAAGGGAAAGCCTTTAAGGCTGATTAGACTAGAAAAGAAGCAACAAATGGAAAAAATGATTATCCCTTTCTTAATCAAGGGATTAGAATATGCAAGCGATTAAGGAGATGATTAGGTGGTGATTAGGCTAATGGAGAAATGATTAGAGGCAAGTGAGAAAAGTTGGAGGATGTGCCACCTCTTAATTATGGATTAAGTGTGTGCACATCCTTAATGGAGGGATTAGGATTAGGATTAGGGGTTAGTGGGAGGTAAAGTGAGATGTGACAAGGAGAGAGAAAGGAAAAAAATAAATATTTTATTTAATTCTTATGAGGGATAAATGGTTAAATTAAATAAACAAGGGTATTCATTTAATTTAAAGAGAGAACGGGGAAAAGGTAATGTAATCAATCAATTAATTAATTACCTTAGAAATTTAGAAGACCTTAGGAAAATGAATGATATTAATTAAATAAATGCAATATTATTTAATTAATACGAATAAAAAGGGATTTTTGACGAAGCGACATGATAAAATTGACCAAATGCAAGTGGTCAATTTTAGGTGTCTATAGTTAGATGGTTACCACCTTTCTATTTGTGATTATCACTCAAATTGGATAAAAAATATAGGCTCAACCAAGTGATGATTGCAATGATGTAAGGTAGACAATTTGTATAGAGTATGGCCTTTCTTAAAGTGATTGGAAACATATGAGGATCAATTAATTTAAGGTAAATGGTAAAGAAAATAAAAGAAAATACCTGGATACACATGATAGAATGATAATAGAGGAAATATGATAAGATATAGATGATGCTCCCAAGGGATGGGAAAATAGTTAATGTATATAATAAGAAGTATCAATAATTGTAATCAAAGGAAAAAATAAGAGAATAATCAATATAATGACCTAAGGAAAAAATATCATATAACTAAAGTGATGGCATCAACCCCTAAGGATAAGATGAGATGCATTTAGTGGAAGGGAAAGCGTGGTGTAGTAGGAGATGAACAAACATTATGATTTTTAAAGATAAAAAGTCATGTAATATCCAAGGTTATAGTATGTGAGATATGAGTGGGAATACAAATATTTGATGAAAGAGGTAGAAAAGAGAGACAATTCTCCCAACGAGTAGAAGGAAAAGATTCCCCCTAAGGAGAGGGTGAAGTGAGAGTACTTGATATAGTAATATGAGATCAATAGAAGTGAAAATATGGTTGATAGGTGTGTATGGTCATAGAGAAGAAAAAAATAAAGGTATTTCCCCTTTTTATATAAGCAAAGAGTTTTCCTCTTAAGATAAGAGAAAAGAAGAATGAGTCATGAAACATATATATGGAGATATAAATTAAGAAAAAATAATGGGATATAATAATTAGGGGAGTAAAGGTGATGCCTCGTGAATAATAAAAATAGGAAATTACACCGACGAAGAAGGTACATATGAGTGAGCAAGGAGAGATTAGATCACAAGATCACAAATATAATATGATAGTGGGTGTAAATTGTAAGAAGAGAGAATAGATGAAATCCCATATGAATAATAACACTATAAAGAGATATGCATTAGGTTAGGATAAGGTAATGTTAGGTAAGGTGCCTCAATCATAAAAATGTATGTCATCATTCCCAATAGACATAGACCAACACGAGAGAAGAAATAAGCTTAAAAAGTTGGAATACAATAAATAGAGTGGAAAAAAATATGGAATCTATGGGTGAACATGAATAATGTAAGATATGCCCTAGTATGTTGTATAATACCCAAGATGTCATGGAGAGGAAGTATAAGGAGAACACAAGGAAGATAGTTCACGAATAAGGACAAAAAATAGAATAATACATTAAATAATGATGAGGTAAGAAGATGAGACTAACATTGAGGAATCATTTAACAAATAGAAGAATGTGTAACATTCATAATATGTCATAGTATAACAAATAAAAATAGAAGAGAAAGACACACATAAGGACAACATAAGGAAGATATTTCATGAATAATAATGAACAAATAGAAGAATGTATTAAGTAATGATAAGGTAGGAAGAAATAATTCACATTGAGGAATATTTAGACAGATACAATAATGGATAACATTTATACATGACATAGTATAACAAAGAGAGAAATAAATAATCGATTATGAAATTCAAGGTATAATCAACCAAAAAAGAAGTTTAATAGTCATTGACCAAAATATCAACATGCACAAATCCTATTGGGATAATTTTAGTAATGGCTTCATACAAGGATAATATCATGAAGGAAATTTGGGAGGTTGAAGAGAAATTTTAGTGAAGATGGAAAATCGAAGAGGTATAATTGCAATGGTCTTGTGTGAAGGGTTGTCAAAGGGAGGGACAAGATCCATAGCCACACTAAATCTAGGAGGAATGCAAGTGACATGAGAACTAGAATTTAAGGACAATAATGTGTAAGCATATTGGGAGAATCATGGTCATCATCATGCTGATTAGAGGTGAAAGATATGTCACATGGTTTCTTGAGATCATATACCACATTTGTAGGATTACCATTAAGAGAAACTGAGGAGGGTTTATCATGTGGAGAAATCATGAAAATAACCTCATGAATGAGATATTTAATCTTATTCCTTAGAACTCAACATCAATTGGTAGTGAACAAACATCCTTAGATACACAAAAGAGAGAAGGAATGAATGAATATATTTTTGAAGTTCACTAAATTGAAGGGGTGGGAGGGTGATTAAGTAAATCTCCAATAAAAATAGTAAGATACACCCAAGAGAATTAAAAAAAATAAAAAATTCATTTCTTGATGGTTATCTTGTGAAATAGGAGAATATTTTTTAGAGAAGGTTCACATGGGGGTTCCATGAGAGGAGAAAAAGGAGAAACAATACAAATTTTTGCAACAATCTAACCTTGATGGCCATTAAACATAAATCATAAAGAGAATATTGAAGGCCCATACATATACTCTCTTAAATATGAGGTAAGATGTTCTCTAGAAAGAAAACTTGGAGCACAAAATTAAGAGGATGGAATCATGTGTGAACACATAAAGAGGAGAAATAAGAATCATGTTCCATAAAAATATCATTAGAAGATTGTACATATATGTGTTGGAGTGTAAAGTTTACTTTAAGACCATTTTATATTGACAATGGCGTACGAATTCCCACACTACCTCAGAGGAGTGTGGAGAAGCTTGAGACAAGGTGAACAAATTCTAAAGCACAATTGTGAATGTTATAGGAATGTGTTTGGACAAGAGAGGGTTATCAAATGTAAGAGTCAAATATAAAGTAGATAATTGGCCATTATACTTGTAAAAACATAGAGTCCCGGTGATAGTATGAAAAGGGTATGTAAGCATATTGGGAGCCATAAGAAATTAAACCATGCATATATAGAATGAGTAACATAAGAAAAAATAGGATTATTCAAATACTCTACAATATCCTAAGATTTTTCAGAACAATACACCTACTCAATGGAAGAAGGGGAAGTCACATATTGGTGGGAGTGCAAGTAAGAGGAGAGTGAGAAGAATAAAAATATGGGGTAACCTGTACTATGGAAAGAGAGGTGTAAGGGTAAAGTGGATAAAGGTAGTTTTCGGGGTAAAGAGGTGCAAGAAACAAAAATGTAGTGGATTCATACATAGGAGATACATATATTATATGGGTTAATAAGAAACATGCAAAATATAATGAAGTGGGTCTATGCTAAATAAAAGTGTATCAAATATAGGTGGAGTAAGTATATGAGAAATATAGTGAAATGTATCCATGTATAGTGGGGAAGGATTATACATAGGTAAAAAAAAACATAAAGTGAGTCAAGAGGAGAATCATGGTGAATGTCATGAGACATTGGTGAGAGAGAGAGAGAGAGAGAGAGAGAGAGAGAGAGAGAGAGAGAGAGAGAGAGAGAGAGAGTAAAAATTTAAGATCCATTGGGAGGAGCATCATCAAGAGAATTGTGAATTTTATGTAATATCTAAAAAGTTGACGTTGATTATTTTATGCTTAATACGTTTCTTAGAAATACACTCATCCATCAAAGAGTGAGGAACATGAAAAATATAAGAATAATGTACATAAATAAAATTGGGAGATTCAATCAAAGAGGATTCATTATATCATATGTGAACCTCAAAAACACTAGAGAAAGAGTTTTCAAAGACATATAAAGAAATATATAATTAATAGAGGTACAAAAAACTTGATGGGGAGGGGTGTTACCAACATATACATGAATTCCATTAAATGTGATACTTATGAAATGATATGTAATAGATTCTTGTTCATATTCATCATGAGAAATGTATCCTTGGGATTAAAAATAAATATCTATGAGAAAAGTGAATGAAAATATGTAGTATAAGATATATTAAAATGCAAATAAGGTTCATAGAAGCTATAATAATCATAAGGCACATGGAAATCATCCTTACCAACAAAATAATCACTAATTACATAAAGGGATAAATCATCAATATCATACTTTCAGAGTTAAAATAGTTGTAGAAAATATAAGAAGAGGGTCATCAAAGGTAGGAAGGAGAGAAGAGGTCTCAACATCTTGTGATTACTCTAGAGATGAAAAAATGTATTAGGATAAGAGAAATAAGTGGGAGCAAGAATATCATCATCATAATCGATAGGAAATGAAATAGAGCTACAAGAGAGAAAAGAGAAAGTAGGAAGAACATCATGCATGCCTTCATGTTTTAATGGATACGATATTAAAGTTAGAAAGTTATGAAGAAAAATAGAATGAAGAAGTTCCAACATGAGAAAGAGGGGAAAGGGAAGAAGGCATAGTAGGACAATGTAATTAATTCAATTTGATAATTAGAAATGACTAATTATTCTATTATGATTAAATAATTACTTAAGACAACACATGTCATCATGGACTATGAGAGACATAGATAATTTAGAAGAAGGATCTTCATGAGTGGTAGAAGAAGATGAACATGGAGAACAATGGATATCATTATCATATGCATAATAAGATATAATATCATGATATGTCATAGGTACAAATGTAAGTCTTCTAACATAGAAGGGAATACATACATAAGGTCTCTAGAAAAGGAAAAAGGATACAAGAACTCAACCATCTTATGCATGGAACATGTAGGAACAAATCTATCATATATAATAATTTTAATATCATCAAGAATGAGTGGATAAGAATCAAGATAGTGAGAAATCAAGTCATAGTTCATGAAGTGTGTATGTAAGAAATCCAAAGAAAAGTCTCCATAACAATTCATGGTAAACGATGTAAGAATGAAGTTCAATAATGAAATAGATGATAATTAGAGACAAAGGGAGGAAAAGGTAAGAGATTGGAGAGGTGAGAATAAGTTTTGGGAAAAGGTGTGTAACCATATATTTTAGTGTTCTATGATTGAAATTTGAGTAATGAGTAGGTATGAGGTTGGTTGATGCTCGAGACTTTATGGATAGTATGGGCATTGGTCTAAAATATGATGGTCCTAACTAAAATCAGGGGTTTGGGGGCCTATCATCCTTGTTCATTATTAAATAATTATTTGAAAACATTTGATCCAAACCAACCCATTTGAGAAGCTTTCCTAGTGTTGGGAAAGGAAAAGTGCCTTGGGGAAGCTTGAGAGAGTGTTATGAAGATAGAAATTGAGCATAAGGGTATTAAAATATGAAAAATAGGTGTTGGGATGAGTAGACCTAGTACTATAAATTTTTCAAAAATAGATTTGAAGATATAATGCAAAGGAAGGTGTGTTAGAATAGAAACACATGGTGTGGGGAAAGAAGAATTAGGTGTTGTGAAGATCAGGGAAGTCGTTGAGAAGAATAGATATAAGATTGAAGGATATATCAAGGAAAGAGGAGAATGGGCCAAAAGTTTTAGGATGTTTTTTGAATTAGAAATTAGAAAATTAAAAATTAGAAATAAAAAATAAACTAACTCCTACCTCCTAATTGTGTAGATTTTACCTATGTATTAGCTTGATTCTTTCTTTTTACTCTCTAACTATAAATTAAATTTATATCATAAATATATAATTGAAATATACATAATATTTATGAGAAAAATAAAATTTGGAATTTGAATGGTGTAACTTTAAATGCTTATTGAAAGAAAAACTAAATAATTAAATTGTGCAACCAATTTTTTTTGATTTGGAGCTCAACATGGATCGAGGATGTAAAAATGGATTAAAGAGGTAAAAAAGTGATCTAGTAAAGTTCTAGATTTTATTTGGTGAATTTATTAGATGTAGGCACTACTCATGATGAGCCCTAAAAATGTCTAGTTCCTTTCTTTAGTTTCATTTATTTTTATCTCATTTTTGCTAAGTTTCAAAGACATTTCTAAACCTTTCTATATACTTTTAAGTATTTAAGAAATATTGAAGATGATATGATGTATTAATGAATGAATGAATGATATTTGAATGCCTATGATATTTACTAGAATTTTATGATTAATTATAGTTATTAATAATGAAAAATTCCTTGAGAATAAGACAAAACCCCTATAGTCAAGAAACTGCCAAATCATAGTAGAAGGATTTTCAAATTGTAACAGAAGGATTTTGGTTCAACACAGCTAGAGGATGTGGACACGAATACAAAATTTAGCATGTATGCATGTCTCGAAAATGAGGTGAAGTGATGGTCTAAGGATGTGGACACAAATATCCATGTGTCATTCCATCCCTTCAATAATTCATGGGAGGAAGAAGAGACCCATTCTAATAGTGATTAGTGGCTTGTATTAAGGCTTTGTCTTGTTAAGAACATTTATGCTATAATGGTCTTCTTGTTTGCTATAGAGTCCTTATTGGATTCCAACACTTCTATGCCCACCTAATTTTATATTTCTATTAAGTTAAAGACCTGGTCCTCTTCTCATTTTCATGGAAGAGTTGACAATTCCTCATAGTTTGTTTATAATTTTTGAATAACACGATTCTCACAAAACCTATATATGGGGATAATCTTGTGAGAGATTGATGAAATTAGATTGAATAAAAAATTTGTTCTACTTTGTTCAAAATCTCTTTGTATGTTCAGATTACAATAAAGAAGGATGCTTTAGTTGCATGATTTTCTTAATTAGTCTTTGAAAATAGACATTGTGGGTTGCAACAACTCAAGCAAGGGCCACTTGAGGTACTACATAATCCACATTATCTTAGATGGTTAGTTAGATTATGAATTGTATTTTTTGAATTATAGTTTCCAGTTTACATCACGTTGAATGCTATATTGTGATTTCTGAATTAAAGTTTCTAATTTACATTTTGTTCAATTCTATTAAGTAATTAATTGAAATAGGTTACATTGTAGCATAGAGAGTTGCTAGTTATAGTCTGTGAAAAGATAAGTACCCGTAGAAATTTCTAAGGTCATTTAGAGTAACTGGCAATTTCTTACCCTATGAACTTCAAATAGGAGTTATATTAAGTTAGGAAGATTTCAGATGAATTTACTCTAGTTTAATTATGTGTACTTAGTCGATTAAGAAAGTCTAGGATTTTCAACTACATATATAGTGCTAGCATCATCTTAAATTTATTCTTCCTTGGTTGAAAATTTAATGAAGCCTCCTTTTGAACAATGAAATGCTTAATTTGGGATGGGATCTATAGGTCCATTAGGTCATCTGTATTCTATCTACATTAGTTAATTAGACATTAGGGGAAACTCCAATTTTTTGTGTTGTTGTTGGGGATGGTGCTAAGTTTATAATTTCTAAAAAATGTTTTAATTAGTTTTCATTGCTTTCATAAAATAAAAAGTTTTCAAATACAATAATTAGGATTAGGCCACATTTTCAAAATGACTTCGAACTACTCACTAACAGTGTGTAGGAGAGGCCATCTAAAGCTCAAGATACTATTGTATGCAAAGGAAAAAGAGATGATTTGGGAAGATTTCTCCCCTCAAATCAAGTAGAATTTGAAGATACTGGTACAAGTGAAGAACCAACAAAGGGAATTCAATGATATAGAATTAACTCTCACATGTACTTACTTCAAACCAAGGGATAACTCTCATAAGACATCTTAACATTATGGAAGAGGAAGTGGTGGAAAATCTAGTAGAGCATGTTATATTCGAGTGTCTAGTTAAAAATCAAGAATGGGCATCAACCCTCAAGAATATACCCCCCTTGGTATTGCCCAAATTCTATGAATTGATTGCAGAGGATGAAGACACATTCCCGTTTGATTTTGATGTGATGTGTAGAAGATATGATTATGCCATGAATTCCCATAAACTAAAACTATTCTTAGCCATGTTGAAAGATGTTGCTTTGTGGTGGTTCATGGGGCTAGGAAGGAAAGTAGTACCAAATTGGGAATCGATGGAAGAAAAATTCTTACAAAAATACTAGGATTATTATTGTGGAGTAGAAATGAAACGAGATGACATATTAAGGATGTCACAAAGAGAAAGATGAACCACTTGAAGATTACATTATAAAGGTTTCAATTTTTCCTAAACAAGTCACATCAGAATAGGCTCTCTCTAGAGTCATTAAAGCTAGTATTTTTACGAGGAGTAAATGAAGATTGCATGGATTCCTTAAACCTCATAGGAGTGAGGGATAATTCTCAACTAAATTTTAATGAGATATTCCAGGTATATAGAAATTATTTGCGGTCATCTATGAGGAAGACCAAGGGTACTAGAGCCTACTCTTCCACCAAAACATCCACGGGTGTTTCTAGGGTGGAATTAAGAAACCTTACTATTGGGATTAAGATGTATAAACCTTAGTGAGTCTCATGAATATTTAATAAATTATTTCCCCCTAAGTTGTTGAATTTATTTATGAAATGCAATAATATTTATTTCCAAATTGCTAAGTTACTTTGTGGGACCTAACAGGGAGTTGACATCCTACATGCAAGGTGTGGAAAGGAAAATTGTGACACATGTCATGTGGGAATTTCATTGAGAAGGAAGAAAGAATTAAATCCTCTAGAATGGGTGCCATATTGTCATGTGGCAATATATTTTGGAAATAAGTATTGGTGGGGTCCACTTGTGTGCTAGTTTGTCTCTTGAAAAAAGTGGAAGCAAGTAGAAGTGAAATTTTTAACTTGGGTGATCAATTCAACATTGAGAATTATAAAAACCTTTAGGAGGGGTGTCATGATGCTATGTGACATTAGTTTGACTTGTTGATTGAATATTTGAAGGGAAAATTTCTTAATGAAGACTAAGTTGTTACTCAGAGTGACTAGGAGTTGTGGGTGAGTTCTAATTTGGTAGAAAATCTATTTTTCTCTATGGGGCACCTAGCATGTGAATTTTCTTGATTTTTGGAGCTGCAAGCTTTGAATGTGCTTGCATGTTGTTGCATGTATGTGCATGTTTTACAGGTTGATAATTGGGTCAATTGGGACTCATGCATGTTGTTGATTTTTAGTTTGCATGCATGTAGAAACTAGGAGATTGAAACATGGAAAAATCAACCTCCTTGAGTGAGAAGAATATATATTGATTCCTTGGTGCATTTTTTATTGTAATGTGATTGTAATATCTATACACCATTATGCTACCAAAATCACTCTAGATTTGTATGACAGTGAAATTGCCCTTGCAAGAGCATTGACTCTGAATATTGTATGTAATTGCTATATTACTATAATACAATTGATTTGTGCTTTGGTGTGTGGGTTTTTTCTCAAAAGGGTTTTCCCATGTAAAATTCCGTGTTATGTGTTTATGGTTTAAATTTGAAAATTAATTTTAATGCATGTGCAATCTTAAAGAAACTATAATAGAATAAAGATTTAAAACAAAGCTTTTGCAGGCCTCTCATGCTTGATTTGCATTTAGGGAAGTGTTTCCACACTCGACTTTCCTTTTATTTGGTATTAGATCCTAGCCAACTTTGCTATCCTTGGTGGGTTAGAAGGGTTTTTTGTGCATATCTAGATTCAGTTGGAGTTCTTGCAAAGAGAACTTTGAAATCTTATTGCAGGTTTAAGATGGAAAGCACATCAAGAATAATAGAGATGGAGAATTCTTGATGGCGATAATTTTGAGTTGTGGAAACTCAAAATGGAGGATATGCTTGTAGATTGAGATTTATGGGTTGCAATATCTAACACAAAACCAACAACAACTTCCCAAAATGATGGGATCTATAGGATTGAAAGCCAAGGATCTGATAAGACTCTAGTTGGTTGATTTAGTGCTCCTAAATTTCCATGAGGAGAATACTACAATTGGTGACATTTATCAAGGGAAATTCTTGGTGAATAATATTTTTCGAAGAAAGAAGTTGTACTATTTGAGGATGGAGGATGGAGGAATAGTTTCTAACACTTGAATGCATTAAATATGTTAGTGGCTCAAATAGGTTCTGTTGGTGTGAAGATTTATTACGAGGACCATTGCATATTATTGCTTTGTTCATTTCCAGACTCGTGGGACCACCTAGTGATGGCTATTGGAAGCACAACAACCACATTCAAGATGGAAGATGTGGTTTATTCATTGTTGTCTAAAGAGATGGAGAGGAAGTCTTTTGAGATGGCCAAAGAGGCCCTAGCTATTTGTGGTAGATATGAGAAAGGAAATAAAAGGAAAAGAAGTCTAAGTCCAAGTCTTTGGGGAGATCTAAGTCTCCTAGAAAAAATTCCAAGGCTAAATGCTGGAATGATAGTAAATCCAAACACTTTTAGAAGGATTCTAAAGAGGAGAAAAAGAAGAAAGGTGAAATACTGAATCCTTGTATGATGATGCAAATGCTTTTGTTGTAGCCGTGGAAATGCATGCATCAGAAGATGTGTAGTTGATTCACTCAGGCGCTTCTTTCCACATGAACTCTCACTGAGGTTGGTTCTCAAACTATGAATATTGTGACAGTGGGAAGGTATATCTAGGTGATGAATCTCACCTAAAGATTGTTAGCTGTGGAAGAGTCAGGATCTGATTCCCTGATTGTAGAGTGAAGGGGTTCGATGGTGTTTTGCACATCCTTGTTTTGGCATGAAACCTACTCTCAGTGAGTAAGATGGGTAATGAAGGAGTGTAGGTTCTTTTCTCGAGTAGTAGATGTAAGATGACCAAAGGTGCTGTGGTGCTTGATATGGGTGTTTAGATTGGAAATTTGTATAAGCTGGATGCATGCATAGTTCAGTGCAATAGTGCTTCTGCAAAGTCCAAGAAAAGGGCTTTGGATTCTTCATACTCACCATAAGATCAAGCAAAGAAGAAGATTGTAGTGTCTACATTTGATGGTCATGCTTTCTAGGTACCTAAGGGTGCCAATGCTTTGAAGCTGAAGCTCCCAATAGAGATTTTTTTTTTGTGGCACCAAAGGCTTGGCCATATTGGTGAGAAGGGTCTTAAAGCCCTAAAAAATAAGAGCCTTGTTGAAGGCCTTGATGATTGTAATCTCGAGTTTTATTTTTGTGAATATTATATATATGGAAAGCAACACCATATTTTTTTCTAGTTCTTATAATTTTTTTGGGGTTTTGAATTGTGTGCATTCTGATGTGTTTGTTCTTGTTAATGTTCCATCGTTAAATAGATCTATGTACTTTGTCTCATTCATAGATGACTATTCTATAAGGAAATTTGTGTATTTACTTAGAAGTAAATCTGAAGTTTTCAATCAGTTTAAGGAGTTCAAATCCTTGGTTGAAAACCAAACTAGTAGAAAAATCAAATGCTTGAGGATGGATAACAGTGGTGAGTTTTGTTTTGTATAATTTGATTGATTCTGTAAGGACCATGTGATCGAGAGACATAAGACAACTCCATACACCACACAACAAAATGGAGTTACAGAGATAATGAATAGAATGTTGATGGAGAGGGATAGGAGTATGCTAAGTGGTGTTGGCCTTGAATAGAAGTTTTGGGCCGAAGCTATAGCTACTACATGTTACCAAATTAATAGGTCTCGTACTTTGGATCTTATCAAGAAGACACCTATTGAGGCATGGTCTAGAAAGAAGCCCTCGATGAGACTGATAAGAGCCATCTATGTCCCATTTTATGCCATATTCTAGCCTATTTCATATGCCTTCATACCCATTCCCACATTCCGTTTCTGTTCCATATCATACCATTTTATCACCTTTATGTTGCATATGATTAAATTTATATGTGATATTTAATATAGTTTTAAGATAAAAATATAAAAATAAATTATTTATTGTCTCTACTAGCAAGCATTGTTATTTCAGCCTATGCTAATTGAAAAAGAAGAATGCAGATCTTCCTGTCATCATCTATGCAAAAATCTTCTTATCACTTTCTAGTTGGACAAATATTTTCTGCTCACATTTGTTTGGGAAATCATTTCGTTGGTCTTTTTACTTGCATCCTACATCCACGTGGATTCATTTCAAGAAGAAAAATCTGTTATAATAGTCGTGCTTTCCAAAAATATGGAAGAGAATAACTAAG
The DNA here is from genome assembly GCA_007258455.2 of Sequoia sempervirens. Classification (NCBI taxonomy): domain Eukaryota; kingdom Viridiplantae; phylum Streptophyta; class Pinopsida; order Cupressales; family Cupressaceae; genus Sequoia; species Sequoia sempervirens. The sequence continues at coordinate 47,713,462 of VDFB02270651.1, forward strand.
TCATCCATTTCCTATTTTTATTTGCTATTATAACAAGGCAATATTTAATTTGTGGCCATAAAAATACAATAGACCAAGTTTCCACGTGTTCCATGCTGGAGATTTGTTGCTAAATCACTGGAGAAAAATCTGCATATTTGAAGTCATGTCTTCTATTTTCATCTGTTGTTATAACCAACATGTTTTTATTTGTGGATAGTAACCCAACTGTTATGTAAGCTAATTGCTCTTTTAGTTTGTTGGCCATAGGACAAAAAACATGTAATATTTTTTGTATTTAGTTGTTATCAAACAATGTATATGTATATATATATATGCGCATAATGTAAAGGAATGCAAAGACTTTTGTATCAAATCCTTGATAAATAAAACAATATTTCGCGTGATAAAAACCATGTAAGAGCAGCGCTTTTATTTCATCATTCAACAGACTGAGGTAGGGCCCACTGCTTAGAATTCTGGTGATTTCTGCAATTTATTGTTTCAGTAATGTGTGTTTGATTTTTCATAGCATAATGTTTCATTTCAAATTATTGGCCAAGTGTGTTTGCTGTTACACTATTACTATTGCAATCTGATTAAGAATTATTTATTATTGAGTGAGATGGTTAAATTTTTTTCAAGTTCTCATTCATTTACTGAAATATTTTAAATTGTGAATCTGTGATCTAGAATTTACACAGGGAATTTCTTTTGTTACTGTGCAAATTGTTAACAGTTTACGTCACAACTCCTGTCACATTTCTGTCAAAAAGACAAAATAGGAAAGTCAAATCAGATTTTCATTTAGATAATTCTTGTGTGTTCTAGTTGCATCCATCCCACTTCATTCACTGCTTTCCTCCCTTAGGTATACTACCAAAACACCTCTCACAAACTTATGACCCTCGGGTTGGCACTCTTAGACCAAGCTGAAATATTTCTTATTCTTGACCCTAGTTTTGGCCTATTAGAGGCATCTTAGGGTCTTTGGTTGTGAGGCATATGCTCATGTGCCTGATGTGAAGAGATATAAGTTGGAGAACAAGGTAGCGAAGTGTATCTTCATCGGCTATGGAGTCGGTGTGAAAGGGTACAAGATTTAGGATCCAATTGTAGAGAAGGTGTTCTATAGTAGGAGTGTTATATTTCATGAGTTGAAACCTTCCATAATAGATCTACAAATAGAGAAGGAAGAGAAACAAAAGGAGGTAGTTCAAATTCCACCTACTCTTGAAAAGGATGAACTTCACACTCTTGGTGGACTTGATGATGAGGAGAGCTCTAGCAGCTCGAACAGATTTGAAGAAGATCCAAAAACTCAACCTCAACCATTGAGGAGGTCTAAGTGAGAAAGGAAACAACTAGATAGATTTGGGTACTCTATGTTAGATTCTAGTTGCATATTTTCTTTGATTGCTAACATTGATGAGCCTAAGATAGTTAGAGAGGCTTTGTATATGCATGATACAAATTCCTAGATGGAATCCATGAATGAAGAGATGGTGGCATTGAAAAATAATGCTACATGGGATCTGGTACCTTTTCCTGAAGGATGAAAACCCATTGGTTGTAAATGGGTTTTCAAGAAGAAAATGGGTCCTGATGGTAGTTTTGAGAAGCATAAAGCACAATTGGTCACAAAGGGATATTTCTAGGTGGAGGGAATATATTATGGGGATATTTTCTCTCTTGTTGTTAAGCTGACACCCATTCAATTATTTCTATCACTTGCAACAAATAATAACTTTGAATTCAAGTAAATGGATGTGAAGACAACTTTCTTTCAAGGTGATTTGGAGGAGGAAATTTACCTTTCACAACTAGACCATTTTGTTGTGAAAGAAAAAGAGATTCTGGTATGCAAGTTGAGAAAACCTCTGTATGGTCTGAAGTAATCTCCTAGGATGTGGTACTACAAGTTTGATACCTATGTGTTATCTTTGAGATTTTGAAGATCCAAATATGACCATTGTGTCTATTACAAGACTGATAATGGTTGTATTCTCATTATTGTCCTGTATGTGGATGACATGTTTATTGGGAATGGTAAAAGCATTATTTCAGATTTGAAGCCTTAGTTGTCAGCACAGTTTAAGATGAAAGATCTAGGTACAACGAGGTATATTCTAGGGATTGATATCAAAAGAGAGAGCTAACATAAATCTTTGGTTAATCTAGAGAAAGTATGTGAACTATGTGTTGGAGAGATTCAACACGACTACTTGTAGATAGTTAGTTGCTCTAGTTATGCAAGGGACAAAGCTTTCAATGGAGGATTGTAAAAAATCTCCTACCGAGATGGAGGACATGACCAACGTTCCTTATGCGAGTGTTGTTGACAGCTTGATGTATGCTATGGTCTATACAAGGCTAGACATTGCCCAAGAAATGGGAGTCCGTAGTCAATAAATATGGCTAATCCTAGATAGTGCATTGGGATGCAATAAAGAGAGTGTTTAGGTACTTGTGGGGTACTTTTGAGTATTCTCTCTATTTTCATGATAAACCTATTGTACCTCAAAATTCAGTGAGTATTTGTGGATATGTGGATTTTGATTAGGTGGGTGACATTGATAGCATGAGATCCACCAGTGGATATGTTTTCACGATCTTTGGTGGTGTTATTAGTTGGATGAGTAAGTGGCAAGTTGTAGTCGCTTTGTCCATTATTGAAGTTGAGTACATGGAAGCTACTCATGCTTGTAAGGAATCCATTGGGCTTAAGAGTTTATGTTCAGATATTGGTTTTGATGCAAGACATATTACTATTTGTTGTGAGAACTAGAGTGCTATATGTTTAGCGAAAAATCCTACTTTTTATGCCAGAACAAAGCACATTGATGTGTAGTTTCATTTTGTTCATGATATTGTGGAAGATGGAAAGGTGAAATTGGAAAAGGTGGAAACTGTGGTGAATGTTGTAGATGCATTGAAAAACCCAGTGAGCATAGATAAGTTCATATGGTGTGCCAGTTCTATGGGCCTTGCGGCCTGAGTAGTGATATAGAGACTCTTGCAGGTCTTCGATAAGTGGGAGAGTGTTGAGATTAAGATGTACCAACCTTAGTGAGTCCCATGCCTATTTAATTAATTATTTTCCCCTAAGTTTTTGAATTTATTTATTAAATGTAATAATATTTATTTCCAAATTGCTAAGTTACTTTGTGGGACCCAACAAGGAGTTGACATCCCACATACAACATGTGGAAAGGAAAATTGTGACACATGTCACATGGAAACTTCATTGGGAAGGAAGCAAGCATCAAACCATCTAGAATGGGTGCCATGTTGACATGTGACAATATATTTTGGAAATAAGTATTGGCGGGGTCCACTTGTGTGCTAGTTTATCACTTCAAAAAAGTGAAAGCAAGGAGAAGTGCCACTTGTCACTTGGGTGATCAATTTAGCATCGAGAATTGTAAAAACCTCTAAGATGGGTGCCATGATTCCATGTGGCATCAATTTGACTTGTTGATAGAGGATTTGAAGGGAAACTTGCTTAATGAAGACTGAGTTTTCACTCAGAGTGATTAGGAGTTATGGTTGAGTTCTAATTTGGCAGAAAATCTTATTTTCTCTATGGGGTTCCTAGCATGTAAAATTTCTTAATTTTTGGAGCTGCAAGTTTTGCATGTAGCATTTTTGTTAGGTTGTTAATTAGGTTAGTTGGGACTCATGCATGTTGTTGATTTTTAGTTTGCATGCATGTAGAGACTAGGAGAAATTAACACATGGAAAAAATCAACACCCTTGTATAAGAAGAATATATATTGATGCCTTAGTGCTTTTTTTATTGTAATGCGATTGTAATATCTATACGCCATTATGCTGCTAGAATCACTCTAGATTCGTATGACAGTGCAACTACACCTGCAAGAGCATAGACTCTAAATATTGTATGTAATTTTCATACTATTGTAATACAATTGATTTGTTCTTTGGTGTGGGTTTTTTCCCAAAAGGGTTTTCCCATGTAAAAATATATGTTATGTGTTTATGGTTTTGTTACCCATAAAGTTTTTCTTAACTTCCATTCGGGATGCTATCTTTCTTTCCACCTAAGTCTTATACCTAATTTATGTTCGGACGGTCTTTTTTTATTCTTCTTGAAGTTGGGCGGGGTTTTTGTATGTTCATTAAGCCTCTTATTTTATCGCCTATATTATTTGTCCTTCACCGAGTGGTGTTTTCTCACCATGTTTGAAATTTCCTTTCCTCCAAAAGTGGGTGTATGAATATTGGAAAACCAATTGATGGGTCATGTGTTAGAATTTAGAAACTTCACCCGCAAGTTATGCCACGGGTGACATTCTTTAGGTTATCTTGAACCTGGGTGAGGCTTTATTAGGTTATGAAAACCACCAATTTTGCTGCCTAAGAAGAGTTTTAGTGATTAACTCAATTGTAGCCAATCCGATTACTTAACTAATGCATTATACATAAGAGAAACCAACATTTTCCAAGCATGATATGAACAAGAAACAAATGAAGCCATGCATGTAAAGACACAAGTAGTATAAAAAGAGATATTTTATTTATATATATAAATGTTTTTACATTGCACTGGCATAGCCAAAAACTGCCTAGTTTGACTAAAAAATTTAGGTCACAGACACAAAAAGAGACATTTCATTTTAGGTGCACAAAGCAAACATTAGGACACAAACACCCTCAGTGACAATTTGCAGATGTTCGATTTGAGCTGGTGAAAATAGATTTTCATGTGACTGGAGGAATTGCCGAACAATCTCATATCGTTCCTCACCACCCTTGTGCACAGAAGAGCCACAGTCTCCTCAAGAGTTTCATCCTGAATAGCAGATGCAATGTAGATAGCGTCATCTATTAATCTGCTTCAAGGATAGTAGTTGAGCCCATTAATTTCCACCTTGATGTGATGATGGAATTCGGGTTTCACCAGGCGCTCTAGTGCTCTCATGCCCCAGTCCTGATGGCCAAAAGTCCTGATGACTGTATAGATGAAGCGCTCCAGCATAGTTGTGTTATGCACATGGGCTTGGCTCAGAAACGCCTCGCCAAGGATGCTTTGAAGCACTTCTTCCTCCACCTCATTTTGCACTATGAAGACTTCTTTCAGTTGGTCCGAAGTGTGCCTAAACAGTGGACTACACTTGATTTCCTCTAGGATGATGTAGTCGTTAGCAAAATTTCCATCACTCTAAGAGCTTGCCATATTGGATGCAATTGATTGTGGAAGAAAGGTGACATTGGTTGAATTTATAGAGTTTTGGTTAGACATGGGTGCATTCTCCTGACCTTGATAAGATGTTAATTTAATTCACATTTATGGTTGGCTTGCATCACTTTGAATTACAATTTCCCATCAAGAAGCTCACACGTGCCACCGCTTGATATTCCCATGCATTGCATTGATGGTTGGTGAAATGATTGGTCCTTTGGTGGCTACTGGTGGGATTATGATTAGTTTTCTTTGCTGATACCTATTCCTTTGCAAAATTTGATTATTCTGACCAACTCCCCGAGGAATGGTTGGAATACAAGAAGTTGCTCCTTTAGTAACGACTTTGGCGCCCATCTAATGGCTTTAGCCATATTATAAATTTGAAGTTGTAAAGGATGAGGGGACTTTTTTCTTCTTTTGGATACACCTGGGGGCTGTTATCGAGAAGGAATAACATTTATTGCAAACTGTAATAATTTGTAATCTGTGTGTTATGAATTAAATGATGCTTTGTATGTTGATCTTGGTATTATGCGTACAATATAGCTACATCTCCTTTGAAAGATGAGCTATATGCCATTCATTTATTGCAATCTGGTTTACTTTCATTAGTTGGATTTGATAGTCATGAGTTTTCAATCTTTGTGTTGATTATGAATGGTTGAGACCTCTGTTTATGCATTAGTTTCATATTTATGAGCTAGTGTTAGTCACCTTTTTTGCTTTCTGGTTAAAAGCACACCCATTTTATTTAAGTTAGATTAATTAATTGAAAATCTAGTGAGGGAGCTATACCTTGACAAAATTCAAAGAAAAGCCACAAATGCAATTGTGGACTTTTTCAGAGCTATTAGCGGATTTCAATTGGTGTTGAATTTGGGTCTAGAGTCATTGTTTAAACATATCTATCAAGAGCCATTCCATTCACTAATTTTTTTTTGGTGACTCCACTGGGGAAGTGAATTAGTTGGAAAGTCTGACAATTTCCATCATGTCATGTAGTAAGATGTTACTTCTTTATAATAATGTATTTCCCATTTTGTAGCTAGACTTAGATTCGGTCGGAGTGGAGCGAGAAGACATTATATCACAATTAAATACACTCGCATGGAGATATAGGAGGAATACGACAAATTATATGTGAGTAAATTTTGTCTTGGAGGAAGAGGAGGAATGGACCCAATGACCACCTGTACCTGTGATTGAACGATCCCCAAGGTTGATATTCAAATACTACAATGACCCTCCTTGTCATCATAATCATCAGCCAAATCTGCCACTACGTCAACCAAGGGACTCACCTACATATTGACCTTAGAATCCACCTCCGGCTTGTCTACCACAGTAATTTTCTTTCCTTAATTTTACTCCATGTGAGTTGGAAACTCTCTCTGTTTGCTTATGGCTTCAAATCTATGGTGCAATCAAGTTGGCCCCCTCACTTTATCACAATATCATGATTTACCTCAAGGTTCCTAGAAGGGGTTTCCTAATTTTTCTGGTCAGAATGAATAGGATCCTAAGGACCATATTTTGGCTATGACGACTGTAAGTGCAGTTTTCGGAATTCAAGATGAAGATGTGTTTATAAGAATTTTTATTGATAGTTTGATTGAAAAAGCGGTAGAATGGTACAAAGGGCTTGAAAAAGGGAGCATTATTGGGTGGCATGTTCTTAAGACAAAATTCCTCCAACGCTACAAAATCCCAATTGATATTGCAGCTACTCTGCATCTCTTCTTTCAGATCATGAAAAACAAAGCTGAAACAATGAGGGATTTTGTTTATCGTTTCAATCAATCTCTTGAAAATATTCCTACCCCAAAAAATCCCAGTGCGGAGATCCACTACCATATATTCATTTCTGCTCTGGAACTAAACATACAATTAATTCTTAAAAGAGATAAAATTCAAGGGACCGAGCAAGCTTAGCTGGAGGTAGTGAAGGCTGAGGATGATTTTATCACTGTAGGTAAGTGGAAATCAGGTTCAAGTACGAAGCTTGGAACTAGCTATAAGACACTTCCTAAGCTTCCGGTTAAATATTGCCCTACTATAGAAGACATGAATTTAAAAATTCTTGATAACATGCAATAGTCTAGTGAAGGACATGATCAACTCTGTAATGATCCGGCCTTGAATTTATATACCTCCTTTGAAATAAAAAGTGATTGGAGTTCATCTAGTGATGATGAAGATGATGAGCTACAGGAATGACCATCGTTAGTTTCACCCCCTCCTTTTGATAAACTCTCTCTTCTTGAGGCTAGTTCGAACAATTTGGCATTGACCTCTCTTCTTACTTTGGCATATGAAGTTTTCCTCTTTGAAGAAATGGAGAATAAAGACATGTTTAAGTTTGGAGGGGAATGATGGTTCTAGGAATGATGATTTTTAGGAGAAATAATTATGGTCAATTCATTCTAACCCTCTCTTTAATTTTAATGAATTCGAAATGCATGATAACCCTCTTTTCACAAATTCAGAAAATCAATTAATGTTAAACGAGGAATATTTGTTTATCAAGGGTTGAGGTTGATCATAACCAAAGGAAAAATGAGAAAAATACTAGTCTCTCACTAAAGAAGGATGAGATCAATGTTCAACCAGAAGTGGAAAATAGACCAATTCCTACTCTATATCGGTCTATAAAGGCAATTCCCCTTCTTGAAAATGATCAAACTGAGAGAAGATATGATGAGGACAAGGATAGTATTGTTTCCAGTAGTAATTTTCCAATGACTAGGAAAAATTTTGGGGGATGCAAGATCAAAAGAAAATTTTAAACTCAAGGTACCAACAAGTTATTGGAAAAAGTGGCATCCACTTTTGAAGATGCTAATATGCATTGTGCAACTGAAGGTGAAAATAAAAATCAGCTCTAAGAGGTAACTGAATTCTCATACATCTTTTCTTCTGGTTTGCAATTTGACTATGAAGTGTCTAAGTTTGTTGATGAAATTCTTGAAGGAAAGGCAACAATAAATGAGGTAATTGATCATCCCATTCATGAATCTCTTCATCTTGAAGAGAATATTATACAAGATTCAATTTTTTTAGAATAATTATTTAAGTCAATATATGGGATGAATGAAATTGAAGAAGGGATTGTGATAGATGAATCAACAATTGAATCTAATGAGTCTTATGTTGCACATACTACAAATTGGGGTCCTAAAATTTTAAACAATGCAATTGCTTCCACATGTAGTGACCAAGAAGTTCCTTTATCTCATAGTTTGTATGTGGGATGTCCAATTCGAGGGTTGGTTTCCTTTTATTCAGAAAATCAAGTGCAACATGGTATTACAACTGACATTGCACAGACAAATCTTGGTGATTTTATGCAAGGAAATGCTAGTATGAGTCATTTGATTGCTAAAGTATACAATGAGGAATGAATTTTTGAGCATAAGACTTTATCTAGAAAGTCTTTACAGGGTGTTGGTTTTATTTATTTGATGGCAGTAGTCACAATTTGGTAGTTTGTTGTGCACACAATTTTCAATCACCCAACATTGTTTCGCACATGCAACTACTTCTCCTAGACTGTTAATGGATTTGTATGATTATCTTGGGAATCATTTGAGGTAGGGTCTCCCTACCATGTACATAGCTGGAATTTTGTTGTGCTGTTAGTTTAGGTGATTTCTTCCCTTGCTTTGTTCCATTTTTGGCTTGCATTTTCTCTTCCTTCTCCATTCTCCTTGATACCGTGCCCATTAGAAATGACTGGTCCATGCTTGTGATTCTGGGTTCATTACTTCATCCTTTTCAATCCTTGTCCCCAGCCAGAGCCACTATTACCCATAAAGTTTTTCTTAAATTCTATTCAAGATGCTATCTTTCTTTCCGCCTAATTCTTATACCCAATTTATGTTCGAGTGATCTTTTGTTATTCTTCTTGAACTTGGGTAGGGTTTTTGTATGTTCATCGAACCTCTTATTTTAACGCCTATATTATTTGTCCTTCATTGGGTAGTGTTTTCTCACCATGTTTGAAATTTCCTTTCCTCCAAAAGTGGGTGTACGAATATTGGAAAACCGATTGATGGGTCATGTGTTAGAATTTAGAAACTTCACCCACAAGTTATGCCTTGGGTGGCATTCTTTAGGTTATCTCGAACCTGGGCGGGGTTTTATTAGGTTCTACGAACCACCAATTTTTGCTGCTTAAGAAGAGTTTTAGTGATTAACTCAATTGCATCCAGTCCGATTACTTAACTAATGCATTATACAGAAGAGAAACTAACATTTTCCAAGCATGATATGAACAAGAAACAAATGAAGCCATGCATGTAAAGACACAAGTAGTATCAAAAATAGATATTTTATTTATATATGTAAACGTTTTTACATTGCATTGGCATAGCCAAAAACTACCTAGTTTGACTACAAAATTTAGGTCGTGGACACAAAAAGAGACAAAAGAAAGAGAAATTTCATTTCAAGTGCACAAAGCAAACATCAAGACGCAGACACCCTCAGTGACAATTTGCAGACGTTCGATTTGAGCTAGTGAAATTTTTTTTCATGTGACTGGAGGAATTGCATGAACAATCCCATATCGTTCCTCACCACCCCTATGCATAGAAGAGCCACGACCTCCTCCAGAGTTTCATCCTGAATAGCAGATGCAATGTAGATAGCGTCAGCTATTAATCCACTTGAAGGATAATAGCTGGGCCCATTAATTGCCACCTTGACGTGATGATGGAATTCGGGTTTCACCAGGTGCTCTAGTGCTCTCACGCCCCAGTCCCGATGGCCAGAAGTCTTGATAACTGTATAGATGAAGTGCTCCAACATAGTTGTGTTATGCACATGGTCCTGGCTTAGAAACACCTCGCCAAGGATGCTCTAGAGCACTTCTTCCTCCACCTCGCTTTGCACTATGAAGACTTCTTTCAGCTAGTCCAAAGTGTGCCTAAACAGTGGACTGCACTTGATTTCCTCCAGGACGATGTAGTCATTAGTAGAATTTCCATCACTTTGAGAGCTCACCATATTGGATGCAACTGATTGTGGAAGAAAGGTGATGCTGGTTGAATTTATTGTGTTTTGGTTAGACATGGGTGCATTCTCCTGAGCTTGATAAGATGTTAATTTAATTCACATTTATGGCTAGCTTGCGTCACTTTGAATTACAATTTCCCATCAAGCAACTCACACGTGCCACCGCTTGATATTCCTATGCATTGCATTGATGGTTGGTGAAATGATTGGTCCTTTAGCGGTTGTTGGTGGGATTATGATTAGTTTTCTTTGCTGATACTTATTCCTCTACAAAATTTGATTATTCTGACCAACTCCCCGAGGAATGTTTGGAATACAAGAAGTTGCTACTTTAGTAATAGCTTTGGCACCTATCCAATGGCTTTAGCCATATTATAAATTTGAAGTTGTAAAGGATGGGGGGAATTTTTTCTTCTTTTGGATACACTTAGGGGGTGTTATCGAGAAGGAATAACATTTATTGCAAACTGTAATAATTTGTAATTTATGTGTTATGAATTAAATGATTCTTTGTATGTTGATCTTGGTATTATGCGTACGATATAGGTGTGTCTCCTTTGAAAGATGAGCTATATTCCATTCATTTATTGTAGTCTGGTTTACTTTCATTAGTTGGATTTGATAGTCATGAGTTTTCAATCTTTGTGTTGATTATGAATGGCTGGGACCTCTGTTTCCGCGTTAGTTTCATATTTATGAGCTAGCATTAGTCACCTTTTCTAATTTCCTGTTAAAAGAACACACATTTTATTTAAGTTAGATTAATTAATTGAAAATCTAGTGAGGGAGTTGTACCTCGACAAAATTCAGATAAAAGCCACAAATGCAATTGTGGACTTTTCGAAGCTGTTAGTGGATTTCAATTGGTGCTAAATTTGGGTCTAGGGTCATTATTTAAATATATCTATCAAGAGCCATTCCATTCGCTAATAGGTTTAAATATGAAATTTGATCTTAATGCATGTGCAATCTTAAAGAAATTGTGATAGAATAAAGATTTGAAACAAAGTTTTTGCAGGCTTCTCCTGATTGATTTGCATTTAGGGAAGCATTTCCACACCTGTCTTTCCTTTCACTTATGTACAAAATGAAGGAGGAAATAATAAATCATCTAGCTACACAACTAGATACCTTACACATCAAAAATAAATAGGAGGATGTAGAGGCTACTCTTACTAAATATTGTTCGCACTTCCACCAAAAGAGGGTAAATTGTAATTGTGAAAAGAATGCCAATTTTTTTATGGAGAAATAAGGGAAACTTGAATTATGTAACCTTGAGGATGAGGAAAAGAAAGTATCTTACATTTCTCAGTGCAAGCCATGGAAACAAAGATAAGTTATGCCTCAAGATCCATTGTCTTATAATATATCCTTTATTTTAGGGTAATGCAAACTTCTCTAACTAGAATAACCAATGATGAAATAACATGAAAAATAAATCATGGCCAATTGATGCTGAGCCAAGGTGAAGATTAACTCACAACAAACTAGTGTCAATTCAAAAATAATGAACTCTTCTTGGAAACACCTTCAATCTGCCAAGCATCAACTCACCCTCAAGGGTCTCAACCCTTCAAATTTGAAAAACAACTACCAATCTCCACCAAGACCCTGAAAAAGTCCCTCAACATTCCAATGATGACAATTTAGCCATTTAAATGCAATCTCAAAGTCAAATTCAATATAACCTTCAAAAACTCACCTTTTACCACTAGCACTCCTTGTAGTACAGGGAAACCAGTTTTTTAGTCTTTTCTCCAAATCTCTCCAAAACACCTAAGGAATAAAACATGGAATAAAGCACCCATTTTAGATTCATTTAACATATCAAAGACTCAAATATCACTCTTTTGGATCAAAGGCTTCAAAATCAAGAATTTCACAGTTTTAGGCCTTTAATTAGGCCACTTTTCCAAAGAGACCACTCTTTAATCTCCTCACCAAACTTCCTAACATCAAAAAAGTATTGAGAAATGATTAAAAAAATGGATTTTTCTAGGTTTTAGGACCATATGTGCTCATATAGACCCCAAATGTCAAAACCCTCCTAAAAACACAAGAACCTAGGGTTTTTGGCATCATTATTGTTTCTCCAACTTCCAGATCTTTCCCAATAAATCTAACTACTCAAACATATTTATTTGGGTCCTCTAATGCTTAAAAGACACTCATTAGGATTTTGGAAATGTTATTTCTTCAATCCTTAGGTTTGTACCATCATCTTCACAGGGAAAATCATGCATTTCTAGCCCTGTTCTTCATGCTACAAGGCAAAGAAACTTTTTTTCATGCCTCCTATTCATAGAAATTCATTATCTACCCCTAAAAACATCATCCCACTGAGTTACAAATAGTTATAGTAGGTGGGATGGTGTTTTAGCCATTACAATGGCTTCAAAACCCCTGTATATGCTCAAAACCCGGTTTGAAAGATTAGTTGATTTTAGGCCTTAATGTTCTAAACTAACCCCTGTCAAAGCACCAAAATTAATTTAGAACAATTTAATACATAATAAAATAAGATATCAGTGTAATAAAATCTTGTACGGTCCACTCACAGTCAACGAAAACATAAAATACAGTGAAAACAACAATAAAAATAGAGTTTCTTCAAATATATTATATTTTCTTTCCTTCATCAATCTCTTTTCGAATATTTACATGATATTTGAATTGTTTTTCAACCAAAATCAACTCCCCAATGTCCATAACTAACCTATAACAAGTTTTGAATGATTAGGACCATTGGAGGCTTAATTACCCATTTGACTACTTTTACAAATATATTGAAATTTATAGGAAATGTTTGAAACCATGACTCTTAAAACCATACTAGAGGCTTGAAAATGGCCTCATCACCTCCCAAAGACCCAAAATTTTCACCCCCTAATACAAACTCAAAGATGTGCCTCGAAAGGCTACAAAACATTTGTAGGTGCAAGACTATACATTGTCAACCCAAATGACTCAAGATGGTTCCAATTACATTGAGATTGGTCTTTTATACCTTATTAGAAAAAAATAAACCTAAAAACATTAGCACTAACTCATCATGCTTTCAAATAATAAAAAATGGATGTTGTGGTGTAGGTGCTTCTGCACCATACACCCCCCCTAAAAGAAACTCAGGCCTCATGAGTTGGCCTTGATTCCACTATCTCCATGCTTCATGAAGGTTCCATTGATTCATCAACCCACTCCACTGGTTCATGTACACATGACCTGCAAACTGTCTTAAACCTCCATCATTTTGCAATGTATGCATATAGGCATTTGACCTTGCTTATGATCTCAGACCTGTAGTCAACTTTTCACCATTTCTCTGTTCAACGTTGGATTGTCTATGATACCCTATACCTACATACAAACAAGTTTTAGCAACTCTTTGATTTTTCTTTTGTTCTTTGTCACCTTCATGCTTGTAACTCTCCTTTCTACCCTGTTTTTCATGTCCTTTACTCACTGCTCCTTTACCTTGCTTCACCACTGTCAAATTAGGTTGTTTGTTCACTGTACCTACAAAATTTGTTTGTTTCTCACCCCTGCTCTCAACTACAGGGAATTCAATACTGCCTACCATTACACTGTCCTTCATTTTATTTTCCAATACCTTCTTTACCCCTGCATTTACCTTGTGACTTGCTGTTCCTGCATTTTTAGTCTTCAAAACAACACTAGGATCTACCATGCTACTTTCTTTCACAACCTTTATAGGCTCTTTCATCCCACACATGATGACCTTTTCCTTACCTTTCTCATCCACTATCCAAGGAGTCAAAACAAACCTTTGTCTATCTTTCAAGATTGTGTACTTATTTGTTTTCCCATCATAGATGGAACTCCTATCATACTTCCATGGTCTTCCAAGGAGTATGTGATAGCAGTCCATTGGAAAAATATCACAAAGAACACTATCCTTATACTCACGTATTTGAAAATCTACCATAGATTTCTCATTCACTATCAATGATTGACCATTGCTTAACCAAGAGACCTTGTAGGGAAAATCATGAGGGATTCTTTTCAAATTAAGTTTATTCACCATTTCACAAGAAACCATATTTTTAGTTGAACCGAAGTCCACTACTATCTTACATACCTTACCTTGTACCTTGCAATTGATTATGAAGAGTGCTTTCCGTTGTAGGGATTCTTTAGGAATTGACACCTTGAGCAATGTTCTTCTAATCATCAAACTCTCTCCAACCTCTAATGTGAGGTTCACTACAGGTGAAGTCACACTCTCTTCATCTTCATGGACTAATTGATTCCTCTTTTCTCCTCCATGAGAGCTTGAGCCTTGCCTTTCAGGACATTTGAAGGATGGATTTCCAAGATGGTTACAAGTGTAGCATCTCCCTGAAAATGCATTGTTGGAATTCCTACCTCCAAATCTACCTCTTGTGCCTCTCCATCCACCTCTGGAATCAGATTGCTCTTGGCCTTTCATGCCATCTTCTTGATTATCATTGGTTGGATTTGAACTTGACATGAATCCTCTTCCTCTTGATGCATTACCTCTGCCTCTAACTGCTTTGTCTTGCCTTCTCTTCATTTTCTCCTCCACCCTGATAGCCATTTGATAACAATCCTCTACACTCCTAGGGTTAGCCAAAACCAATTCATCCTGTATATTAAGTCTCAAACCACCAATATATCTAGCAATTTTTTCATCTTCATTCTCATGATGACCAAATCTTAGACTCAATTTATAAAACTCCTCAGTATAAGACTTAACATCCATTTCCCTTTGTCTTAAGTTTTGCAATTTCTTAAATAATTGAAATTGATGATCCTTGGGTAAGAATTTAGCTTTGAGTTTAGATATCATATTGTACCATGATGTGATCTTAGACTTTCCTTATTTCCTCCTCTCAGAATGAAAGTAATCCCACCATACCAAAGCATGACCCTGCAACTTAGTCTTTGCAATCCTTACTCTTTGCTCCTTAGGAACTTTATCACATTCAAAATGATTATCTAATGCAGCAATCCAGTCAAGTAGTTCTTCATCATTTAAACTACCACCATATTTAGGAACATCAAGTTTTACCTTAGGCTTGTCACCTTTCACTGCCTTCAACAACTTTGCAATTCTTTGGTCCTTTGGATCAAGTTCTTCTTCCATGTCTTCAAATTCATCTTCTTCCTCTTCATTTGTCTCACTACTCTCTTCAACATCTCTTCTCTTGTTTATCTCCAAGGCTATAATCATTTCTTCTAACTCTTTGAGTCCCCTTGCATGCCTATCTTTCATCTCCTTCACCTCTTTAGCCATATCTTTGTTCTTTGGAGGCATCTTGTCAACCTTGCCTCTTCTTCAACCTGCAAAATGAAAACAAATTCTACTCCCTACTCTGATGCCACTATGATGCAGAGCCAAGGTGAAGATTAACTCAAAAAAAACTAGTGTCAATTTAAAAATAATGAACTCTTCTTGGAAACACCTTCAATCTGCCAAGCATCAACTCACCCTCAAGGGTCTCAACCCTTCAGATTTGCAAAACTACCAATATCCACCAAGACCCTAAAAAAGTCCCTCAACATGCCAATGATGAAAATTTATCCATTCAAATGCAATCTCAAAGTCAGATTCAACATAACCTTCAAAAACTCACCTTTTACCACTAGCACTCCTTGTAGTACAGGGAAACCAGTTTTTTAGTCTTTTATCCAAATATCTCCAAAACAAATGAGAAATAAAACATGGAATCAAGCACCCATTTTAGAGTCATTTAACATATCAAAGACTCAGATATCACTCTTTTGGATCAAAGGCTTCAAAATCAAGAATTTCACAGTTTTAGGCCTCTAATTAGGCCACTTTTCCAAAGAGACCCATCTTTAATATCCTCACAAAAATTCCTAACCTCAAAATAGTGTTGAGAAATGATTAAAAACAAGGAATTTTCTAGGTTTTAGGACCCTATGTGCTCATATAGACCCCAAATGTCAAAACCCTCCTAAAAACACAAGAACCTAGGGTTTTTGGCATCATTATTGTTTCTCCAACTTCCAGATCTTTCCCAATCAATCCAACTGTTAAGAAATATTTATTTGGGTCCTCTAATGCTTAAAAGGCACTCATTAGGATTATGGAAATGCCATTTCTTTAATCCTTAGGTTTGTACCATCATCTTCACAGGGAAAATCTTGCATTTCCAATCCCATTCTTCATGCTACAAGGCAAAGAAAGTTTATTTCATGCCTCCTATTCATAGAAAGTCATTATATACCCATAAACACATCATACCATTGAGTTACATATATTTATAGTAGGTGGTATGGTGTTTTAGCCATTACAATGGCTTCAAAACCCCTGTACCTGCTCAAAACCTGATTTGGAAGATTAGTTGATTTTAGGCCTTAATGTTCTAAAGTAACCCCTGTCAAAGCACCAAAAGAAAGTTAGAACATCTTCCTACATAATCAAATAAGATATCAGTGCATTAAAATCCTGTATGGCCTGCTCACAGTCAAGGAAAACAAAAAATACAGTGAAAACAACAATAAAAACAGAGTTTCTTCAAATCTTTTGTATTTTCTTTCCTTCATCAATCTCTCTTCGAATGTTTACATGATATTTGAATTGATTTTCAACAAAAATCAACTCCCCAATGTCCATAACTACCCTATAACAAGTTTTGAATGATTAGAACCATTGGAGGCTTAATTATCCATTTGACTACTTTTACAAATATATTGAAATGTATAGGAAATGTTTGAAACCATGACTCTTAAAACCATACTAGAGGCTTGAAAATGGCCTCATCACCTCCCTAAGACCCAAAATTTGCACCCCCTAATACAAACTCAAAGATGTGCCTCGAAAGGCTACAAAACATTTGTAGGTGCAAGACTATACATTGTCAACCCAAATGACTCAAGATGGTTCCAATTACATTGAGATTGGTCTTTTAGACCTTATTAGACAAAAATAAACCTAAAAAAATTAGCAGTAACCCATCATTATTTCAAATAATAAAAAATGGATGTTGTGGTGTAGGTGCTCCTGCACCACCAATGACCTAATCATTTAATTGGTCTCTAAAGAAGGGGATGTGGCCACCACAACAATACCGGGCATCAAACTACAATTCTTAGTGGTATCCCCCACAAAACCAATGGCCACCACAATGGTGTGGGATCCAACAATGGAAGAATTAAAACATTAACTACCCACAACCACAACAATATTTACAGTGACAACAACCCACCATAATTAACAAGCCAATCATAACAACCCCAACACAAACAAGAGCACCTTAGTTGCCAATCCAATCTACACCAAACCCTAATAACAAGCCTATTCAGAAGGCTTATACCATTGAATATTTCAAATAACCAACCTATGGGGTATAGGTAAGTGATGTCCACCTTTGTTTAGGAAGAATGCTTGTTGGACCATTATATCCTTATATCACATAACTTACAGATGAAAAACTAGCAATATAAACCACTGGAAATTTAACAAAGAAATCTGAACAAGGAAATACACATCAAGACATCACAAGTGGGGAACCACTATTTCCAAAGAGACTAACAACCCAAAAATCCCATTCTGAACTTGAATTTGATTTATTGATCCAACTTAAGAATTTTTTGTAAAGATACCCTTGATACAAGCCATTAAAGAAGTACCCATATACACAAAAACTATGAGAGGATTGTGCCTTAAAAAGCCAAGCAAGAAAAGGAAAGACCTCCAAATTTTATATGTTTTAAGACAACTAGATGACATCATGTTAGGCAATCTAATTGTTCCAAAATATGCAGACCCTAGAATTCCTATTGTAGATGTGCAAATTGATCCAAAAAAATTATCAAGAACACTTTGATTGACTTAGGAGCAACCATCAATGAAATGACAAGAGAAAAAATGAAACAAATTCAATTGATGGATCTCCGACCTACAACTATTTTTCTATAACTAACAGATAAGTCAACTATCAAACTAGAAGGTATTATAGAGGATTTGGTCATCACACTAGAATCATGTGATATCCAATAGACTTTATGGTTTTATAGCCTAAATACAACCTTGTAGGACACCCCTTAATCTTTGAAAGACCATGGATAGCCACTATAGATTCATGTATTGGATGTAGGTCTAGAAACATGATGATTTCCAATGGGAACGTGACCAAAAAATTAGTCCTTTACTTGCCTGCACAATCACATGTAGACTTTTGCATTTTTTTTATGGCCAACCCTAGAGAAAGATAACCAACACTCTCTACAAAACACTCATGACTATAGAATGTAGTCCAATGATTCAAATTTAGGATGAAGATGAAGTCCTCAGTCAAATTATGCAAGACTCTTATTATAGGTACTTGCAACAACAATAATTTCTAGAATGCTTACACCACCCTTTACACAATATCATACCTACAAATTCTTCCGAGTCCACTTCCAAAATATTTCATACACTACTCCCACATAGTTACAACCTCAATCTGTCAAGACTAGATGTTGCTTCAATCACGACTTTTTCCCTAACCATGGAAATCACATAGGAAAAAACACTCAATGCCAATAATCAATTGAGAATATCCCAACAATCTGTATTACTTACAATTTTGCAAGCTCACACAACAAAATTCACCTGAGAATATCATGATATGAAGGGAATAGATCCTGGTCTATGTATGCATTAAATATACATTAATGAAGGATATAAAATAGTTAGACAACCACATAGAAGGATGAACCCAACTGTGCGAGATATAGTCAAAATAGAAATGTAGAAATTATTGGATGCAAGGTTCATTTATCCCATATCAGAAATTCAATGGGTTTCTCCATTAGTAATTGTAGCAAAGGAGGTAAATGGAGAGTATGTGTAGATTATAGGGAACTAAATGCAACAAGGAAGGATTGCTTTCCTCTTCCTTTTATTGACCAAGAACTAGATTCACTAGTAGGGAAGAAATAATTTTCCTTCCTAGATGGATTTAGTGAATACAACTAGATAAAGATAGCTCTAGAAGACCAGGACAAAACTAACTTTACTTGTCCATGGGGTACATATGCTTATTCAATCTTACCATTCAGATTGTGCAATGCTCCTACAAAATTCTAGAGGGCAGTCCTAAGTATATTTTAAAACTTTGCACATGACTCCATGAAAATTTACATGGATGACTTCACCACTTATGGAAACACTTATGAAGAAGCCTTAAAATTTTTGGAGAAATTTCTTCAAAGGTGTCATGATCATAACCTCACTTTAAGTCATAAAAAATATTTGATGATGATGAGTGAAGGAGTGGTCTTGGAGCACTTTACGTATAGTAGGGGAATTAAAGTAGATCCAAACAAAATAGAGATAATTTCCACTCTACCTATTCCCAAAAAGAAAAAATATTTCTAGAGTATCCTTATCCATGCAAGATATTACATGAGGTTTATCAAAGATTTCAACAAAATAACAACCCCACTATTTGTTCTTTTATCTAAAGACTTTGAATTTAACTAGACCACTACTTGCTAGGAAGTTTTTGAAGCACTCAAAATAACTCTCACTATTATGAGAGGCCCTAACTAGACAATCCCTTTCCATATACATACTAATGCTTTTGATTTTTCCATAGGTGTTGTTCTAAGATAGAAACAAGGAAATTTGGAGTATACAATTAACTATATCAATAAGAATCTTTAGGATGCTAAGATCAACTACATTGGTAGTAATATATACCATCAAATAATTTAGACACTATATATATGGATATTCTATCTTTGTTCATACATACCACACAAAAAAAAGATACTTGGTGAAGAAACCAACGGTTGGGAGAAGAATTGTTAGATAGTTGTTATTGAAATAATTTGGTATAACCATTATGAATAAACCAAGGGAAGAAAATATTGTGGCTTATTTCCTTTCTAGGTTGCAAATTTAATCAATAAAATAAGTAGTAGATGATTCCTTTCTAGATGAACACTTGTTTTCCCTCTCCATGCAAAAAACTTGGTATGTAGACATAGCTAGTTACTTGGTTGCAGAAAGGACACCTCCACATCTCTCACCTAGAGAGAGATTCCATTTGGTCGAACAAAAATTCCCTTATTCTTGTGATGTTGGTTATCCCTTTTACATAGGCCCAGATAACATAATGAGGAGATGCATAAGGGAGGATGAAGTATATGATATCTTAAGGTTTTCCACGATGAGCCTTGTGGAAGTCACTTCACAACTAAGAGAACAACTTTAAAGATCTTAACCACTTGCTCCTACACTTCATGAGGATGAAATCAAATATACCAAGAGATGTGATAGATGTCAAAGAATGGGTAGAACTACTAGGAGTGATGAAATTTGTCTCCAACCAAAATTGGCCATTATACCATTTAACATATGGGGATTGAATTTCATTGGTCCAATAGCTCCAACATCTGACAAAAAGTAATAAATTTTAGTCTGCACAAATTATCTTACAAAGCAGGTGGAGGTTAAATCACTACAGTTTTCCAGAGGTGGCAATATTGTCAAATTCCTTTATGAATAAATCTTCACTATGTACAACGTTCCTAGAGAGATAGTCACAGACCAAGGACCCTAATTTACTTCTAATTTGATTAAAAAGTTAGTAAAGGAATATGAAATTAGACATAGTAAATCAAACCCCTACCATCCACAATCCAACAAGCAAGTAGAAGTCACAAAAAGGGAGATAGAAGCTACTCTGACAAAGATAGTTCAACTACATTAAAAATACTAGGCAACAAGATTACCTTAAGTTTTTTGGGTATATAGGATGACATGGAAAACCATAATAGGGTTCACACCATATGAATTGGTGTATGGAAAACAAACTATCTTGCCAATTGAATTTGAGCATAAAATAATCCAAACAATAGTATAGCTTGGAATGGACCTATTTGAAGCTCAAAATGAAAGAGTGCACAATATCAATGCTTTGGATGAAGGATGAAAGTAGTCCATCATACAAAAATTGTGCAAAAATGAAGGATCAGATGGTGTGATAGGTTTATTAAAATAAAAGAATTCAATGGAGACTGGGCTAGTCTACATTATTAATTGCACTATAAGGACCATAAAGGAAAACTACAAATATGATGGCTTGGTGCTTATGAAATTAAGCATGTTTTTTCAAATGGAGCAATCTAGCTAACTACCATAGATTTAGTTTGATTCTCCTTAATGGTCAATGGAAACCAATTCAAGTTTTATAATTTAAGCCATTACATAAGGAGGGTTTTTTAAATGATTTGCAACAACAATTTACACCATATACTGATCTATCATTGTGTGTAAACTATGATTAGGAAAAACTAGAATTAACAAAGTATGTATTCAAATATTAATTCTAAGATCCTCATCTAATAATGAAGAAGAAAGAAGTGCATGAAAGGAAAAAAAAAAAATATCACCATAATCTTCACGCCTCCATTGAATGACCTTCATTATCCTTCTCCATTTTGCTATAAATATTGTTGCCCTCAGTCGAGTATGCAAATATTAGCCTTAGTAGATGATAGTAAAATTTTGAAGATGATAGCTTCAGTATAATTCTGGATAAACTGGATCCCTCAAAATGACCATGGAAGGAGCCTTTTATAGATGAATGAAAATCAAATGGACAACCGAGCTCAAAAAGGATTGACTGATGGTTGAGATTGGACGTGATGAGTAGGGATAAGAATGAGAATGAAAGAGGAACTAAGAAAATCAATTAGTTCAAATGGGAAAGTGAATAATTAAACAATGGAAACAGTTCCAATCATATCCTTTGGTCTTGATCCTAATCTTGTTGTAAACCTAATCAATCAAAGTCAATCAGTCAAATAGTCAGTCATCCTTGTGTTGATCTAGGGATATGTCTTTCCCCGCAATGACAACACTATCAGTCATCATCATCAATCAATCAATTACTCATCAAATTATAGCTTGATAGGGGCAATACCTTGTTTGTTTTTGTATCATTTGTGCATGCTTGCTTGTGTGTTATCATTTTTATCTTGCATTGGCATCAAGTCTGACTTATTCCAGTTAATATTCATATCTTGTATCTAGAAAAGGTTGTATTACGCTAGGGCACGAGACACATCATCACCTTGGTCCTTATACCTCGGTGCATCATGTCTAGTGTTACATCAAACATCATGGTTGCTCCCTTTCTTGTAGCATAATGTATCATTCATCTTCTTCATCTACTTCCAATCTTACATCATTCATCTTGTCCCTCCTTATCATTTCATTTCAAGAGCATACCCATGTTCTTTCAACCCGCCTATCCTCTCGAGGGGGCATCATCATCCCACTCTTATTTCATCATCATCCTATTTTTCTATCATCATCAATTTTCCTCTATCCATACCTTAGCATCTTTGAAATGATATTACTCGACACAAATCTCATTATCTCGAACATCATCTCAAAGAGGGGCAAAATGTAGACACTAAAAATAGTCCTAAGCCTTTCACTTCTAAATTCTCCATCATCCCCCCTTTTGGCTTTGATAATTAAATAATTTTTAATTATTTAATTATTTTCTAAAGTCATATGTCTTCTATCAATTAAATAATTTTAATTATTTAATTAATTCATTCCTATCTTTATTTCTTGCTTGATTAATTAAATAAATTTTATTTATTTAATTATGTCACTAATTAAGTCCTCTTCTTTCTAAAATTAAATAAATTCTTATTTATTTAATTTTTATCCACCTTCCACTATAATTAAATAATTATTTTAATTATTTAATTATTCATTAGCCTTTTCTCTCATAAATTAAATAAATTTTATTTATTTAATTTGGTCCACTCTCTTGAATTTTGAATTAAATCATTACTTAATTCAAAATGATTCCTTTTCTCACATTCTTCTATAATTAAATAATATCTTTATTATTTAATTATTCATTTGCCACCTAAATTAAATAATTTTTATTATTTAATTTCTCCTATCACCTCTTTGTCCGTGCCAATCTTATCTTCCACATCAAATCTTATCTCTTGACATCTCATTTAATTTCAGCCCTTGATTGAATTATCATATAATTCAATCTTGGCCATTCATTTCTTGCCATTGCCCTAATTTTGACCTAAACCTATTTCATACTACAAATTTCAATCTTGGCCATTGATTAAGACATCTTATTGACATTCAATCTCAACCGTCAATCCAAACCAGGCATTTCCTATAAATAAACTCTCTCATAAGCCATTTGGGGGCTTGTTTCTTCAAGTATCCTTATGCTGTCAAAATCATTCTTGAGTCTTTCATCCATTTCTATCTATTGTCATTCATCTATCATCTCCATGTCAATGTTATGCTGCTGAATTGAGCAACCAACATTCCTCCAACAATCAACCTTCAAAATATTGCATTCTCATGCAGGTGGAGAAGAGCCATGGAGGTCAATCAAGTCTAGTTTGAAAATTGGTTTGCATTTTCATTCTAGTTTGTGCTTCATGGTGCTTGATAGGGTTTAGTTAATTTGTTGTTTTCAACATTAAATTTGAATTTTTCCCTATTTACATTGGTGAACCCAACATATTTTAACACATTTTGAGAAATATTGGAGTTGGATCTTTTGTTGCAAGTTTTGCATCATTTTGGATAAAGCCCTAGTTTTCAAAGATTCGACCATAACTTTCAAACGGCTACAGATATTTTCACAAAATTTGTTTTACAATTTGGGGACAACATCAATAGCTTCTAGTCCAAAAATCAGATTTTTCGGAGCTGGTTTGAATTTTTTATAATTTTTTTCTATTTTTCTTGAAAAATCAATTTTGAGAGAAAATTGTCAAATTTTTCAAATATGTTTACATTTCTGGAAAGATCTCTAAATTTTAATAGGGATCTATTCTTTATGTTTTAAATTTGGATGCACAATTATTAGTCAAACAACAAATCTTTTAAAATTAAGGTTTCAAAAAGATTTGCTTATATATCACAATCGGTTGAAGATCTGCTCACAAATATTTTTTGGAAGATTTGAGATGACATTAGACGCCTCTAGTCCAAAAATACGAATTTTTGGAGCTGTTTTGTATTTTTTATAATTTTTTTATGATTTTTCATAAAAAATTAATTTCAGGTCCAAAACAACAATTTTTTTGGATTTCTTTACATTTTTGGGAAGCTCTTGAAATTTTGGACAGCCATTATTCTTTGTATTTTTAATTTTACTATCAAAAATATTTCCAAAAATCAGATTTGTTTTGACTAGCTAACCCTCTAATAGTAGTGATCAATTATCTTGTTAGGGTTTTGGCTTTGTTGTTGGTTTTGTGCATGTGCAGAAAATAAAAAATTCAAAGGACACATTGGATCAAGTGGAAAAATATTTGGAGCTAAAGAAATTCTAGGTGCACACATTTCATCTTTCATCTCTTAATCATTGCTTGTCAAAACACTTCAATTTGGGCTTAAAAAGAACCATTGTCTTCAATCACACATCTTGACTTAGGGTTAAAAAGAACAAGTGTTTGAACTGTTTTACACACATTTCAATTTTCTAGAGGGAAATTAATCACTACGAGTGTGAATCAAGTGTGTGTGTTCTCCATACCACCTCACTTGGTTTGCTTTTGTCATACCCTTATTAGGAGGCCTGCTTGGAGCACACACCCCTCCAAGGGACGACCTCAATCGAGTGTGAATCCAAATACATGCTCATTTGGGAGTTGAAATCTTGTCACTTTAGGCTAAGCCCCAAAGAAATTTATACCTTTGGGAAGTGACGGTGAAGGGTGGGTTACCCCTTTCTCCCGGCTTATTGGCAAGATTTTGCTTCCAAATTATACCTAGTCAACCTTGTGAAAAATAGCTTGAGACCTACTTGGCCATACCCCACTTGACTAGTCATAGGGCTTGTTGTTGTGTATTCAAGTGTTTTCCTAATCATAACATTTAATCTTGAAAGAAAAAAATATCATTGTGCTTGGTGTGTGTGTTCATGCATTTACATGTGAGATCTTGTGTTTGATATTTCCCAAGTCAAACTTCCAATAAACACTTGCCACATCATCCAAATCATACAATCTTGTCACTCCACATCATATCTTAATCATCATCATCTCTTTAATCCAATCGACATCATTTTACACCATGGAAACATTTGAAGACATAGCACAAGACCTTGTTGACATATTTCATATAGCTCAAACAAGTCAAGCACCCTTAACCCAACAAATCATTCAAAGATCCCATAACATTATCCAACAACTTCAAACAAACAAATCACCTCAAATACAACAATTCATAGCACAAATCCAATACCTCATGGTCAATTGTCAAGTCCAACAAGCACATTATCAAGTCCAATCACCACATCAACAAATTTCACATCAATCTCATGTGTCACCTATATCATCATATCAACCTCATCCATCCACATATCAAGTTTCCCCTTCATCAACCTATCACAACTCTTCTAATGTCAACCCTTATCCACATCAATGAACCTTTCAATAGTCGTTATCCTATTCAACCCCTCCATCAACATCACAACAAAAAATCATATCACAAGTCCAAAAACCATTCCAACCTCAAGACATTGAACCACAATCCTATGTGTCACCTTCATCATCATGCCAACCAAACCCATTTACCTATCATGTCAATTCCACATCAATATGTCCACCCATATCACAACAAGAAGATAGCTTCCCAAGTCCACGTTGGCAACAAAATCAAGAGCCTTTAAGTCTTAATGCCATCTTTGACAAGGGGAACACCAATCTAGTTCATGCACCCTTACCACCATCCAATCAAATTCCTATCCATAAGCCACCATGTCTGAGTCCTAATTCATTGGCCTCTCCACCTTCTAACCAATCAAACTCTTCATTACCCCACCATCATCTAATCCTCCATCAAATCAATGCCTTACATTTAGATATTTAAAATATAAATTGATGGCATTATCTAAATCCACCAATCCACCTACAAAGGATGTGACCCAAGGGCTACAAGAAAGGAATCAATTGTCAACATGTCATTCAACTCATATATGTGAACATACAAAAGAGTCCTCAAACATCATGCCAAGTCCTTCAAGTCAGCCATGTCATCCACAACCCCTTGAGCCAAGTCAAGAGTCCCCCCTTGTAAGTCCAAGTCACCCTCTGTCATGCTCCTATGTTGTTGACCATCTAGAACATGTCGAGCCTATTCAAGAGTCATCCCCTTCCACTTCCATTCAAGCAACCCAAGAGGTAGGTCAAGAGCCTACTCCCAAGCATGTGGAAACATCAAGCCTTAGTCCTAATCAAGATCAAATCATTTTCATCCAACCTATCCATAATCTATATCTTTTATAAGATCAAGATGATATCCTTAATGATGAAGAGCCTATCCACGAGAAACTTGATCCTATACCCATCCATGAGCAAGATATTCCAAATTCACCTCCACGTAGTCCTATCCATGATCCATCAACATCCACTTCCCTTGATGACACAAGTGCCTCCCAAGCACACATAGAAGATCAAACAAATACCTTGGATCTAAGTGAACACAATGCTAATCAAGATCCTAATGATCCTCCATCACCCACTATCGACCCCATTGCAAGTCCTCCATCATATCCTATTGGTCTTTCCACCCTCATTCATGAATGTTCCTCCTTAGAAAAACAACAACCATTATCTTCCCTTGCTTCATTTTCTCCATCCAATAAGGAACTTGTGTCTAGTATTCCACCTACACCTAGTCCCATTGTCCATTGCATACCCCAAGGACACCAATCTCAAGATGTTGGTACTTCCTCCATGCATCATAAGTCCTCCTTCCATCATAAATCCTATCATGCACCTAAGACATATGTTGCTATCCCTCCTCCATTATCCTACAAATTTCAAAAGCATGTGACCATACACCTTCCACCGTCAACTTTTCCACCATTACTTCCAACTCCTAATGTCCTTCCATCCACTTTACCACCATTACTCCCAACACCTAATATCCCTACGATCCAATCCTCTTATCCATTTATCCATAAATACCCTAACATTCCTAATCATGACCAACAAATGCACACATTGTCTAGACATGAAGCTTCCACTCATTCCACCATACCCATGGGATTCAAAAGCAAAAATTTCAATGCCTTTACCTATAAAGTAAAAAATTCTAAGGACCCTCATGCCTTAGGACATCAATACAAAATGTCAAAGAAAAGTACATCTAAAAAGCTATATAAGCCCATACCTCCAAAAGAAAAGTCTAAAAAAAAAATGGTTTGGGTCCCTAAGCAAAAAGAAATCAAGTCAAATGAGGCATCCAAATCACAAAAATCCCAACCATCCCCCCCATCCAAAATACACATTCCATTCAAAAATCTCAAATTCCTAAAGCCCACAAGAAAAATAAAAATCATAAAAATACTAAGTCTATGTGGGTACCTAAAGCACTTCATCCACCATCTCCTAAGCAAACATCTCCATTGCTTCCTACACCCCGTCCACATCAAAAGCTTCAACGTTTATTACAATGTGTGCAACCATTGGTCAGGATTCCATTCCCACATACCTCTATCTTTCCATCCCCCATCCACTATCCTACATATCTTTCCCATCACATCCCTATGGTCCATGCTTTTTGCTAAGCCTCCCCATTCATCTTTTGCATAAGTCCCATATAAGTCCTATATCTTCCCTACATAATCCGCATCATAATCCACTCCATAATCCATCATCTACCTACTCCATCTCCCTTTCATGTCATCCCTTACCAACATCTATGAGCATAATGACATTTTACATGGTCCATGCAATGACATCCATCTCTAGTGGGACTACCACCTTTCATGGAACTAGACACTCGATTCTCTCCTATCCAAAAAGTCAAAAAGTCAAAAGGTCAAAATTCAAAAAAAAAAAAAAAAAAAAGTAAAGAGAAATCCCCTTGTCCAATGGTGAAAACCTGGTAAATGCACCTGGATAAGTACCATGATGAAAACCTGGCAAAAGTCATGTGTAGGTTGATCTTCTATGTCACTTACACTTGGGGGCACAATGTCTTATCTATCCAACCTATCATTTTCATGTCATATCATTTCCATCCTACCTACCATCTTTAGCCATCATACATACCTATCATATTGAGTCCACTTATCCGCCCTTCTTCTTTTGATTTTGATGAATAAATAGGGGAAAAAGGTTGAAACATGTTTTGGGTATCTCTTGACATACCTCATCCTTTCTAAACCAAGCCTACCATTATCCTATTGTCATAAGCTTTGTCATGAAAAATCCTAAGTCTTGTACCTAGAATGGGGCACGCCATTCCTATGTGACATAGTCTTTGGAGATCACATCCTTGCTCTCTTATGATGCATACATCCTGTCCATCCATCCATCCATCTATCATGAGCCTTTTATCCCTTATCCTATCACCCACCCTTGCACCTAGACTTGGTTTTCCCCTTGTCATTGGTATCTAGCACAAAGGTTACCTAAATTTTCATCCATTGACACCTCAAAATATTCTCAAAAATACAAAAAATAAAAGTCAAAATCCAAAAATAAAAATGTCAAAATCCAAAAATAAAAAATGTCAAAAATCCAAAAATAAAAATCATAACATGTCAATAATCTAAAAAAATAAAAAATGTTAAAAATCCAAAAAAATCAAAATATCCAAAAAAACACAAAAACATCTAAATAATTCTCAAAAATCCCAAAACAAAGTCAACGTTTGTCACATCAGTCAAATAAGTCAGACATAGTTAGTCATTTGAAACATCAACATTTAAATTGTTAACCAACATACAACATAGTCCAATTAGTCATCTAGTCAAAATCAGTCAAATTGCCAAAACAATGTAAAATTAGTCTTCAAATTATCCCAATCACATCAATTCTTCTATTCAATTCATCACATCCTCTCATCCATGTCAAATCATCTTCAGTCATTCCAAGCAATAGTCCAAATGCAAGTCAATCCTTAGTCCATACCAATCAAGTCAATCAATCTTGCCAAATAATCCAATCATATCCTTTGGTCTTGATCCTAATCTTGTTGTAAGCCCAATCAATCAAAGTCAATTAGTCAAATAGTCAGTCATCCTTGTGTTGATCTAGGGATATGTCTTTCCCCGCAATGGCAACACTATCAGTCATCATCATCAATCAATCAATTACTCATCGATTTATAGCTTGACAGGGGCAATACCTTGTTTGTTTTTGTATCATTTGTGCATGCTTGCTTGCTTGTGTGTGTTATCATTTTTATCTTGCATTGGCATCAAGTCTGACTTATTCCAGTTAATATTCATATCTTGTATCTAGAAAAGGTTGTATTACGCTGGGGCACGAGACACATCATCACCTTGGTCCTTATACCTCGGTGCATCATATCTAGTGTTACATCAAACATCATGGTTGCTCCCTTTCTTGTAGCATAACGTATCATTCATCTTCTTCATCTACTTCCAATCTTACATCATTCATCTTGTCCCTCCTTATCATTTCATTTCGAGAGCATACCCATGTTCTTTCAACCCACCTATCCTCTCGAGGGGGCATCATCATCCCACTCTTATTTCATCATCATCCTATTTTTCTATCATCATCAATTTTCCTCTATCCATACCTTAGCATCTTTGAAATGATATTACTCGACACAAATCTCATTATCTCGAACATCATCTCAAAGAGGGGCAAAATGTAGACCCTAAAAATTGTCCTAAGCCTTTCACTTCTAAATTCTCCATCATCCCCCCCTTTGGCTTTGATAATTAAATAATTTTTAATTATTTAATTATTTCTAAAGTCATGTCTTCTATTAATTAAATAATTTTAATTATTTAATTAATTCATTCCTATCTTTATTTCTTGCTTGATTAATTAAATAAATTTTATTTATTTAATTACGTCACTAATTAAGTCCTCTTCTTTCTAAAATTAAATAAATTCTTATTTATTTAATTTTTATCCACCTTCCACTATAATTAAATAATTATTTTAATTATTTAATTATTCATTAGCCTTTTCTCTCATAAATTAAATAAATTTTATTTATTTAATTTGGTCCACTCTCTTGAATTTTGAATTAAATCATTACTTAATTCAAAATGATTCCTTTTCTCACATTCTTCTATAATTAAATAATATCTTTATTATTTAATTATTCATTTGCCACCTAAATTAAATAATTTTTATTATTTAATTTCTCCTATCACCTCTTTGTCCGTGCCAATCTTATCTTCCACATCAAATCTTATCTCTTGACATCTCATTTAATTTCAGCCCTTGATTGAATTATCATATAATTCAATCTTGGCCATTCATTTCTTGCCATTGCCCTAATTTTGACCTAAACCTATTTCATACTACAAATTTCAATCTTGGCCATTGATTAAGACATCTTATTGACATTCAATCTCAATCGTCAATCCAAATCATGCATTTCCTATAAATAAACTCTCATAAGCCATTTGGGGGCTTGTTTCTTCAAGTATCCTTATGCTGTCAAAATCATTCTTGAGTCTTTCATCCATTTCTATCTATTGTCATTCATCTATCATCTCCATGTCAATGTTATGCTGCTGAATTGAGCAACCAACATTCCTCCAACAATCAACCTTCAAAATATTGCATTCTCATGCAGGTGGAGAAGAGCCATGGAGGTCAATCAAGTCTAGTTTGAAAATTGGTTTGCATTTTCATTCTAGTTTGTGCTTCATGGTGCTTGATAGGGTTTAGTTAATTTGTTGTTTTCAACATTAAATTTGAATTTTTCCCTATTTACAATAATTAATTATTTAATTATAGTAGACAAAGTTGCAATAATTAAATAAATTAGATTTATTTAATTATAAGGGACATGGACCTTAGTGCCGTAATTAAATAATATTTAATTAATCAGAGGCTGAGGTGAAATGATGGAAATATTTAATTAAATAATAAAAACTATTTAATTAATAGGAGAGTGATGACATTAGAAAATAAGTAAATTATTTAATTATTAAACATGAAAGAGGATTTAATAAAGTCGTAGGCCTAGGAAAATTTTAGGTGTCTACATTTTCCCCTCTTTGATATAATGTAGTTTATCACATTATATCAAAGAAAATCAGTCAAAACATGCCCCAGTGTAAACAGGGTGAAGAAGAATGACAAGGAGATAGTGGTATACCCCCTCAAGAGGAAATGTAGATTCAAAGAACACGAGTATTCTCTGAAAATGGATGAGAAGACTAGTAGATGAAAGATAGAAGGAATGTTAGTGCGGAAAAGATGGGTGTGAGCATGATGTTAATGAAAGTTAGCATGAGGCTAATTGAGACAATGTGAAGATGAATTTTTCTATACAAGGCTTTGTATTTTATCATCATTGGGCAGTAAAATATGACAAATGGACAACAAACACCATGGTATGACATATACCAAGGTGTGCAAGGTCATCCATTTATAAAACATACAGTCGCAGACAAGGAATGTCCTAACTCATACTAAGGGTCATGTTTCCCTAGTCTTTTCGTCAAGACAAACCACAAACAACAATCAAATAAAAGATGAGTCATGAGACATCATCGCTCCTCTAAATCCTTTGTGGGACATCCTCGAGATGGCTAGTAACATGACCGAAGAAAATAAAAAAGATAAGACAAAATAGACTAACAAGGTCAACAGTCATTCAAATTGTTTGCCAATAAGTGTTTTCCAATGTGTTAAGGGATGAAGTGAGTGATGGGTGGACTGTTTTGACAAGACCTGGTTTCAAGAGAAGAAACATGTCGTATATGATGTCAAGTTTCATTTCAATCATGTAACTACCTGTATAACGAAAATGACAAAGTGTGATAATGAGAAGGTCTGGTTTCAGGAAGGACACATCCTATATAAGACCATTGGTTTTGATCAATTTGATTGGTTTGATTGATTTGACAAATGATTGATTTGAATTGGAGACTTGTTGGCTTGCATGTCTTGTTGATTTAGGATTTTTTTTTGAAGTTTAGATGATTATTTCGTGTCTGAGTTGACAATGTCCGATTTTTTTGACTAACCCAATGAACCCTAAAAGATTGACCTAGGGGGCCTCAGGGGCTCATTGATAGATGGCCTTGCCTACGTAGAAATATACAGAGACCTTGTAGTTTGACATGAACCTTGACTTGTTTCAATGACAAAGGACCGAATCATGATTTTATTTGACAACACTTAAAGGACTGACCTAATGCCTCAGGGGTACATCAAAAAATGGCCTTGCCTACATCCAGTCATAGAGGCAACACAATTTGACAATGATAAAGACTAACATGACTGACTTTGACTCTATTTTTGGGATTTTTTGAAAGTTATTTGAATTTTTTTGGGTTTTCACATGTTTTGATTTTTTTGAATTTTGAAGTTTTATGATTTTTTTGTCTTTTTGTCGTTTTATGATTTTTGTTCTTGTTTTTGAATGTTTTGATTTTTTTGTCTTTTTCGAATGTTTTGATTTTTTTGTCTTTTTCAAATGTTGTGATTGTTGAGAAGTTGCTGAAGATGATTTAACATTTTTGTCATTGATTTCAAAACCTTGGATCCAGAAGGTTGTGCTCCAGATGATGAACAAACTTAATCTATCCTATCATATGCTATGATGTTACATAGTGTGGATATTATCTTTGATCTGAATATGGCAATACTTCTTTTTGGGACATCTGTGGAAGTCAGTTAATGCAAAATAATGAAGACTAATATTTTGATGTTGGATGTTGTGCTCAAAGCTTACTCCAGGTAACCTTGCTATCTAGAAATTCATGTAGCATGTTGCAAGTTTTTGTATGCCAAATTTTGGTTCTCCGATTGACACTGAAATTGATGATAATCAAGATTTGGTCTTGGTTGTGGCGTTCTCATCGGCTCTGGAATATATTTCATGTAATTCAAAGTTTGCTATCTTTTGGAAATTATGCTATCTTATGTATGACCTATTTTGGTCCCTCGATAATGTGGTAAGAATATCTTTATGTGCGACCCATCTTTTGGGTCTGGTGTTAGCATGCAAGGTCTTATTGAATTTTTTAAGGTTGTTCTTCATGCCGACATGCCTTGCAGTGATCTAAATTCAAATGGTGTTTGGCTGAATTAGAAGACTATAAAGATATTGTGTGTGGATGACTTATTTCTATTCTACGGGTATACATATATATAGAGAACATCTTTTTGATTGAACATATAAAAGTGTGGAAGAAGTATGATGTATGTGAGTAGATAAAAGAGTGCAAGTGTGCTAATAGATAAAAGAGTATGAAGGAAGGAGTAATCTATTTTGGAAAAAAGGTTGTGTGAAGGTTATGGAAGGAAGATGTGCAGAAGATTCTTAACCGGATATGCTGCAGACAAAAATTGTGCTCTTAACCGAAACTGAACTCATGCATATGTAGATGCAACTTCATCAGTTCACTTTTTTCAGTGAGACTATTTTGTAATTTGTTGGCAGTGAGCCATTTTCTGTAGGCAATGAGCCTTTCTCTTTTGGCAGTGAGCCTTTTGTATCTTTGGCTATAATAGCCAGGCAATGAGCCCAACCGAAAATGAGCCACCCTGTAGTGAGCAACTTGGTTGTGAGCCCTTGTAAAAATCACCTTAATCGGTGTCACCTTAACCGGTGTTTTAAAATTGAGAATTAACATTCTTTGTGGTTTTTCCCTTCTTGGGTTTTCACATAAATTCTGGTGTTCATTGTACTTGGTGTTTTTGTGTGCATTCATGTTCTATTTGATTAATTTTTGATTGGTGTAAGTTTTCTTCAGATTAATTAAAGTGAAGAAAATTGTTTGAGGATAAATGATTCACCCCCCCTCTCAGTTATCTAGACTGCTCAACAATTGGTATCAGAGCTTGGTCCCTTACACATAGAGCTTAACCGCTTCAGGGAGATCTTGGAAATTTGAACAGATGGAAGGAACTTATCACTTTGAGGAAGAACTAAAAATAATGCTAGATGATATGGAAAGCACGAAATCTGAAAATGAAGAGTTGAAAGAAAATCTTAAGGAAGCAAATACTTATATCTCAAAGCTAAGGAGCAAATCCAAAAATTCAAAGCAAGACATAGAGAGGTAAGCCAAGAATTAAAGGAGTCAAATGAAAACATTGTGGACTTAAATCAGCAATTGGATGAATGCAAAAAGATTGAAGAAAATCTCAAAGGTACCATCAAACAAAAATCAAAAGAAAATGAGAAGTTAGATCAAGAATTAAGAAGGTTGAAAATAGAATCAAGAGTATGCGAAAGCAACATAATTTTGGATCAAATTTTGTCCCTACAAAAATGTCACAAGGATAAAGGAGGACTTGGATTCACCGGTGAAATCTCAAATCAGAACACTATTGGTGAAGTCAAAGTAGTTGAAGCTATGAAAGATCAGTTGTAACAAGCAAGGTTTAGGACTCTAATGCACCTACAAAAAGACCTTTGGTCAGAAAACCAAATGATCAAAGGTACTTATCATTCAATGGTCACTATTTTCTATGCAAAATTTTTGGACATAAGGCTGTAGAATGTAGAAGTAAGATGGAACCAAATACTCAATGCTTTAATTGTTACAATTTTGGTCATAAAGCAAGTCATTGTAGAAGTAAATTATCTAATCCGACAAGAAGGAATGGAATGAACAATCTCTTTCATGGTTATTTCTATTTAAGCTATGGTTGTGGTCACAAAGCTAATCAGTGTAGACCTAGGGTTCACTCAGCTAAGTCAGGACAAAGATCTTACAAGTGTAGTCAACCCAGACACTATGCTAACACATGTAAATATATTGCTTTGGAAAAGCCTGAGAACAAAAAGAAGGTTGCAAAATCAAAGGAATCTAAGAAGAAGAAAATCACAGTTTGGAGGAAGAAGAAAACAAGTGTGGAGAACAATTCCATGGTACCGCATCCCAGTACATTCCCTATTGGTATCTAAGCCAATTTTCCTTGGCTCAGGGGGAGTTTTGCATTGCATATCCTATCAGTTCCCCCTCTCCGAAGTAATATTGATGTGATTTTTAACATGATTAAGTTCGAATCGATTGATGATAAATGATGAAGCTTAATCCGGCTGATTGAAAAGCGAAGTACAATTGCTGGCATCATCAATGTGCATTTTTATGGCAAAATAATTATGAGTAATTAAGAATAAAAGGTGGGAATTTTCAAAATCGTTTCTCACAGTTTTCAAAGAAGAAGTTTCATTGAACAATAAAGAGTTTGAAAAAGATAAGCGCGACGATGGAATCTGTTAATAGAGGATCAAGTGGCGGTATTCCGCTAAGGGTGAAGGGAGTTGAGTTGGATGAGTTTGATCATTGAAAGATGAAGGAAATGGAACTAGGGTTAAAGACAGATGAATTGCAGAATGTAAATACTTTGGGTATGGATTTACGGGGAGAATTTCCCTGGTTTACAGACAAAGAATCTATCTTGTTCCCATTGAGTCAATTCAAGGATGATAGCATTGTTTTAGACAAACCCTATCTGATCACAAAGGAAGCCATTGAAGCTATTACTAGTTTGTACAGTGTTGGTGACCTCCCTAGGAAGAAAATGGTGAAATACAGAGATGTAGAGGAATTTACTGGTATTGACAAAGACCCTCGGGCTCTACTGATAAATACCATTGTCGATTCTACAGTAAGGTATGTTGCTTATGACATCTCTTATAAAATCTATTTCAGAAATCATGAAGGTTCTACTTCGGCTATTGTTGTATATCTTGCACACATGATGGTGAAGGAAAATAAGCAGTTTGATTTGTGTAGCCTAATAATGAAAAACCTAATTGAGAATGCCATAATGTCTTTGGTTGAGAGTTATCCCTTCTGATTTGGATCTCTCCTCATATGTTTGGTATTTTACTTTCTGAGTTTGCTACTAGCAAAGGAGAATGTTAAATGGAAGTTCGACATCCTTGTTAGAAAGCAAGTTTATAGGTATTTGGAATGTATGGAAGATAAAGCAAGTGCATGCAAAGTATATTTCTCATCCTTGTAGATGAATCTATGCTCTGGTGTGATAGTGTCCAATCAATTTGAGGAGGGTTCCTCCTCCGGTAAGAAGGAAATTGGAAGTTTTTAGTGGTGGTTCCCCAACAAAACCTAAAAAGAGGAAAGTTAACACAGAATATGTCATCACTATCTCAGAAGAAAAGGAGAACGAAGAAGAATCTTAGCCTAGATTTGATTCTATCGATCTAGATGATATTCGGTTAGTGTTAGATGAAGGTGATATGAAGAAGGTTGGTGAAATGTGGTGTGGCAACTCTCTAATTAGAAGGCTTAAAATTCATGATGCTTTGGTTGATCTACTCAAAAAGGGTATTACTGTTTCAGATGTTTCTGGCTTATTACCAGATAATCTAGTAGAAGTTATTGAAGAAAGGATGTTGTTGGAAGGACCTAAAGGACATAAGTTTGAAGCTATGATTGAGATAAGGCGTGTCAAAGCTAAACATAATTTATCCAAACACATTGGTGAAACAAAAGAATGCATTAAGGAGATGTTTGACATCTACATGTATTGTCTCCGGTGGCCTACTGTTGTTGATGATTTTAGAAGAAAAATTGAAGCTATTGAACTTGAGATGAATAAAATTGGAAATAGTTTTAATTTATTCAAATAAAAAGATGGAAAATAGAGAATAAGAGTTGGTGAGTTGCAAGTGGAGTTATTCGTTGTTCAGAGACAGAGGGAAGACTTGGTTAGAACATTCTGGTTGGTTAAGGAAATTGTTGAGGTCCAGTTGGATCATCTCTCTGGGATACTTTCTGATGCAAAATATTGTGAATGACAGTGTCTATCTTAGGAATGGTCATCCTCATTTATTTTGTTAACTATGTTGGATAGTACAAGTGCCAAATTGGATTTTGTGGTGCTAGCTTGGAAGAGGATTCTTCCAACTATGAGAGAAAGGTACAAGAAAATTTTTCATGTGAAAAGTGTAATTTTTACTTGAGTTCTTGAATGCTTGAATTTTGTCCATTTACCTTTGATGGAAAAAAGGGGGAGAAAGAATGAAGAGAAACACAAAAAAAAGAGTTATTGAATTGCTTGACAAAGGGGGAGTACTTGGAGTTTTTGGAGTTTGCAGTTTTGGAGTTGGAGTTGTGAAGTTTTGTGTTTTTATGCTTTTGTTGTTTTTCCATCAATTCCAAAGGGGGAGATTGTTGAGAAGTTTTTGAAGATGATTTAGCATTTTTTTCATTGATGTCAAAACCTTGGATCCGGAAGGTTGTGCTCTGGATGGTGAACATACTTAATCTATCCTATCGTATGCTATGATGT
Organism: Sequoia sempervirens; assembly: GCA_007258455.2. Lineage (NCBI taxonomy): Eukaryota > Viridiplantae > Streptophyta > Pinopsida > Cupressales > Cupressaceae > Sequoia > Sequoia sempervirens. Next base: position 47,750,912 of record VDFB02270651.1, read on the forward strand.
TACACAATGTGGATATTATCTTTGATCCAGATATGGTAGTACTTCTTTTTGGGACATTTGTGGAAGTCAGTTAATGCAGAATAATGAAGACTAATCTTTTGATGTTGGTTATTGTGCTCAAAGCTTACTTCGGGTAACCTTGCTATCTAGAACTTCATGTAGCATGTTGCAAGTTTTTGTATGTCAAATTGTGGTTCTCCGGTTGACACTGAAATTGATGATAATCAATATTTGGTCTTGGATGTGGCGTTCTCATCGGTTCTGGAATATATTTCATGTAATTCAAAGTTTGCTATCTTTTGGCAATTATGCTATCTTATGTACAACCTATTTTTAGTCCCTTAGTGAATAATTAAATAATTAGAATTAATTATTTAATTATAGTAGACAAAGTGGCAATAATTAAATAAATTAGACTTATTTAATTATAAGGGACATGAACCTTAGTGACACAATTAAATAATATTTAATTAATCAAAGGATGAGGTGAAATGATGGAAAGATTTAATTAAATAATTAAATTTTTTAATTAATAGGAGAGTGATGACATTAGAAAATAAATAAATTATTTAATTATTAAGCATGAAAGGGTATTTAATAAAGTTGCAGGCCTAGGATAATTTTAGGTGTCTACATAAACCATGTAGAAAAAGTTAAAACATCAAGTGATTGATTGATAGATGAGCCAACTAGCTCATCTATTAATGAATAACATGTATACTCTCTCTACATAAACTCTCCCATGCACATACAGGCACTATGTACCATCATCACTAGTTGTTTTTAGATAAAAACAAAAAGTTCATGGGACTTGTAGTAACAGTCTAGAGGCATTTTAAAAGGGACTTGTTCTACTGCTACCCATAGAACTTACCTCCACTTAACTACCCTCTATACCCACAATTGCTAGCAGTTGTGGTTATATTTCACCTCTATGATCCCAACATGCAAAAACTCCACTACACTATGCTTTCCATGTAGTATCACATCCCCTCATTAATAATTCTATACTTACTACAAATTTCCTTTCTAATATTCAATTTTTTTGAACACATGCCATCAATTCAGTTAACTCAATATGACATATCTACATGTAGTACCTCCATTTAATTCTATAATTATAAATTCCATGCCAAGTAGTTGACAGTGCTTAGTTCACCTCACATGAACCACCTTTCTATTGATCACCCAGAATATTGAGAGGGGGTGAATCAGTATTCACTGAAATTCATTAACTTCATGAACTTTAACCATTCATTCAATGCATCATATTAAACTTGTTGTAATGGAAATGAACACATAAATCATGCATCACATAAGAGAACACAAGAACACCAGATTTACGTGGAAAACTAAAAAAAGGAAAAACCATGGTGAGGATTAGCTCACAATACATAACCAGTTATAAGATATTACAGAATGGCTCACTGCTAGGCATACTCACTATCTGGAGGACTCATTTTTGAAGGACTCACTATCTAGAGAATAGAAGAAATAGATCACAGCTAGGACATGGCTCACTTCCAATGATTGAACTGATTATAATGCATCTGCAACATGTCGAAGATAGTTCCAATTAGGCTCTGTAAACTGATCTAACACACTTCATGCTCACAACTATCATACTTTGCTCTACCTCACTTCACATCACATTCACATAAAATTCAAACTCTACTACATCCACACCTCTACAATACCAAAATCATCTTATATTTATATGCATTACATCTACAAACATCTACAACATTAATTAGGTCACCTATTTAGATGAAACGTGTAATCCAACAACCTATCGGCTCAAGATCAAACCATACACGCCTTGTAGAATAAACAAAAACATGTAGCATATAAAAATAGGTTAGTAGGGACCTATAATTACTCCCATTAGTACAATCAAAACTTAATTTAACTCCACACGACCTCAAACCCTTTAGGTCAGCACCGTTGGTGAAGCAACAATGAAATGAACCAATTGTTCATCCATATTTCGACACAAGATCTCCAAAGATCTTTCCACTTGGAAAAAATACACTTTTGACATTTGTAATCACTCTCTCAAAAATTGTATAGCAAGAAAATCATCCACGGTGGAATGCAAAGCATTCAAATTAGGTACTTTTTTCAATATAACTCTGGCATATCCAAAGTGATACTTTGTCAACTCCAACTTCAACTGTGAAGGGATTCAAGATGTGAAACCTTGGATTCATATTCCTCCAACATGTACCAAAATTATGTAAAAAATGCACAATTAGATTCTTCATGGCAGAGCAATGTATACCACAAAACAAGTTCTTTGTAGCCTAAAAACTGCATTTCGAACTTAGGCAATTTCTCCAAGATATTTGGTTTACTTTGGACCAACGCATCTTCAACTGTGCAATGAGTTGAAATTACCATATTCATCAAACATCAACTATACAATAATGTAGACATCACAACAATGTTGACATCAGCGACAACACCGTAGTAACATCATCTGCCATACATCCACCAATCTTCTTAATGACAAAAAAATTCCAAAAATCTCCCCCTTTTCCATTGATGGAAAATAATTCTCAAATAATTCTCAAAATGCTTCCCTTTGACATCAAGGGAAAAGGGCTCTCAATATCAAGTTTTGCAAACTATCTCAACTGTTCTTCCCCTTATTGTTTCACTCCTATGCTCAACACTTCCAAATTTTTTTAGGTATATATATGTACACATGAGAATAGTTCCCCCTTAAAATTTTATCCATAAAAAAAGATAAAAAATGTATTGCAACCATCTCTAATATTTATGCATATGTTCAAAGAAATCTAAAATTGCACAAATAAAATAAAAATGCACATAATCAACTAGATGAGGGTAGAATAAACTTGTAGGACACTTTTAATTTTTCAAGGTGTACCTCCCAGTCCTTCTTTCCAACATCCCAGTCCTTCTGGGAAAAGTTATGCATGCTACTTTGGCTATCAAATTGCATCAAGAGGTCTTCTCCTTCATTTGGTGAACTGGGTACCGAGTTCTTATATGCTAACTTCTCTGCATGTACTACTACACTAGTCAAGGAGGTAAGAATTGCACTTACCAAATCCCTCAATTGATAGTATTGTATAATTATCTTTTCTTTATGTTCCTGCAACTCGAAAAACTATCCACACAATTTTTCTATTGCAATCCTTGTAGCACCATCTATGTCATTGATTGGATCATAGAATCCAGAGGCTTGAGAAATCTATGAATCAATTAAGTCCATATTATCTTTGATACTCTTCATTGAATTAGGCCATTTTAGAAAAAATTGAAACAAGATCCATGCTTCATCCAAACACTTCTGCATACGTCTTAGATTTTCTTATAGTTTTTCATGTGCAACACTACACTTATCTAATATTTTAGTCAATATTCTATCATTGAACTTCTTTTTCAACTCTTTTTCCAATCTCTCTTCAAGTCCGATATAGTAGTCTTTAAAAGAATCTAGCATCAACTTTAATTTTTCAACACTAGACAAAGACTAATGAAAAATATCTTTGTGAATCCCTTCTTGCAACACTTTGACTACTTCTTTGATCAATTTTATGCTCTTTTGGTGGGTTTGTAATAGTTACTTCCTTGTGGAAGCATGAAACACATCACCAAGTTGAAGCTTATGTAGGGGAGAGATCTTTGCCATGTCCACTTGACCCTGCTGCATAGGAAGTTGTAGCAGTTGTGCAAATACAACAAGTTCAAACTACAAATGCATGTCTAATAGAACCTTGCGTGAATCTCCGAAGGATTCACCAATTTTTTTTTTTCTTCCCTCTTCTTTCACCTTACTCTTCTCCTTTTCAGCACTTGCAAAATCTTCCTCAATATTATTCTCTTCAATAGATTTCTCATCATTTTCTAGGGGAGGCTAGTCTTCAATGTTATGTGCCTCTTGTTTTTCTAGTACCCTTTGAGTGTCTTCTTCTTTTCTTTGTTTAGTTTTCTCATTTGGAGAGAGTAGTTTTTGTTCATTTTGTGCTTCATCCTTTTCTAGGATGTCCTCTTTCTCTTTCTCCTATTCCTTTGTAGCCATGTTCTCCACTTACATAGGGATATTATCTGTTGTCACATCTTCTTGAATGTCCTCTTTTGTAGGATCATGTTACTATGCATGTTCAATATGTTCATTAACTTCTGGGACAAAAGTATCATATTGTATTTCACTTCCACTGTCTAGAGACACACTTAGTCCTTTAGCAAGTTCTAACTTTTGTAGTGTCTCACTTTTCATCCTCTCTACATCTTCCTTATCTTTGCTCATCAAGGTGCTGACTCTTTTTTTTATTCTAAATTCTTAGCTATACAATTGTGCCAATCTTGCTTTATCTTCTTCAAAAAGAGAAGAACCAATATTCTCTAAGGAATTTAGTACAAAAAGTTACCATGTACTTCACTATTGCTTCCTCTATTGTAGCCTTATCTACTTCATCTAAATCTGAATACATTTTGGTAGTTTCTCCCAACATTTTATTCTCAACAATGCCATTAAATAGTGTATCTAGCCTCAGGGGGCTATGATTTCTTTCCAAAGGGGATTTTCCTTCTTCCCCTTAGCCTTGACTTGTTTTTCTTCTTTGTCAAACTTATTCTCTCTCACATAAATTTTGAATGCTTCCTTTCGCTTCTTGAATTCCTCTTCACTATTAGTATCAACAATATATACTTTGTTTTTCTTTACACTTGTCTCTTGAGAGACATCGGGTTTTTTTTTCCAAGCCAACTGAGGTCTTTCTTCTTCTTCTTCATCATCATCATACCCAATGTACCTTTCTCTTGTAGCTTTTTATTTTACTCTTCTTCTCTCTGGAGCACTATGTTCTTTCATAGAGGCACTAGTTGACTCTTTCCTCTTAGCTCCAATAGAAGATTTAGTCCTAGAGGACTTAGGAGAAACCAAAGAGGGGGTAGAGATCCTACTCGACCTTCTAGTACTGGGGGCACCTTCCAGAGGACTGGATATGCCTTTGGATTTCTCCACAAGGCCCTTTGGTAGATCCATCATCTCTACTACTTGTGACTTCATCTTCTCAACATTTCTTTTGATTTCCTTTTTCTTTTGCTCCATATGAACTACACTAGATTTTTCTTCATATTTTCCATATATTTCTTCTTTAGGATCTCTAGGCATAATAGACATATATTTTGCTAGACTAGTAACCACATCCTCTGTTACCTCATATCCTAATTCAAGAATCCACACTGTCCTAGGTTCAACAACTTCCATAATGTAGTAATATTTGCTGACCATGAATATAATATCATATTTTTACTTCACAAAATTTTTGAGAATCCTTTCTCTTGCTTGCATGTTTTCTTGAATTTTTTTAAAGAAACCCCATAATGCACTTTTCTGTGTATCTGCATTCCCCAATCTTCTCAAATGGCCTTTGATTTGAATTGCAACTATAACATCACTCAAACACACTATATTCTTTATACTGAGAATTTCATTAAGAAGGTAAAATAATAAGCATATAACTAGGGTACCATACAGGAAGGGGTATTGGGACTCTTTGGTTTTCTATAGGTTCTCCAACAAGTGTTGCCTTAACAATTCACATAGGTCAAGATCCAAGCCTTTCTTCACTATTTCAAATACAATATTGATTGTTGTAGCAGAAACAATTTTTTCTCTATTTGTGAAGAAAATATTATACCCTATCATCATAGATGCATAATTCATAGCCAAATATTTAATGTTCTTTATCGATAGGTCTTTTTTATCAAATTTTGCACCAGTTAACTTCATCACCACTTTATTCTTCATAGATTTGAAAGCTGAAATGGGTTTGATTGAGCTTAATCCTGTCACAACCCTAATGGATTCTTTGTTGATCATGTGTGGGAGGTCTAACCAAATGAATATGTCATGTATTCCACTTAACACATATCTAATCCATTCATCAACATAGTAAAATATAGGAAAGTTATTCCAAAAAATTATTTTCTTCTCTATTAAACTTTCATACTTAGGTTTCAACTCAGAATCATCACCGGTAAGTTCATTTACCCACACTTTGTTGCAAGGTGTGCACCCTTGGTCTCCTTGTACTGTGTAGTGCAGTGCTCGGGTTCATGACATGGATTAACTTCCTCCCATGGATTCATTAACTCTAGCAGTTGTATTAGGCATTAACATGTCAATCTTTTGGTGCAACAACTGTCTTTCCAACAATTGGTATCAAAGCCTGGGTCACGAGTTTGAACCCCTCACTTGCATTGGGTGGATTGTTGTAAGGTGTGCTCCCTTGGTCTCCTTGTTTTGTGCAACACAACACTTGAGTTCGTGACATGGCTTAACCACCTCCTATGGATTCATTAACTCTAGTGGCTATATTGGGCATTAATAGGTCAATATTTTGGTGCAAAGACAATTGTCTTTCCAACAAAATCCAACCAATAGGAAATAGATGAAAGTATCATATTTTTTGCTAATCATCTTTCCTTGTTTAAATGCTTTAATCTAAAGTTTATCAAAAAATAAAGATGAAAGTATGTGACTTAAACAAGGAAATAAGATATTATCATGGTTTATAATTCCCCTCAAATTTAGGTTCATTCTTGTCCCCAAGAAACTTATGGCCTTAGATTATACTACAATTCAACATCCCTATAAATTGTTGTACTAGTAACCTCTACCTCTTGCTTTAAGTAAAATCCTTTTTGGTTTGAGATCTTCTTCCACATGGTATCTTCTGCTTCTTCGATTTCTTGTCTTTGTCCACTCCAATGTAGAATTGTGAATAGGAGCAGAGGAGGATGGAAATTTAAGGGGGGCCAGCTAATGCCTTTCAAAGGAATCTATTATATACTTATGGGCCCTTTTCATTGCTACAAGTTAATTAAACACTAAATGAGGTTCTTTTCTATACAACTCTTTTGTCAATTCCCTCCATCTTTCTTGGGAGAATTCAAGTGTTTTCTTCCCAATTCTTGTTGTAAGTTCTTGAAATATTTTATAATCATGTTCTCTACATTGAATTTTTTTCTCTCTTTCCCTTTTTCGATCTACCAATATAATCCATTCATCAACTACCTCATGGGGATTCTCAGCTTCTACTATATTCAGTTGAAGAAATAACTTCTCCCTTTCCTGATAATCTCTTTGTAATTTCCCTCTTTGGTGTTCATTCCTTAAAAATGAAGCCAAGGCTTTGATTTTGAACATTTCTAACAAACATGAAACATAGGAAAATGGCTTCACCAATATGTAATGACAACAAGGGGGTATGATGCACCTATCTTCTTTAGTTCATTAGGAAAAAGAGATCCCATAGGACAAGATTGATTTTCAACCCTTAGGTGAGTCAACCTTGATGGAGATCTTGTTATTTTCCTTATGACTTAGGATGGGGTAAATTAGCCTAAACTACACTTTTGGGAGAAAAGATAAAAAATAGTAAACAAACCCAATTATGCAATGTAACACTTGAAACATCAATTTAAAACCTTAATCTAGTAAAACCTACAAATTTTTGGTAGATCTGGGAAAGTTACGATTTTATGCACTCGTGACAAAAAGCTCCCGCTGAGTGTCCTTTTGAGACTCATTCACCCTAGGGAAAATGGGTCTTGTTAGGACTTTCTAAAAATTCAAAATTCAGATCTATAGCTCTTGATCTACTCTTCCAGCTCATTCCTTTCAATCCCCACTTTCGGATCCGATCCTGCAATAAAAACTAAATTTTTTGGTTTTTTTGTATAGGGGTTTGCCTCAGTCAAACCCTAAGTTTGGAAATTAAATCTTGATAGAAAATACAAATTTGAAACCTGAAAGTGTGTTTGATCCCTAATCTTAAGTGTGTCTAAGATTGTTAAGAGCTAACATGCAAAGAAACTATATTCAAGTGTGCTAAAATAAGATCCCTAAATGAACTTGAATAATGAACACAAGACCTAGTTAGGGAGAAGTCAAATCCCCTAATAGATCTAAAATATGATTATACCTTGCTTTAGGTGGCTAGTAGAAGATGGGATCACTAGGAAACAAGTCATTAGATCAAGGGAAATGACTAGTTGCATGTCCTAAAACCTAGAATCCATCATGATCCACCATAGGCATCAATCTTCAATCATGAACAATGCTTGATTAATATTCACAAAATGAGCTTGAAAACCTACAAAAACAATTGAAAATTCTGCTCCGAGACTTCAAATTTTATTCCTTTAATTTCTTCTTGACCTTGAATGCAAATCTTGTGAATAACTCCTTAAAAATGGTGAAAATACTAGGCTTTATAGGCTTCCTTTCTAATTTCACGATTATTAAATCTTGAAAGCCGACACTTAAAACTTGAATTGAGGACTTTGAAATGCCACCAAAAAAATGTTTAAAATTTGAATTTGATAGCTTAAAGGGGACCCATTCTCCCTTGGGAAAATGGGTCCTAACCCAAATAGCCAGGATTTATGAATTTTAGGGCATTAATTAAATTAAATGAATTTATTCAATGCCTTTTGTAATGTCGAGAAATATTTAAAATAGGCCATGGGATGCATAATAAATGGGTTTAGGGGCCTATTTATGAAGGGTAAAAATATATAAAATTGAGGTCACTAAAATAGGTCCAAATTAAGTGTGAAATTGTATTATCACATAGGAGTACAATTTTCTACACTACAAAACATAAGAGGATTCCATGTAGAATCATGAGGTATAACTAAGTTATGCAAATAAAATTCACATAACTAATCTTGCATGTCCAAGGCTGATTGTTTATATGTTTCCAAAAACAAAGTAGGTAAGGACAATGAGATCGAAAGATCACTAATAATTTGACTGAATTGAGAACTTAAATTTTTTCTTGTAGATATAGGGTATAAACCCTAGCAGGAGGTTTTCATTTTAGAAGTTGAACTATCTTTTCAACTAATTCTTCTATTTTTACCTTTAGCTTATTGATCTTTGTATCTTTCCTATCAATTTCCCTAACATGGGATGTCATCAATTCATATTTTTCCCTCTCCGAATCCTTTTGTTTTTGGGAAAATTCTTTGATCTTATTCCATAATTGAATTCCAAGGGTTGCCATAGAAAGGATTCCAAAAATTCTAGGGGTCATAGACTAATTTATTAGATGTGAAGTTCTATTATTTACCTCATAAATATCCAACTTTGCCAGCCTCTCCAATCCTGTCCCTTGTTGGTCAAAGGCATGCAACCTTTTCTCCAACTCTCAGATCATGTTGTCTAAACTTTCCTCCCTTTTCTAGTACCCTTTTAGTTGTTCTTCTAATTCTTTAATTCTCTACAAGGCCTCTTGTAACTCCTTGCTTTCATCCTTTCCTTTCAAAAGAAACTCCTCTTCTTTCTCTAATTTTTTTCTTCTTCCACCTCTCTCATGGTACAAACCCTTCTTCAAAAACAAGGATTCTTGGATGTTTTTTTTCTTTTTAGCTGTGAATAAATATTCTAAATTTGAATTAGAGCTACTACTCATATATACAAAGGCTATAAAATTGGAGGTTTTGTATCACTATCAAGAATATTTTCTCCATCATAATCTATTTCAGTTTCCACCACAACAATATTTTATTTTTTATTTTTGGCCTTCCCTTTTATAGTCCGTTTTCTTCTGAGGCAATGTGATTGCCTCCTTGGTTGTGTGGGCCTTTTATATTTCTTCTTAGGCTTAGAAATAGAGGCCACACCTTTTCTTTTCTTTGGCTTTGAAGGGATCTTGACAAATGCAAGGGTTTTCGTAGTTCCTTCTTATATGGGTTGCTCCCCGAAAGCTGTAGGTTGAGTTTCCTACTCTTCCTATTCTGCATGCTCCTCTATGCTACAGGTAGGTGAGGCAATAGGGGAATCAGAGGGTATGTTTCCCTCTGTTGCAATCATAGAAAGTTCTCCCATTTCTTGTTCTCTACCCATTTTCTTTGCATTTTGCCTTGGAAGAATATTATTGACATTGTTCATCAATATTTTGAGGCTTCTTTTAATCAATAGAGTGGCCAAAAAAATAAAAATTCTTTGATTAAAAGAAGCCTCAAAATAATAGAGTGGTCCTCGAAAGAACTAGATTTTGAGGCTTCTTTTAATCAATAGAGTGGCCAAACAAAAATGTGATAGGGTATGTTGATGGTGCACAACAACAACTCAGACAGAATGCAATATTCTATCTCTCTTGAAAGGTTATTTTCAACGATAAATTACTGAAAATCACCCCAAGGTCTCTTGGGTGTCAAGTCATGACGATGCATAAACAACTCAGATAATATGTGAAAATGCTGGTAATCACAATCGAACCTTACTACAAGCAACTGTATCTTTCCAATTTATCAGATTTTGCAATATGATGATTTTAAATCCTAAATCTAACCAGATGATAAAGAAATAGCAAAAGATAAGGATGCGAGGATATGATAAGATCTAAACTAATCCTAGAATGAACAATGCCAATGACAGATATCTGGAATGGACCAATCTCAAATAACCAATTCTTGATCAACCCACAATGCAATATCACAAGAACGGTGCAATCTTCTAAGGTATATAGATTTTCAAATCATAGATATTCATCCACAATCGAACTAAGCACAAAATAGATATATGGTCTAGGTTGACTTCACCAGCCTACTACAATCAGATAGTTACTACAAGTATAGACCAGAGATTGCTGCAAACATTCCAAATATGAAATCATGTACATCACTCACCAAACTAATCCAACTCTAAAACACTAAATCACAAATCTTTAAGCAATTTGAAAGATGAAACAACAGGAACCATGCAAGATAGCTAACAGAAAAGACTTCACTAGGAAAACCACAATGCCTTCTATTGTATTAGATTACCAAAATGCTGCAACAATTCCACTGTTCTGTTACAATATTTGCTTCAAGAGATTGACTACTACCTCTATTACAAAATTCTCTAGCTCTTTTCTGATCTAACTTGTCTCTATTATCTTTTTAGCTAACCCTTACAATGAGGCAAGAATGCCCTTTATAGCAAATTCTCAAGACAATGTCGGCCCAGCCAAACATTTACAAAAATAAATCAACCAAAACAAGTCGGCCTTAGGAATTCCAAAATAAGGCACACATTAAATGCTGATACATCATCAAGGTCAGCCTAAACACATTCCCCAATGTAGCCCGGATCAATACATGCCCTATGATAATAGGGAAGCACAAATCTCAAAATTGGCATTAATTACCACCTCCCTTATCCTTATTCTGATCTTGAATCTTCAAAAACAATTTATCCAACTCGACAACAGGTGGCAAAGGCAAGATCTTAAGCCGAAATTCAATGGAGCCAATCTCCTCTTTTGACTGTTTAACAGTTTTATTCCAATCATCTTTGTGGGCTTGATACTTATCCATCACTACCAAATAGGTTGCTGCATCATCCAAATAGTGCCCTGCTATGACATTATCGGAATCTGGGGCATAAACATCATGCCACCATTCCCTTAGTTGTTCTAGGCTTAGGTACTTAGGAGCAATTTTCCACCTGCCAGTCATAATCTCAAAAAATGCAATACATCCCTCATAGAATCCAGTTAAATCACCATCTATTAGCTTCTTTCGTTTCTGAATCTTCCTCATGGCCTTCTTCCGAATCTGCAAAGCTTCGAACCATTCCCAAGGTTCACTAAGTCTGGAGGAAGGAAGAATCCCATCCACAACCAACTGATCCTTTCCATGTTCCATGATCATTTTGGATTTCTGCAGTAGCAGGTCGATATCCTCCTTGTCCTAGGAGAGCACATGCTCCAACAAATCTTTGGCTATGACTGCATCCTTTCAAACCGAAAGGACATCCCTTATTGCATTATCCCCTTTCACCTGCACATCTTTCAACCAATCCATTGCAGTCTGGGTAGAGGCCTTTATCTTTTCAATCTCAGAAATAGTTTCCTTGGGAAAGAAACCAGGAATAACAGAGGAAGAGGGGTGGAGAGATTACAAAGGCTTAACTACATCCTCTAAGCACTTCCTAAGCCTCTCATTTTCCTTCCTAAGCTCATGTTTGGTATGAGTTTCTTTCCTTAGTCTCCCAATTATTACTGCACTGGACCCCTCATACTCCTCAATGTCCTGTTCTACAGAAGCTGGCCCAAGGTTGATGGTCTGCACATTGTAATCCTTTCCGGTGACCTCTTCTTTATTCTTATCAGTAGCAAGAGTGGCAATATGGATAACTCTGTTATTCACTTCATCCCTTTCTATTCTTGAAACTACCTTAGCCATCTTTTTTTTCTTCCCTTTGCCGATCTTAGATAACATCTCATCCCAATCAAGAGGAGTGTCTTCAACAACGACTTGTTTCTTTCTTGTGATCTCCTTTTCTAACCAATCCGGTACAGCAGGTTCCACCTGGATTTCATCTGTCTTCACTTCTTCATGTTTTTTTGGTGTTTCATCTTTTCCTTTCTCAGGAGACTGTTCACCTTGATCACCTAATTTAGGTTCATCTTCTTGCACAGGCGATGGGGTTCTAACAGGGATATTATCCTTTTCAGGTGATCCATTTCCTTTGCTACTCACCGGAGAATCCTCATATTGCACTAATGGAGAAGGATGCTTTTCTTTTTCTTCAACTTCAAGCTTAGTTGCCGCACCAAAGAGTTCTCCCTCCTTGAATGGCTCTGCCTCTCCACTAGTTTCTTGTTCTTGATGGGTTGTTTCCTACTCAGGTGCACTTGGCGAAGGGGAAGTAGCCCTAGGTTGCTCCACAACTGGTGACTTTGGAGGAGGATCCATCTTTTGCATAGTTTCCTTAGGGGATGGAGTCCTTGATCTCCTCGAATAAACCTTTGTCTTTTCCCCTGAACTCTCCACATCAACAATCGAAGTCTCATCTTTAGAGGTATCCTGACCCTTCTTCTTTGAAACCCTAGTTGTCCTCGTCTTCTTTGGTTGCGGAGGAACATCCTCTTCTTCTGGCTTTTCCAATCCTTCCTCATCAGAGGACCTGCCTATTTTCAAAGCTCGACTCCTTTGTTTTCCTTTTGGTTTTCTTTTCGGTTCTGGCTCACTTTCTTTAGGGCCTCTGATTTTGATTTTGAAGGGTGAGCTCTCTTTAGTTTTCCCTTTGGGGTCATCTTCCCCGGATTCTTCTGAAGTAGACATAGGATTTAGATTTCCCATTAAATTAAAGGTACAGGGTACCTTCTCACTTTCCAACTCCCAAACCTTATGCTTCAACCATGAAGTGGTAAATCTCATGACAGGGGCCATTATGTCCTCCAACTCAGTGACCTCATCATCATTCTAGTTTATCTCCCCAATTGATCTTTCCTTAATGGACTCATATGCATGGTCTTGCACCAGATTTCCATCATCTTCTAACTGGTCAGGGATCAACCTAACGTTGTATTGCCTAATCACATCAACAGGAAGCCTTGAGTACTTTTTCTTCCGTGCCTCAAAATCATCCTTGATATTTTCCCAATAGTCTTCTAAGTCATCCTTATGAGGGTATTCTTTAGTGGCCTTCTTCTGTGCTTCCCCGGTAATATCAAAGTTTGTCCTCTGGGAGTGGAAGGAAAAACCATGAGCTTCCAATTCATCCCCTGCCACATGTGCTAATTGGATAGAAGGACATACCTCAGCTATAACAATTCTGAGAGGGAAATCCCCACCAAAACCTGTTTTATGCTTTGCCTTTTTGACAATTGCATCAAATTCACATATCTGTCTCACAACTTCCAATAACACAATATGATCAGTAGGGTAACTGGGTAACCTATATGGAGCAGTCAGGCATCCGTCAATTCTAATGTAAGAGAAGGTGGGAAACTGAATGAAGCAGGGTCCGTATTTCTTTATCAACTCCTTCGCTCCATCTGACAATCTCACATGCTCTGCATTTTGAAGCATCCTAGTGATATGCATTGTGAATGCATCATTGGCTCTTCTGTAGTTCTGATGTCCTAGGTGTAATTCTGGGTATATCTCATAGACTATATCTTGTCCAAATGTCCCCTGTGGATTCAAACCCCTGTACAGGTAGAATCTGGCTAACACATACACCACATAGGAAGACATGGTGAACTTCTTTATTTCTAGGACATCTCTTAATTGCTTATCAATCACAACACTAATAAGTCCTGCCCAATGGTAATTAGTACCCTGCTCAATCTTGTTAATCACATGGACCATCCAGTTTTCTGACACACCAGCACTCTTCAATCCTGCTACTCTGCTCAAGAATGTGATTGCATCGTATATATCTGACCTAAATTTAACCTTGTGTAATTGCTTAGGTAGTTTGGAAAAATGGGACTTTGGCTTCTCCAACCAGGAATTAATCATTTGTTGGGCTTTAGTGGGTTCATTCTCATAATATGTCCTAGCCAGATCCATATTTAAGGCACACACAAAAGGAAAATCCGGCATGTTAAAGGCTTGGGCAATAGAAACGGGGTTGAAATTTGCCAAGACTCTCCCCTCTGTGCTAACAACCCTCTATGTGTCAAAATCATATTTCCAGGCACACTCAACTATTAACTCATAGCATTGAATTGCAGGAGGGAAACCTGCCACATGAACTAGTCCAGACTTCATCATTCCCTGTCTCAGGACCGACAGATCCTTTTGAGCTGTTCTTTCTTTGAATTCCTCATATCGCCATGCTCCAACGTTAGTGTCTGAGACCTCAGACCACAGAGAAGATATCTTGCTTTCGGGTAGCTGACTCTTGGTATCCAATCTCAATCTTTCTACCTCTGAAATGGAGGACCCTTCCATATCTCCCTTAGATTTTCTTGCAGCAGACTTGCTTGATTCAGCCTGCATTTACAAAAGGATGTCATGAGTATCCAATTATCATACATATTCCAATCCAAAGGTTAGCATAAAATCATATAAAGCCATTGAGATCCATCACAAATCATCCATCCTTGAAAATCCAAAAAAATAAAGCAATCCCAGAAAATGAGGTAAACCGGGAAAATCCAGTCGGGGCATAATTTCGGAGAAATCCAACCCAGACGGATTTCTGCTGCCAAGACACCATGCGCAAAATAGATCGTTAGTACGGACAAAAGTTATAAGATTATCATGAAATTCATCCATTAGCAACAAGAAATCAGCATTTAGCATTTACTCCATTACCCCTAACTTCGGGAAATCGAAAGAAATGAAACCAGGTAGGAAAACCGGAAATGTCCGAACAGGACGGATTTTCGTGGACAGTATGAGACTCTGAAATTTGCCATACTTCGTGAAATTGGCCGAGACCAGGAAAATCCAGGTGTGTAGGAATTCCGCGAACACCTCGGAAACCCGACGACTGTTAACACGTGGACCATCGACTGAATGATTATGTAAAACCTTGCTACTTGGATTCTAATGGTCCCAAAATTGACGCCAATCAAAAAAATTTGGAATGCACTTGAACTTGAATTTCAAAAGACCTCTGAATAACTAGTCTTCAAGTTGAAACAACGTTGCCCTAAATCCCATAACCAGACCTCCACCATGAAAGTCCGGGTAAGCTTAATATTTCAAAGAACACTATCATTGAGACGATCCATTGAAGCACACGGGGATTTCTTAAGGTATGATCAAGTTGGGCTGAACACAAGCCATGAAATCATGATAAACCCACTAAACCTTGGAAAATTCATGCAAAGGAACCGAAAACCCTAATCTTCACAGAATATAGCGAATGGCACGCCTAGGAAGCAAAGTCCTACCCATACGTAACTACAAAGATGCATCTGACACTCGATTGATAACCAAAAACACGCATAGTGAGAGCGATGAAATTGCGAAAAGATGGGTCAAACCCTAGCTTTATAAATACAAAGTCATAATCCAGGCAAGGGCTAACCCAAAAACGACTATCAATCGACCTAGAAAGATTCAATTATCGCGCAAACAGACGGAAGGGCTAACCATGACTTACCATGGATCAATATCGATGAGGCTCGAGCTCGAAGAGGTGACTGCAAAACAAGTGTGCCCAAGCAATGAAGATCCTGACACCAACACCCAAACAATTCACATGCAAATAGCTCAAATCCAATGATTGAAGCTTGAATGAAAACTCTCAATCGCCAAAGCAACAAACAAGTGAGCAATGATATCAAAATGATGCCCAAAAGACCTTAAATCCACCCATAATTATGCCTAAGCAAAGGTACTTTGAGCATTAATGAGCGACAAGACATGTCTAAAAAATCTAGAAACTCGAGCCCAAGACGGAATTTCGGAAAAAACCATGACACACGGAATATCCGGATGAACGCAAATTCTGCAGATATAGCAGAAACCAAGATTTTAAAGAAGTTCAAGTTTTTGACGTAGTCCGGGAAAATTTGCCAGAACCGGACAATCCCGGGGTCAAGCAGAAACCCGGATTCAGAAAATTCAGCAGCAAACGGACAGTGAACCAAGGCCCGGGAAAATCCGCCAGAGCTGGAAAATCCCGGATTCAGGTCAAAACCTAGATTTTTATTGAAACCTAACTTTAACCAATCCCAACCTCAAGGCAAGACCCAAGGCAGTAAGACCAACATCTCAAGACCTCAAAAAATAAATCCAATAAAACCAAAGGTTAAAAGACATCCCGAAAAGAGGGTCCCTTACTCCAAGTGGGGCGTGTGTGCAAAACTACACAACAAATGACAACTCTGCGGGGAAAATGCTCCTGAGCATTTTGATGACAAACTGGAATCAAGAACCTAGAACTTATGGTTCAACTCATCCATCCAGCCATTACCCATGGTCAAAACAAAGAACCTCCCAGTCATCTAAACTTTCCTACACCAGGGTCAAAGTGTGTGCATATGCATTCATTATCCTCCTTTAGTTGCAACAGGAATCAAACTTAGTATGAACAAGCTACATAAAGATTCATACTCTAAAAGTAACCTGGATAGAGCCTCACTGCCAGTCAGGCGTCCATAGCCCCGACGAGGTTATTGCTGTGATCCTCTTGAACATAGCTCTACTGCCAGCCAGGCGTCCATAGCTCCGGTAGAGATATCCAGATTCCCCTGATGAGTTGAATTTAAACCTTTTAATTTTCAATATGTATTTCCCCCTTTTTTTATACTGCTTATCTTTTCACTGCTTTCACTTCAACCTGTGAACAATAAAGTTCACACTCAGGGATGAGAACCACAGTGGCACTAGAGCAGAAAAAAGATTTTTCACTTGTTCAAACTTCATAAGGACCTTACGCAGCTTCAGGTATCTTTAATATTTTAAAATATGAGACCTTAATGTATTCCTGTTCAATCTAACTAGAAAACCCTTTGCTTCAGCACAAGGATAAGTGACATTGGGTAGGGAATTCATACCATAATGTCCTGGAAGGATGATTAGAGTTTGTAAGAGAAATACCAAGAACATCAGACCTACTTTGTCACCACTGTCATACAAATGCAACCAGGGATCTCCAAAAGAGAAGGAACCGAGAGCAAGAGCAGCACAAACCAAAACAAACAAACCAAAGCAAACCTACTCTAACCAAAGTAGAACAAGCAGAACAAAAGGAAATCTACTCTAACAAAACAAACAAAGAGCAACCTAAACTAACTATTTACAAAGTAGGGAGCTGAAAACAACTCAGGACTGGAAATAATGTTTCAAATAGTGCCCATTGACAGGCAGTGGAATATCTTCTCCCGTGAGAGTCCTCAGACAGAAGGCATTATCTCTAAGTATTTTAGCGATCTGATATGAGCCAAGCCACAATTTATCGAACTTCCCATGGTCCCCTTTTTGATCATGAGGTTTATCCCAGTATAGGACAAGGTCAGAAATCTTAAAGGCCTTGACTTTAGCCCTCCTGTCAAACCACCGCTTAACTACCCCCTGATGTTTGGAAAAATTCTCAAGGGCATTGTCTCGTTTCTCTTCAAGGTGTAATAGTTCTGTTAACCTAGCCTCCCTTCTGTCCCCCTCATCATAAAACTCATTTATAAACTGTAAAGTTGGGATCTTGAGTTGAATAGGGAATACTGGGTCCAGACCATATACTAAGTGATAAGGAGATGTTCCAATAGATGACTTAAGCCTTGTACGATCTGCCAAGAGGGCAAACTGAAGCTGTGTATGCCAGTCTTTTGGATTCCTTTTTAGCAGCTTGCAGATGACAGTCAATAAGTTTTTATTAGAGGACTCTGCTAAGCCATTACCCTGAGGATAATAATTAGACGCAAACTTCACAATAATGCCATGATCAAAAGCCCAATTTGAAAATTTTAAAGATGCGAAAGTAGGACCATTATCATAAACAACAACAATGGGGCATCCAAATCGATTAAGAATAGCAGATTCTAAGAAATCAATCACTACCTCAGATGTACATTGTCTACAAACAAAAGCCTCAATCCATCTTGTAAAATAATCAGTAATAGTGAGAATGTACCTGTGTCCCGCAGAAGATGGTGGGTTGATCGGGCCTATGAAGTCCATACCCCACTGAGCAAAAGGTCTTACCTCAGTGATCGATTGGAGCGGAAGCGCTGCATACCTTTCCCTTGTTGCTGCGGTCTGGTAGGTGTGACAGGTCCTGACATGATGGTGGACATCTTTGAACAACGTGGGCCAGTAATATCCTGCCCTCAAAATCTGATTTGTTGTGGCAATCGCAGAACCATGGCCAGTGCCATATTTTTCATGAAATTCGTTCATCACTCTTTCAACTTCCTATTTTTCGAGACACCGCAGATAAATGCCTTCATGATTTTTCTTATATAGAATAGCTCCTTTTAACATGAAACCATCATTCTTTAACCGTAGAGCTTTCCTCTATACAACATTAAGATGACCTGGAGATCGTTGGTTTAGCAAGTAATAAACTATGTCATCATACCAACCATATGGAGAAACCTCTTCGACATTATAATTCTGAACAGTTAGTTCAGGACCTATTTCAGCCATAGTCTGAGTAAGTCCTTGCCCCCTTACCAACTTCATGGGTTGGATCTCAATATCATACTCTTCTAGCATTGTCACCCATTTAGCTCTACGCTCACCTAATTCATTTTGCATTAAAAGTAACTTGACTGCAGAATCCAGGACAATTACATACACCTTGTTCCTAAGGATATAATGTCTAAACTTCTTTACCGCTCTGACCAGGGCATACGCCTACTTTTCCACACTCGGATATTTCAATTCAGCATATTTTAATGGTGCACTCATAAAAGCAATAGGATGCTCATTTCCCTCATCGGAATTTTGAGTTAGCATTCCCGCACATGAATGGTCCGAAGCAAATGAATAGATATAGAAGGGTTTACTGTAATTTGGACTTACCAATACGGGAGCATCAGTAATGGCCCTTTTGATCTCTGCAAATGCTTCCTTTGCTTTCGTAGTCCATTCGATCTTAGCATCCTGTTTCAGCATTGTATTCAGTGGTTTGACAATTTCAGCAAATCCAGTGATGAATTTTCTGACGAAGTTGATCTTGCTAAAGAAAGACTTCATCTCCTTTTTGCTAGCAGGTGGTTGAATCTTCAGTATAGCTTCCACTCTTTCTGGATCAATAGCAATTCCCTTTTCTGATATCACATGTCCTAGTAGCTTTCCCTCTGTTACTCTGAAAATACACTTTTTAGGATTCAAGGATATGCCAACTTCTCTGCACCTTTGAAACACTTTGCACAAATCTGAGATGTGATCCCCTCTGTTTTTTGAAAAAACAGTTAGGTCGTCCATGCAAATGATGATGCATTTGCCTATGATATCTTTAAAGGAAATATCCATAGCCCTTTGAAATGTAGCCCCTGTATTAATGAGTCCAAAAGGCATTCTCCTGTAGGCGAAGGTACCCCATTTAGTTGTGAAGGCAGTCTTGTGCCTATCCTCATATTGAACCATTACTTGATTGTACCCTGAATAATCATTTAGAAAGGACATCATCTGAGATCCATTAACCACTTGAAGTACTCCATCCAATGAAGGGACTGGATAGTTGTCTTTTTCTGACGATCTGTTCAAGTTCCTGAAATCAACACAAAGTCTAATTTCACCATTCTTTTTCCTTACTGGGACTAGGTTCGCTACACATGTTGAATGCCTAACGGGAAATATGATTCTGGCAGATAGTAATTTCTGAACCTCTTTCTGTATGACTGGTTCCAATAATGCATTAATTGGTCTCTGCCTTTGCCTAAAAGGCTTGGCACCTGGATTTAGAGGGATAGTATGAGTTATGATTGATGTATCGTAAGTTTTCAAATCCTCATAACTCCAGGCTACAATATCTGGAAAGCTACGCAATGCTGCAATTATTCCTTGTCTTTCTTCTGGAGTGCATACTTTGGCAATAAAAATGTTCTTGGCATTATCTTCAGTTCCCATATTGTAAGTATCGCACTGTCCATTGATAGAATCCTTCTTTGACTCTTGTTCCTAATCCTTGATCTTATCCATATCAAAAATTCGTTCCAACTGTACCATTCCCCTTGGAATAGTATTTGATTTTAGATTCATCACTCCTTCTAAATCTAGTTCTGCTTCCTGGGGTTCTGCTTCATCAATAATTTGGGAGGCAAAAACATCTATATTTGTGATAAAATCCAGAATATGCTTGTCATCTTCGAATACCTGAAAATTAGTAACATTCTCTAGAACCGATGGCACAGGAGTCAATTCTACAGTGAACTTCTTCAAACCTGAAAAAGATAAAGGCTGCAGGGTGCTGGCCACCTGAGCCAGAGAATCTGTAGTTTGATTCTTTTGTCTTGGTATCAATTGAATATTGAAGGCATCAAATCCCTCAATGAGATCCCATACTCTATGCCTATAATTAGTCATTCTTCTATCGTGGCATGAATATTGTTTCCTTACTTGCTTAATTACCAACTCAGAATCACCAAAAACTTGCAGAATCCTAACCTTTTTCTTAAGTGCCATAAGAAGTCCATGAATTAACGCCTCATATTCTGCTACATTATTAGTACAGTGAAATTGAAGCCTATGGGCTGCAAACAAATTTTTACCTTTTGGACTAATCAATTCGAACCTTGCCCCAACTCCATGTTTGGATTTGGATCCATCAAATCTAAGAGTCCAACATTCAGCAGTAGTGGTCCTTTTTATCATTACGTCTTTTGACCCTTGACTATTGGACGGTTCTTCAGATAGCATAGGTTTCTTTCCTTGATATCCTTCTTGAGGGTTTTGTGCATTTGTCTTAACAGCCTGGGTTGGATTTAGGCATTTCTGTACTTGTTCTACTACTGTCTGGCATAAGCAACACTCCAACTCTGAATGGGAAGCATTATGAACTCTACACCAATTAGGTAAGATTAATTCTTCAAAGCTCATCCTTCTACCTAGGTGTATTTGATTTTCAACACACTATTTGATGAATTCCTGGAAACTGTCTAATAGGCTAATCTGATTATTTTCGGTTTCCTCTTCTTCCTCCATTGATTTTGTCAAAATAGTAACATGGCTGGATCCTGTTTCTGCATCAATAGGCATCGTGTGTAGCATCAATACCTCTTCTGAGTCTAACTCCTCATACTGTGTCGACAACATATAATTTCCCATGCCAACTTCTGATATCAAAACTTCTGTTGAAGTATTTTGGTATTCTGTAATCATGTATTTCATTCTTGGCTCTCTCTCAATTCTGATCTGATTGGGCACTCCTTTCCAGGGAAGCCACATGTGAGAGTGATCAGTAGACACATAACCATTCAAAGCCTTAATAAAATCTCTTCCTAGAATCAAACCATACGCATCCAGGATATCAACTACTTGAATATTGATAACTTGTTGAATCTTTGGGTCCGAAGCTATCTGCATGTGAATCATGTTTAATTCTCTTACCACATTTACTTCAGTTCTATCCAATTGAGTTACTTTCTTCTGAGAGTTAGCAGGTGTAATCCCTAAAGCTCTACATACTCCAAATGGCATCACATTGGTGGAAGCGCCAGAATCTAGTAAACAATTATGTAGATTCTTACCGAATATGCGCACAGAGATCAGAAATGGTGGGGTTTCTATCTTCCCTTGGAACAAAGTTGGCTGAGTATCTACTTGAGCCACTTGAGTCTTGTCCTTTTCCTTTCCTTTGTCTCCAGGGGGACAGTTAGTCCTACTGTGGGCCTGATCTTGTGTTTTCATAGGCTGTGAACCAGAAATCTTGTTGATATTCTCACTAGAAGGTTTACCCAAAGACACTGGATATGCATCATAAGTACCTAGAACTACCTTCCTAATGGGAGGGAACCTTAATAACTCAAATGCTGAAAGATTTACCTTTAATTTCTTGAACTCGTCAGCAACATATGAAGCCATCTGCTCCTCGCTCATATCAGTAGGGACTTCCCTAGAAGGTTCCTCCACCTTGTCTTTGCCTGCTTGAACAACCTTTTCCTTCTGTGGGTCGGTTTGAACTTGTCTTTCCTTCGAAAGGTATTGCCTTGACACATGTAGATAGGACGGATTATTACTAGCATTAGGATCTGGAGGGGTATTAAAATTATTAGGAGGAATAGAAGTAGTGAAAGGTCCCCCAGCCTGTGGGCGCCTATGAGGCATATCTCTCAAACCTTGCCTCTGGAACATCTGTACCTCTTCAACATAATCTTCTTCCTAATCGAGGGGGCCATTATCATTCATTGTTTCTTCATTGAATAACTGAGCCACTTCATCCCCATTACAAATTTGATCTATTTTCCCCTCCTGAGAACCAGATTCCTCCTCTGGTACATTTTCCTTACTTGCTGGGAAGGGAGCATGATTTAATACTAGCACAGGAGAATCATAAGGGCTTGAGGGAACAATCTCTTGCCCATTCGCATTATTCTCTACCTCATACTGGAAAATAGAGGCCACAGTTTGGAACTCTGGACACTCTAACTCCGAATGCTGGCTTGTCTTATGGAGCCTACACCATCCTGACAGGGCAGCTTCAGCCAGATATACGCCATTGGGAGGCTTGTCTTGACTGACCAGCTGATTTGTAGATTGGTTGACAGGTTGATCCAAGGGAGTAGGAACTCCTCCATTATTAGGTCCCGTATTCCACGTTCTACTATGTCCCTGTGATTGCCTCTTATCAAATCCTGATCCACTACCTTGTCCTCTATCAAAATTCTGTCTCCTATCATTATTGTAGCCTCTGTCATTGTTGTAACCCCTATCCTGATTATATCCTCTGTCATTGTGGAATCCTCTCTCATTACGCTGTCCTCTATCAAAATTCTGCCCTTGTGGAAATTCCCTATTCTGACCGGATTGTATATTCTTCTGAGTAGCTTGTAATTGGCTGTTTTGATTCCTTAAGTAGGTCACCTCTAGGTTCAGCTTCTTTATCTGTTCAACCATTTCATCAATCCTTTCTTTATTTAGATCTACATAAGGGGGCCAACTCGGGTTACTTGGGGAGGAACATGCATTGTGGCAGATCCTATAGACTAATGCAACACTTCAAAATTCTGTAAATAGGCAGGGAAGCTTGTTAGCTGTGACTGATACAGGGGCTGGTTAACCTGCTGTTGGGGAAAATTCACCATAGGAGAGACCTGGCTCATGGGGAGACCAGGATGTGGTACCAACAGTAACTAAGGTACTGGATTCATGATTGGAGTATGGTTGGTAAGTGCCTGATTTACTGCCTGAACCTAATTGGGATGTGCAACTGGTCCTAAAGAAGACAATGGTCCAGTCACATGTTGTCTCAGATCTGTGCTAAGCTTAACAACTTTTGTATAGGCATCAGTTAGGTTAGCTGGTGGGTTGGGTCTCCACTTTAGAAAGGTTGCTGTAAGGCTATCCAATGCTTCATAATAGACTCCAAGAGCTGTATTTTTATCTAAAACATAAGGATATTGAAGTCTGGTGTACGCACGATGAAACCTATTATTGAAACTAGATATTGGTTCATTAACCTCTCTCTTGACTCTAGTGAATTGCAAATACAATTCATTGGCACTGATAGGAATTTTGAAATTTTGTAGAAAGGTAGTTTCAAGATCATTCCAGTTAAGAATTGAGCCAGATGGGAGGTGATTGTACCAGTAAAAAGCCTCTTCTCCTAATGAATAAGGAAAAAACCTACAGGCAACATCCTCATGAACAATCCCTCTATCTTTGAGACAGGTTTGGAAAATCCTTATGTGTTCCTCTGCAGTCCTGTTTGGGTCATTAACATGGAACTTTGAACAGAAGTGCTCAGGGTTTTTGGGCATTACATTGTAAGCATTGAAAAATAAAGGTGATGGATTATTAGCTAGGAAAGCCATTGGTAAAAGTGGGGGAGGTGGTTGTGGTTGGTTGACGATAGGCTGGGGTTGTTGAATGGGAACTGCTTCAGGGATAGGTATGGCTTCAAATTCTAGATGCAAAGATGCGGATGATGTTGGTGAAGGGATGGGTGATTATGATTCGCCCCTTTCTCGAGTCCTTCTTGACCTAGTGGGGAACTATAATTCCTGTAAATCTTCCTCTCCTGTGGTAGATCTGGTGTTTCTCCTATATCTCTCAGGAGATATGGTATTCAAGAAACGATCCAGTGTGCTCATTTAGGCCCTCCTTCTAGCGCCAATCTGTTGATGGTGTTTTCTGCACAACAACAATTTAGACATAATGCAATATTCTATCTCTTTTGAAAGGTTATTTTCAATGATAAATTACTGAAAATCACCCCAAGGTCTCTCGGGTGCCAAGTCATGACGATGCATAAACAACTCAGATAATATGTGAAAATGCTGGTAATCACAATCAGATCTTACTACAAGCAACTGTATCTTTCCAATTTATCAGATTTTGCAATATGATGATTTCAAATCCTAAATCTAACCAGATGATAAAGAAATAGAAAAAGATAAGGATGCGAGGAAATGATAAGATCTAAACTAATCCTAGAATGAACAATGCCAATGACAGATATCTGGAATGGACCAATCTCAAATAACCAATTCTTGATCAACCCACAATGCAATATCACAAGAACGGTGCAATCTTCTAAGGTATATAGATTTTCAAATCATAGATATTCATCCACAATCGAACTAAGCACAAAATAGATATATGGTCCAGGTTGACTTCACCAGCCTGCTACAATCAGATAGTTACTGAAAGTATAGACCAGAGATTGTTGCAAACATTCCAAATATGAAATCATGTACATCAATCACCAAACTAATCCAACTCTAAAACACTAAATCACAAATCTTTAAGCAATTTGAAAGATGAAACAACAAGAACCATGCAAGATAGCTAACACAAAAGACTTCACCAGGAAAAACACAATGCCTTCTATTGTATTAGATTACCAAAATGCTGCAACAATTCCACTGTTCTGTTACAATATTTGCTTCAAGAGATTGACTACTACCTCTATTACAAAATGCTCTAGCTCTTTTCTGATCTAACTTGTCTCTATTATCTTTTTAGCTAACCCTTACAATGAGGCAAGAATGCCCTTTATAGCAAATTCTCAAGACAATGTCGGCCCAGCCAAACATTTACAAAAATAAACCAACCAAAACAAGTCGACCTTAGGAATTCCAAAATAAGGCACACATTAAATGCCGATACATCATCAAGGTCGGCCTAAACACATTCCCCAATGTAGCTCGGATCAATACATGCCCTATGATAATAGGGAAGCACAAATCTCAAAATTGGCATTAATTACCACCTCCCTTATCCTTATTCTGATCTTGAATCTTCAAAAAAAATTTATCCAACTTGACAACAGGTGGCAAAGGCAAGATCTTAAGCCGACATTCAATGGAGCCAATCTCCTCTTTTGACTGTTTAACAGTTTTATTCCAATCATCTTTGTGGGCTTGATACTTATCCATCACTGCCAAATAGGTTTGTGCATCATCCAACTGGTGCCCTGTTATGACATTCTTAGAATCTGGGGCATAAACATCATGCCACCATTCCCTTAGTTGTTCCAGGCTCAGGTACTTAGGAGCAATTTTCCTCATGCCAGTCATAATCTCAAAAAATGCAATACATCCCTCATAGACTCCAGTTAAATCACCATCTATTAGCTTCTTTCGTTTATGAATCTTCCTCATGGCCTTCTGCCGAATCTGCAAAGCTTTGAACAATTCCCAAGGTTCACTAAGTCTGGAGGAAGGAAGAATCCCATCCGCAACCAACTGATCCTTTCCATGTTCCATGATCATTTTGGATTTCTGTAGTAGCAGGTCGATATCCTCCTTGTCCTGGGAGAGCACATGCTCCAACAAATCTTTGGCTCTGACTGCATCCTTTCCAACCAAAAGGACATCCCTTATTGCATTATCCCCTTTCACCTGCACATCTTTCAACCAATCCATTGTAGTCTGGGTAGAGGCCTTTATCTTTTCAATCTCAGAAATAGTTTCCTTGGGAAAGAAACCAGGAGTAGCAGAGGAAGAGGGGTGGAGAGATTGCAAAGGCTTCATTACATCCTCTAAGAACTTCCTAAGCCTCTCATTTTCCTTCCTAAGCTCATGTTTGGCCTGAGTTTCTTTCCTTAGTCTCCCAATTATTACTGCACTAGACCCCTCATACTCCTCAATGTCCTGTTCTACAGAAGCTGACCCAAGGTTGATGGTCTGCACATTGTAATCCTTTCCGATGACCTCTTCTTTACTCTTATCAGTAGCAGGAGTGGCAATATGGATAACTCTGTTATTCACTTCATCCCTTTCTATTCTTGAAACTACCTTAGCCATCTTTTTTTTCTTCCCTTTGTCGATCTTAGATAACATCTCATCCCAATCAAGAGGAGTGTCTTCAACAACGACTTGTTTCTTTCTTGTGATCTCCTTTTCTAACCAATCCGGTACAGTAGGTTCCACTCGAATTTCATCTATCTTCACTTCTTCATGTTTTTTCGGTGTTTCATCTTTTCCTTTCTCAGGAGACTGTTCACCTTGATCATCTAATTCAGGTTCATCTTCTTGCACAGGCGATGGGGTTCTAACAGGGATATTCTCCTTTTCAGGTGATCTGTTTCCTTTGCTACTCACCGGAGAATCCTCATATTGCACTAATGGAGAAGGATGCTTTTCTTTTTCTTCAACTTCAAGCTCAGCTACCGCACCAAAGAGTTCTCCCTCCTTGAATGGCTCTACCTCTCCACTAGTTTCTTGTTCTTGATGGGCTGTTTCCTGCTCAGGTGCACTTGGTGAAGGGGAAGTAGCCCTAGGTTGCTCCACAACTGGTGACTTTGGAGGAGGATCCATCTTTTGCATAGTTTCCTTAGGGGATGGAGTCCTTGATCTCCTCGAATAAACCTTTGTCTTTTCCCTTGAACTCTCCACATCAACAATCGAAGTCTCATCTTTAGAGGTATCCTGACCCTTCTTCTTTGAAACTCTAGTTGTCCTCGTCTTCTTTGGCTGCGGAGGAACATCCTCTTCTTCTGGCTTTTCCAATCCTTCCTCATCAGAGGACTTGCCTATTTTCAAAGCTCGACTCCTTTTTTTTCCTTTTGGTTTTCTTTTTGGTTCTGGCTCACTTTCTTTAGGGCCTCTGATTTTGATTTTGAAGGGTGAGCTCTCTTTAGTTTTCCCTTTGGGGTCATCTTCCCCGGATTCTTCTGAAGTAGACATAGGATTTAGATTTCCCATTAAATTAAAGGTACAGGGTACCTTCTCACTTTCCAACTCCCAAACCTTATGCTTCAACCATGAAGTGGTAAATCTCATGACAGGGGCCATTATGTCCTCCAACTCAGTGACCTCATCATCATTCCAGTTTATCTCCCCAATTGATCTTTCCTTAATGGACTCATATACATGGTCTTGCACCAGATTTCCATCATCTTCTAACTGGTCAGGGATCAACCTAACGTTGTATTGCCTAATTACATCAACAGGAAGCCTTGAGTACTTTTTCTTCCTTGCCTCAAAATCATGCTTGATATTTTCCCAATAGTCTTCTAAGTCATCCTTATGAGGGTATTCTTTAGTGGCCTTCTTCTGTGCTTCCCTGGTAATATCGAAGTTTGTCCTCTGGGAGTGGAAAGAAAAACCATGAGCTTCCAATTCATCCCCTTCCGCATGTGCTAATTGGATAGAAGGACATACCTCAGCTATAACAATTCTGAGAGGGAAATCCCCACCAAAACCTGTTTTATGCTTTGCCTTTTTGACAATTGCATCAAATTCACATATCTGTCTTACAACTTCCAATAACACAATATGATTAGTAGGGTACCTAGGTAACCTATATGGAGCAGTCGGGCATCCGTCAATTCTAATGTAAGAGAAGGTGGGAAACTGAATGAACCAGGCTCCATATTTCTTTATCAACTCCTTCGCTCCATCTAACAATCTCACATGCTTTGCATTTTGAAGCATCCTAGTGATATGCATTGTGAATGCATCATTGGCTCTTCTGTAGTTCTGATGTCCTAGGTGTAATTTCGGGTATATCTCATAGACTATATCTTGTCCAAATGTCCCCTGTGGATTCAAACCCCTATACGGGTAGAATCTGGCTAACACATACACCACATAGGAAGACATGGTGAACTTCTTTGTTTCCAGGACATCTCTTAATTGCTTATCAATCACAACACTAATAAGTCCTGCCCAATGGTAATTAGTACCCTGCTCAATCTTGTTAATCACATTGACCATCTAGTTTTCTAACAAACCGACACTCTTCAATCTTGCTACTCTACTCAAGAATGTGATTGCATCGTATATATCTGACCTGAATTTAACCCTGTGTAATTGCTTAGGCAGTTTGGAAAAATGGGACTTTGGCTTCTCCAACCAGGAATTAATCATTTGTTGGGCTTTAGTGGGCTCATTCTCATAATATGTCCTAGCCAGATCCATATTTAAGGCACACACAGAAGGAAAATATTTCATGTCAAAGGCTTGGGCAATAGAAACGGGGTTGAAATTTTCCAAGACTCTCCCCTCTGTGCTAACAACCCTCTGTGTGTCAAAATCATATTGCCGGGCACACTCAAGTATTAACTCATAGCATTGAATTACAGGAGGGAAACCTGCCACATGAGCTAGTCCAGACTTCATCATTCCTTGTCTCAGGACCGACAGATCCTTCTGAGTTGTTCTTTCTTTGAATTCCTCATATCGCCATGCTCCAACGTTAGTGTCTGAGACCTCAGACCACGTAGAAGATATCTTGCTTTCGGGTAGCTGACTCTTGGTAGCCAATCTCAATCTTTCTGCCTCTGAAATGGAGGACCCTTCTGTCTCTCCCTTAGATTTTCCTGCAGCAGACTTGCTTGATTCGGCTTGCATTTACAAAAGGATGTCATGAGTATCCAATTATCATACATATTCCAATCCAAAGGTTAGTATAAAATCATATAAAGCCATTGAGATCCATCACAAATCATCCATCCTTGAAAATCCAAAAAAATAAAGCAATCCAGGAAAATGAGGTAAACCGGGAAAATCCAGTCGGGGCAGAATTTCAGAGAAATCTGACCCAGACGGATTTCTGCTGCCAAGACACCATGTGCCAAATAGATCGTTAGTACGGATAAAAGGTTATAAGATTATCATGAAATTCATCCATTAGCAACAAGAAATCAGCATTTAGCATTTACTCCATTACCCCTAACTTCGGGAAATCAAAAGAAATGAAATCAGGCAGGAAAATAGGAAAAGTCCGAACAGGACAGATTTCTGTGGATAGTATGAGACTCCGTAATTTTCCATACTCCATGAAATTGGCCGAGACCGAGAAAATCCGGGTGCACAGGAATTCCGCGGACACCTCAGAAACTCGACGACTGTTAACACGCAGACCATCGACTAAATGATCATGTAAAACCTTGCTACTTGGATTCTAATGGTCCCAAAATCGACGCCAATCAACAAAATTCGGAATGCACTTGAACTTGAATTTCAAAAGACCTCTGAATAACTAGTCTTCAAGTCGAAACAACGTTGCCCTAAATCCCATAACCAGACCTCCGCCATGAAAGCCCGGGTAAGCTTAAGATTTCAAAGAACACTATCATTAAGACGATCCATTGAAGCACACAGGGATTTCTTAAGGTATGAGCAGGTTGGGCTGAACATAAGCCATGAAATCGCGATAAACCCACTAAACCTTGGTAAATTCAGGCAAAGGAACCGAAAACCCTAATCTTCACAGAATATAGCAAATGGCACGCCTAGAGGGCAAAGTCCTACCCAGACGTAACTACAAAGATGCATCCGACACTTGATTGATAAACAAAAACACGCATAGTGAGAGCGATGAAATTATGAAAAGATGGGTCAAACCCTAGCTTTATAAATACAAAGTCATAATCCAAGCAAGGGCTAACCCAAAAATGACTATTAATGAACCTAGAAAGATTCAATTATCACGCAAACAAACGGAAGGGCTAACCGTGACTTACCATGGATCAATATGGATGAGGCTCGAGCTCGAAGAGGTGACTGGAAAACAAGTGTGCCCAAGCAATGAAGATCTTGACACCAGCACCCAAACAATTCACATGCAAACAGCTCAAACCCAATGATCGAAGCTTGAATGAAAACTCTCAATCGCCAAAGCAGAAAACAAGTGAGCAATGATATCAAAATGATGCCCAAAAGACCTTAAATCCACCCATAATCACGTCTGAGCAAAGGTACTTTGAGCATTAATGAGCGAAAAGACATGTCTGAAAAATCTAGAAACCCGAGCCCAAGACGAAATTTCAGAAAAAACCATGACACACAGAAAATCCGTATGAACGCGAATTCCGCGGATATAGCAGAAACTGGGATTTTAAAGAAGTTCGAGATTTTGATGTAGTCCGGGAAAATCCACCAGAACCGGACAATCTCGAAGTCAAGCAGAAACCCGGATTCAAAAAATTTAGCAGCAAACGGACAATGAACCAAGGCCTGGGAAAATCTGCTGGAGCTGGAAAATCCCAGATTCAGGTCAAAACCCGGATTTTTACTGAAACCTAACTTTAACCAATCCCAACCTTAAGGCAAGACCCAAGGCAGTAAGACCAACATCTCAAGACCTCAAAAAACAAATCCAATAAAACCAAAGGTCAAAAGACATCCCGAAAAGAGGGTCCCTTACTCCAAGTGGGGCGTGTGTGCAAAACTGCACAACAGGGTAGACTGGTTTCTTTTCTTTTTGTGTTCAATAGACATTATTTTTAAAAGATTGTACAAGAAATTAGGTGCATTCACAGTCCTTTGATGCCGTAAATGGATAAGAATTTTAAAATGTACAGTATATAAAAGTGATTGTTTGCCATCGTAGGTTAACTATTTAACAATATAAGAGGCAACAAAATCTCAAATGTAGGGTAAAGAGAGGCGTTTTATACCTTGGGATGTAGAATTTGAATTTTCTCTAGGCATTAAGAACTCATTCCTGGTGTAGACACTAAAAAAATGTCTTTAGCCTACAAGCAACATTTTCTCACTAATTTTTCTTCTTTTCTACATAATTAAATAATTATTTAATTATTTCCTAATGTCATATTCTTCTATTAATTAAATAATTTAATTAATTCATTCTATCTTTATTCTTCTTTTTTATCAATTAATTAAATATTATTTATTTATTTATGTTGCTAATTTCCCTCCTTTCTCCTATAATTAAAAAAAATGTTATTTATTTAATTATTCATTTTCATTTTCCCTCATTTCTTCTATAATTAAAATTTATTTAATTATTTATCATTTCCTCTCCTCTATAATTAAACATTTGTTTTTAATTATTTAATTTGTTACCATTTCCCTCCATGCATTATTAAATAATTGTTTTCAATTATTTAGTATTTCACATCCCTCTTTTCTTCTATAATTAAATAATTATTTTTTAATTATTTAATTATTCATTTCCCTCACCTAAATTAAATAATTGTTGCAATTATTTAATTTAATTATTCTTATCCAAGCCATATTTCTCACCTAATTTCTTGGATCACGATCCCTTCTTCCCATCCTTAT
Source organism: Sequoia sempervirens (assembly GCA_007258455.2). Taxonomy (NCBI): domain Eukaryota; kingdom Viridiplantae; phylum Streptophyta; class Pinopsida; order Cupressales; family Cupressaceae; genus Sequoia; species Sequoia sempervirens. The sequence goes on from VDFB02270651.1 coordinate 47,782,777, forward strand.
GTCTTTTCTTCTAAATTAATCTCATCCATTGATCATGATCATACATTATCACTTAATCCTCACCCTTCATTTGAATTGGGATTTCTATAAAAGCAAGCCATCATTCTCATTTTAAGGTTAACCACAATCTTCAAATTTTTTCTATCAATCATTCATCTTGAAGAGCCATAATCTTTAATATTTTTCTATTACTCGTATCATTCATCTTGAAGAACCAAAATATTTGAAATTTTGCTATAATCTATCTTGAGATCTTGCTACATCAATATTGAGCTTATCAAATATCTTGCATACTACAAATATGAGAGAAAACAAAGAAAAATGAAGAAGAGAAATGGAGGAGAATCAACTTTGGCATAGGAATTGAGGTCTCATTGCTTCAGTATTTGGATTTCTATTATCATTTGTGCTTCATTTTTAGATTAGGGTCTCTATGTCTTGAATTTATGTAGTTATGTGGTTTCTATTGATGATTCATGTTTTTCTCTCGACTTTTCCTAGTATTACAATTTGGTGAACCTGACATGAACAAACCAAATTTTATAGAATTTTTTAGAATTTTTGAGTTTCAGGTGGTGCGTTGCAATCGTTCTATGTAGTGCTACAATTTTTCATCCAAAAACTACACTCATCATCTATAGTGACACATGTGAGGTTTGTCACACCACATTTGTCACCTAGAACACCACATTGGATTGTGATTTTGCAAATTTCATAATTGCTTCATTTCTACTATTTTTGATCATTTTACAAGCTTCTAGTTAATTCTTTAACATCTTGACAATGAGCTTACATCATCGTCATTATTATATTTGTTATTTTTTTGTCAAATTTTGTGTGTTTTAGATACAGGTTTTTGTACATCTATTCCATCCTATGTTGTAGTTGTCAAATCCTACACCGCATTCGCCATTTTCTGAGCCACAATCGTCATTTACAGAGCCAAATTTGTCAGTTCTTAAGCCACATTTGTTAGATTTTGTGACACATTTGTACGTCATAGTCGCAGTCTGAAATGCCACATTTGTTTCTTTCTGCACCACATCTAGTTATCAAGCAAAAAGAGGGTATAAAATTGAGTGTTTTTTATTTCTCTACTTTTTGCATTAGGGTAGATCTTTTTGGTTACTGATATTTGATTTTCAGCTATGTGGTAATTGTTGGGAGAATACTTTGAGTTAAATTACTAATCGAATTCCTTGTAGGTTCTTTTGTGTGTTTGTGATTTCTAAATTAGGAAAATTTGGAATTGGTGCTTAAAAAGAACAAGTGTCTTCTATTTCTTGTGCACTTGCACACATGTGATTCAATTATTGAAAGCTTTTTTGTCCAAATTATCATCTCCCCTTTCACTACGTGTAATTCCTAGGTGATGAGAAATAGTGGCACATTATTGTCTTGAGTATCCTCTCCCCTTGTGTTACGTACAATTCTTGGGTGATGAGAAATAGCAATACACAATCTTTCCCTTTTTTATTTCAATAGGGGGGTCTTCCTATCCCTAGGGATAACCTCCAACGTATATACCTTCAGTACGTTATATAAAGGGAAAAACTAAAAGGTGAGCTCAATCTACCTGTTTGCATAGGGTTGGACCTTATAGTCCTGAGTGATTCTGGATGCGAGTTAGAGATTTCAATCTCCCATCACTACTCTGTCATGGTGTTCTTCAAATTTCCTCCACTATGAACCATTGCTTTTAGGAGCCTAAGACCTTTTTGGTAGTCTATTATATGTGGTGCAAGGGATGTAGATTGTACCCTGAAGTTACTTACCATGTACGATACTTGGTTGAGGTGACATAGTTCCTTGTTTGGATTTCATCCTTTCAAGGCGAGAGGTGTTAAGGTGGTACATGACCTTGGCATACTCTAGTTACCCACTCCTTTTTCTTATATTTAAAAACACCCAAAAGGTGCACTAAGACCACTATAGTAGATAAACCTTTACCACTAGCTAGGTTGTGCTTGCTTGAATTGTTTGTGAACCAAGTCCTAGAAATTTTTGTGGAAGAAAAATTGCAAAATAATTCATTTTCCAAGGGTCAAAGATTCAAAATCATCCAAATCTATCTTTTGAGTGTTTGTTGTGTTTTATGATCAAATATGGAAACTACAAAAAATGGAAAACCACTTAGAAAACATCAATTTTAGACAAAAAACCATAACACCACAATTTTTAGATAAAACATCGCAATTGTCAGAAATAACACCACATTTATTAGAAAATCCTAGAAAGCTAGAAACCCGCATTTATCTGTGCACTATAATTGACTGGTCTTGCACCACATTTGTCAGGTCCTACATCGCATCTATTGGGTTGTTTGTTGTATCTGTCAGAAGTCAAAATTTTGATGTTATACATGTGTATCCAACTTTCAAATTCATCTTAGACAATGACCATACATTCAGACCCGAGACTTGTTCAATTTACCTTTTTCATTCAACATATTTCACCATTTTCCCTACTTTATCTTGCATATCCTAGTTTTCATTTTTCATCTTAGATCATTCATCATCAACTTTGAGTCTTTAGATTAGGAAGCTTATCATACCATTGATAAAACCATAGTCACATATTTGGGTATCTTGACCTTGTCATTTTTCATCTATATTATCCTCAAGTTGGGCCTAAAACTCATGTGTCAAGTTTAGGTTCACCTTTTATCCAATCATCATCATCATCTTTGTTAATATCCTCTTGAGGTCTTGGTATTTAGATTTTTTACCTTGGGTATCATAATTTTCTTAGCATCCCTTCTTAAGGTCCAAATTTGCATACCCAAAAGCATAGTCATAGTCTCATTACCACTTTACATTCCTAAACATAGTCAGTTGCATTACCATCATGCATCTTTATATCCAAAAATCCCAAAAACATAGCCTAGTGTCATTGTCATCTTGCATTTCCATCCTTAGTTTGCATTCATCCCAAAATCTCAAAATCCAAAAAAAATTAGAAAATCCCAAAATCCAAAATCCACAAGTCTTATATGGTCCTCACCAAGTCACAAAGGAAATGAAAGGACATGGATCCCTCAAATGACCCCAAATTTAATCCTACTAGCACCATGAATTTTGGGTCATCTTAAAATCACCACAAACATCACAACCTCAAATTGCAAACCCATTTTCCAATCTTACATTACACAAGGTAGAACAAGATTTAACCCAAGAAGAAATTGACAATGCTTCTTAAGATCCTAGGATATTGCATATCATAGAGGAGCTTGTTGTAGCAGATCCTAATAGATACTTTTTAGCCCTTACTAAAATGGAGCCAAACTTCCAATTATTTTTGACACTTCCACAATCATAGAGAGAACACAAACTCAAGGTCGTGTCCATAACACACTCCCACAAAACAATCTCACTTCACAAAAAATACACACTAATATGTGTATCATAGAGGATCTTGTTGCATCAAATCTTGATAGATACTATTTACACCCCCCTACTCCAACATTTGGGACCAAAAATACAAATCCAACATTTCATGGACCAAGTCCTTCATTTGCTAATCCATTTTCTACATCATCTAACACCATGGGTACCTCATTTGTGAATCCATTTACCACATCATCATCTCAAAATTTTGCACCATCAACCAATACTATCTTTGCAGACAAAAACATCACAAATCCAAGTCCACCAAATAAGACATGAAGGATTCATATTGCCACACCAAAAACACAACCCCAAATGATCAATACTACACCAAACACAAACATGTCTTTTAGTTCAAATTTGAACATCAATCCACCCCATCACAATAACATGTCAATTCAAATCCCAAATTCATACTAAAATACCAACAAATGAATCAAAATATTTCCCAATACCATACCAATTCAAACACCATGTTCTAATCTCACTTCCAACAAGGCAATAAAAATACTTCTCAATAAAACATCAATCCAAATCCAACATTCACATCCAATTTCCAAAACCAAAATCCATCCTCATCATACAATCACCTCAACAAATTCAACACCAACACCAACACCAATCCTCTCATGCAAAATAAACCAAACAATGGCACCATCACCCATGGATACTTTAGCATAGAAAATTCAAACATTGCAACAACAAATCTCCAATATCCAAGTGAGTGGGACAAAGAAAACTTACTCCATTGAAGAACTATGTGCTTATCCCTTTGATCAAAGCATATGTATGCCTCCTTTCCCTCAACATTTTAATGTACCAAAATTCAAAAAATACAAGGGGAAGGGAGATCTAGTAGAGCGTGTGCAAGAGTTTCATACTACTTGCATGGGTGTTGCATTCGAGCATTCATACTTGATGAGATTACCCACGTATCCTTTCGGGGAAAGCTCTAGAATGGTTTGCACATCTACCTCCATGGATAAGAAGATGGAATGAGATAACTGATAAGCTTGTTGCACACTTCTCCTATAACATTGAAAGTGATGACTTGCAAAATTGTGTACAACCAAACAAAAAGAAGGAGAATCACTTACCTCTTTCTTTCAAAGATGGAGAAGTAAGGCTAGCAAGTGCCCTTGTCATATACCTAAAAAATAATTGGTCCATATCTTTGTTGAAAATCTCAATACAAAACTAATGCACCAACTTCAAATCCAATATTGCAATACATTTGAAGATGTCGTTGAGAAAGGTGTCTCCATTGGGAAAGAACTTCTTGCAAAAGGCTTGGTCAAAATATTTAAAGAAAACCACAACACTCACAATGAAAAAATAAAATTTTGGTCTAGAAACAAGAATGTCACAAATGATGGGGTATTAATGCTAAAGTGGTTAACAAAGTCCACCCCCCATTAGCCTCAAAGGTCCTTCTACATTAAATAATCAAACATTGAGTCATGATCAATCCAAAAACATAGTTCAATACAATATGCAATTTGAAGGTCCTCCACAAACAAACACACGAAGATGAACATATACACCCTTAGGGGAATCCATAGAATTAGTTTTGAAAAAACTATTGCAATCAAATGTCATTCAACTCCCAAAAATTAGACACTATGAACCAAGACCTTTTAAATTGTTTTGGTAGAATGATAATGATTTTTGTGTGTTCCATCACACAAAAGAATATAAGACATCCTCATGTTACAAAATTAAGAATATAATTAAAGATCTCATTGACCAAGGTGACATATCCATAGACAATTCACAGGGGTCTTCAAATACAGATCATACCATTTTTTCAAAATCCTTTACAAGATCATGGGTCAAGAAAAGCCTCTAGTTCAAGGACTAACAAAAATAATTAGGTGAATTATACTAGCATTTCATATGAGTATACTATTAATAATATATGAGCATTTGATGGTAATGTCTCTACCATCACCATCAAGAAAAATCTAGAATGTGCCATTACAACCTAGAGATCTAAAGTAACCTTGCAAGGGGCCACTTCTAATCCATAGCCAAAAACTCAATACAATATTTTAGATCATCTAGGGAAGATTCCAGGGTAGATATAAATTCTTGACTTAGTTCTCATATCTCTCGAGCATAAAGTCATTTTGGAAAAGTATATGCAAGAGACTTCTGTCCCCATCAACCTAAATGTTAGTCAATTTCAGGCCACAGTAGGCTACTTGGCTACCACCCATCACATTAAATTTTTTGAGCAAGATCTCCCTACGTAAAGACCTAATCATAATGATCCATTACACCTTGAGGTATACATTAACAAACACAAAATTAGACAAGTCTTGGTAGACGTGGAGCAAGTTTGAACATATGCACTCTAAAATTGGTCACAACATTGAGATTATTTGAAAAATGCATATACACATCTAAGAAAATTATCATAAGGGATTATGATGATGCAAAACATTCTTCCAAGGGTATAATTACACTTCATGTTAGAGTTGGACCAACCATTCAGAATACAGTTTTTCAACTCCTAGATCTAGACCTACCATATAACCTTATCCTCAACCGTCCATGGATTCATGCCATGAAGTTCATTCCTTCCACCTACCATCAATGCCTTAAGTTTCCTTATAATGGAATTGAAATCACAATCATAGGTGACCTTGATCCCTTTCAATATTGCAGTAATATAAAAGGAACACATGAACATCAAGTTCCTATCAATTAGAAAACTTCACTTTTTGACTCACCTCATTATGTTGATCCCTCCACTTTATCCACTTCTTCCAATCCATCCACTACTCCCTCCAAATATAATGTCCAGATCCATGACACAGGTTGTGGAGAGTACAACATTGAGAGTTCCTATTGCATTGGTAAATTACCTACATCACCAAAGTCTTATGGGAAGCCTCATCCTATCCAAAAGGAACCTAAAGTCATTATCCATAATCCTCCCACTACCTTCACTAAGTGGGGTGAATTAAGTAAAGAAACCATAGGTGAGGATATTTCTACATGGATCTATAAGGATGAAGAAGATATCAAGCCTGTACAAATACTAGTTGAGCAATATGGAAAAGGTTTTGAGATCATGAAACAAAAAGGTTATGATGAACATAACAGACTTGGCCTACACAAGAACAAAATGATGGAACCTATATTGCCTCCTAAGTTACTAAAGAACAAAGGGTTAGGGTATACACCATTAAAATTAAGTCCTTGTACTAAGTTACTTTTGGGTGAAAACATTAATACTTCTAATAACATCGAGACATCTAGGAAAAATACCCACCCTCTCGAACCTAAAGATACTGATGGATGAGCTTGGATTAAGACCCTTTGGGACCCTAATGATACATATGTATTTACTATATTTTCCTTATCCTTGAGCTATATTGATACCAATGGTGACTTTCCCCTAGTATACTTGTAATTGATAGATTGGGGCTAGCAAGGACCTACAAGCTTAGACATATTCAAAAATGATGAAGCAATAGCCGAGTTTATGGGACTTCAAGAAGGAATAACAAGTGGGGATCACAAAGTTAGATTAATCATAGAACTTGACAACACAACTTACTTTGTGGAGTCTATTCCATCCTCTAGTCACAAAAATGATAAATCAAAAAAGAATACGTCTCAGAGGTGAAAACTAAAATGCACCTTTAGACCATGAAAAGGTAAAAAGAAAGGACGTATTTGAGGGTAAAAACCTCCTTGAGGCATCTAAGGATGGAGGGTTGGATATGCTACCTACAATTCAAGAGAGATCACCATTGCTCATAAAAAATAGAGGTAATAAATATCGGTACTAATGGAAGTCCTAGAATTTTTCACTTTACAACATTCTTGACAATCGTTGAAAAACCAAAATTCATCAGTTTATTTTCAAGGCTCTAAATAAATATTAAATGGAAAACCAAGAACCTTCATGTCTATGATGATTTTCAATTTTTTATCCATCAAGTCAATGATGATTATGACACTAAAGATGAAACACTTACTCCTTATAAGAGAATGGTCAATAGTTTCAAGCAGTATTTTGATGTCATTATCTTTAATTAGATTCCAAGAATTTAGAATAAAGTAGCCAACGCAACAACCACCATAGGATATCTCTTAGATATACCTAAAAATTTACCTCAATATTAGTTCTTGGTGGAACAAATTTTGATCCCCGCGTTTAATATCCCCGAATCTAAGCTTGTGTGTGAAATTGTTGGTCCCAATTCTCCATGGTATAAAAACCTTTATAATTACCCTCATGACCAAATCATCCCTCCTAACTTATCTTCCAACCAATGTAATACCTTTTTAAAGCCTCTAGATACATGATCATTAGTGATACCCTTTATCATCGTAGCTTAGACAACACCCTCCTTAGATGTATCAATTCAAACAAAGCACAAACGAATTTACATGAAGTACAGGATGGTATATGTGGAGCTCACTCTAGTGTTCCTACCTTATCTAAGGAGCTCATGCAAATGGGATACTATTGGACTATTATGAAATGTGACACATATCATTTTGTAATAAATATTGATAATGTTAGATACATGGAGATCTTATGCATGCATCTGCCCAAGAACTTCATCCAATCACGTGACCATGGTTATTTTCTCAATGGGGAATTGACCCTGTGGGAAAGATTCACCCTACATTCGCCAATGGCATAAATTCATCCTCATCGCAACTAAATACTTTACAAAATGGATCAAAGCTATCCTAATGACCTATATTACCAGTAAAAAAATAGCTAAGTTTTTCCTTTACTACATCATATGTTGATATGGCGTTCCCTAATCTATCGTTACAAATAATTTTCGTCCTTTCAAAAATTAGGATTTCTGGGAACTGTGTGAGAAATTCCATATCCACCACCATTTCACTACTCCATATTACCCATAGGGTAATGTTCAAGCTGAGGCATCTAATAAAACTATCCTTAAAATCCTAAAAAAGACAGTCAATGACACTAGCCATAACTAGCATATCCCGCTTAATCCAACCTTATGGGCTTATCAAACTAGTATCCGCACTCCCACTAGAGCCACTTCATATTCCCTCTTTTTCGGTTCTGAAGTCATCCTTCCCATTGAGGTTGAGTTACTGTCCCTGAGAGTATCTATGTAATAGTTCATTGATGATGAGGAATACCTTGTATCCTGCTTGCATGAGCTAGAGTTACTAGACGAGAGATGAAAAAATGCATTAATCCATCTATAAGCTTATCAGAATCATCTCCGTCATAGTTATAATAAGAGAGTTTGAGTGAGACACTTTGAAATTGGTGACTTGGTCTTAAAATAAAATCTGAAGAACCAAATGGATTGAGAGAAGTTTGGAAAATTTGAGCCTAACTGGTTGGGTCCTTATATCATAACCACAACATATGGATCCAATTCTTATCAACTTGCTAATCTTGAAGGTGAACTTCCACCATATCCTATCAATAGCATGCACCTTTGCAAGTACTACACCTAGTCTTCAAAGAATCCCACAAAAATACAAAAAAAAGTAAAAAATTAAAAAAAAGAAAAAAAATCATCACCCTGATGAAAACTTGGCAAACAGGCATCCAATAGTGAAAACCACTTCGGTAGTACTTTGGATAAGTACCATGGTGAAAGCTTGGAAAATAGGTGCCATGTGTAGTTAGTCTTTTCTCCATCATCTACTATCATTCTATTTGATTGTCATTACATCCATGATCCCTCTCATACAAATGTCCTTCCATAATAAAATCCCACTTTTCCCACCAATCCATAATAAATCTTAGTAACCAATCCCAAGACCTAAGAATGTTCAAATTTAGCATCTCTCACTTTCCATAACTGTCCATAATAAAGTTCACCATCCAATTTCATCCCTAATAATTTGGTTGTGTATCTGACTGGGGGAAATCCTTGAATTAGGTTTTCATATGGGATCCTAGAATTGGTATCAGATGACATCTTTCAAAACATTACAAAAATCTAAAAACATCAAAATAATCCTTGAAAAATCTAAAAAAATTGAAAATTTTCAAAAAATCCAAAAAAAGTTTTAAAACTTTCCAAAAATAGTATCTATCAGTCCAAGTTGTTGAACTATGTTGCCTCTGCATATGCACATAGGAAAGGCACATTATCGATGAGCCTTGAGGCTTTTTTCTATCCATTAGGAGTCCTCCATCACAATCCAGGTCTCATAATAAACTATCCCTTGCTAAGGCTGACACTTTGATCAACACAAATAGGTTATCCTATAGAGAAATGAGCTTCCCAAATTCGAAACAATAGAAAAAATATCCAAATAGTCTCCAATCCTAATCGATCAATTGCATAATCACAACTATCTATCAACATCAATGATCCTTATCAACTATCCAACTGTCTTATACATGATGTTGCATTGTTCAAACCAAAATTGATGTCTTATACAACATGCTTCATTCTTGAAACTAGACATCACCCATCCTATCATTTGTCTTATATAGGTTGTTGCATCCTTGAAACCCGACTTGACATCTTATATGAGGTGTATCATTCCTAAAACTAGACACAATCCTATCATTTATCTTATATAGGATGTAGCATAGTGAAACTAGACTCAACATCTTATATGAAATGCTTCATTTCCTAAAACCAGACCTTATCCAAAATCCTATCATCTAAACACTAATTCATTAACAAGAAGATCTAAATGGTTTTTGAATTGGTTGGTCCAGTTTGTCTAATCTTTTTATTTGATTTATCTTTGGTCATGTTACTATGTGCCTCAAGGAATTCAACAAGTGATGAGAGGAGCGATGATGGATCATGCCCTTTTTCTCTTTGATTTTTGTTTGTCATTTGTCTTGGCATTATGATTGGGGCAACTATGTTCCTTGTGGGTGATTGAGGTTCCATTTGGCATAATCAAAATTGCCTATGCAAGTTAAAGGTCATCTAACACTTTCTTACATCAGGACTAGCATACTTTATGGTTACTTTGTCACATATTTTGACAAGGTTCCATTGTCACTAGTATGTCATGGCACTCCTTGTCTACAATGTGTCTGTTTATGCAAAGGGATAACATTTCACACCTTGGTCTATGTCATACCTTAGTGTTCATTATTCATTTCCATAATAAAATGCTTTATGATGATAAATCATGCAATAAAATTAAAGCTCAAAATCTATCAGCAAGATTTTATCTCATCTAACTATTCTTCACTTCTTATTAACATTTTCTTCTATCAGTCCTTGCACTTAAATATATCACATCCAAATTATCAATAAATTTTCCCAATTTTTTAGAATTTTTTGAAAATTTGTCAAATTTCTTGAGGGGGCATCATCCTATCCCACATTAATTAGGGCATACTGGGGTAGGTCCTGAGCTGACTTTTGCCAATTATTCTTTGACACAACACTCAAAATTGCATTGTATCAAAGAGGAGCAAAATATAGACATTGAAAAATGTCTTTAGCATGCAAGAAATAATTTCTCACTAATTTGTATTCTTTTCTACATAATTAAATAATTTTAATTATTTAATTATTTCCTAATGTCATATTCTTCTATTAATTAAATAATTTTGAATTATTTAATTAATTCATTCTATCTCTTCTCTTCTTTTTGATTAATTAAATAAATCTTATTTATTTAATTATGTTGCTAATTTCCCTCCTTTCCCCTATAATTAAATAAATTGTTATTTATTTAATTATTCATTTTCATTTTCCCTCCTTTCTTATATAATTAAATTATTATTTTTAATTATTTAATTATTTATCATTTCCTCTCCTCTATAATTAAATAATTATTTTTAATTATTTACCATTTCCCTCCATCCATTATTAAATAATTGTTTTCAATTATTTAGTATTTCACATCCCTCTTTTCTTCTATAATTAAATAATTATTTTTAATTGTTTAATTATTCATTTTCCATCTCCTAAATTAAATAATTGTTACAATTATTTAATTTAGTTATTCTTATCCAAGCCCTATTTCTCACCTAATTTCTTGGATCATGGTCCCTTCTTCCCATCCTTATCTCTTTTCTTCTAAATTAATCTCATCCATTGATCATCATACATCATCACTTAATCCTCACCCTTCATTTGAAATGGGATTTCTATAAAAGAAAGACATCGTTCTCATTTTAAGGTTAGCCACAATATTTAAAATTTTCCTATTAATCATTCATCTTGAAGAACCATAATCTTTGAAGTTTTGCTATCATCTATCTTGAGATCTTGCTACATAAATATTGAGCTTATCAAATATCTTGCATACTACAAATCTGAGATAAAACAAAGCAAAATGGAGAAGAGCAATGGAGGAGAATTAAATTTGGCATAGGAATTGAGGTCTTATTGCTTTAGTATTTGGATTTCTATTTTCATTTGTGCTTCATTGTTAGATTAGGGTCTCTATAGATTGAATTTTGGTAGCTTTGTGGTTGCTATCGATGATTCATACTTTTCCCCCAATTTTCCTAGTCTTACACCTGGCAATAATTGCATTTGTCCTCACTAGGAATTCCTCCCCTATTCATGGTAGTCACAACACCACTTCTATAGCTACCTCTGAAAGCATAAACCCTTAATCCTCTTATAATGGATTCATCATTTTGAAAATTACTTACAAATTACTAGGTCATCAACTCATTGTATTCAATAAGATGGAGAAAATAATTCAACCATCTTGCTTGTTGGAAAATTGGCAAACATTGCCTATCTTCCAATAATAAATTATGTGATGTAGGTTCTAACCTTACAATGTCTCCTCCCATTGTTGTAATTCAACCATCTCTATCACCCTTTTTTTCTATACTTTGGGCTTGGATATTCTCTTCTCACCTATGTTGATTTTATGATTTGTTTCTTCTATGCTTGTTTGTGACCAACTGAGGGAAGTGAAGGGAATTGAAAGTGGTATTTCTGGTTCCTAAAAGGTTTTCTGATAACAATAAAAGCATTTTTTCTTGCCCTCAACTTAATTGTGCTATTTTCCCCAAATTGCAAGTATGGGAAGGATAATTATAAATCATTTGAATTATGATACAAGAAATTTTAAATGTGTGCATGAATATGAATGTGTATGAAATCATTAGTTTCAAATGTTAATTATAGATAGTTAACACAAAAAGCACCTATGATCATGGGGTGATTAGAAAGTGGGTGTGTGCGAATAGGATTGAATGTCACCACACAACTTGGTGGAAAAGATTTGAAATAATAGGATTTTATGGTGAAATACTACTAGCTATCATGCATGAAAAAGTAACATAGCATGAGTTATAACACATGTTCAAGAATTGCGAGTGGTGGATGGAATTTTGTGAAAAGGATGTGTTAGGAAGAGTAGATTTTATTGTTGCATTGTACGTGTGGTACAATGAGTAGGCTACATGATATGAAGGTAAGTGATAGTGGCTATGGGTATGGATGAAATATGTGGCAAGTGCTACAGGTAGTTGAACAATCAGGTCCCGTGTAAATGATGTGCCTCAGAGCTTGTTGCTATAGGTCCTATGAGCTTCTGCTACAGCTTCATAAAAATAAATGTTGGACATCATAACTTGTACATGTGTGTGCATGTGATAAGTGTTGGATGATGTTTAATTATATCTAGGAAATATCAATAGGTGAGCTATGTGACTAGTATGTTGAGACTTTTCCTAATGTAGTGATTGTATTTGGAGATGGATCATGTAATTTATGTCTCAAAATATTGTTGTAGAGTATGTATGAAGTCATCCTTTTATAATGGATTCTTGTAAAGCTTCAATTTGTGGCCATTTACTAAGAGTGAGAATATTACCACATTAATTTTGGTTAGTTGAACTACCCCATTTGGAAAAACAAGTTGAATCCCATAGGGGTTGAGCCATCTTGTTTGTAACTTCCCCTTATAGTCTTTATACCTAGAGTCATAAAGTAAGGCCCAATCACTTGTGTTGAACTATTTATACTTGATGAATTGATCATACCATTGCATCCTCTATTCTATATGATTTCAGTATGATGAATTGCATCCATCCATATCTCATCTAAAGCATTAAGATTATGCAACCTCTCTTTTGTGTTGTAGATATATCTCTTCCTACTTAGAATTTTTTTTGGAGAGTCTTATATTCAAACTCAATGGGAAGGAAAACCTTCTTTCCATACACCAATTCATATGGTATGAAGCCTATTGGTGTCTTCCAGGTTGTCATGTAAGCTGAAACTACTTCAAGTAACCTGGTTTCCCAATCATTCCTATGAAGTTATACTATTTTGGTAAGAATTATCTCTATTTACCTATTGGTAAATTCCACTTGACCATTAGCCTAGGGATGGTAGGGTGTAGATTTCCTATGTCTGATCTCATATTCTTGTACTAATTTATTGATTAGGTTAGAAGTGAATTGAGGCCCTTGGTCTGTCACTATTTCTCTAGGAACATTATACCTTGTAAATATATCTTCATAGAGGAACTTAGTAACATTTCTATCCCTTAAAAATTGTAAGGCTTTTACGTCCACCCATTTTGTAAGATAATCTATGTAGACCAAAATATATTCCTTTTTATTTGATGTCAGGGCTATGAGACCAATTAAATCCAAGCCCCACTTGTCAAATGGTGCAATAACTAGTTGGAGCTAGGGTGGAATTTCATCAGTCTTAGTAGGCCATCCCATCCTTTGGAATTTGTCACACCTTCTTGTGTACATGAATACATCCTTGTGAAGTGTAGACCAATAGAAACCAGTGTTCAATATTTTGAGAGTTGTCATTTTATCTATAAAATTCCTTCCATAAGGCTCATCATGGCATGCCTTCAGAATGTCATTGACTTCATCCTCTCTGATGCATACTCTCATTATATTGTCAGGCCCAATATAAAATAGATACCCAACTACCCATGAATAAGGAAAAATTATCTCAACTAGATGTCTCTTTTTGTTGAAAATTGAGCTGATTATGTAGCTTAATACTTTGTAAAACTTTATGATTGTTGATCTAAATATGTATTCGTTGTTACAAATTATTTGTGGATGATTATCTGGTTAGATTCATTTTACCATTTGTAGAATGACGATAGAAGGTTGTAGAAGAATTAGAAAGAATATTAGAAGTTACACAACATATACCATGGAGAAACCCTTTCGAGAAAAAAATCCAACAAGAATCAATGTATTATATAATCTCAGAATAAGATTACAATAATTCTAATCCTTGCTTGAGATGCTTCATTTTCCTTCAACAAATCTTCTTCACAACCTGTAATAAAAATTGATACAAACTCTCTTCAACTTGCTTGAGATAAATAGGCAATAATCAACCTTGTAAACTCTAAAGAGTTACAATTACAAAGCTCAATGCTTATCTCACAAAACCTACACCTATCTCTTGTAAGTAGAGTTCTATTGTGAAGAACAATGTCAAATCAACTCCATCCATTTGGGCATCCAAAACTGAAGTCATAACTCAACCTTTATTCTGAAGATATCTTCAAAGCTTATCCTCAAAGTTGGTGCCCAAGAATGGGCCCACTTAACTCAGCCTTATGAAATATCTTATCATGCAAAAGTGTTAACTCCAAGAAGACAACTTGGGCACCCAAGGTGGGTCCAAGTCAATCTCAGTTAACTGAAACATATTTCTCCACCATTCATGCAAGAATGATCATCCCCTGTTAATTGAAAGCAGTCACCTGTTATCTGTCATGCAACTCAAGTCATTAGTCATGCATTCCAAGTCAACTGAAGTCAACTATCATTCAACTAAAACTAAATACATGCAATTGAAGATAACTAAACCATAACTGAATTGAACTGAATTGAATTGAACTGAACTGATATTGAACTAAACTGAACTGAATTGAACTGATCTGAACTGAACTGAACTGAACTTCATGCATGTAAACATCAATCCCTAACTTCTAGGATCTTTACATGCATTACAAAAGTGTTATCTTTTTCTCCAAACAATTAACTTAACTCAAGGTGGGTTCCACCTTCCATGTGGGTGCCCCATGTGCTCCTATTATTTAGGAACTCATATTGGATGCCCTCACATGTTCCTATAATTTAGAATTAATTAAAAATGTCAATTAACATGATTATTTCATTAAAAATTAATCTCTTTCTAATCCTAGTGTTGGGGAACACTTTCCAAGGACTTAGGAGATACATGAAATAATGTTTAGGATTGCAATTAAATGGCATCTTATTTCCAACATTCTCCCACTTGACATTATACTTTGTAATTATTATAAACAAGGAATAATTATTATAAATCAAGTACAAGACTCAAGTCCAATGGCCTTCCTGCACCAAGAGAACTTATCTATAGGAACTGATTTCGTAAGATAATATGCAACATTAATCAAAGTGTCAGCTTTCTCAATTAATACCTTTCCACTCTCAACCATTTCTCACACAAAGTGATACTAAACATCAACATGCTTAGTACGAGCATGATACATAGGATTTTTGAATAAACAAATAGCACTCTGACTATCGCATTCAAGTCTAACTTGCTTGCAATTAAAACCAATACCTTTCCCAAGTCTCTGTAATGAAACTGCCTCTTTAGAGGCATGTGTAGCAGCCATGCACTTTGCTTCTTTGGTGGACTCTGACTATCGCATTCAAGTCTAACTTGCTTGCAATTAAAACCAATACCTTTCCCAAGTCTCTGTAATGAAACTGCCTCTTTAGAGGCATGTGTAGCAGCCATGTACTTTGCTTCTTTGGTGGACAAAGCAACTGTGAGATGCCTCTTACTCATCCAACTAACCGCAGCTCCAAACAAAGTAAACACATAGCCACTTGTCGACCTTCGACTGTCTAGATCTCCTGCCCAATCTGAATCAACAAAACCCTATATGTCCAATGATCTATGCATAATATCAATGTCATTAGCACCATTATAAACCAAACAACAATCAAAAGTACCTCATAAATATCTAAACACCCTCTTAACATAAGTCCAATGTTCTTTACTAGGGTTAGACATAAACCTACTTAGAACTCCCACTGCTTGGGCTATATCTATTCTCGTACAAACCATTGCATACATTAAACTACCAATTGCACTAGCATATGGAATTTCAGACATTTCCTCATAATCAACATTAGATTTAGGACTCATGTCTAAACTTAACTTCGTGCCAACTGGTAAAGGAATATTAATTGGTTTATTGTTCTGCATGTTAAACCATTTCAAAATAGTATCAACATAATTGCTTTGACTTAAGCAAAGCTTTCTGTTACCTCTATCTCTGTTGATCTCCATACCAAGGATATATTTTGTAGCCCCTAGATCTTTCATCTCAAATGTGCTCGATATTTGTGCTTTCAATTATTTGATCATTACCTTGCTGTTACCAATAAACATGTCATCAACATACAAGATAATAATTAAAAGCTGATCATCAATAACTTTTATGTAAATACAATGATCTTCTTCACTCCTAACATAACCAATTTTCAATGCAAAAGCATCAAACTTCTAGTACCACATTCTGGGTGATTGTTTCAATCCATATAAAGATCTCTTTAACCTGCAAACCAATTCTTCTTTTCCTTTTACAAAAAAACCATCAGGTTGCTTCATATAAATCTCCTCATCAAGATTCCCATTCAAAAAAGCAGTTTTCACATCCATTTGCTCTATCTCAAAAATAGAAGTAGCAAAAATAGATAAAAAAAATCTAATAGAAGTTAATTTAGCAACAAGAGAGAAGATTTCATTAAAGTCAACTCCCTCTCTCTAGGAGTAGCCCTTGGATACTAATCTAGCCTTGTACCTTTCGAGATTACCATCTGCTCCAATTTTCTTTTTAAAGATCCATTTACAACCAATGGCCTTTCTTCCTTTGGGAAAACTCTCAAGATCCCATGTGTCACAAGTTCTTAAGGATTCCATTTCCTCATGCATTGCTTGTGACCAAAGCTTGTTCTCATCTGAAGACAAAGCTTCCCTATAAGAACTGAGTTCATCATTAGTACTCATTAGAGTAAATATATAATGGAAATTAGGTGGGCTATACCTATCAATGGGATTTCATTGTCTTGTGGATCTTCTCAAAGGGGTTTCTACTTATTCCTCAATATGCTCATATTGAGCATCTATCTCAGAAGAACTCTGTGAACTCTCCTCATCCAATCCATCCAATTGTTCTTCAACATGTGCATCTTCTTGCTTCTCATTATTTATCTCAAAATGCACTATTTGAGAAGTATCCTTCTCCTTTGGTTGTTCTTCTCCTGAATAAGCTCTAAATTCCTTGAAAATCACATCTCTAGATAAAGAAAATTTTCAAGTTAGAGGATTCCAAAGCTTGTAACCTTTTACATTTTCACCATAACCTATGAATATTCATTTCTGTGCTTTTGGATCCAACTTAGATCACTTCTCATTAGGCACATGAACAAAAGCCTCACAACCAAAGATCCTTAAATGTGCAACACTAGGCTTCCTACCTAACCACATTTCATAAGGAGTTTTATCTTCAATAGATGAACTAGGGGATCTATTGATTAAATAACAAGTACTTATAGCCTCAACCCAAAGGGACTGGTCTAGCTTAGCACTACTTAACATACTCCTAGCTCTTTCCATTAAGGTTCAGTTCATCCTTTCTGCTACTCCATTTTGTTGAGGTGTATATGGAGTAGTTTTTTGTCTCACAATTCCTACATGCTTACAATAATCATCAAATTCCCTAGAACAATATTCACTACCATTATATGATCTCAACACTTTTATCTTATGATCTGATTGTTTCTCAACCAAAGCTTTAAATTCCTTAAACTTATTAAACACATCAGATTTGTTATGCATAAAATAGATCCAAGTGTATCTTGAGACATCATTAATAAATGTGACATAATATCTAGATTTTCCAATAGAGTCAATATCCATAGGGCCCATTACATCTGAATGAATAATCTCTAATAATCTTTTAGCTTTATTTGTTCCACTAGGAAATTTAGATCTAGATTTCTTTCCAAACACACAATGCTCACAAAATTCATTTTTTCCAATATTATAATTAGGAATACCGTCAACCAATTTTTTATTAAGCATGGTCCTAAGACCTTTTTCACCAATGTGGCCCAATCTATGGTGCCACAACATACATGTATTTTCAGCTTCAATTACATTGGCTAAATTATTTACATTGGAGGTATTCAACTTAAACAAAGTCCCAATCTGAGATCCTTTAGCAACCACCATATTCCCTTTCACCAATCTGCAACCACCTTTGTCAAATGTCACATGCATTCTAGAATAATTGAACTTAGAGACAAAAAGTAGATTTCTAGCAAGTCCTGGAATATGTAAAACATCATTAAGGGTCTTAACCCTACCATCATTGAAACACAAGTTTATCTCTCCTTTGCCAACAACTTTTGTTGTGTTGTTGTCTCCAAAGAAGAAACCCCCTCCATCATATGCAGTATACTTAGTGAACCACTCCTTGTTAGGAGTCATATGATAGGAGCAACCTAAATCAATAAGCCAAGAGTTATCAACAACAACATTAGAAGAAATGACTAATGCATCATTACTGTCATCCATGGATTTCTCTGTAGAAGCATCATAACTCTTTTTCTTTCTCTTACAATCCTTCTTTATATGTCCAAGTTTTCCACAATTCCAACACTTTACCTTACTCTTACCAGGGGTTTTAGACCGTCCTTTGGACTTACCCTTTCCTTTCTTGTCTACCTTAGATTCCTTTTCCTTAGGCCTACCTCTTACAAATAAGGCATATTGGGAGCCAATTTTAGATTTCCTCCTCATCTCCTCTAATAGGAGAGTAGGAATTATATTGTCCATCTTTGGATCTACACCACTACCATTGATAGCAACAATTAGATTTTCCCAAGACTTTGGTAAAGAACAAAGTAACAAAATGCATTTATCTTCATCTTCTAACTTTACATCAACTGATGCTAAAAGACTTATAATCAAATTAAAAGAATTTAAATGATTTGCAACAAAATCACTATCTTTAATTTTTAAATAATACAACTACCTTTTCAGATACAACTTATTAGTAAGACTTTTGTTTTGATAGATATCACCTATTCTCTTCCATAGTTTATATACAGTATTTTCATCTGAAACATTCAAGAGAACATCATCAACAAGACATAATCTTATGGTTCCTCTTTCCTTCCTATCAAACTTAGCCCAATCCTTATTTGACATAGTTGTAGGTGACTTTCTCTTATTATTAACAACTAACCACTAATCTCTTTCTTCAAGGAGATCCTCCATTTTCAATTTCCACATTTTATGACTAGATCCATTGAACCTTTCAATATCTAAACAAGAATTCATTATAACAAACTTATTTTACAAAATCAGCAATAACAGAAATAATAAAAGCTCCCACTATAGCCAAAAAACCTTTAATATTTTAAGAGAAAGGCATCCCAAACTCTACCCAACCTTAGCTCTAATACCAAATGTTGAAAATTGAGGTGATTATGTAGCTTAATACTTTGTAAAACTTTCTGATTGCTGATATAAATATGTATTATTTGTTACAAATTATTTGTGGATGATTATCTAGTTAGATTCATTTTACCATTTGTAGAATGAAGACAAAAGGTTGTAGAAGAATTAGACAGAAACACAGTATATACCATGGAGAAACCCTTTCGGGAAAAAACTCCACCAAGAATCAATGCAATATTTAATCTCATAATAAGATTACAATAATTCCAATCCTTGCTTGAGATGCTTCTTTTTCCTTCAACAAATCTTCTTCACAACTTGCAATAAAAACTAATACAAACTCTCTTCAACTTGCTTGAGATAAATAGGCAATAATCAACCTTGTAAACTCTAAAGAGTTACAATTACAAAGCTCAATGCTTATCTCACAAAACCTACACCTATCTCTTGCAAGTAGAGTTCTACTGTGAATAACAATGTCAAATCAACTCCTTCATCCATTTGGGCGTCCCAAACTGAAGTCATAACTCAAACTTTATTCTGAAGATATCTTCAAAGCTTATCCCCAAAGTTGGCGCCCAAGAATGGGCCCACTTAACTCAGCCTTATGAAATATCTTATCATGCAAAAGTGTTAACTCCAAGAAGCCAACTTGGGTGCTCAAGGTGGGTCCAAGTCAATCTCAGTTAACTGAAACATATCTCTCCACCATTCATGAAAGAATGATCATCCCCTATTAACTCAAAGTAGTCACCTGTTATTTGTCATGCAACTCAAGTCATTAGTCATGCATTCCAAGTCAACTGAAGTCGACTAGCATTCAACTGAAACTAACTACATGCAACTGAAGATAACTGAACCATAACTGAACTGAACTGAACTGAACTGAACTGAATTGATACTGAACTGAACTAAACTAAACTGAATTGAACTGAATTGATCTGAACTAAACTGAACTGGACTTCATGGATGTAAAAATCAATCCCTAACTTCTAGGATCTTTACATGCATTACAAAAGTGTTATCTTTTTCTCCAAAAAGTTAACTTAACTCAAGGTGGGTTCCACCTTCCATGTGAGCGCCCCATGTGCTCCTATTATTTAGGAACTCATATTGGACGCCCTCACATGTTCCTATAATTTAGGATTAATTACAAATGTCAATTAACATGATTATTTCATTCAAAATTAATCTCTTTCTAATCCTAGTGTTGGGGAACACTTTCCAAGGACTTAGGAGATACATGAAATAATGTTTAGGATTGAAATTAAATGACATCCTATTTCCAACACTTTTCCCTTTGCGAGAGATGTGGTGTTGTCTTCCCTGGACAACCAGATAATTAGCTATATATGCATACCAAGGTGTATGTAAAGAGAAGTAAAATAATTTTTCATTAGGAAATTATTCATCCACAATATCCTCTATCGATTTTATTGATAATCTTGAAAGAAAGTTTGCTACTACATTGGCCTCCCCTAGTTTATCCATAATTGTGATATCAAATTCTTGCAGTAGTAATAACCATCTTACAAGTCCGTCTCCAACAACTGGTTAATTTGTTTGATATCTTATTATTGTATGGTATGTGTGAATAAAGAAAAAGTATCATGTGATGTAGTACCTAAACTTATGTATGACATAGACTAATGCCGAAATTTCATTTTCAATTACTATGTAATTGAGTTGTGTATCTTGAAGATTCTTGTTGATATAATAGATGACATATTCTATATTCCCTTCTTTCTATCCTAAAACAATACCTATTACAAAATCAAATGCACATGTGTGTATGTGAAAAGGTATTGTATATTTTGGCCCTCTCAAGTCTAGGGTCTTAGTGAGTGCTGCTTTTAGGGCCTCAAAGGAATTTTGGAAAGAAGGGGTCTAGTCAAATCCAACATCTTTAGATAGGAGAACAAATAATGGGGTTGCAGTTTTACTAAAATCTTGGATGAAACTCCTATAGTAACCAACATGACCAAGAAAACTTCTGACATCCTTTTTCTTTTGGGGACATGCAGAGAAGGGATCACTTCTATCTTGTTTGGGTCTACTTGTATCCCCTTATTGGACACAAAGTATCCCAAGGCCACTCCTTCAATCATCATCATGAAATATTTTTCATGACTCAAGGAAAGGTTGTGATATTGGCACCTTTGTAGAACTTTCTCCAAATTAGTCAATGCTTCTTCATAAGTATTCCCATTGGTGGTGAAATCATCCATGTAAATTTCCATGGAATCATGAGAAAAGTCTAATAATATACTCAAGACTACCCTTTGAAATATGGTGGGAGCATTACATAACCCAAATGGCAAGACATAATAGGCATACCTACCCCATGGGAAGGTAAAGGTTGTCTTGTCCTAGTCCTTTGGAGCTATTTTTATCTGATTATACCCACTGAATCCATCTAAGAAGGAGAAATATTGCTTCCCTGCTAATGAATCTAGCACCTAATCAATAAAGGAAGGGGGAAATGGTCTCTTCTTGTTGCTACATTCAATTCTCTATAATCAACACATACCGTCCATTTTCCTCCCTTTTTGGGCACAATCACTAGTGGGGATACCCATTGGCTATTAGATATTGAATATGAACCTTGCATCTAATAAATTTTATAATTCTACTTTAACTATGTCACACATAGTTGGGTTCATTTTTATCTAAGGCTATCTCACCAGTTAATATCCTTCATTAATGTAAATTCTATGTATGCATAGGTGAGGATCTATTCCTTTCATGTCGTGATAGTCTCATGCGAATGCGGCTATGTGTTCTTGCACATGGTTAATAGTGAAGACTATTGTGTAGTTATCAATCGATTGTTGACATTAGTGTTCTACCTGGTGTAAGTTCTATGGTCATGGTTGATGTATTAACAAAGGGAATTCCAAGGCCTATTAAATTGGGAATGCAATTATAGGGTAGTGATGTATGAAAAATCTAAGAAGTAGACTCAGATGAATCTGCAGGTAGTATGTTATGCAAAGGGTCATGTAAGAATATTAGACAATTGTATTATTGTGGGTCCCTACCATAAGAGTTTTGCATAATGTTTGCAAGTACTTCATATTCATCTTGGTTTTCCAACATTGGATTACATTCAATGGTCATTAGTGTTTGGAATAAATATTGATTGTCCTCATCAAGGGAAGGCCATACAATTTGGTCTAAATTTGTATGTGGATGTGCAAGTTGGTAAAGGACTATTTTTTTTGTCATAATTCCATTGGAAGTGATCATATTACAAGACCTACAACTGATGAATACATTTGCAATAGCCAAACAAGGCCTCCTTGGGATTAAGGGGTATCCTGCAAGTTTTGCTTTTGGTTGTAACACCATAAAATATATAGGGTATTCCCATGAGTCCAATGTAATAACCAAGTCTTCTAATAATACCCTCTGGTTTAACTATTGACTTATCTACTAGTTATAAAATAATAGGCGTAGGTTTAAGCTCCATTAAATGAAGTTGTTTCATGGTTTCCTTTTTCATAACATTTATGGCTACTCCTAGGTCAATGAAGGTGTTTTTTTATGAGATTTCCATTGATTTTAACATCTACTGCAGGGCTCCCATGGTTTGAATATTCAGGAACAACTATATTCCTAGCATGATGTCAACAAGCTGCCCTAAAACATGCATGGTCTAGGGGTTCTTCCGTTTCCTTCCTGACTTCTTAAAGAATAACTCTCATAGTTTTTGTGCATATTAGTACTTCCTTATAGATTGAATCAGGGGTATTTCTATGCAAACATTTTTGAGTTGGCCTAACATGTTAGATTTGGCTTCAGAATAATGCTTTTGTATAGTTAGTCTTTTAGGAAATGGTGGTTCTAGACTTATGATATTTGGGTGAGCCCAACTTTGTTCAGGTTCCCTTGGTTGTTTGTCCATGATTTCTACCGAGGTTTCCTCATCACTTAGCTCTGTAATGTGAGGAGATGATGGCCCAACTATCTTTTTACTTGAACGAAGATAGACATCACTCACCTCAACCCCATAGGTTGGTTATTGGATGGTGTCATTAGTATAAGCCTATTGAACAAGCTTGTTTTTAGGGTTAGGTGTAAGTTGGGCTAGAACCCAAGGTGCTATTGGTTGTGATGGTGTAGCCATGGTTGAATTTGAAATTATAGTAGATTGTTGTTGCTGTAAGGGTTGTTGTGGCTGCGAGTAGTTTGTGTTTTAGTTTTTCTATTGTTGACCTTCACGCCACTATGATGGTCACTTATTTTGTTGGGGTGGCCACTAGGAATTCTAATTTTTGAATTGGTAAGGTTGTGATGGCCATATTCCCTATTGTTGTTGGGTCTAATTAGATGTTCATGGCATTGAATACAATGGATTTTGCACATTAGTCTAGGGATGAGGGTTCCAATTTGAGAAGTTTGAATTACTACCTAGAAATGACATATTGTAGGACAAGGGGTATTAAGGCATACATTGTCTTGGTTGCCATAGTTTGTGCTGAGAAATGTAAAACACTTGGCCTTCTTCATCCTCAAAAGAGTAAAATTATGGATTCTGTTTCTAATTTTCTTCAGAGATGCTATTCATCTTCTTTCATTTGTAGTTGATCCTCTTCTGGCAGAAATATGGAAAAATTTATGTTAGGGTTTCCTCAACTTATTTTTGATATGCAGTATGTCCAATTGGGTAGCCAAGTTCCTAATGATGTCCTCCTTCATATTGGATAGGAGTTTGTTGAGTTCTACATTGGAAACTCCAATGAATGTCTTATTGAGAGAAGAGGTTCTATCACCCCTAGTCTTCTTGATAAATAATTTGGAGTAGTTTCTACACACCTTGCAAATCTCATCAAAAGGTAGTTGAGAGATATATCCTACTTCTATGAGATTTAGAGCATCCATATAATCTTCATGAACTCCCCTCAAAAATACCAATTTTAAGGATTTAGGAGAGAGTTTGTTTTGAAGTGACTTCAGACAAAACTAAAATCTCTCCACATAATCTTCCAGCAGCTCATCTTCTCTCTGTGACATCCTAAAAGTGTCTTCTCTCTTTTTGTCTATCCTTCTACAATAATCTTGATATTTCTCTCGAAATTTGGTCTTCATTGTTTCCTAATTGGGGACGACATTCCTCCCCAACCCCATAAACTAGCGTAGAGAAACATCCTTTAATGTGGTTGGAAAATTTAAGTCGGTGGGCATATGTAATATAGTCATAACTCTAACACATCACATCAAACTCAAAAAGAAATGTGTCTCGATCCTCTATAACTAGTCCATAGAAAATGGGTAATACTGAAGGAGGTATGCTCTTAAGAGAAGAAACCCTCTCTTGGCTGGTTATAGGGAACTCAATCATCACATGCTTTGTTGGGTTGTCCATAGCTTCCTTAGCCATGATTTCAAAATGTCTTATGGAAGTCTCCTCTATGTTTGGGGTAGCTACCGATGTGAGGGATAGTTCTTCTTCATTGATTCCCTCAATATGTTTGCTATTTCCACCAGTGCCTTCAATTGCTCATGATCTAAGGGGATAAATCTTCCTAGAGTGTCTCTTTATCTTCATATACAAAGTTTTGGCTCTTTGAATTGATGATCCTTGCACACTGTTAGTAAATATTTTTTTTCTGTAGATTCCTAAATACCTATTGGTCAATGTTGAATCAAAACTTTCTATTCTATGAAATCTTAGAAGGAATTTAAAACAAACATAAGAATCCTAAAATTAGCACCATCCCTGGCAATGATGCCAAAAATGTAGAGTTTCCTCCAATTCCTAATTAACTAGTGCTAATGATTGTGCACATGGCTTAGTGGACCTGAAAATCCCTAGACTAAGCAATTCATCACTCAAGAGAGGGCTTCATTAAATCATCAAATAGGGAGTTGTAGACTTCATATGGTGTTGGCAACATATATGCATTAATTAGTTCTAAACATCCTACATTGACTGAGTATAGGTGAATGAAACACAAATAAAGGTAGTAAAACATCTAACCCAAATAAACTTCTATTTATCAAAATAGAGTAAATGAATACAAACAACTACCTTTTGCTAAAAGTACTTAATGCTTAAGACGGTAACCAAATAACTATTATACTATAGTATGTCCTAACCTAATTAACCTCTAGAGTACTAAACAAAGTATCAACTACATATTCTAATTTATAATTTATAATACATTATTCATAATCACATGAACTTGAAACTATAAATTAAACTTACAATGTATAATCTAATATATCAACCTAAATTAAGGTGATTCAACAGTACCTCAAGTGGCCCTTGCTTGAGTTGCTATGTCCACAAAATCTCTTTAATCACTCACTTAGAAAAACATATTATCAAGGTATTTCTTCTTTATTGCATCTTAATCATACAAAAAATTGTTGAACAAAATCTATCAATAAATCTTATTCAATATAACACATACGATCTAGATCTTCTCCTCGACTAGATACCCCACTATATAGTGTTCGTGAGGGAGTCCAATTATTTGTGAACTAAAAATAAACTTAAAGTAGACATCAACTCTTCCTCAAGAATAGGAAGAGGGATGAGTTTTAAAAACAAAAAATAATAACTATTAGGAATAGGAAGAGGGATGAGTTTTAAAAACAAAAAATAATAGCTATTAGGATAGGAGTATAGAAATAAAATAAGGACTGTGTACTCAAACAAGATAATCATTATAACAAAAAACATGCCTAAGCAGAGAAGCTTCTATTATAATTCATATTCCTGTTGGGAACAAACTTATTCTCATGTTTGTCTTATTAAAAAATGAGAGTGATTCTTGGTCATCCACGACCTGATCCTTAAATAAACACCTTCTTCTTCTTCTGAAAGTGGTCACACCAGGCAGTAGATTGACTCCTTCTTTGCATCAAACTATAATCTTTATGTTGTGGGTTGAGAAGCCTATTGATGCGGTTTGATAGGTTTCTTGCTGAAAATGTTAGTCTTTATTTTTCAAAGAATTTTTATTGTTAACAATAATTTTAACATAAAATCCTACTAAACTCATGAATATTCATAACTCATACACATACATATTAATATAACATGTTTCAACTTCAAATGCTTTAAACTACTTAAATTTATATAAAAGGTTTGGTAATGTCTCAGAGTTGAGTAGAAAATAAAGATAATTATTTGACTTAAACGAGGAAATGTGACATTATTTATGGGGAAATATCTGGGGGTGCCACTCTTCATTGGGGCTTGCAAGTGTTTAGGAATCTTGGGTCCAAAGCTGCCTAAGTAGGCTAGAATCATGGAAGGGAAAATGGTTGTCCTTAGAAAGTAGAATTACAATGCTAAAATTGATTATTGCACCTTTTCCAATTTATATGATTTCTTGTATGAAGATGCTAGTAGAAACCTTGGAAAAAGTGGAGAAAAGGATGTGATACTTCTTCTGGAAAGGTTCTGAAGATAGTTGAAAGTTTCCCTTAGTAGCATGAGAAAAAATATGCCAACCAAAGGATGCAGGTGGTGTGGGTTTGATAAATTGGGAAACACTCAATTAGACACTGGGAGCCAAACTATTATGGAGCATGTTTTCTAATCCCCAAGCAAAATGGGCAAGGATCCTCCAAAAAAAAAAATCTAGACTTTGAACAAATTCTAACAATGCTAAATCCTCCTAGGGCTTTGTGATATGGAACTTTATGTTGGAATGTAAAAAAATCATAAGGAATCAGTGCATGTGGGATATAAAGGATGGCAAATTTTTTTTTTTGGGAAGATTCATGGGATGGGGCCTTTGCCTTGTCGAATATCCAAGAACTTAGGGAAATCAAAGAAACCCTTAAAGTAGGATGGGGTGCAAAGATAAGGGATTGCATGGAGCCATGTGTGGAGAATGGGAGAACTAAATAGAAATGGTGGTCCCTTGAAGGATTAAACTATGAACAAAATCAAGTATTTTATTTGGAAATGGAGTTGAGTAAAAGGAATATATTCATCAAAGAGGTGGAAGACAAAATTAAATCCAATGTAGCAAAACTAGGTTGCTACAGTGTTAAGCTAGGATATTTGGTATTGGAAAATGTAGTGAAAAAAGAAGAATGACCATACTTTATCTGTTGGAAAAAATATTGTTTACCTAAAGTGGGCTCTTTCACTTGGGTAGCTTTACAAAAAATAATTCTCACAAGTGATCATCTTAAGAAGCTAGGAGTTGGGGGGCTGAGTAGATGTGTCCTATGCATGTATAATGAAGAGATTGCAAATCATATACTACTGAATTACCTTTTCACCAAGGAATTATGGAATTTTACCTTTAATAAGCTAAGATGGCCAAGTCCTCTACCAAATGATACAACTGATATTTTTAATTCTTGGTTGATAATGTCCAAAAGATCAATGTATGTTGGCTAATGGATCACAACTCCCTCCATTCTAGTGTGGAAAATTTGGAAAGAATGGAATCGTAAAATATTCCAAGATAAATGCATGGAGAAGAATGCATTTCTAAGGAAAATTGAAGGGGAAATAACTAAAGTAGTTAACAATGATGCAAGAAATCAATCCATGAAGAATAGATCATTTTCATTGTGGAATCAAACAAAGAGGGTATAATGACTAGGCCTCAAAATCCCCCATTAATGGGGCCTTTAGTGTTTAGATAAGCATATGATGATAGATGTTGCATGAGTATAGTGGAAGGGAGGTGATAATGCAGAATCATAATTACTGCATGTGAGATTGATTTTGTTGGGTCAATGGGTGATCTCAAGGAAAATTTTCCATCATGCAAGGCGTGAGAGAGACCCGGTCGTGGCTTATAAAATCTCGTTTTAAGTAGATGGAAAGCATTTGAATTGGGAGTTAATTCCTTTGTGGGTTGTTTATTATGGATAACCTTGTGCATTTAACAATCCCACAATGCCAAATGGCCTTTATAGGAACTATCTCAGACTATAGGTTGAAAGTGGTGATTAAGGAGCATTATGGACACACTATGAAGGTTGTGAAGTGTATTCTGGGGGTGGATTTCATGGTGGATGATAGAAGGTATAGGGTAAGCACATACATTACCTCCTGTTTCATTGCATCCCTCCTCAACCTAGGGGATCCAAAGGGTATTATAAGGGTCATTGCTTAAACTCTGCTCAAAAAGATGTATTTGGAGGGCATGGATGAGATGCTATGGGTGGAAAGGTATGGAATTGGTCTGCCACACCTAAAAGACATTTCCTTGGTGTTAGAAGAGGCTGTGATGGTGGAGTGGGTGCCCTTCCTCAACAATTTCCACACCAAAAACTTAATGCAACATAGAGTGCTTGCAGAAAAGGGGTGCCAATTTCTCAAGAGGGTAAATAACTTGGAGCCAATCTATGAATTAGAATGGATTTGTGACTTTGGTTGATTGGTAGTAGGGAGTATGTAACAAAAGCTATGGGTGACTAATGTTTTTTTGTTAAAAGTTTATAAATTATGAATTAGAAAGGCTTGATTTTGTTAACGTCAGAAAAATGTATTAGTTAGTCGATAGACTTTAATTGTGAACTCGCCAGTCTACAAGCAAACGTCAAACCTGTCTCACACTCTGAAAACTAGTTTCTTTTGTCGTTTAACCATTTTCAGATACAAAGAATCTCCTAGGTTGTTGTATTTAATTGCCAACAGACTATACTTTATGATAGCTTTGTAATAAACCAGATATCACTTCACACGAAATTTAGGTGCTCAACAGAAAGTTCAACTGTATTAACTAGCAGAAGGTATAACAAATTTATTAATGCACATTTCAAACACAGATCCAACCTAGGCACAAAACGAAGTCCAAACACAACTAGAATATAAATGTGGATCAAAGAAAATATTATTCTGAAGAGTATAGAACATGCTCAAATTACATGGGATAGCAGTGATTGCAATTGGTCTTCGAATTATATACAATAGGCATAGCTAGATTGAACTATTCAAGCCTCGATGAAATAACAACCACAACCCACAATGGAGTTTGATACCAACAATATACAAGGTATATTCGAGAGTTTAAATTATATCACCTGTGTAGGAAAGCGCTGCCAATGACGCATGCAAGATTACCTGAGCCATTGGTATGCTTTAATCCCGAACACACAAAGATCATGAACTTGTAATTACACGATGCCATTCTGTGAGATGCCATTTCCTATATGCGTCGGTCTCTCCAATGATGATTCGTAGTCTCTTGCTTGCCAGTAACTTCTCGGGTGATGATGACCTGTGGCAATGTCGCTCCAACTCCTATAGCAAAGGGAGAGATGATTTCTCAGTTTGAGAGCGTGGTATGGTCTGATGGTGACTCCAACTGGCGCTGGCTAGAGCCAAAGGCTCTGCCTGGACGGCGGGAAAGATATCGCATGGCCTGAAGCCTGAAGATGCCGTGTGTTTTCCCGTCTGAGTATCCCGCTTGTGAGAGTCCCGTGAAGGAGTAGGATGAATGAGAATGGATTACCACCAATCTTGACAAGCAAATCCTACAATGAGCCTGTGTGATGGAAATATGAGACCTGGTACGAACCCACTAGCTGAACTACGTCCTCCAGAGGTCGACTAGCTACGTTGTCATTTGCCCATGCTTGATTTCCTGATGCCATGATATTAAATGCCTTCCAATATAAATGCTTCTCGGTTTGAAGTCGGCCCAAGAAAAATCAAAATGTTATTAGTGCGCCCTAGGAGAGGTCGGCAGGAGAGGTCGGCCATAATAAATTCAAATTTAAATGTTATTTTTAAAGATTTAAATTTATTATTAAAAATATTTAATTATTATTTATTTAATATTATTTAAATTCAGATTAGTGTTAGAAACACCGCTATGAGCTTCCCTCCAGAATAATTCAAGTTGTTTCAGGGACATTACAATTTTCATGAGAACGTTTACTCACGTGACACCTGAAAAATAAATTTTAACTTGCAATCAATATATTCATTTTCTCTTGATTTTAATTTAAAACCATTCATACCTTTCCTTTGTTGGAATCCACGGGAGATTTTACTATGCTCGGTATCTCAAACTTATCCCTAGATCCCATATCTGTGGATTCTTGGGCAGCCTCTTCAACCATATTGTTAGTGCCGCTCTTGCCCAAATTTGAAACTGACAATTCTTATCTATGAAAGATTTATCAGGTGAATTCACAGGTGGGCATGACTGAAGATCCATACCCATTTGGGACTTCATAGGTGGGTGCGACTAAAAATCCAAAGCCCTTTGGGAATTCACAAGTGGGTGCAACTGAAAATCTAAGCCCAATTTTTGGGTTAAATTGTTGTCTGAATTTGGGTCAAATGGGGACAGAGCAGAACTCGAACTCTGGACATGCGTGATCACGGGATTTGAAAACCAAAGTGGAGTTTCTGATAAATTTATCCATGTCTGATAAATTGTGCTTGCAACTAAAGCCAATGCTATTACAAGGATAATTTCCTCACCATCTTCCCCTTTTAAGTATTCCATGAAAATGAATCCCCACACACACAGCATAAAAAATAGCGAACAAAACCAAAAAAAGGACATGGTGAAAACAAAATTGAATAGAAATATAATTTTAAAATAAACAAATTAGAAATATTCACATCAGCACGTTGATTTACTAGTTAACTAACATTTGTTACCTATTAGCAATTAGTTGTACTAACTTTTCCGGTCAATAATTCATTCTCTAGCAGGGGTAGATTTGATTTGGGTGACTTTTGATGTGCTTATACACTCTTTCATGAAGGTGACCTAACCCAGACTGATGGCGATTTTGGAGATTATTGTTGAAAGTTGCATGCTTCAACTACACAATTGTGAGAAATCAGAAAAATGACTGTCCAATATTGTAAGCATTAATTTATTTTATGGATGTAAGCATTGATTTTCCAATGAAGTGAAACTGTGTATTCACGAGAGTGTTCAAGTAATAGTTTTTTGTGGTGTGAGGGTTTAATTTCGGTTTCTAGTTTACCATACGATTTTGTCCCTTTGAATTATGGGCAACAAGACCTTTCAATGCATGACTAGGACTTTTGACCATCTATAAAAGGACATATAGGGAGTGCATTGCAAATCATCATAGGCTCATTGGAATGCGGTAAATAATCAAATTTAAAGGATAATTCACCTGTACAAAGAATTTGCATCTTGGAAAGAGAAATTGAAACAACAAATTGTTGTATCCACTCACTATACTTGTTTTGAATCTTATTGATTTAGTATATGAGAAATTGTCATTACCAACTGATTTTTCCCCACCATGGGCTTTTCCGAGATGAATCCAATATTTGAGTTTAAACTTGTGATATTTTATTACACATTTATTTTTGTATTACACAATATTTCCTTACTCTAGATTGTTAATTGAAATTAATCAAGTAGCACAGTATTAAAATTTTAGTGATTTCATAATTTCTAATCAATGAATTTTCCCTTCAAAATCTATTGATAAATAGAAGCCCCTTTGGTGTCCCAAACCGTCTCATAGGTTTTCTCTACTTTGTAAGGTTTTATACCTCATTGACACAAAGCCATTTGCATTTATCAAGTATCAAGCACTCTTTCAGTTTCAAATCTGAGAACAACCTGAGTATTATATAATTCTTATTATAACTTTAGATTTTTGTTCTATTTTTTGTTGTAGCTAGTCTATCGACGTCTCCCTTGAACCCCCTATGGGTGCAAATGCTAGTTATTAGGAATTCGAAGTCAGAATTTGACTGGAACATTTCAACTATAAATTATTTTAAATCAATATTTTTGATTAATATAAGTGTGCAACCCTAGTTGCAACTTACTTAACAAAAAAGATAAAATAATTCTTAATAAAAATAAATTTCAATAAAATAAAACAATCCTTAAATAATTATAAAGTAAAAATAAAATAATTCTTAAGTTAAATAATTATCTCTCAATAGTTTTTAAATAAAATATTTAAGATATCTATAATAGTTTGCATCTTATACTTTATAATAATTCAATTTTAATTTATTTATACTTCTATCTATTGACATTGAAAATTGGCTTAGGCCTGCGACTGCATTTTTTCATTATTAATTCAAGATACCTGCAAAAATGATTAAATGATTTGATCATTTAATTATAACTTAACATCACATTTCCTCTAATTAATTAAATAGTTTTAATCATTTAATTAATTCATTTTCATTATTCTTCTAAAATTGATTAATTAAGTAAATTATATTAATTTATCTTAATTACATCACTAATTAATTCTAATTTCCTCTTTTGATTAATTAAATAAGTTTCATAAATTTATTTAATTACGTCATCATATTCTCCCACATTTAATTAAATGAATAATATTTATTTAATTAATTTTTCTACCTTCTCATCTAAAGTGCCTCTATTAATTAGTTATTCTACCTTCTCATCTAAAGTGACTCCATAAATTGCATAATTCATTCAATTCATTTGATTCATGTACACACAATTCCTCCACAAAATAAATAATTAATTTAATAATTAATTATTCTATTTGAGCACATGTCTCCTACATTTTCAATTAATTAATTGCATGCATAATTCTCTCCACTCCTTACTAACACTCTCTCTCAGTTCACTCAACTAACTGGTCTGTCACCTCCTTTTGACTCATGCACTCCAATCAA
Organism: Sequoia sempervirens; assembly: GCA_007258455.2. Taxonomy (NCBI): domain Eukaryota; kingdom Viridiplantae; phylum Streptophyta; class Pinopsida; order Cupressales; family Cupressaceae; genus Sequoia; species Sequoia sempervirens. Next base: position 47,816,193 of record VDFB02270651.1, read on the forward strand.
TCAAATCACTTAACTATTCAATTAACCTCCCATACAACCAGATGACTAATTAATCAAATCACTTAATGGTTCAATCAATCTTTCATGAAAATAACTTAATTGCTCAATCGGGTCCTCACATTTAATCTGACCATTCAAATTCAAATCAATCTTGACTGTCGAATCTATAAATCTTCTATAAAAGAATACTTTTTACTCCATTTTTTGTAATCACAATCTTCAAAATTTTGTTGTCATAATACTTACAGGCGAATATTGTGTACTCACAATTTGAGGGCATTTGAGCATTTCAAAGAAAATTTGAGAAGGATAATGGAGATGAATCAAGTAAGCATGGGAATTAGGTGATATTGTTCTATGTATTGAATTATTTTGATTGCATTGTATTTCATTACATATTTGAGAAATCTTAGCATAATAGGAAATTTTGTGATTGTTGTTGTTTATGCATCTTTATTCCTGTTCATTTTCACTTATCACATTTGGTGAACCTGACGTGAAGTCACAGACTTTGAGAAAATTCATAGAAAATTTTATTTTTGTAGGAACAGGTATGGATCGACGCATTTGTAGCAAGGAACGATGCATCTGACATCATGAACTGCATCTAAAGATGGAAACACCACATTTGATTGGAAATGACGCATCTATGACTTCCTCTGACACATCTAACTAGTGGAAATAAATTTCTAAATTCTGAAATTCTGAGTTTTGATTTTAATAGTTAAAGTTTGTAATTACTAATTCGGAGTTTACAATGTGTGATCTGTTCGAGTTAACCTAGTTTTTGCAGGACAATTGACAGAAGACAAAATATAAACTTTCAAACTTCTAACGTGTGGTTTTGCAAAACAATTTTCAAAGAAAATAATCTAAAACTCCTATCTTATCTTTCTTTCTTTCATGTTTTTAGTCTTCATATATAATCTTTTTATTAATTAGATGGTTAATTAACCCTACTTTGAGTCTTCACATATGGTGCAAGAGCACCAAGCACATAGACTTTACATTAGGGGGTTCATATGTTAAGTATAGGTGTTTAGGGTCTTTTTTGCATTTAATAAGGTCTATTGAGACCATTTCCATGTAAGTTGGGTCATTTTTTAGTCATTTGTGTCAAAATGCCAAAAGTTGCAAAATTGTGTAAAGTTGTCATAGCAAGAAATTGCAAAAATGCAACTTTTCAAGAAGATGAAGGGTCATAGGAGTTAAAAAGGCAGTTATAGACATTTGGGTAGTTAAGTTTGAATGTAATAAGTATATAAGGCCTCTAATAGGCTCAAGCAAGGATTGATCAAGGCTGTATTGAAACATTCTTATCAAATACAACATGATTTTCCGCATTTTCTCTATAATTCTGCACTTTCCAGGGACTGTACGGTCCCATGCAGTTTCTAGTTGCTTTGAATTTCATTGATTCTTGTAGGGACATGAATTAACTTTCATATGCATTAGGTTTGAGAGTCTGACATCAAGACTTGTGGGATATTTTATCAATTTTCTAAGACAACCTGTAGAAGGCCAGTGTAGGGTTTGATTGGAGTTAAATGGGATTCTAAATAATTCCACCTACTTTCAAGGCCTGTAACTCAGTGGAATAACTCCTTCCATGGTAGGATAAGTTTTCTCATGGTTTAGAGGGAAGAGGAGGCTAGTTTTTAGGTTTTGGGTGATGCCCTAGGGTAGATTTTCATGTTTTCAAGTGTAAAATGGGGTGTTGAAGTAGGATTTTGCCAAACTAATGTTGGAACTATCCATGGGATGGATGTTTGAGTTTGTGCAGGTCATTTGAGAAGTTTTGGAGGCATTGGTTGGGTTAGATAAGCCCTGGAGATAGGATTTTCTATAGACCCTTTTGGGAAATTGGCAAAAGTGTGGGTTTTAAGGTCCAAAATCTTAGAGGTCATGGCTCTAATGAATAATGGCGGATTTTGAGGTTTTAGGACCTAATTAAGGACTGTTCATTTAGTCTTGGGGTTAACTAGGTATATTTAGGGTACTTCCTTTATAAAAGTGGGCTATTTGGGTGGCCTAAAACTAGGGGCAGTCATTGGTTTTCCATATTGTTCCAAAACAGCCTCATAGAACCTTTTGGTATGTTGTGTTAGACCCTAAAGTGTATCTCAGATGGTGTTTAATTTGAATTTGTACGACCTTCTCTAAAAGATAAGCCCAAAAAGCATATTTGGAAGGCTACAAGTAACTAGGAGGGAGTTTGTGATAAGTTGAGAGGATAGGGTTGAAAGTGCTAGTTCCTAGTTTGGACCTGATCATTTTGAGTTGGTTTTGGTCATCACCACCTTGCTTGACATCAGGTGGTATCAGAGCATAGTTAGTAGATCTTTTGAAGGTGTTTGGTTGAAGTTTGCATAGAAGAAGGTTGGAAGTTGTAAAGACAAGATGCCTCCCAAGAATGTTGGTGTTGCTAGAGAATTGTAGGAGTTAAAGGAGAAACATGCTAAGTTATTGGAGTCTCATAATGTTGTGTTAGTAAGGCTTGCTGCCCTGGAAACAAGGAAGAAAAAAGACGAGGATGATGAAAGTGACTCTAAGGAAGAAGATGAAGAGTATGAAGATGTAGATGAAGAATTTGACCCTGAAGATCAAAGAATAGATAAATTGCTAAAGGGAGTCAAAGGTGATGTACACAAGGTGAAGGTTGATTTTCCCATGTATGGTGGAATTATGAATGATGAAGAGTTGCTTGATTGGATTGCAGCCATGTATAATCACTTTGAGTGTGAAGATGTTCCTGATGAGTAGAAGGTGAAGGTAGCACAGACAAAACTCAAAGGTCATGCACTTCTATGGTGGGACTATGAGCAAGATGAAAGAAGAAAGCAAGGTAAGCCAAGGATAGCTTCTTGGGACTGGATGGTTGCAAAACTTAAAGGTAAATTTCTTCCTAAAGACTATGAAGTTCAATTGTATAAGAGATTACAAGGTTTGAAGCAAAAAGATTTAGATGTTAAGACCTATACTGATGAATTCTATAAACTAAGTATAAGGTCAAGAAGAAATGAAGATGAAGTTGAAAAAGTGGCTAGGTATCTAGGTGGCCTTAGATTCAATATAAAAGATGAATTGGTTGTTGCTAATCCAAAATCCATGGAAGAATGTTTTCAGTTAGCCATTAGAGTGGAAGAAAAGCTAAAAAGGAGACAAGATAAGTCTATTCGAGGTAGAGGTAGTAATCAAAGAGTTAGAGGAACCTTCCATACTTCAAAGCAATAAAGTGAAGAACAAGAAGGGGGAGGTAAAGGTAAAGAGCAAGGTTTTGATTTCAGAGGTGGATTTAAAGGTACTAGAGGTAGATTTGGAGGGGGTAGAAGTGAAAATACATTTGTAGGAAAATGCTACAATTGCAATGAGTTTGGGCATCCATCATACAATTTCCTTGAAAATTTTGGTGTCACTTCAAGTGGGAGTGAAAGAAGAAGTGATAAGAGGGTGCAATTGTTCCAAGAAGAAAGTGAAGGTGAAAAATCTCCTAGCTATCTTGTTGCTCTAGAGGTAGGAGAATCATTGATGCTGAGAAAGCAATTGTTGAAGACATCCAAAGAGAAGGAGCCAGTGCAATGAAGGATTTTGTTCAAAACCACATGTAAGTGAAAGAACAAGGTATCCAAAGTTGTAATAGATTTGGGTTCTACTAAGAATATGGTATCAAGTGAAATGGTTAGTAAACTAAATTTGCAAAACATCCCTCATGAAATGCCATATAAAGTGTCTTGGTTGAATGATGAGCAATAAATTTTGGTTAATGAACAAGTTTTTGTTGAGTTTCAAATTGGTGGCTATAAGGACAAGTACTTTGTGACATTTTACCCATGTATTTCTGCCACTTACTTCTTGGTAGACCCTGGCAGTTTGATAGGCATGCACTATATGATGGGAGAGAAAATACATGCACCATATATAAAGATGGGAATACATTTACATTGACTCCACTGGTGGAGGAGGATAAAGGCAAGGGTAAAGAGGCTCAGGTGATTATGTTTGGGAAGAAGGAATTTGCAAAGGTTGACAAAGAAGACAAGAATGTTGTGACAACAGGTGTGAAGATTGATACAAAATTGAAGGATGAGTTGGTAGTGAATTGGCATACTAATGTCATGGTAGGAACAATGGTGTGTCCACTAGTTGGGAGCAAGGTTATAGGGAAAGTAGGATTTTCAGGTACAATGGGTTATAGTATGATAGTACAATGGTACATGAGGTTGATAAGACAAAGGGTCTAATGGCAGTGATAAGAGGACAAAGTGGACAAGGAACTGAGGATGTTTGGCAAGAGCCAAAGGGAAGATATAAGCTTGAAGCTAAGATAAAGGGGAAGTCAATTCAAGAAACATTTGATAAGAGTTTTTTTGTAGGCATGAAGGCAGGAACATTGTCAGGTTCTAATCAAGGAACAGATAGAAGACAACCATCAGGTTTGATTGCAAAGATGGAGACATATCCATGTGCAAACAAGATCAAGGATGTAGGGAATGATACAAGATTTTATTGTTTGAACAAATGGAGGATATTTCTTGACTAGAGAGTATGTGGAAATCCAAGAGAAATTGAGACAAGGCAGTACTCATGTGACATGAGTCATTTTTTAGGGGGGTTGTATGGTGCAGGAGCACCAAGCACATAGACTTTACATTAGGGGGTCAATATGTTAAGTATAGGTGTTTAGGGTATTTTTTTGCATTTAATAAGGTCTATTGAGACCATTTCCATGTAAGTTGGGTCATTTTTTAGTCATTTGTGTCAAAATGTCAAAAGTTGCAAAATTGTGTAAAGTTGTCATAGCAAGAAATTGCAAAAATGCAACTTTTCAAGAAGATGAAGGGTCATAGGAGTTAAAAAGGTAGTTATAGACATTTGGGTAGTTAAGTTTGAATGTAATAAGTATATAAGGCCTCTAAAAGGCTTGAGCAAGGATTGATCAAGGCTGTATTGAAACATTCTTATCAAATACAACATGATTTTCCGCATTTTCTCTATAATTCTACACTTTCCAGGGACTGTACGGTCCCATACAATTTCTAGTTGCTTTTAATTTCATTGATTCCTATAGGGACATGAATTAAATTTCATCTGCATTAGGTTTGAGAGTTTGACATCAAGACTTGTGGGAGATTTTATCAATTTTCTGAGACAACCTGTAGAAGGCCATTGTAGGGTTTGATTCGGGTTAAATGAGATTCTAAATCATTCCACCTACTATCAAGGCCTATAACTTAGTTGAATGATTCCTTTCATGGTAGGATAAGTGTTCTCATGGTTTAGAGGGAAAAGGAGGCTAGTTTTTAGGTTTTGGGTGATGCCCTAGGGTAGATTTTCATGTTTTCAAGTGTAAAATGGGGTGTTGAAGTAGGGTTTTTCCAAACTAAGGTTGGAACTGTCCATGGGATGGATGTTTGAGTTTGTGCAGGTCATTTGAGAAGTGTTGGAGGCATTGGTTGGGTTAGATAAGCTCTGGAGATAGGATTTTCTATAAACCGTCTTGGGAAATTGGCAAAAGTGAGGGAATTAAGGCTCGGTATCTTAGAGGTCATGGCTCCAATGAATAATGGTGAATTTTGAGGTTTTAGGACCTAATTAAGAATTTTTCATTGAGTCTTGGGGTTAACTAGGCATTTTGAGGGCACTTCCTTTGTAAAAGTGGGCTATTTGGGTGGCGTAAAACCATGGGCAGTAATTGGTTTTCCATATTGTTCCAAAACAACCTCATAGAACCTTTTGGTATGTTGTGTTAGACCCTAAAGTGTATCTCAGATGGTGTTTAGTTTGAATTTGTACGACCTTCTCTAAAAGATATGCCCAAAAAGCAGATTTGGAAGGCTACAAGCAACTAGGAGGGAGTTTGTGATAAGTTGAGAGGATAGGGCTGAAAGGGCTAGTTCCTAGTTTGGACCTAATCATTTTGAGTTGGTTTTGGTCATCACCACCTTGCTTGACATAAACATAGTAGTTTTTTATTAATTAGGGTGGATTTATGATTGCCTTTTGTGCTTGATAAGGTTGGTAGGTTCATATGCTCTCACCTTGGGAAACCTCGATGATCAATAAACCAAAACCATCCTTATTATGTGTTACCCTTTAGAGATTCAGACTTTCCCTCCTAGGTTGTGAGAGGGGATGATCCAACTGACAACAAGATAAATCCAAGCTACTCCCGACTGATATATAAATGTGAATGCTACTGGAAATATTAGCATTATAGGTGTGGATGTGTTATACAGACAAGTGATTCCCTCAGTACTCATGTGGTACATTAAAACCTGTAGAGTGTAACCCCTATAGGCTGGGAAACCTCCTTATCAAAGCTAATCTTGCCTCATGTATAACCACCTGAATGGATGCCCTGATTAAAAAACTTTTTTTTAGATTTCCAAAAACCTTCTATCTACTGGTGTAGGAATGGTCGTTCCCAAGCTGACCCCCATTATACACATAGTCTAGTAGTAGAGATGAAAAATTTCTTGTTCATGCAGGAATCCAAATCTTGGTAAGCCCAAGAAGTGTGTGTCGTGGAGGGGAGCTAGTGCTACCAAGATCCTACTTCATCCACTCTAGATAGTGCGGTTGGAGGAAACTCTAAGTGGGAGTCTAGCGAATATTGTCCTTGCCAGCCTTAAAATTGTAATTATCTATTTGTTTATTTCAAACACTCTGCGTGGTGTGTCTTGCATGTGTGTTAAATCAAATCTGATAAAAAAAACATCCAAGAGTCAATCTTAAACAAGTCAAAATTTTTTCAAACCTAGGACCAGTTCACTATTCAACGCATCTATCACATAGAAACCCACATCTGACATTCTAAGTTGCAAATATTTCAACAAAAAATGCATATGATATTCTGAGTCGAAGTTCCAAAACTTACAACACATCTGACAACATGAGCTGCAATTGTTATAGCCTGAAACGCATTTGATACTGTAAACCACATATGTGAGCTGTTGTGATGCATCTGATCTTCTGAACCGCATTTGTAGTATGGAATGATGCATCTACCTGTCACATAAAATATTACATTTAATAAACTGAAAACTCAGAAGATTTACTGTAGGATCTCATTATCTGATTTACCCTTTGTTGTAAACTCAATCCAGAACTGTGACTTGATCATATTTAAGTTCATCCTTAATTTTCCTAATAGTTTCATCATTGCACTACCTAGATCATCCACAATTTCTGTAGTCTGAAACACAATTGATACTATAAACCGCATCTGTGAGCTTTTGTGATGCATCTGATCTTCTGACATTTGTAGTCTGTAATGATGCATCTTCCCGTCACATAAAATATTACATTTAACAAACTGAAAACTCAGAAGATTTATTGTAGGATCTCATTATCTTATTTACCCTCTACTGTAAACTTGATCCATACCTATGACCTGCTCATATTTATGTTCATCCTTAGTTTTCCTAATAGTTTCATCATTGCATTACCTAGATCATCCTTAGCATACCTAGAAAAATCCTTGTGCATAGCACTTTGCAGACCTTAGGGTAGATAAACTATCTTACCTTGATTGAAAATAGTGATTCAAAAATGATTGCCCTTGACATATCATTTCACAATTTGTCCTTTGTCATCTTAGTGGAATACCTCAAACTCACTAGGCTAGTTTGAACTCCACCTAGTCAACCTGTCACTTAGTCATTCTGGTATTGATCCTAAAACATCATTGGAAATCCTAATTGGAACCTTGCATCAAACTTGGTCAGTTAGTGAATCATCCCCTAGTTATCCAAAGATATTGACATATAGTTTGCATTATACCCTAGTCATTGCATGTCATAAATTTATGCCAAAAAGGCCAAAAACATAACTTAACTTTCATGTCCTAGATATTTTCATTTTAGACATTATCTTAAGTCATACCTTAGTCATTGCATGTCATAAATTTATGCCAAAAAAACCAAAAACATAGCTTATACTCTCACATCTTAGGTAGTTGCATACCCTACGGTTCACATTTACGTGTCATCTTTCTTTGAGCAAGTCTTATCTTATGGTCTAGACCAGATTACAAAAGAGATGATTAGAAATGGACCCTTCATGACAACATGAGGACCTTTATGTTGTGCATGTTTTGCACACACACTCCGTTCGGAACGGGGACCCTCTCTTCCTGTTGCCTTGCTGGGTCATTTTGTGTCATTGCCTCATTTTGCGTGCCCCTAATTTTGGCATCTAAATGGTTAGTGAGCCTCATAGTATCATTTCAAGTCGACCATGTTTCACCCCACAACATTTTCTCAGTCCTTCAGGTCCTCCGGGTCCGCCCTACCGAATTTCCTTGGCCAAATTTCCCTACTCGCTTGATTCACTTTTTCCTTCATTTTTGACTTTGGGGACAAGTTTCCTATGGATTTGGGATGTTTTTATGGTGCCTAAGTGAACTGCCAAGGTTTCGTTAAGTTTCGGGAAGTTGCAAAAATTTCATTTCGGGACTTGGCCCCTCCATGGCTATTTTTGGGACTTCGTCCCTCCTTGGTTGTTTTGACCTTCCGTCAGCCCTCGGTGTTCCGCCTTTCGGAACCCGGCCCCTCTATGGCCGTTTTCACGACTCTGTCCCTCCTTGGTCATTTTGACCTTCCGTCGGCCCCCGGCTTCTAGAACTTGGCCCCTCTGTGGCCGTTTCCAGGACTTCATCCCTCCTTGTCCGTTTTGACCTTCCGTTGGCCCTCGATGTTCTGACTTCCGGGACCCAGCCCCTTTGTGGCCATTTCTGGGACTCTGTCCCTCCGTCGTCGTCCAGGACTTTCCTTCCAGGTCGCCGGTTGCTCATTGTCATTTCAAAGGGTGGTGACCCTCCGACTTTCCCCTTTCAAGCTTCCGCTTTTTTCAAATGAGTCAAATCTTGAGGAAGTATGTCTTGGCACTCTTTCTTCCCCTTTTCCCATGTGCTATAATTGAAAATCTTGGTTTTTCTAAGTTTTGCGAGGTTCGGGAACTTCCCTTGGGGAATGTTGTCTACCATTCGTTGTCCACCTTCCTTCTACCTTTCGTCTGTCATTCGACTTAGCACCCGCACCCCTGAGCGTGCATTAATGTTTATGGTCCAAATGAGCTCCATTGACGAATATTATGATCTTTTGATGATGCATGGATGGATCTAACAAGGAGTTTGCAAGGTTTGACTAACATTTGTCTTGATTTGTGTATGAGGGAACTTCCAACACTTCATGTATGCAAGATTCAAAAATCATACCGAGGGTCCATCAGGGAGACCCATTGAGAAAGCTAAACAAAGAAAAGCACATAGCTCCTGTCACCATTCATTTTATATCCACCTTTTCTCATAGCACCCATCAATGGAGCTGGCATTAGAAGCAAGCCTATGTCAAAGGAGTCAGTGAAAAAAATGCAAGGGGGTGGTCTTGAAGAAAGCATAAGGGAGCTATCCACCTGAATCAAGGGCAACCAATCCATTGATTCCAGTTGTCGACGGGCCTGTTTGATCCAAGGAAGAACATTGCAAACACATCAAGTAAGAAGGCAACTTTCAGGCAGTTTCAGCTACAATAAAAGGGAAATTAGCTAAATGACAAAACTGCTACAACACCTGGGCACTAGGTGACAAAACAAGGAAAAGAAAAAATTGTATTTTAAAATTACTAGATAATGGAGGGTAGGTGAAACCCTAATGTAATCAAATTTGGGCCACACAATGTAATTCAATCCTAGCCATTCATTTGGGCTTTGGAAAACTATAAATAGGGGCTTTCCCCTCATTTGTAAAGGGTTGGAGAACTAATGTAAAGACATTTTGCAGCAATAGAAAGTAGCATTGCATGATTTATGGGTGTTACTTTTGAGTTTTCTCTTTATGTATGCATGGTTCAACTTCCCTATTCTATTTTAGTTGTTAGTTTCCTGAATGTAAGTGGTGATGGTGATTGTTGTTTCAGCATTTGATGAATTTACAACTCATTCTTTTTGTGGTTCATTGATGATGAATCACTTTGCAAAGCTAGTCTAAGCTTCCTTCCTTTATTGCTGCAACTTAGTTCGATTGCATGTGCATGATGTGTGTGTGTAATCTAAAAATCTGCAGTCCTTAGAAGATTGCACTGGTTTTTGTAGGATCCTCTTGGCCAAGCAAAACCCAGCTTAGGGAGTTTGTCTACTATAGTAGCCTCCATGATCATTGTTCATTCACAGTTTCAAATCTAGGAACCTTCTCTCTTCCTTGCCCTTTTTCATTTTTTTTTAATAGTAACCTTAGGCAAGGTTTACTGCACACTGTAAAGCTAAATCCAATGATAAAAATGGAGTTCAAGACTGTTGTTTGAACCTGTGGCAAACACACAACAACTCATCCATCGTAAGAACACCATTTGCATATCCAAATTTCCCACTTTGTGACTCATCTGTAAGTCTGCCCTGTGATTACTAGCAAGATCACACCAAACATCAATTGAGAAATTCCATGCAAGTCATGACCTGACACCCAAGAGACCTTAGAGTGATTTTCAACAACTTGTTGTTGGAAGTCTCCTTTCAAGAGAGGTAGTGCATCTACGCACTACCTGTGTTGAGAAAGTGTGCAAAACACCCATCAACATTTTACAATCCCACTAGCGAAATGAACCTTGGTCCTACACCTCACTAGGTCAATAAAAATACCACACACAATGGGTTAATATCACAAGAACCTCGAAGGTCTAACTCATATGTCAACCCATTTTAAAACTTCCTCATAAGAGATGACCAAGGTCGTATCACTGTTGAGGAACTCGAGGTAGCAACCCAAGATCCTGAGGTTGCTAAATTTGTCGATGAGTTCATCATGCTCAACCCTCAGAGATTTTTAGCCAAACTCCTAGATGATGGAGTTGAATTACCACCTGGATTTAACATAAACATGCTACAAGCAATTCCTTCACTTAGAAATGTCTCAAACCAAAACTAGGGTCATACGACACATATTCCACAAAATGTTACACCTCAGGTAAACCTTAATATACCTTTAGGAGGATCTACACAGAGTCCTTCAATGATTCACACTACTCCCAATTTTGAGATGCCCTTCACATCTCCACCTTTAGCATCATCTGTTATACAGGCCATGACACAGGTTGCAACCCAATCAGCATCAACGCCTGTAACATAGTAAACAACACAACCGACATGCACTAATCCATTTGGGACCTCAACAAACACCATGAATACTACCTCAAACAATCCTCATGGATGCAAGAGAATAATATTTTCAGGTTCAAGACCCATACCCACGGTTAATGTCAAGGATACCACATATAGTCATGTTGTCCCCCAAAATAGTGTTGGACAAGGACAACAAGGTACACATATGTCACCTCGGGGGAATCCAACACAACCAAGATTTTGATCAAATTCCTTTATGTTAAATACATCACAACAAGGTACCTCCCCACAACTTAGAAGTTAGAATACACAAAGGAAACCCAACATACACACCCCATATACACATACCTTAGGTACAACAACAAACGTCATCATACACCTACCATGTAGCTACACAAAATGTGAGACCCAACAATACAAATGACATACCAAACCCACAGGTGGATGCTCTAACTACACAAATGCTTGCTTTATAGAAAAAAATTGAGAACATGCAAGTAACAACCAAAAAATCCTACAACATGGAAGACTTGCATTCATACCCCTTTGATAGGAGTATCTACATGCCTCCTTTTCCACAAGGATACATAATTATGATCTTTTTAAAGTACAAAGGGACGAGAAACCCAATAGAGCACAACTTGTCTTGACATTGCCTCAGAGCACACATACTTGATGAGATTATTCCCTAGAACTCTTACAAGTCCTACACTTGAGTGGTTTTCACGATTACCTGGGGGCATAACAACATGGTCTGAGTTAGCCAACAAATTTGTAGATAACTATGCCTTTAACATTGAAAATGATATCACATTAGCCACCTTGTGTACCTCAAAACAAGACGAGGGAGTGTCCTTTATCAAATACTTCCAGAGATGGAGAAACTTGGTGAGTTGATGCTAGGTAGAGATCCTTGAAAAAAAAAGGTGGACATGTTTGTCAAAAACATCCTAGATTCTTTAAAAGATCCCTTGCAAGTTCATTATTGTGCACACTTTGTAGATCTAGTAGAAAAATGAACAATGATTGAGAAATCACTTGTCGCTAAGGGAACCCTTAGGCTCTCTAAGAGTACAAACAATCAACACATGTTCAATGACAAAAATAAATACTAGTCTCGAAACAAAAAATTCATAAACGACAGGGTTGTGGATACTAAAGGTGTAAACAAAATTGGTCTTGTTGTAACTCTAAGAGGACTTGAAGCCTCAACAACTACACCACAAACCCCTACACCAACGGAAAATGCCATATGGAACAATTAGGGACTAGGACAAAAGAGACCACCTAGGCAATACATTAAACACGAATACACTCCCCTCAGAGAACCCATTGAAATGGTACTGAAGAAACTTGTTCAATCAGGTGCCATACAACTACAAGAACCCACATCTTACGTGTATAATTTTAAACCCTCTTGGTGGGAGGATAACGGCTTTTGTGAATATCACCAAGGTAAAGGACATAAAACATCTGCTTGTAGACAACTAAAAAATATTATTTAGGACCTTATCGAAGACAAAGTGATTAAGGTAGAGGGACAACAACAACACACTTCCAATCAAGATCACATGATCTACAAGAATCCCCTTCAAGACCACAGTTCGGGCAAAGCCTCCGGTTCATGTACTAATAACAATAACTCAACAAATTATACAACTACTGGCTATAATTACACCAAAATCCTCCATCTTTGAGCTGTAGATGAACATATCAACATCATTACCATCAAGAAGACCCTAGAGTGCACTATAAACACTCGCATAACTAAAATAACCATACCTGCCCATTCACCTCCCAAGTATTCCCAAGCTAAAGGCCATTTTAACTTGTTGGATCAGCTAGAGGAAACCCCAACACAAATATCCATATTGGAATTGCTACGCATAACACTCAAGCATAGGGCCATCCTAGATGGGATGCTGAAAGAAACCTTTGTCCCAGACAACCTCAACGTTGACCGATTCAAGCCATGGTTGGATTCCTTGCGAGCTCTCACCATGTTACCTTCTTTGACAAAGACTACTCAACCTAAAAGATGAACCATAATGATTTACTACACATTGAAGCCTTCGTCCATCAAAATAAGATCAAACGAGTCTTGATGGATGGTGAAGCAGGATTGAATGTTTGTTCCTTAAAATTGGTTAAGGTACTAGGTTTTTCTAAAGCATGTGTGGATAAGACAAAGAGCATAGTCATAAAACATTATGATGATGATGAACGATCCTCCCAATGCATAATAACACTTCCAATCCAAGTGGGACCCATAATGTTGGATACGAATTTCCAAGTATTGGATCTGGAAATCCCTTATGATCTTCTCATCGGTTGACCATGGATTCATGCCATGAAGGCCGTTCCCTCCACGTATCATTAATGGCTAAAGTTTCCCTACAATGGCACCGAAATTACTATTGAGGGTGACCTTGATCCCTTTGAGTATTACATTAACCTATGAGGAGTCTATGAACGTCAGGTGCCACTTAACCGTGAGGCCTCAACGCCAAACTCATCCAATTACATTGATCCCTCAACACTCACTAGGACATCTGGTATCCCTCGGTCATCTGCCTCCACATCCTCTACTTTTGTTGCTAAATCCCTAAACCCTAAGACCCAAATCTATGATATGGGATGTGGAGAATATTGCATGAATAATTTACCAGAAAACAACAATGTTATTGCTACCAAGGCTGTGAAGATAGCTGCAAAGGGAACACAAAAATATGGTCATGCTTGGAGTGAAACCTTTTGGGATCCTAATAATACATCCGCCTTTTCCCTATCTGCTTCCACTTCATCCTCCCATGTCCATGATAACCCACTCCTTGATCATGATTCCATTGAGGGTATCCAATTATCATCCTCCCTTGGGTTAAGGTATGCATCCCCTATTGCCACCTCTACTAAGCCATCTTTCCAAGTTGTTAAGGATGTCCAAGCCTCTATTGATGTGAACAGTACCAAAAAGGATAGTCCCAAAGACAACATTGTTTACATTGTCACTCCCATTCATCCACCAAGCATTACTATCATTCCATCCATTTCATCCATTCCACTCACATCCATCCGCATCATAGACATGGATCAACAAGTCATACCTAAAGAAAAGGAAAAAGACAAAGCTCAAGAATAAAAAATCCAAATGCCTTTAAAAGTTGACCAAGTATCAAGGGACATGATGAAAAGAAGAGAAAATAAAGAAAGCCCTCTAGCCAACATAAAATGCTATTGGACCAATCAAAAATACAAGCCAAGAATGAGTAAGAATGTCAAGACAAGTCCTCTAGCTAACCTAAAAGGCTATTGGATGAATCAAAAGTGAAAATTAGAAAGCATTGGTCTCCAAGAGTCATCTACCACCCCAAAAAGACAAATAAAGAGCTTGTTGATCCAAAGTCTTCATTTTCCTCACTTTCACTCATACCATACACTCCATTCAATCTATCCATATTCATCCACCCATCATATCATCTCACCTCCATTGGTGATGTTTTTCAATGTACCTTTGACGACGACCCCTTCACGTACTCTAACTCATTGGTTGTCCAAACTCCTTTTAGTTTGAAGCTTGTGACCCACGTAGTGTGTACATTAGGGATCATACCATGGCCTCCTTCATCGCCCACTTCTATCATTCGTCATATTTTCCACTTACATTCCACATCCAAATTAGGTCCTTTTGTCCATCACAGTCATCTAAACAAGGTCAAGGCATCATCACGACGTATCGGTTTTACACATAGCTTCAAAAAGCTCAATTGAAACCACAAAATATAAAAAAGAAAAATAAAAAATAAAAAATAGTAAAAAGAAATAATTCGTCCAATAGTGAAAACCATCTCAATGGCGCTTTGGACAAGTACCATGGTGAAAACCTGGAAAAAAGGAACCATGTGTAGACAATCTCCCCTTCGTCGTCTATTATCACTTCACATGCTCTTTCCACCTTCACCCTTACTAATACCACTGTCCCTCCTTGCTTTTGTGACACTCACAATAAAAGTAGTTGTTAATCCTATGACTTGAGATCGGTTGACACTCACAGCATACCACACAATCATTCTTACTATTCAATCCCACACAACACCTGATTGGAGAAAATACCTAACACCCATTCTTGATGAAATAAACATCTAGATCTTCAAGTCCTAACACACTTGCGAAAACACAAAAACATTCAAAAAACATGTCAAAAACACAAAAAAAATTCAAAAAATGTCAAAATCCCAAACATCCAAATACTCAAAAGAAAAATAGAGTCAGTCTAATATGTCAAGTCCAGTTGAACTATGTCGTCTCTGAGCTTCAACATAGGAAAGGCCATCATCGATGAGCCCCCAAGATACCCTAGGTCAGTCCTTTAGTAGTCTGTCATAATAAACTGGTTTTTTCATCAAATATTAGTATCTTCATCTTGTAAATGGGTTGAGTCTGGTCGAAATACAAGATCTCTGCATGTATAACATAGGAAAGGCCATCAATTGATGAGCCCTTGAGGCCGAACTAGTTCAATCCTTTAGGGTTCATCACATTCACTATCACACATGTCATATATATTCAAATAAAAAAAATCTTTTTTAGTCAGTCCTGTCGGTCAAAGTCTGGTTGAACTACGTGGTCTCTGTGTGTACAATGTAGGCAAGGCTTAAAAACCCCCGAGGCCCTAGATTTCAATCCTCTTAGGGTTTTTGTCATGTTGGTCATATCACATGGCCATACAATGAATGAATCAAACACAAGGTCACAAATGACACAACCAAACCAATCTAAATCAACAAGTCTATCAAGTCATGTTGGAAAATGTGCCTCAATCTCATAGGCTGAAACCTCTGAGAAAGTGTGGTCACTGTGACATTCATGGTGTCTAGCCGACTGACAGTTCAGTAATCTTATGTTTTGCTCATGTCACTGTGACTTTGCTTCTGTCTTGCCGAAGGAGCCTATCGCTATGACTTGGTGCATTCGTTGTAACCCTTTGCCGAGTGGGAAAGTCTTGGCGATAGAAGGGTTTGTTATCGGGTGCCTAGCAAATGTCGGGGAGACTCATGGTGACTGGATCATCAGGGTAACTCATATGTGTCAGAATGATGTCTCAGCAACAATAGGAAGTCTTGCCGATATCGGCATGACCTTTGGTCTATCTGGCCGATGTGGAAATTGGCATGACTTGCTCCTATCGGCATGTAGTCTTGGCAATCAGGAGATGTCTCGGTGAATGGAGTCATCAGAGTAATGAAAGAGTTTGATAAGAACTCTTGGCGATGGGCGTTTGTCTCACCGACGGTGTGGGATGTGTTCAGCATGACTCCTGGCGAAAGGTGGGCTCAGGATAACCTGGAGACTTCGGCGTGAAGTCTTGGTGATAGGTGTTGGTCTCGCCGATAGTAAAAAGGTCCTCGGCATGACATGTGATGCTTAGTGTAGGGTCTTGGCGAAGACGAATGTCTTGTTGATTGTCAGTATAACCTTAAGAGTCTCGGTGTGACCTCTTGGCGAGTGGTATGTCTGGCCGACAGGAGACTTCGGTGTAACACATGTGTTTTGGTATGTTGTCTTACTGAATGTAGAAAGTTTTGCCGACTCGGTATGACTTGAAGACTTCAGAGTAACGTCTCAGCGAAAGCGATATGTCTTGCTGACTGGGATGTTTCGGTATAACATGAAGAGCTTGTTATGAAGTCTTGGCGAAGAGCGTTTGTCTTGCCGATCGGAT
The DNA here is from genome assembly GCA_007258455.2 of Sequoia sempervirens. Lineage (NCBI taxonomy): Eukaryota > Viridiplantae > Streptophyta > Pinopsida > Cupressales > Cupressaceae > Sequoia > Sequoia sempervirens. The sequence goes on from VDFB02270651.1 coordinate 47,833,027, forward strand.
CCTGATGTTGGTATGACCTCTCAGCGAAAGATGGTTGTCTTGCCGACTGTTGCTCACATCGATATGTCTTTGGAACATCGGTATGATGTCTCATCAAATGGTAATTGTCTCGCCGATGAGAATACTGATGTCGATGTAACTTGTGAACTTCGGTAAGATGTCTTGGTGACATGACGAAGTCTGAGCGCTAGCTTTCTGGACTCAGTGTAACGTCTTGCTGATAGTGAAGACTATTGGTGATAAAGACGATATGGGCTTTGTGGCATCGGGGAGACACGGTTAGTGTCTCACCGACATGCCAACATAGGTTGAACGCTCTTGACTGAATGATGACTGTCCTACGTGGTGCGATTTGGACCAATCAGAGGAAGTGAAATTCAAATGGTTGGCGGTTTTATTTTTGCAGTAGTTGCGATGGAACTAAACAGTCTGCAAGGAAAAATCTACCTAGGAGTGGAAACATCTATGACGATAAGGATGCTGAGTTGGGAGATTTCTTTTGTGTGATCTTGAACTGATTCACAGTGAGCCTGTTGAGAATGAATTCATAAACGTATGCATTGGACATTCTGAAGCAGAGAGCTGATAAGCCAAGGAGCTGAAGAACCAAGAGCCAGAGAGAGAACGATTGAGAGAGGACCGAGTGGCTGGCCGATAGACCGAGGCCATGAGGTCGATGCAGAGGATTGAGAGACAGAGTTGAGTTGCTGGAATCTCTTGTAATCATGACTGCTTTGGGTGATCTCTCAGGGATAGTTTGCTACTAGTTGTATCCAGAATGAACAAGATGTAATCTCTGAAGGGCTAAGAGCCTGAATTTTTTTTGTAACCGTTTTGTTGCTGAATAATACAATGGCTCGATCTTTGGAGAGTGGGGTTTTTTATCCGAAAGGATTTTCCCCACGTAAAATCTTTGTGTTCTGTTTTATGTAGTATCTTTCATCTGTGTTGTTGATTGCTGTTGAATTTACATGTGTTTCTCTCAAAAGGATTAATGTGGAAATAACTGTGTTTGTTTCCACTTTAGGACATAGTTGTACGTGTCTTTGAGGCAACCTAATTGAAATGAAAGTTACCGAAGGCACTATTGATATGGAGTTTTCACTAGATGCACTCCTAGATTTCCTTACAAGTGGTATCAGAGCCTTCTTTTGGTTGTTGGTTCTGGATATTTCCCCTGTGAAGATTTCTTAGCTTGATGGGTTGGAAGAAATTTGGAGGAATGGACTGATGGATTGATCCTTTGATGAGTGGAAGCCTTGTGGTATTCTGAGACAACATGCAGCTTGAAGGATGGTCAAGATGGAAAAGGGAGTTGATCATGTTGTGATCTATGTCTCCTGGATGGTAGAGGTATAACTATGGAGTATGAGGTGGATTTTTCAGAGTGCTTATGCTATGTGGTGGTTCCTGGTGTTGGAAGGCACTATTTCCTATTAACCTCGAATGCTTGAAGGCTATGGAGTTAATCATTAGATGATTTGCAAGCTTCTGAAATAGCCTTTCTCTTTTTCTTGGATGCATGTACATATTCATAGTTTTAGAGTTGGTCTGAAAGGGGCCTGGATTCTCTTGAACTGCTATTTTCTTTCTAAGGATGATTTGTACTTGCATGGCTCTGTGGTTTTGCAGGTTTTACACGGTTAAGTAAAACTTGTGATCATGTGGAGTTGTTAAGCTATTGTCTAAACACTGGCCTTTTGGGGTGTTGTTGGATGAGATAGTTGCAGGTCTGCATGCATGCTTGGTGCATGGTTTGAGGAGTTGTGTTCTCTTCTCTGCATGGGAGTGTTGGTACGTGATTTTTCACTCAACATTCTTGTGGTGGGGTTCCTTGATTATGGTGCTCGTAGTGGACATGTTGGCAAGTCAGATCTGGTGTGATCTGGTGTTTGAGTCATGTTGTCTATGTGGTTATTCTCTTTGATATCTCAGTGTTGCAGTTTCCAATGCAATGATGGGTTTGCACGTTTCTGTTGAATGGATCTATGGGTTGTGCAATGTTGTGGGCTATCTTTACCTACATGTTTGCTATGAGACAACTCGAAAGTGGACTGTCTATATCCACGAGGTTGATTCATTGTTGGTACAAACTTGCTAGTTGGCCTTGTCCGTGGTCACTTGTGCATTGGTGTGGTGTTTTGAGATGAGAGGATGGATACTTTTGAGTACCTGTATAGTCAGTTATGGGAACCTGTAGCAGGTGGTCATGATGCTTGGAGAGCTCGGGTGTCACGTTTCAGTGGGAGCTCTAACAGTGACTGTGGATTCATCACATGGTGGTGAATGGTCTTCTTTAGTGTTATAGAAGGGTTCTTGCACTTTTTTCATGGACATTATTTGAAGATGTGCAACATCTTGGAACCATGGAGGACACTTGGAGTCTTTGACAAAGGTGTTGGTGGTGCTTGATAGGTGATGTTGGTTTTAAGTCTATTTGTTGTATGTCATGGTATACTCTTGCTTGTACACTAGAGTTTTGGCATTGTGCATTGTACTTGAGACAATGGAAAAGTCACCTGAGGCATGGGATCTCCTATGGGGATGTGTAGATCATGATGTCATGATAAGTTCCTGATTTAGATGATTGGAGCTTTGACAGTGGTCTGGTAATTCTTTGTGTATTGAGTGCTTTGATTACTTGCTTGATACTTTGTGTTAGTGCAGTAATGCAGTTGAAGTTTAGCATGAGATGATCGGTGGCTAGTACTCATGGATACATGAAGAATAAGGTGAGGCTATTTTTCTCTTGTGAGAGAAGAGTTGCTGCTTGTTACTCTTGTTAAAGTTTTTCAGCAGAAAGTCCGAGAAGCCTACACCTTGGTTGAATGTGAGTTCAATAAGAGACCTATGAGGAGATTGCTCTTGGATTGTCATGATGACTTGTATATGTTGAAGGAGTATTCTTGTTCCCACTCTTGGTCTGCTCGATAGTTTATTTGAAAGGTATTTGGCCCATTATATTTTTCAGATGTGTTTTATTAAGTTTACTTTCATGATATGGATCTTGAATTACTGTTTAATGATTCTGGAAGATTCATAGTGGAAGTTGTACAGTTTCTTTTATCTCCTTGTTGCTAATGAGAATTGGTAGGAGATGATGTATGGGCTGATTTCCTGAAATGGGAAATAAACTAGTTTGATCTTCTTTGAGATGCTTACATCCATGTTGGTTTTAAAGATGGTTTGATCTTGGTGATTGAACAGATGGATGTTGTTAAGGCTTTCATTTTGGGATATGAAGAAGATCATTCTTGGCACAGCTGGCTGTTAGAAGTGTATGTAGGAGGATGTTCTATAGGAAGATGATGTGCAGAGTTTCTCTCTGTGGTTTGTGGTGAGGGAAATATTTCTTGTGGCAGGTTGTTGCAGATTGTGCATATCATTGTGGAAATTTCCTTGGTACTACAGGGTTACATTTTCTATATGCTAGAAGTGGTAGACTTGTGATGCCTTTTGATCTTTCAGATTTGGATTACTCAGGCAGTGGGAGTTCCTGTATGTGTCTTTTCATCTTCGACTGGTTAACACTTGGAGCTTGTATTTGCTGTTGATGAGTTGGTTCTGGATTGGCAGAAGTTTACTAATGGTGATACTTGTTGAGGTATGTGTGATCGGATGGAATAGAACGAGCTATGGGTGCTATTTTCAATTGCGTGGGTTTATCAATTGGATTGAAGCAGTTAGTCTGACTATTGTTCTAACTAGTGTTATTTATCTTGTTTCTAGAGGATGACTTCATGGTTGTGTTCTGTTTGAGGCTTTGAAGTTGATATTGCTTCTGTATAGCGTTTGAGCACAGTGAAGTGGTAGCAGTATCTTGTTGAAGATGTCATTGGGATCTTTTGCTTGTGTTCGTTGGAATGGTGCTTATTCACCTTGGCAATGTATCTTTCTTCCACGCGTGGAAGATGACAGGATTGTTGCCTGAAGGTTAACATCTTGGATGTTGGAGTAGAATTCTTGATGGAGCATGAGAGCATGTTTGGGATCTATGTGGTTTCTTGGAAGGCTGTGATCGATTGCTTTGTTGGTTAGTGAGTTGCATTTGGATGCCTGGTCTTCGTTGTAGATTGTCTGGTGGACTGTTATCTATTGAATCATGTTGATTGGGTGTCTTGAGTATTGCGGGGTCTGAACTGGTGGAGCTAGTATGATCCTAGTTCATGGTTGCTTTGGAGGTGCTTGTGTGATCTTCGTCAAGTGGGAGATTGTTGGAAAATGTGCCTCAATCTCACAGGCTGAAACCTCTAAGAAAGTGTGGTCACTGTGACATTCATGGTGTCTGGCTGACTAATAGTTCAGTAATCTTATGTTTTTCTCATGTCGATGTGACTTTGCTTCTGTCTTGCTGAAGGAGCCTATCGCTATGACTTGGTGCATTCATTGTAACCCTTTGCCGAGTGGGAAAGTCTCGGCAATAGAAGGGTTTGTTATCAGGTGCCTAGCAGATGTCGGGGAGACTCATGGCGACTGGATCATTGGGGTAACTCATATGTGTCAGAATGATGTCTCAGCGACGATAGGAAGTCTTGCCGATATCGACATGACCTTTGGTCTGTCTGGCCGATGTGGAAATTGACATGACTTGCTCCTATCAGCATGTAGTCTTGGTGACTGAGAGATGTCTCGACGAATGGAGTCATCGAAGTAATGAAAGAGTTTGATAAGAACTCTTGGTGACAGGCGTTTGTCTCACCGACGGTGTGGGATGTGTTCAGCATGACTCCTGGTGAAAGGTGGGCTTGGGATAACTTGGAGACTTCGGCGTGAAGTCTTGGCAACAGGTGTTGGTCTCGTTGATAGTAAAAAGGTCCTCGGCATGACATGTGATGCTCGGTGTAGGGTCTTGGCGAAGATGAATGTCTTGCCAACTATCGGTATAACCCTAAGAGTCTCAATGTGACCTCTTGGTGAGTGGTATGTCTAGCCGATAGGAGACTTTGGTGTAACACGTGTTTCGGTATGTTGTCTTACCGAATGTAGAAAATCTTGCTGACTCAATATGACTTGAAGACTTCGGAGTAACGTCTCAGCGAAAGCGATATGTCTTGCTGACTGGGATGTTTTGGTATAACATGAAGAGCTTGTTATGAAGTCTTGGCGAAGAGCGTTTGTCTTGTCGATGGGATCCTGATGTCAGTATGACCTCTCAATGAAAGATGGTTGTCTTGTCGACTGTTGCTCACATCGATATGTCTTTGGAACATCGGTATGATCTCTCATCAAATGGTGATTGTCTCACCGATGAGAATACTGATGTCGATGTAACTTGTGAACTTCGGTAAGATGTCTTGGCGACACAGCGAAGTCTGAGCGCTAGCTTTCTGGACTCAGTGTAATGTCTTGTCAATAGTGAAGACTCTTGGTGAAAAAGATGATATGGGCTCTGTGGCATTGGGGAGACACAGTTAGTGTCTCACCGACATGCCAACATAGGTTGAACACTCTTGACCGAATGATGATTGTCCTACGTGGTGCGATTTGGACCAATCAGAGGAAGTGAAATTCAAACGGTTGGTGGTTGGATTTTTGCAGCAGTTGCAATGGAACTGAATGGTCTGCAAGGAAAAATCTACACAGGAGTGGAAACATCTACGACAATAAGGATGCTGAGTTGGGAGATTGCTTTTGTGTGATCTTGAACTGATTCATAGTGAGCCTGTTGAGAATGAATGCATTGGACGTTCTGAAGCAGAGAGTTGATAAGCCAAGGAGCTGAAGAGCCGAGAGCCAGAGAGAGAACGATTGAGAGAGGACCGAGTGGTTGGCTGATAGGCTGAGGCCATGAGGTCGATGCAGAGGATTGAGAGACAGAGTTGAGCTGCTGGAATCTCTCGTAATCATGATTGCTTTGGGTGATCTCTCAGGGATAGTTTGCTACCAGTTGTATCCAGAATGAACAAGATGTAATCTCTGAAGGGCTAAGAGCCTGAAATTGTTTTGTAACCATTTTGTTGTTGAATAATACAATGGCTCGATCTTTGGAGAAGGGTTTTTTATCCGAAAGGATTTTCCCCACGTAAAATCTTTGTGTTCTATTTTCTGTAGTATCTTTCATCTGTGTTGTTGATTGCTGTTGAATTTACATGTGTTTCTCTTAGAAGGATTAATGTGGAAATAACTGTGTTTGTTTCCACTTTAGGACATAGTTGTACATGTCTTTGAGGCAACCTAATCGAAATGAAAGTTACCGAAGGCACTACTAATATGGAGTTTTCACTAGATGCGCTCCTAGATTTCCTTACAAGTCAATCATTTTATGAGTCTTCAAGATGTGTCCTTGACATCAGACTCTCTTTTGTCAAATAATTTATTTAGGATATGTCTTTCCTAAATCAACACTAAATATATCATGTTGGTCATTTAGGAGTCTTCAAGATGTGTCCTTCTTGAAGTCAGAATCTCTTTTGTCACACAATTTATTCAGAATTTCTTTCCTAGATCAACATCAAATCTATCAAATAAATCAGTAAAGAGTCTTCAGGATGTGTCCTTCTTGACATCAAACTCTTTCCTGTCAACTGCAAGTCTTCAAGGTGTGTCTTTCTTGACATTAGAACTAGTCATGTCACCTATTCAGGATGTGTCCTTCCTGAATCCCAACCTTAGCAGTAATCAAATTTTACATTGCAATCTTCTTTAGGATGTGTCCTTCCTAAAGAGTGACCATTCAACCTTGTCATCACCAAGTCAACCTTGGCAAACAAACAAAGATTTGATACACATGTCTTGACAAACATTTTTCATTTATTTTTGAATGATTTAATATGATCATGTAACTAGCTACCTCGATGATTTCCTATGACGGATTTAGAGGAGCGGCAATGTTACATGAGCATATCCTGCCTTTTGACTGATTGTCTTATCTTTTCAAAATTGTCATGTCACTAACCACCTCAAGGATGTCCTGACAATAAGATTTAGAGGAGCAACGACGTATCATGATGATTGTCTTATCTTTTTAAAATTGACATGTCACTAGCCACCTCAAGGATGTCCTGGCAATAGGATTTAGAGGAGCAACGACGTATCATGATGATTGTCTTATCTTTTCAAAGTGGTCATGTCACTAGCCACCTCAAGGATGTCCTGGCAACAAGATTTAGAGGGGCAATGACGTTTCATGACACGTTTTCTTTGGAATGTTGTTTGTGGTTTGTCTCAACAAAAGGCTGAGAATAATTGGGTTCCTAAGTATGAGTCATGACAATCCTTGTATGTGACTGTTTGTTTTTAGCAAAGGCATGACATTGCACACCATTGGCCTACCTCATATCATGGTGTTTCTTGTCTGTTGCAATAAACAACCCAATGATGATTAAAATGCAAATGCTTAGTATAATGACAACAAAGTGATGACATATCTTTCTTTCACGCTAACATAAATCATCTTCAAGCTAACACTCTTCTTCCATCGGATCTGGATGGTGTATTGTGACACACAAAAATCACATGCATTCATTACAATATCAGAGTAGCGTGCATTTCACTTCCAATGACCATTTCCCTTACTAAACCTCATTGAAACATATTTCTTTCACCACCATTGAACTTCTGGCTATCCAATTACTTAATCGGTACAATTTCCAATTTTTTTTTTACTTTTTCAAAAATTTGTCAATTTTCTCGAGGGGGCATACCTTTACCTATTTCACACTGGGGCACGATTGGGGCATGTTATTCATTATTCTTTGAAACAACGCCGAAATAACATTATGTCAAAGAGGGGCAAAATGTAGACACTAAAAAATGGCTTAGGCCTGCGACTGCATTTTTTCATTATTAATTCAAGATACCTGCAAAAATGATTAAATGATTTGATCATTTAATTATAACTTAACATCACATTTCCTCTAATTAATTAAATATTTTTAATAATTTAACTAATTCATTTTAATTATTCTTCTAAAATTGATTAATTAAGTAAATTACATTAATTTATCTTAAGTACGTCGCTAATTAATTATAATCTCCTCTTTTGATTAATTAAATAAGTTTCGGGGCGGGGGGCCTAGCTCGATTGGCTAAAGCATCCTGTTTCAAGCAAGAGTTCACGAGGTCTAGTCTCCCCCTAAACCCGTGGTACCGGAGGGCGTGTCGCGCCAACGCCACCGGTCACATGAAAAAAGTTTACCAGGCGCACTGCAGTTTATAGGGGGACGGATACCCGACCGATTCCTATAGTCTAAAAAAAATAAAAAATAAATAAGTTTCATAAATTTATTTAATTACGTCATCGTATTCTCTCACATTTAATTAAATGAATAATATTTAGTTAATTAATTATTCTACCTTCTCATCTAAAGTGACTCCATAAATTGAATAATTCATTCAATTCATTTGATTCACATACACACACTTCCTCCACAAAATAAAGAATTAATTTAATAATTGATTTTTCTATTTGAGCACATGTCTCCTACATTTTCAATTAAATAATCTCATGCATAATTCTCTCCACTCCTAATAACACTCTCTCTCAGTTCACTCAATTAACTGGTCTATCACCTCCTTTTGACTCACACACTCTAATCAATCAAATCACTTAACTATTCAATCAACCTCCCATACAACCAACTAACTAATCAATCAAATCACTTAATGATTCAATCAATCTTTCATGCAAATCACTTAACTGCTCAATCAGGTCCTCACACTCAATCTAGACCATTCGAATTCAAATCAATCTCAACCATCGAATCTGTAAATCTTCTATAAAAGAAGCCTTTTTACTCCATTTTTTGTAATCACAATCTTCAAAATTTTGTTGTCATAATAGTTACAGGCGAATATTGCATACTCACAATTTGAGGGCATTTGAGCATTTCAAAGCAAAGTTGAGAAGGATAATGGAGATGAATCAAGCAAGCATGGGAATTAGGTGATATTGTTCTATGTATTGAATTCTTTTGATTGCATTGTACTTCATTATAGATTTGGAAAATCTTAGCATAATAGGCAATTTTGTGATTGTTGTTGTTTATGCATCTTTATTCTTGTTCATTTTCCCTTATCACACTATGAACATGCTAATCTTATTTCATTACTTAGTTTCTAATTTTTATAATATTTTAATTTTATATCATATATCTAATTTTAATTCTTCAATTATATTCAAATATATTATTTTTATATTTAAATTTTTAATATTTATAATATCAATATTTAAGTCTATCGATTTTTTTTCATAAGTTTTCCTATTTATAATTTTATATCTATAATAAAAAAATTAATATTGTAATACCCTACCCAATTCCCTACTTATATATTAATATTTAATTTCATTATGTAATATTATTCTCTTAAGTATTTTAATACTTATAATTTTAATAATTATAACATTTTAATAATATGAAATTATTTAACTTTTCACAATTTTATAATACTAACTTGTTTTAATTATTATTTGCATTCATGAATATTATTATTGAATTTATTTATTTCTATTGTGAATAATTCATTATTCACTTCCTCACTAATGTAATTTAAATAGAGTAAAATTGTTGTTGTGAAATGATAATTATACACAAAAAGAGTCTTAAGGGACAATGATGTCAAAGATTTGCTACACAATAAAGATCTAACATCTCAATTCTATTGTTCACTTCCTCACTAATGTTGTTAAGGTAAAATAAAATTCTTTTCTCTGAAATGAGAATTAAACACAAAAGAATCCTAAGGGATGGTGATGTCAAAGATTGTGGTTAACCTAGAGGAGTAAATAACCAAGAACATCCAACAATTAGGAAATAAAAGAACAAAGGTGAGTGGACATCCTCGATGAAGGGAACAATGGAGGGGGATGAAAGAAATAAGAGTACCATTGGTGGCAATGCAAGCATGAACATAAAAAAAGTATTTGAACATGTGGAATCAAGTGGGAGTCAAATCCAAGTCATTCAAACATTTTTATATTTTGAAAATGAAAAGCTAATGGATATGGTCATTGGCTTTATGACCGTCAAGCTTAACTTGAGAGGGAGTACTCAACAATTTGCGCCTACTTAGCAATTTCTAAGAAAATATAAGATTGTTGAAAAAACAAACATATCACTAAGAAAAACATTTTTTGCTTGGGCCCAACAATAGATTGCACCACAGGTTGAAGACAAAGCGCAATGACCTTGCCTATTGATGTTTATCCAAGTTATTGTACTTTTTTAATAAAATTTGATTTTTATAGAGTTTTGATATATTAGATCCTTTGACATATAGGATTACTGTAGTGATGCTTACATTCAAATAATTTTTTGTACGAATCAATGAGCTATTATTGTAGGTTTTTATTTTCCTAATGGATTAATTTAATTTTGTTTATCTATTTTTTAATATATTTTTATTATTGTTTTAACTTTCAAAAGGTATAATTTGTTTATGAACATTTTTAGGGTGGATTTTCATCTCTATATTGATATTATATTAATATTCAATTAATAATAATAATATTTTTTTCAAAAAATGTATATAATAATTGATTGAATAACAATATCTTGTTTTTCTGTGTCATTGTGTTTTAATTATATCTTCTTTTTTTTTTTTTAAATGGCTCATTGAATATTAGTAGATGTAAAATTTGTAATTCTTAATATTTAATTATTCAATCTTGTCATAAGTTGCTATTCCCTTTCCCTCTCTAATCTCTAGTTCCTTTTTTTCCTTCTATTTGTCAAAGAGCAAGTTCAAGTATATCCATATAAACTTTTTCCTCACTTTGATGGATCATGGAATGTGACCCAAAATGTTATTGTCAAAAAATTATTATACAAAATTTTAAATTAAAAAATACTTTTAATCATAATTATAAATTATGAAAACACTATATCTCTTATTGTCATACATATATTATAATATGTTTAGTTTTCTTTATATACTTATTTGTTCAAATTAAATTATATTTTAGTTTGTTGAAGAATTAAAATATTTTTCTAAAAATTAGAATCATAAGTGTGCTGGTAATTTCAATTCTATAATTAAAAACTGTTTTTGGAATATCTACATCAAATTACAAATCATCTTCTAGATTGAAAAGTATATATGAGACAAATCTTATTGTTATGAAAGATGCACCTTATAGTGCCAACAAAGGCAAGCAATCAAACTTGACAATTTAATCGAGAGGAGAGGATTATATAGACTTTGGAGATCTCTGACAGTCATATGAAGATAGATAAGAAAGAAGTCCTTGCAGTAAATATAAGATATTTTTTGGGTTGGTTGTGCCCCATTACCTTTGATTAACGCCATTTACAAACTCAGTTTTTCTCAAAGCTTCCTCAATTAGTTGTTTGTTTGAAGCAACTGATATCTGACTGGCCATACTTTTGGTTGTTTCAGTCCACATTGTGTTCTGTGAAAACAACAATCATCATGCCCAGGTGTCAATCCAAGCACATGGGGATGGATCCCGCACCATGCAGTATGGTCTATGGTGTATTGAGTCGAGGAAGGTGGCTCATGTCTTGCTGCTTATAAAGTAATCATTGGTTTTGGAGAGGAAACTGGTGCTGAATTTTTCATAAATCAGGAATCGAATTTAGGATCGTTGTTGGGGGTGTTCTATCATTGATGATTAATCCATCTTTAATTCGAATATGATTCATTTTCTAACACAATTAACCGAACACCCAAATCACTTACAGGAAAAAGATCATGAAAACCCTATTTAGGATAGCTCTCCCATGAGTGTTAAATTTTGTTTCAGTGTTTTGGATCACTTTATTTTGGATCACACTTTATGATAGAAACAAATGATGAAATTTGGATCTTGTAGTACTTTATTCCTCATCCATAGTATGCTGTGCCAGACTTTCATCGTATCCTGCATTTTGCATCAGCCATTTCAAGACTTCCAGTGTTTCATAGATGTTTTCTGATTGTGGATGCGATCTGTCATTTACAAGAAAAGTGTGGATCTTGCTTTTCACACTAATCCAGCTACATCCTGGCGTCCTTTTCGACCTCATATCTTTCATCCCTGCTCTCACTCTTGCAACATCGTCCCACCTGCCAGATGCAGCATAGATGTTGGATAGAAGTATTCTATTTGCTGGATTTTTAGGCTCTAAGCAAAGAAGTCGTTCTGCAGCATATTCTGCTAGTTCAACATTGCAATAAACTCTGCATGCAGCTAGCAATGCTCCCCACACGCTAGCATCAGGTTCCAAAGGCATTTTTTGAATAAAGTCGAGTGCCTCATCCAGATGGCCGGCCCGGGATAGAAGGTCCACCATGCAGGCATAGTGCTCCATCCCGGGTGTTATGCCATAATCTTTAGTCATAGCGTTGAAGTACTTCCAGCCTTGGTCCACCAAACCTGTATGGCTGCAGGCAGATAGCACGGAAACAAAAGTAACATAGGTTGGCTGCATACCTATCCGATCCATTTCGACAAATAGGGCAAGCATCTCCTTACCCATCCCATGTAATCCATATCCAGTAATCATTGCATTCCATGAGACCACATTCTTGGGAGAGATTCTATCAAAAACTTGTCGTGAAAGCTCTATGCTACCACATTTGGCATACATGTCTATAAGGGCACTTCCCACAAAAATGTCAGATTCAAATCCATTTTTTATTGCATAACCGTGAAGTTCTTTACCGTGCTCCAGAGATGCTAAGTGCGCAGACGCTGGAAGTACACTGGCAATGGTTACAGGATCAACTTTCAATTTTATTTGCCGAAAAAGATTCAAGGCTTCATTATCGTACCTATTCTTGACATACCCAGCAACCATTGCAGTCCAAGAAACCAGATTTCTCTCAGCCATTTTGTCGAACACTTTGCGTGCAATATGTACAACGCTGCATTTCGAATACATGTCTATCAGGGCATTTGCTACAAGAACATCAAACACAAAACCGCTTCTAACAGCATGACCATGAATCTCCTTACCCTTTCGCAACAAGGAAATGTGTGTACATACACCAAGAATAGAAAGGATGGTTAGAACGTCAAGCTTTGTCCCGGCAAGATGCATTTGGGAAAAGAGTTGAAAGGCTTGAGTAGCATCTTTACTCTCTGCATATCCCGAAATCATTGATGTCCACGAGATAACATCTTTGTCAACCATTCTCTCAAACACATGGCGCGCCACGTCCATTCTTTTGCATTTGGCATACATAAATATAAGAGCATTTCCTACAGAAAGGTCTAACTCAAACCCAGCTTTGAGTACATAGTTGTGGATTTGCTTGCCCTGTTGAATTGCTTCTAACTGAGTACAAGCAGGCAGAATGCTCAAAATTGTGACCAGATTTGGCTTCACACCATCCAACAGCATGCGACCAAAAATTCTCAATGACTCATTTGCATGCCTATTCTTGGCACATCCTGATATCATTGCATTCCACGAGGCCACATTTTTTCGAGAAGTTTGGCCAAACACTTGGCGCGCAATATCAATGCTTCCACATTGTATATACATGTTTATAAGAGATGTGGCCACATAATCATTTGTATCCAGTCCATCTCTTCTAATGCAGTCATGAATCTGTTTTCCTCGTTGCAGATCAGACAAAGCAGTACAAGCATTGAGAAGTAACGGATAGGTGAAAGAATCAGACTCCACGCCTGCCCACTTCATCTGACCGTGTAGATCAAGTGCCTCCTGATATAAGCCGTTGTTGACGTACCCTTTAATCATTTCAGTATACAAGAAGGTATTTGGACAAGGCAATTTGTCAAACAATTGGCGTGCATCCGACAGACTTGAACAGGACAAGTACATAGAAAAGAGTTTGGCATTTAAGCGTCGATCATGACGGAGTGTGGCGATAGGAATGGAGGCATGGAGTTGCTTGCCTATGGATAGTGCATTCCTGACAGCGCACTCCTCCACCAGCTGGACATACACATTGGAGTGGAGTGGAATGCCTCTCTCCTGTATCCCATGGAGGATGCTCAACGCCTCTTTTAAGCGTCCTTCTCTGCACAGTATGCTGATATCCGCAGGGAATGCACACCGCTTTTCTTTTCCTCTGCTTGCTTTCTTCTCACCGCCAATACTACTGTTGTGGATAGTGAATAAGCATTGGCATTGTAACGCCATGCTAGCAAAAATTGTCTCCTTGGATTTTTTGTGTGTCTGGAATTTATCGGTTCTTATACAAAAATCGTCTCAGAACTTACAAAATCGAAGAATTCTCTATACAATAACAGGGTAAGGTGTTATGTGCTTGGTGTATTTTGTTTATCCGTCATTCTTTAAATCTTTTCAGTTTTTTATTTTTTTAGTTAATGGTCTTATGATTGGAAAAAAAAAATCTCCTTTTTCAAATAATTAATTTTTTTAATAATTTTTTTTTTCTACTATTTCATAAATAAAATTTCTTCATTTGTAGTCATAGTTATATGAATTAAGATATGCATATCAGTCATAATCATGTAATTTAGAAAATAATAATAATAATAATGTGAAATCATGTCTTGTGACTTAAAAAAGTGATATCAAATTTTCACAATCCATAATCACTATTATAGAATTTAATCTAGAAAAAATATTTACAAATATTTTCAACCTAGAAAAAATATCTAAAAATTAATATTAATTTATCTAAAATTTAACTAATTTTATAAAAAAACAAACAAACTTCTGTCTAAAATTCAACAAGAGTTATATAGGAACAATCTGCATTATCTTATACAAAATAAACATCAAACAATAAGTTTAAATATATAATACAATGTTAAAAAACAGTTTAAATGTTTTAACTAATAAAGAAGTCATAAATATTTTGAAATTAATGGTACAAATGTGAAGAAAAGAGAGAATCAAGATTGGGAAGAATTTCAATGACAATTATTTTGCAATGTGAAGGGAAATGCGGAAAGAAAATGTGTGCAATAATGTGGAATTTTTTATTATGCATTGAGTGAGTGCATAATTTCAACTCTTATTTTTTAAAGTTTATTTTCAATCTCTAAACTATGTGGTTCCATATAACTATTTTTTAAGGTTATTGTTTAAATTTTAGCAGTATAAACTATAGTAGTCCCACCATCAATTCATCCCTGATTTTGCTGATCTCAATGTCATTGAATCTTTGGTCTTTGAGGGAGAAGATTTCTTTCTTTTTACTTCCTTCCATTCTTGCTCGGCTGAAGATATTTTGTTCGATGCAGTTTTCTTACTAGATATTTTGTTCGATGAGACCGAATGAGACAAATGGTGTAATGCCCCATTTTGACATAAGACCAATGACTTGATAGTGATGATGATTAGGTAATTGATCGAGTCAAGATGAAAAAATTGTTGGATATGTTCGTTTGTTGATCCATGATTTGGTTTTTGAATAGTTGATTGCTTGAGGACAAAGATCACGACTAGACTCGATAAACCCTAAAGGATTGACCTAGGGCCTCAGGGACTCATCAATTGATGGCCTTGCCTACATTATACATGTAGAGACCTTGTAGTTCGACTGATGCAAACCAAAATTGAAATGACTCGACAAAACCCTAAAGACAGACCTAATGCCTTGGGGGCTCATCGAGTGATGGCCTTGCCTATGTAGCAATGCGCATAGACAACGTAGTTCGACTAAACTAACATAGACTGACTCTGACTCAAACTCCGACTCAGTTTTTGGAAGTTTTGATGTTTTCTAATTTTATTTTATTTTGGATTTTGATGTTTTATGATTTTTTTGGATTTTGTTGTTTTATATTTTTTTGGATTTTGGTGTTTTATGATTTTTTTGGATTTTGATGTTTTATGATTTTTTTGGATTTTGATGTTTTAAAAGGTTGATACCATGTGTAGGATCCCATGAAGACGTAAGTCAAGGAATTTCCCCCAGTTAGGTATAGGACCAACTTATTATGTGTGAGGGGATTGATGGATGCAAAGGATGGTCATGAAAGTGAAGGATGCTAAATGCCGATGGTTCTTAGGCCATGAAAAGGATAGCAAAGCTTTATTATGGACAAATGATATGCACAAATGGATTAGCAAAGGGTGGATGACCAGGTAGAGTGATAGTAGATGGAGGAGCATAGACTGACTACACATGGTGCTTGTTTGCCAGGTTTTCACCATGGAACTTATCTAAAGCACCACCGAAGTGGTTTTCACTTTTGGACAAATTATTTTTCTTTACTATTTTTTTTTTTTGTCACTAAAATGCCTGTTTGCCAGGTTTTCATCAGGGTGACCATTTTTTTAATTTTTTTTAACTTTTTGTATATTTTTGACTTTTTGATATTTTTGTATTTTTTTACTTTTTGATGGGATACTCTGAGAATTAGGTGTAATATATGCGAAGGTGCATGTTGTTGATGAGTTCATACAATGGTTTCACCTTCAGGGGTAGAGAGTTGGTAAGTGTCGGATCCATATGCCGATGTAATGATATAAGGACCCAACAAATTGGCTTCAATTTTTTTAGGCTTTTCTTGATCTATCTGATTCTTCAAATTCTCTTTCAAGACTAAGTCACCAATGTCAAATCTTTTATTTTAGACCTTATTTTTATAGTTGTGTTGAAGGAAATTTTGATATGCCTACAAATGTGTCAAGGAATTCTATCCCTTTTCATCCAAGAATTCTAGCTCATGTAGATGGGATACACGATATTCTTCTTGATTGACCAATCCTTGCATAGATACCCTCAGGGATGGTAACTCGACTTCAATAGGAAGTATGGCCTCAAATCTAAAGACGAGGGAATATGGAGTGGCTCCTGTAGGGGTGTGAACACTGGTACGACAGACCCATAAAGTAGGATTGAGTTGGAGATGCCAATCATGACCAACATCATCGACAATCTTTTTTAAGATCTTAAGAATAATCTTATTATATGCCTCAGTTTGACCATTACCTTGGGGGTAATATGGGGTAGCGAAATGGTGTTAGATATGAAACTTTTCATATAGTTCACGAACATCTTGATTCTTGAAAGGGTGACCATTATCTGTAATGATAGATTGTGGGATACCATAGCGACATATAATGTAATTCAGGATAAATTTGGATATTTGCTTACCAGTAATATAGGTCATTGGGATGGATTTGATCCATTTGGTAAAGTACTTTGTAGCAACAAGGATAAACTTATGTCCATTAGTGGAAGTGGGATGGATCTTTTCTATGAGGTTGAGTCCCCATTAAGAGAATGACCATGGTGATGTAAGTGGTTGCAATTTTTGAGCTGGCACATGTATAAGATCTCCATGAATTTGACACTAATGAAACTCTTCACAATGTGATAGGCATCATGTTCCATTGTAGGCCAATAATATCCTGTCCTCATAAGATTTTTAGCTAAGGTAGGACCAGTAGAGTGAGCTCCGCATATACCATGGTGAACCTCTTGTAAGGTCCTTTGTGCTTCATCTGAGTCAAGACATCAGAGGAGGGTACTGTCTAGGTTGTGGTGGTAAAGGGTATCTTCGATGATGGCATATTTGGAGGCTTGTCGGATAAATGTTTTGCATTGGTTAGGGAATAAGTTGGGAGGGATAGTTTGGTCATGCAAGTAGTTGTAAATTTATTTCTACCAGGGAGATCCGAGACCAAAAAGTTTGCACACAAGTTCAGTTTCGAGGACATCGAATGCAAGGACCAATAGTTGTTCCACCAAGAAATCATATTGTGATGCATTATTAGGGATTTCCAAGAGAGATCCAATTGTTGCCATTGCGTCAGTTGCCTTGTTCTAGATTCTCAATATCTACTCAAAGGTAATAGTTTTGAAGTACAGTCTAAAACTAACATCCATGCGCTTGTAGGGCATTAGCTTCTCATATTTTGTATCATAATCATCATTGAATTGCTTGATCACTAGTTGGGAATCACCATAAACTTGAAGATCCTTGATTTTCCATTTTATTGCCATTCAAAGTCCTATTAGTAATGCTTCATACTTAGCTATGTTATTGGTGCATGAAAATGCTATTTGAAACGACTTAGGAATGGAAACCCCTTGAGGCGTGATGAATAAAATGCCAGCTCTTGAACTATGACTTGTGTAGGACCCATCAAAGTACAATTTCTATGTTGTTGGTGTTTCTATGACAAAGATTGATTCATCTGGGAAGTTAATATTAGAGGATGATCTGCTTTCATCGGTGCATCTACAAGTTGATCAGCTATCACTTGTCCTTTTATTCCCTTTAGATCAACATAGGGTGAAGCCACATAAGTGGTTTACACTTTGAAGGAGGAAGGAAAAGTGGCATTTGTGTGGTTTCAATAATTTAGGGGGTTCACTCGAATTGGTAGGTTTGAGTGAACCCATTAAAGCATTCGCTTGAACCATATGGTTTGAGTGAATTACTAGTTCGCTCAAACCCCCTTAAAGTCAACGTATTAATAATATTTTAATGGGTTCGACCGAACAGGTGTTTGCTCGAACCCCCTGAAATAGGGCATTTTTTAAGATTGTCACTATCGAACCGACAATGCTTTTTTTCTATGGCAAACATGAACCTGGAGCATGTGAAGCATGACAAACAACAAATTTGTGGGTGAATCTTCAACATACTACCTTCGAGCGAGCTATTTGCATCACCTTCGACCTCCTTCGACCTCCACAGTGCTTGAGGTTGGTTTTATTTTGCCATGGCTAATTGAATTGCATTTTTTTGAAAGTTTCTAAACCCTAGAAATGAACAAATCCATTTTGTGCATATTGTTTATTCATAGCATTCCATTTGTTTGTGCGTATGATAGCATTCCATGAGACAAAAGCTCCCATTTTGATATACCCTGTTCCAAAGCTCCCATTTTGGTGTAGGCAGGGTGAAGGTTTTGGAATTTGGCTTTACAACTACGAATTGCATTTGCTTGAAAGTTTCTAAAGACTTTTCAACAAACCCATAAAATGTTGTGGAATTTTTCTTTACAGCTGCCAATTGCATTTGCTTGAAAGTTTCTAAAGCCTTTTCAACAAACCCATTTTAAAATTTTGTGGAATTTGGCTTTACAACAACCAATTGCATTTGCTTGAAAGTTTCTAAAGCCTTTTCAACAAACCCATTTTAAAATGTTATGGAATTTGGCTTTAAAGCTGCCAATTGCATTTGCTTGAAAGTTTCTAAAGCCTTTTCAACAAACCCATTTGTTGCATATGTTAGAATCATGGCATTCCATAAGACCCTTTTCAAATTTGAAACCAATATTTGGGCATTGTGAAAATTTGAGCCTTCATGCATAGATGGACCTAGTTCTACATTGGCAATATTTTTATGCAATATCTTCTTCAATTTAATCCACTGTGGGTTCATTAATTTCTAGAAACTGGTTACCAAAGGATTCAAACATCAACCAAGAATTTGTATGAGATTTATTCAGTTGAGGAGTAGCTCTTAACAATTTAGATACTACATTAAAACTTGGTTCATATACTTGATATTTTTTCTTTTATTTGTTACAATTTCTTTAAGCCATGGGGAAGGAGATGAAACTGTTTGGGATTTGAAAGTTAAAGGAGGAAACACAATTGTAGGAACATAAATAATATTGATGTTATCTGATAAGACTTCCAAGTTTTCATGGCTTGCAAGCTACCATGTGCCAAGCTAGTGAGACTATATCCACCCCTTGAACAATTTGAATGATCTCCATAATCACCCCACCTTGTTAAGAGATTGTAACGATGGATCCATACACATACACACTCAAAATTAATTTATGGCAACATTGAAGAACTTGATAGGTACACATATATGGCTTCCTCAAACATACATAAAATATATCTCTTGATCTAAATAAAGGTCTTGGATAAGGAAAGAAAGCTTAAATCCAAAGGAAAGACCCTTATAAAGTCACAAAAACCATTTAAAGAACATAAAGAAGACTTGTCCATTATTTTAAATAAATATGCACAAAGAGGAAATTAGCCAAAAATCTTAAGGCTCCATTCAATTGTGATAATCATATTATTTAACAAACATGAAAATAACATAAAAATAATAACACCATTATTTTCAAAGAAAGGTAGAGTTAGGAAAGGAATAAAATATCACAAGAGAACTATCTCAAGTAAAATTTAAAATCCAAGGAGATTTGATATGTTGGTAGAACACCCTTTCCAATATTCTCACAAGCTTTACCAAATCCTTCTCAATCCAAACCTCTTGGTTTCTTTCACTTCCCTCTTCTCAAGATCCTCAAATTATATAATAATCAAATTCAAAAAGAGGCAACCCCTCTTCTTAACCTTTCATTTTGGCTAAATAAGTTGAATCTAATATATATTGCTTGACCTAATGGATTTTTAACATGTTTCCATTTATTCAAAGAAAAGAAGAGAGTCCACAAAGGAATTTTGAGTAAATAAGGTAAGTTTTAACTTATAAAATGTGGTAACTCTTAGATATTTTCCTCACCAAAATATACCTCCAAATTTAAATCTAAATGCGCATCCAAAAAAATACAAATTCATAACTAAATTTAATTCAAAAAGTGGGCCATCTATGGCCTTCTATAAACTTCTCGAAGATGTCATTCCCATAAATGATAAATTAAAAGTTAAGTTATGATCTACACCAAAATGACATGAAATTATCTTTCTAAGATGTCATATTTGCATAAATCCCTCAAAGATTTTTTTTAACTAATTTCAAACACTCAAACAAATACATATATGTGAATATACTTGATTTATAAATTCTTGGAATATATCAATCCATCACAATTAAAATCTTAGAGATCATGCATAATATTTTTGATGTATTCACAAAGCCACCTAGGGTCTCATAAGACTTGAGTAGGTGAATACCAATAAGCATAACTAATGGTGGGGTAAATGGAGGAGGATTAGGAGTAAGTTCATATATATCCATTACTTATTTTGCAATCCAATATATTGGTTGGAGAGGTTGCATTTGAATAGAATAAGTGAAGATAAGGTCTATTAAAATATGACTCACCATCTTCTCTATTCGTAGGATTTTGGAGTATATCAAAATATCCAACCTATATTTCATTGTCGATCTCAACCAATCTTTGCTTCAACTTCCAAATCATCCACACAATCCTCCCTAAAATATTCAATACATGTGAAACATAATTATGAGGAAGATACAAATAATCCTTGACATAGCTTTTTGTATCAAAGGATAATATGGTTCTATAATTTTAAACTATTTCCAATTTTGAAATCAAAATACAATCAATTATCTATTTAATCTCAATAATCATAATTTTAAGGAAAACATAAATTACTTGAATCTTTTTAAGGTCTCTCATTAGATTCTACTTACTCTAACTTAAATTTAAAAAACAACATTAAAATCCATATAACAAATTTCAAAGACATAATATTATTACAATATTATTTAAAAATCTAATTCTAATGAATGTTATAGTAATAAATATTCAAATTTTAAACCTATGAAAATATATAACCAAATGATCCTTAGTTTTCATATATCATTTGTGATGAGAATGTTGAATATTATAATTTTTTAGGCCAATCTTAGGCACTGATTCACCATTGTTAAAATGATCCTTAGTTTATTCATTGTTTTTTTTAGGATTGCAAATTTTTACAATTTCTATTAAACCAAACTCAAAATAATGGTATAGATTAAGATTCTCGTCTTTATCCTACATTTGGGTCGTGTTTGATTAGATTTACTATCATATTTAGAAGTTGCATTTAGTTATTATATATTTTTTAAAATATATAAAATGTATGGTTGGATTAGTGAGATGTTGATAACAAGTATACAATATGAAGTCAAACTTTATTAGATTGATTCTTAATAAATTAGGAATAATGATTAAATTTATAGTTTTATACAATCTATAAGTATAAATAGTTTGATGGTAGAAACTTTATACATATAAAAATATGATAGATGTGTGATTATTTTGCTTTCCAATCTATAAATTTTTTATGTGCTTGGCTATATAATTGAGATGATTCACTCATAATGTAATGATAAAAAATTAGTACATCAAAGAAATATTTCTGAGACATCAAGCTACCATTCTACATAACTCTTATGGAAATAAGAATATGATTTTATTTTAACTAAATATTGTGTGTATTCTATCTTGAATTACTAATTAATTTTGAATTGTATACTTATAATTTAAAATAAAAGCATCATTTGTAACATAGAATAGATAGGTTAATTAATGAAATAAAATATGTTTTTATATTAAGAAAAAATTACAAATATGGAAGTCATATGAGAAATTGACTAAGACAACTCTATGTGAGAATTAAGATGAGAATAATATATACCTTCTTTCAAGAATTAACATTAGATTAATACTTGGCTCATATTGTATAATCACACTAGAAACTAACAATGGAAGATTGAGAGTCTCAACTAAGAATTCCACCTTATAAATCACATTCATACTAGAAGCCAACAACTAAAGACCAAATTTCATAAATAGAGTTCATGTGTTATATATTATGCCTTTGAGGGGTCCTCAATTACCATGAGCCTTTTGAAATCCTTCTCCATCTAAATGCACATCCATTTCAAGACCATTGGGAGGTGGGTATCCCAAGTTCCTTAATTTCTTGTAGGAATTTAATTTCAAGAGTAGGACATTGTGACTTTGGCATGTAAGATAAGGTAAACCCATAAAATTCATGAAATGGAATATTTGGAATAGGTGTGTAGACCATTTGTAACTAAATTCAAGCATTAAATTAATGGGAAAAGATAAATATTAAGAACTAAAAGAAGGATCCAAACCATAAAGGAAAATAAAATATTAACTTAAAACCTCAATGTCAAAACAAGAGTTGAGATAAAATTAGACAAAATGTTAGTAGGAGGAATGATCAAAAAATTTGAAGATACCCATGGTAGATGAGACCAAACAAAGAAATCACATTTTCTTCATCTATGATACCTAATATTCCATACAAATGATCTTATTCCAGGTGAAATATGGGTTTTTAATATAATGACACGACAAGAATATCACCTTAGTAGTTTTTGACATCTTTATTCTTGTTGTAAGTCACAAATTCACAAAATCACAAAATTTCTCAAAAAGTTGATAATTTAGGTAATTGATAGTTGATTTGAGATGTGACCTCATTATATTCACTAAAACTTAAATTATGTGATCAATTTAATCATTCAATTAGGTGAAAGTGAAGGGTATTAATGTTTATTCAATTTTCAATTTTTTAAACTTTAGTATTTTGATTAATCACTAATTCAATTTATATTGGTGGAAGATTTGAGGTAATAGAAAAAATATGTACAAAGATTAAATCTTCATTTTCTCCTATTCTTTCATTATTTCTTTCTTTTTGTACTAGGGTTAAATCTTCATCTAGGTTTGTTGTGTACTTATAAGAAACCTTTATTCCTTAGTATCATGTTCTTGAACATTGTATGGTAACTTTCATGATAAATATTATATGTATGTTCCTTCCTCCTATCAAATTTTCTTTATAGATATGAGGAAGTTTATTTCTAATTTTTTGGTTTCCTCTTATCAAACTATTGCTTCAATAATTTAGAAATTATATTTACAAGCTTATCATCTCTCTCATTTTCTTCTCTTATTTGTACCTTCAATAATGACTAAATTGATTTTACATGACCACCAATGTTAAGTAATGATGATTTCCCTTTATTACTAGTTCTAGGAAATAAATCTTAGATGCAACCTTTATCAAGATTTTTTAAGTCTTTAATGTCACATTTTGTACTAGAGTGCACACTTGTAAATTTAAATTTTAGAATTGTTTTAGATTATGTTTTGTGTGCAATCTAGTAATTTGAATGTTTTGATTATTAAAAACTATGATAGATGTTAAATGTTTTTTTGTTAATGGTATGAAAATATTATTGATGATTAGATGAATTATTTGAACTAGTGAATTTTCTATTTGTCATCCCAATTAGCATTCAAATTACTAGGGATATTATCTTTCATATACAAATCTAATTTAAGATGCATATTTTATATATGTTTGCAACTTATAGGTTCAATATATATATATATATATATATATATATATATATATATATATATATATATATCATGTGCGCACTTGTAAATTTATTTAGAACCGTTTTAGATTTCTATTCCCTAGATCTAGATATATTATTTACCAAGGTCTCATTGCTCCTTTAGGTGTACATACATATGTAAAATGGAAAATGTAGATGTTCCACCTCCAAAATATTTGTTTGCAAATACTACTAGTGAGATTAAGAAATTGAGAGACTCATTAGCAAACGGTGCAAGCACATGGATATATTTAGAAGTTTGCATGTCAATATTACAAAGATTAGAAAAAATAAGAGATGAACTTGGATAGACTAGTGCATATTCCCCTAATAGAGTAGCTACTATTCTTTCCCACATGCGGGAAGAAGTACATGGTGAGGTTCTCTTTAAACAAATACATGATACTATGACCAAAGAAATGATAAAAAACACTTGTTTTCCATTCTATCAAAATCAACATAAGGTGAGGGGTTACCAGGTCATCAGATGTGTAGATCGTGCTATGGCCCCATTGATCTACCTGTGATTTCTCATAGAAAATGGTCAATAGCCAAACAATGAACATATTCCATTATATTTTGTTCAACAGTTGTATGTTGAGGTCCATTTAGGCCTCAAAGTCAACTACCTAGACATTCCACCATATGCTGGTTAGGGGCGTGGCAGGATTGTTGATAGGCCCACCTATCATCGAGCAGATAGACCAACCCCAGTGTTTAGGGTATTGGATGGTGAAAGGTCTCTTGATCTCACCCCAACTCTAGCCCCCATAGCATATGAGGTTGTCACTGCTTCCCAAAAGGAAGCAATTGACACTGCAGGTGACATTGCAACTGCCACCACTAGGATATCTACTAATCGTGTAGGTCAGTATTTGATGTCTAGATGTTCCCATGCCATGCAATTTGTAGCACAATGGACCACCATGGATCCTTTTACAACAGTGGGAATCCCTACTCCCACATAGCTTAATGGACTTACAGGAGATATGGCATGTCAGACTCTACATTTTTTGGCTAAGGACCTCTTGGAGGTATATGCGTTCATCGCATCAAACTATGGGATCAATATAAAGCAAGTCAGAGATCATTTGGCACATGGAGTTCGTTCACATCTAGGATCCCATCACTCTCATCCCAACACTAGTGCACATTGAGATCCACCTACAGATCATTTGGCTATTGCATGGACTATGGGTTTTACTGAGATGTTGATTGGTCTCGGTTCGTCATCATCGATGCCATCTCACCTACATAGTCCTCTTCACTAATCATTTATGGCACAACATGAGATGGATCAGATTGATGTAAATATTGAATCGTCGCTTGACCATTTGGTTGATATGGCAGAGATGACCGTTGCAGAGGACTTAGGTCATTCGATATCAGATGATGTGCATGTATGTGTGCATGTGCATGTTTCAATTCTTTTTTTAATTATTTTTAAATTTTAGTTTTAACTAGATATTCATGTACTGATATATACGTATATATATTGTAGGTGGACATACCTCATGTCACTCCTAGCCTTGGTCCAGATTGTGTACATCGACATGACTCCATGGATGATTCTACTGCCAATGGACATGTGAGTTTTAAATTTTTTATCTATACACATGTATATGTACATGCATATGTGTGCATAGATCTAGATAGATATTTTAAAATACAACTACATTCTTAAAAATAACTTTCATAAAATTGATTTAATATATTATATGTATTTAACACATTTTGTATGCAATTTTATCTGCAGGGCTCAGCACATCCATCAGAGCAGGGTTCTCATTCAGATGGTCATTCGACTAGGAGTTGACATTCATATTAGGCCCTGCACTATATTTATGATCTTTACTACATGTATTTGCTTATATGATGATCTCTAGTATTCGACATTTGATGATCTCTAACTTACATTTGCTTATATGATATACATTTGATATACATTTGATTTATTTAATGTTTATACATTGAATCTATTTACATGTATGTATGTGTTTGCTTATGTTTAAATGTTTATATGACATACATACATTTTCTTATATTCAATATATGTACATTTGCTTATTTGATGATCTCTAACTTACATTTGCTTATATGATATACATTTGATCTCTAACATACATTTGCTTATTTGATGACCTCTTTGCTTATAACATACTATGTTTATACATTGAATCTATTTACATGTATGTATGTGTTTGCTTATGTTTACATGTTTATATGATATACATTTTATCTCTAGTAGAATTTTAGGAGAAGACTATTTCATTTTAGCCAAAAATCAATAATGCACATTGAAATAAGTTTTGTTGACGTTGAACCCACAAACAAAGACCATCAAAATGGTCCCAAATTTTATTATAGAATCCCCTAGAGTTGTGAAACTTTATGTTAGTTCATTTGATCACAACATCCCATTTGATCCTATATTCCCAAAGATAAGGAAATGAATGCCACTTTACAATTAAGTTCATTCGTGTTGATCACAATAAATATTTTGCACACACACCTCTTGAATTTTATAGTAAGCAGTAAAAAATTATAAAATAAATGACTCCCAATCAAGTAAACTAATTATACTTTATAAATGAGTGTATTTACAAGCCTATTTATTAATGCGCATGTTCTTCTAGTTTTAAAATTTGATAAAAATGATGAAATTAAAATCTTGATACAAAATAAGAACAAATCAAGTGCATAACTTTGTGGCACACAAAACTCCTATTTTTTAAAAACGACTTAAGCAACATGAACCATTGAGGAATTGAGAACAAAATATAATTATAAAGAAGATGTAGGAACATTCCTTTTATAATTATATCATCCTTCAAACACTTTCCCTCTAAGTTATAAAATTTTATGCTAAATTATTTCATAAATAATCTCTTAATCTACACCATTATTTAATATGATCGTGCTTTCCTACAACTGGATATAAAATTATAGATTTTTAAAGAAATCCAATGCATAATTTGCTAGTTTCAACTTAGGATAGGAAAATTTTATTCTTTGAAACATAAAGAAAATTCAATTCAAATTATACCTCTATGTGCTCAAATCATTGTTCTACCCTCTCTACATCTCCTACAAATGAAAGTATCTCAACTATTGATTTTGAACCATCAAGGTGTGTTTGGTTAACTAGAATGACCATGGAAATTTTCCTCTACTATATATTGGGTTGTTCCCTTACTTTGCAATGAGCATAACTTATCTAAGAGACACTTTATTAAGAACTATGCTATCTCATTGGTTGAGATAATCTTGTACCTTTGGTATCAAGCTTGAGGAATATTATCTTTTTTACAAGGAACAAAATTCTAAAATTACTCTATGTTGCATACCTATACATTAAATAACAACAAACTCCATAATGAAATAACTTGTTTGATTACCACTTGATTCATTTAAACTAGGATCTAGCTATTACATACACTAGAATTCATTTTAATTTTAATTTTTTTCCCATATGCATATAAATACAAGCTTATTTTTCATTATTCCATATCAAATTGCAAGATTAATTCACATTTATATCACTTGGAGCACAGATTTTGGAGAAGAGATTTTTGAACATTTATCAAGGATGCAAATATTGGAGAAGACAACTTTTCATTTTTATCAATCAAGGCAAATTTTGGAGGAGAATTTAACTAAGTTGGTAGAGGATTTGTTTTGAGTCATCTTTAACTTGAAGAAGAAAATGGGACAAAAAAGAAAAAGAAAAAATATGTTCTCAACGAAAATTGTCAAAAGAAGAAGAACAAAAGAGGTGTGAACAAAACTTGGAAAATTATCATAGAAAGAAACAAGGTACATGCTTGTTTCTTCTCTCTCTCTCTCAAGTGTGTGTTTAGGACTTTTATTAACACCTCAATTTGTTTTCCTTATAAATATATTTCCAATTATGAAAACCATGTTATATTTAACTTGGAAACTTTAATACTAAAAAATAGTCATCTTGCATATACATTACCTAAATTCCTTATCATCAATTTCCAATTTATTTTGTTCCATGGAATTCTTAAGTTCAAGAATATTTGATTTTATTTGTTTCAACTACACTTAAATAGCTCATAGTCTCTCACTTTCTTTGCTTGCATGTAAATTCAAACAACAAGCAGGAAATTCTCAAGTTGAAGCTAAGCCAAATCTAGATATTGGATCAAACGAATCCGCTGAAGAACACATGGACCTTGAAGATAGGGAGGAGACCCAAGTTCAAACAATGCTTGTTGGAGAGGGGTCAGAATCACTTCCTTCTACTAGAATGGATGAGCATATAAAACTAGTTGAAACTTCTCACTTAAATAGCATCATGGCATATCACTTTGTTTGCTTGCATACATAAACTTCACTTATATAGCATCATCTCTCACTTTCTTTGCAAAATATTTTGTGACATGTAGAAAGGGCTCAACAAGCAAGAAGTTCTCATGCTGAAGTCGAGCCAAATCTAGATATTGGATAAAATGAATCTGCTAAAGAACACATGGACCTTGAAGATAGAGAGGAGGACCAAGTTCAAACAATGCATGTTGGAGAGGGGTCAAGATCACTTCCTTCTACTAGTATGGAAGAGCATATAAAACTAGCTGAAAAGGTGAGGAAACAAATTTCTTATAGAAATTTAGATCATTTACTTGAAATGGATATGGAGAAACTAAAATGTTATGCCAACCAACCTGCAAATAAGAGAGAGGTCAATGACTAAATCTGTAAATGGAATAATCAATGATCATTTCAATCATCTTGAAACACTTGAAAAAACCCAATTTTTATCACGTTTACTTCTTCATAATGAGATGAAAGAGCCATTGCAATTGTTTGGTGTACAGTCGGCATCAAATAAGAAGAAACGCATGGCATTACAAAAGGATATTGTTCAAAATGTTAAAAAGGGTTTAGATTCCATTGGGAAAGGATCTCAATCGGTGGATAAGGCCACTACAAGAAGGGTCATGTTGACATCTATTATAAATCAAGATATAGCAAGAAAAAGAAAAATGTCTACACTTTCAGCTGAAATTGGTTATAGAAGAACCACACTAATAAAATATGAGAAAAAGAGAAAGCTTTTGGATGAGAGTTTAGAAGGAAATTGGGAAATTATGTGTAGAGATCCCCATTCTGACAAGATTGAAGATGTTGTTAGGAACTTGATCTCAAGTTTTTGGCATGATCAAACTCATCCATCATCAAATACTAGAGATGTTATGAGACAAGATTGGGCCTGGTATTTATGAAAATCATATCAAACATTGGATAGACATAACACAACTTGAGATTTATATGGACTTTTGTAATATATATCCTCATATAAAGATTGGGAAAACAATGTTTGAAAGGTTAAAGCCATATTATGTGAAGATAAATGATTTTTTTGAAACTTGTTGTCGTTATCATATTGAATTTGATCTCTACTATCAGGTGTTTCGAAAGATGAGAGAAGAAAGTTGTGGTTTTCAAAATGGACCTCCTAAACAAGCAAGTTTGTTCATAAAGGCTATGTTATGTGATCATGAAAATGAACCTCAAATAAACTACATAAAAAGAATTTGTGAAACATGTGGAAATTTGGCTAAATTTTCTTCAAGAAATGAAGATATTGACCTAACAAAGACAATAAATTGCAAGCGGTATTATTTTTAGAGAGTATATTTGTTTTAATTTGATTAGAGTGTTATTTGAATTCTCTAATGTAATGTTTCATTGATTGTGTGGTTTATTACTTATTCACATATTTTACTCACACATGTACAAGTATGTAAAGTTTCAAACAAATTTTGGGAAAGAATCCACAAGGCTGAACTATGTAGAAGAGGAGATTCCTATTGGAAAATTTATAGAAGATTTTCAAAAATTGATACAACCATACATACAACATTCCTTTTTTTCTAAGTGGCAAGCACAAAAATTCCAAAAATTGAGAGATACTTTCCCACTTGGAACAGTTCTATTAGTAGTTGACTTTGCAGAAAATTACTTCTTTGTACATCAAAAGGAGATTCAATCAGAATATTACTTTTCAAAGAAGATTACTATTATGGTTCATGTGTGTTATCGACATGCAAAATCAAAATTGGATGGTGTTGAGAGTATAGGTGAATAATGAGCCATTAAGAAAGAATATCACTTTTATATTAGTGATGATAAAGAGCATGACATGCTTTTTGTACAACATTGCTTTACAGTTTTTTTTGAGAATTTGAGAAGTAGGGGTGTAAAATTTGAAAAGCATTTTGTATGGTTAGATGGATGTGTGGCACAATTCAAATCTTCACAGCCATTCTATGAATTTTTTAGATATCATAAAATCTACAAAATACCACATATTTGGAGTTTTTTTTAGAGTGGGCATGGAAAGGGTGAGCATGATGGAGCAGGAGCTTGCATCAAACAAGATTTAAGAAATCATCAAATGAGTTATTCAAAAGATCGTATAGACAATGCACATGATGTTGTTGAATGGTGTAAGTAACACTTTACATCAAATGTGGTCGGCACATCTTCGAGAAAAAACTGACACATTCCACATAGAGTGTTTTGGGAGATATCGGGTCTGTATAAATTACATTTTCAAATATTTGAATTTATTTAAATTTAAAATTTATATATATATATATATATATACATGTTTGTTCACATAAGTTTGTTGGTGTACATGTATCTAGGTGTGGACAGAAGATCAATGCATGGATGAAAGAGGGTAGACAAAACAAGATCTTTGCATTGTGTTATGAGTTCAAATAGTCACCATGGATGGACATTATACACAAGGGATTACTCTTGTTTTTGCACTGAGTGCATTGCAGGAAAATCTAATCATGCATGCAACAACCAAGAACTTGGATATGATGGTAAATGGGATACGGTGCCACTAGTTGTTTCAGAAACATACGATGAAAATGAGGAAGAAATATTTGAAGACATTCCTTTGATTTCAATTGATTATGACCATATTTCAAGATTGGTTAGAAAAGGTACATGTGTAAGTTTTCAATAATTTAAATATTATATATATAGTTAATGATATTTAAAGTCTAGAGACATTTCTCTTTTTTTTAGAAATTTTTTGTGTAAATTTGGTGTACAAGAGATGTTTTTGTAGTCATAGCAGAGCTTGGAAACATAGAAGGTGTTAGCTTTTAGTTATTGCATTGTACAAAAGAGAGGAATAAGCTAACACAACTTGAAATAAGTGATGGAATGTTATTTCCCACAGGTGAGTTTGAATTTAAAATTATATATACATTGTGTTTACATGTGCACATTACATTATAAACATTAAATATATATTGTACAAACCTTGAGCACAAAAATGTTGTACACATTCACATGTCTTACCTCAGGTTCATGTTTACCATGCAAGTTCTATTGTAGTGCAAGGGATATATCTAAAACAAGTCAAATTTGTTCAACATGGGATTCATTTTGTTGACTATCAACCTGATAACAAGGTATATCAATATAGTCACTTAATAATTACTACCACCCTACATCTTCATGCAGTTCCACATGCACGTGGCCAAAAAAAATGGAGACTAGATAGTGATGACCGTAAAAAAAAATTACATGTTATTGAAGAGCAGGCTGAACCAAAATGTTTGAGTCAGATTATATCCATGATTTTCAAGTTCACTTGTAACCCTATACAGGTTCAAGTGAGAACTTATAGTAACTTGTACATATTTGTAAATCATTTTGTGTAAATTCCAATTACATGTACATATTTGTTCCATGGAATTCTTAAGTTCAAGAATCTTTGATTTCATTTGAAAGTTCAAAGTTACACACATAGCATCATCTCTCACTTTTTTTTCTTGCATGTAAACCCATATATATGCTTTCAATACTTATTTGAAACCTAGTGAAGTTTTTTAAAATTATTTTGCCTAAATTACAATTATATACAACTTATATTTGTTCCATGGAATTCTTAAGTTCAAGAATCTTATATACAACTATATACAACTTATATTTGTTCCATGGGAAATTATGTGTTTTAAAATTAAGTATTATCTAATTATAAATTTCTTGCACATAGATTTAAAACATAAATCAATGCAAATAAAAAAATAAAGTTGCCATCTTTAATTCACAAAAAATACCACAAATGGAAATATAATGTTCCCATCTAGTTGCCAAATCAATATTTATATGACTTCTATATGACTCCCTCTCTCCCCTCTACCCTTAACCCTTAAATCCTAAATCCTTGTTCCCTCTACCCTATATCTCTCTCACTCCCCCCCCCCTCTCTCTCAAGTCTCTCCCTCCTACCCCCTCTCCCTCTCTCAAGTCTCTCTCTCTCACTCACTCATATCTCTCTCCCCTCTACCCTT
>VDFB02270651.1:47865705-47934612 GCA_007258455.2 Sequoia sempervirens
CTCCCCCCTCTCTCTCAAGTCTCTCCCTCCTTATCCCCCTATCTATCTCTCTATCTCTACCTCTCTCCCTTTCTCTTCCCATATATCTCTATCGCCCCCTACTTCTTTCTCCCTTTCTCTATCTTCCCCTATTTATCTCTCCCTCTCACCATCTCTATTTACCTCTATCTAATTATCTTTGTTTATCTATCTCTTTGTCTCTTTCTCCATATCCTGATATTATACCTGCTGGTTTTTTCTCATCCCCATCACTCACAACATGCCATTCATTAATTGGTTATCAGAAAACTCTAAAATGATATTTATGATTCCTATGTCAAAGTCTTACTCAAGTTAATGACCTTTCTCAATCAATTACATATTTTAATTATACAATGAACAAGCACTACCTCATTATTGATGAGGGAAAATAATATTTTGAAAAATATTATGTTTAAACTAAACATTTTATATTCAAACTAAATATTTTCTTTTTATAAATTATAATATATTATTATTTTTATTTTAAATTTTGTTTATTTATAATTTTATATTTATTTACACAATATATTTTTAATGTATTTAATTCAAAAGTATATATTGATATTATAATATTTATTGTAATTATTTATAATGTATAAGTATATAATATATTATTTATAATTATTAATAATATATAAGTATATAGTATATTATTTATAATTATTAATAATATATATGATTTATATATTATTAATAACTATTATATAGATATAATTTATATTATAGAGATTAAAAAGTATATAATTAATATTATATATTATAAAACACAACTATTAGAAAAATGGCAAAAAAATAAAATAAAATGGATTCATGGAAGGGGGTTCAAGCAAACGTCAGTTAAGAGTCCACTCGAACCAACCCGCCAACCAATTTTTTATATTATTTTGAACTAGTTTGATCAAACCTGGGTTTGACCAAACATATTTTTGAGGTTCGACCAAACCCTAGTTTGACTGAACCACCCTTTTCCCCCTTTCTCCCCCCCAGGCACCAAAAATTTCCAAAATTTTGCACTTTGAAGCTCGATTTGAAGATGAAAATGGAGGAGATTTCACAAACCCAACTGGTATCAGGTAGTCCTCAAAATGAGCTATCCAATGAATAAAATTTTAATATGTTTTGGTTTTATTATCTTTTTTTTTTTTAGTTTTATTAAACATAGGTTTTCACCAAAAATGAAGCTCTCTATTATGCACATGTGGAAAAATAGAATATTATCAAAAAAAATTTGAAAAATATGAGTGCAACAGATATTGGAGTCGTTGATCCAACAAAAAAAAATTGAATTTCGATACATACACAAAAAATTTGTGTTATACGGTCTGCCTATGTTTGAATTGTAATTGGTTTGACTTCAAAACTTGATTAAGGAAAAAATATTGAATAAAACACTATCTAACCAAGTGGAAGCACTAGATATCAGAGTTACAAATCTAAATTCAAAAGAATTAGAATTTTATCCTTCATGGAAAAAAACTTATGCGTTATACGGTGAGCATCACTTTTTAAAAATGTTGTTTTCTAAAAAAAACTAGTTTTTGAGGGAGATGGAAAAAAAAGTGCAATCTGATTCCAAAATTTTTGAAAAATATA
The DNA here is from genome assembly GCA_007258455.2 of Sequoia sempervirens. NCBI lineage: Eukaryota > Viridiplantae > Streptophyta > Pinopsida > Cupressales > Cupressaceae > Sequoia > Sequoia sempervirens. The sequence goes on from VDFB02270651.1 coordinate 47,867,320, forward strand.
TATTTAGAATCTACAGAAAAATGTCACAAAACTCTAGTTTGCATCATCTTCAAATTCCTCATGGTTTAGCCGCTATAGGTGCCCGAAAGTGAAGATTTAGTTAGAAAAAATTATTTCAGTGTCTAGTTTGGCCAAAACTTGTAAACCACTATTGTGGGATCACCCCATATTTAATGTCATACTCACTTAAAATCATAACCCACTTAGCTAGATGTCCTGTCAGAGCTGCTTTATTGAGAAGATACTTTAGAGGATCAATTCTGGCTATTAACTTTGTCTTATGATTTAGCATGTAATGTCTCAATTTTTGGGCTACAAATACAATTGCTAGGCATTCTCGTTCAATAGGGTTGTATCTTAACTCATATCCAACCAAGGTGTGACTAATGTAGTAGATTGTTCATTCTTTGCCATCATTATCATTTTGTGCCAATAATGCCCCCAGTACTAACGTAGTTGCTATTACATACAATATCAAATGTCTACCATCAATTTGATCCATAAGAACTGGTGGAGTCAATAGATAATGCTTAATTTGATCAAATGCTTCTTGACATTTTTTTGTCCAAATAAAGGGAATTCCTTTTCGTAACAAGTGTTGAAACAAATGAATCTTGTCTATTAGCTGGGCGATGAACCTATGAATTGATTGCAGTCTTCCTTTTAAAGTCTTTAATTGATTGATGTTGGTGGGCGGTGACATGTCCAAGATAGATTTTACTTTTGTGAGATCAACCTCTATTCCTCTATGAGAGATAATGTATCCTAAAAGTTTGTCTAATTGGACCCCAAAAACACATTTCTTTGGATTTAACTTGAGTTTTTATTTTTCAATTCTTGTGAATATTTTATCCAAGAATACTAGGTGACCACTTCTTTCTAGATATTTTGAGAGAGGATCATCAACATAATCCTCCATAAGTGTGTGCATGTACAATCATGAAAAATGGTAGTCATGGCTCTTTGATATGTATCTCTAGCATTCTTAAGTCTAAATGGCATAACATTCCAACATAAATTTCCCCAAGCACATGTAAAGGTTGTCTTAGGTTGGTCTTCAATATAAATCCTTTGATTATAGCTCGAGTATCCATCCAGTAGTGATGTCCACTATGATGTCAATATTTGGTAAGGGGAAATCATCTTTAGGACAAGCCTTGTTAAGATCCCTAAAATCTGTGCATACTCTAAATTTTACCATTCAATTTTGTGATAGGAACAAGGTTAGATATCCAATCTACATAGTCGATAGAGCGTATGAATCCAACATCCAAGAGTTTCTTTAGTTTGACCTTGACCAGGAGTACAATCTGTGGGTTCATTTTCCTTATCTTATGTTTGTATGGTTTGGCATTTGGTATCAATGGTAAGTAATGCAAGACAAGCTCGGGGTCTAGCCTAGGCATATCAACATATGACCATGCGAAGTTAACTTGTCTCTTTGAAAAGAATGTTGTAAGCTTGGGTTTTTCCTCAATGGTCAAAGATGTTGCAAGCAGTATGATTCTAGAGTTATCTTATGTCCCAATGTTCACTTCTTCTATCTCTTCTACAAGCAATGGTAGTCTTTCTTGGTCTATAGGGAGACTGTCGAATCCTCCATCCTTAGGCACCTCATAGAGGTTTTCACCTTTAGATATGTCCTTTATTTTTTACTTTTTCATGATCAATAGACACCTTTCGGTTTTCACCTGAAGACCTATTTTTTTTATTTTGAATTTTTTCATTTTCACTTTTGCAACTAGAGGAAAGAATAACCTCACCAAAGTATGGTACACTATTAAGTTCTATGAAAAAACCAACCTTATGATCCCCACTTGGTTTTCCTTCACGAAGTCCCATGAACTCAACAATTGCTTTGTCATTCTCAAATGTGTCTAAAATTGGTGGTTCTTGTTGATCCCAATCTATTAACTGCAAGTAAACAAGGAGTAGACTATCATTGGTGTTGTCAAGGGTCATGGTGTAGGAGGATAAGATAAAGAAATAGGTAGAGTCATCGGGTTCCCAAAAGTGTTCAATCCAAGCTTTCCTTTTCAAGGGGACCCTTTGTTTCGGTGTTTGACAAGTTTTACGGGGAACCAATTTTAAACATTTTATTGAATCTTTCCTTAAATATAGGCTCACTAGGTTCTCTAAATGTTCCCTCAAGGTTATAGTCATTGAATGATCTCTCTGAACCCCATTCCCATTCATTGTAATCAGAGTCGATATAGTAGTCCTTAGATGTCTCAATTTCATTTAAAGCATTAACAATCTCACTAGAAGGTAACCTAGTACCCCAGATAGTCACTTTTATTGGTACAAACCCTAACCTGCTATACTTTGGTAATTTAGGAGGTAGTAAGGGTTCCAACACCCCATGTTTTTTTAGACCAAGGTCGTTGTGTCCATCATATGTTTCTTCATCAAGAGGAACCCTTTTGGATACCATTTAATTGGCAACTTCTTAGGTTATGTGTCCTCCTCTTCTTTATACAACCATGTGAAAATGTGGTCATCCAAGGATTCTTTCACTAACCCAACCCCCCCCCCCCCAATTTAGTGAAGGTGGCAGGGGGATTGTGGATGATAACCTTAGGATGCATGGGATGTGGCTTGCCATAAGACTTTGGTGATTTAGGTAACTTTCCAATGCAAAAGAGACTCTTCATGTTGTATTCTCTACATACTTTTTCTTGAATCTGGATTTTGGGTTTGGAAGGTGCGATGAATGGAGTGGATGATTTGATAAGGTAAAATGGATCAATGTAGTGGGATGGGGTGGAAGATGAGGCCTCTTGATTTATAGGCACTTGGTTCTCAATGGTTCCTTTTAGGTTTGTGCAATACTGAAAGGGATCAAGATCGCTAGGAATAGTAATTTCAATGCCATTATGTGGAAAATTGAGGCATTGGTGGTACATGGATGGTATGGCCTTCACGGCATGAATCCATGGGCAACCAAGGAGAATATTGTAGTATAAATCTAGATCCAAGGCATAAAAAACTATATTCTGCATAGTTGGAACAACTTTTATGGGAAGCAAAATTACTCCTTCAGATGAGCGCTCAACATCATCATAAGCTTTGATAACAATTTTCTTAGTTTGATCTATGCAATTCTTAGAGTATCCCAATGCTTTTACCAATTTTAGAGAGAAAATGTTCAAACCTGCTCCACTTTCTTCCAAGAATCATATGATCGTATGTTCATTTACATAGACTTTTAGGTGTAGGGGATCATTATGATCAAACTTTTGTGCGGAAAAGTCTTGTTCAAATAAGGTGACATGATGAGGCATAGCTAGATATCCAACCATGGACTAAAATTCATTGGCATCTAGATCAACGGGTCCATGAAATTCCTACAAGGCTTTATCAAGGATAGCTCTATGTTGAGGAGATATGTGAAGAAGTTCCATAATAGAAATTTGTGTGGGAGTCTTCCCTAGCTGATTTAAGATATTTTATTGGCTTTTTGGTTGTGGATTGGGAGGAGGTCTTGGAAGAGTTACCTTGGCTCTTTGAGTGGTGATAACACACTTTGAACTTTTCTTATTTATGGTAATGGCGATCACTCAATCATCAAAGGCTCGTCTATGGTGGAAAATAGTACTGTAATCATGAACAACACAGATATAATTGGCATTATTGTTATTCCCTGAACTGGAGGCCTTTCCTTTGTCATGGTCTTGCAAGGGAGTTTTAAAGATGGTATGATCATCATTTTTTTTTCCTTATGAATTTTCTATTGAAATGATTCATTGTTCAATGAGATATTGAATGACATTTTTGAGTGTCCAACATGAAGATGTCTTATGTCCTTTTACAGGGTGATATTCACAATATTCATTTTCCTTCCACCAGTTGGGTTTGATGAATGAGGGTTCATAGTTTTTGATGTCTAGCAACTAGATGACATTAGATTGTAAGAGTGTCTTTAGGACTGATTCAATGGGTTCACCCAATGAGGTGTATGTTTTCTTAGCACGCGGGGGTCCTCTACATTGCTGGTTGTTTTCGACTACATTCAATGTTTGATTTTGACCTTGTATTTGGGTATTTGATGTGTTTGATGTGTTTGAAGTGGGTGGACCTTTGAGGTGAATGGTAGGACCTTTTTTTATCACTTTAGCATCGATGACTCCATTGTTAGTGACATTCTTGTTTCATGACCAATTTTTTTTTGTCATTGTTAGGCTTTAGGGTCTCTTTGTATACTTTGACTAGTCTCTTGGTGACAAGATCCTTTTCAATAAGGAAACCTTTCTCCATAATATCCTCAAAATTTGTGCAACATTCTATTTGAAAACCAATCTTCATTTCTACTTTAAGGTTTTCCACAAACATGGTGACTAGTTGTTTCTTAGGGATGTGACAAGGAAACTTGCTAGTTATACTTCACCATCTTTGGTAAAATGAGGTAAGTGACTCCCCTTGTTCTTGTTTAGTTGTGCATAATGTTGTGAGGGTTACGCCACTTTCAATGTTAAAGGTAAAGTGATTGATGAATTTATTAGCCAATTTTCACCCCATCTTCTAATCTCTGGAGGAAGATGTGTGAACCAATCTAAGGCCAGTCTTGTGAGACTTTGTGGGAATAGTCTCATCAAATAGGTAGGATCATATGTGATTTCCATAAATTCCATATTAAATTCTTGTATGTGTTCAACTGGATCTCCTCTCCCTTTGTACTTGGGTAAAGTTGGTGTTGTGAAGTGAGGGGAAAGGGCAACATGTATAGATTTCTATCGAATGGATAGGGGCACAATTCCTCCATGGAATAAGTTTTCTTGTTGGTCCCAAATTACATGTTTGTCATCTATTGTTGTAAGGCTTATATTTGTTGCATCAAGGTGTTTGCAAGAGATGGTGTTGAGTTGGTTTGACTTGGTGTTGTCATGTTGGTTTTGAGGTCAAATGTTAGATTTGGATTTGGATTGGCATTTTGTGGCATGGGGCCTTGGTTACCTTGTTGATATTGATGTGTAAATGTTGCATTGGTGTTGATTTGGTTTGGAGGGAAATTGGCATTTAGATTGATCCCAAAATTCATGTTCGTATTTGGTATGGAATTTTGAAATTGTGGTGTGGGCCCTTGATTTGTATTTTGGAAAGATGGTGTGGGTCCTTAATTAATGTTTTGGAATGATGGGGTAGGTCCTTGGTTAAGGTTTTGGTTTAGAACTCTTCGTGGGACAATGTGAATTCTCCTAGATTTGTTTGGTTGATTTTGAAATTGAAATATGGGACCTTGATTCATGTTTTGAAGTGTAGGCATGGGACCTTGAAATGTAGGACCTTGGTTTGCATTTTTTGAAATATAGGTGTGGTACCTTGAGATGTAGGACCTTGGTTCATGTTTTGAAATAGAGGATTTGTAAAGGTCCTACCCATTGTACTTGATGAAGCCAATGAGCTACCAAATGTAAAATTTTGTCCTGGGTGGTTGTATGAGTTCTCTTGTTTCCAAATGTTGGCGTATTAGGAATGTGTGTGGTAGTTGTGACCATGTGTGTTGTTGTAACAAGTGGTAGTGTGGTAGACATTTTGTTGTGAAGATGACATCCCTAATACGAATGGGTTTTGAGTAGCTCCTTCCACAATTGTGGACACATCAAAGCCTTGAGGAAGTTTAGCACCCTTTTTGGCTAGTGCATAAAAGTATCTATTAGGATCAACATCAATGAGCTCATCAACAAGGCATAAAATCCTTGGATCTTGGTAAGCTCTTTCAACCTCTTTGGGAGTCAATTTCTTGTTGAATTCATATAAATTTAGATTGTCCATTGTGTTGATTGGGTCTTGGTGTGGTGTTTCTCTTTGTGGTGTAGATTGATTTGAATGTGATCCAAATTTTATGTCATGATGTGGACTAGAAAAGGGGTCATTTGAAGAATCCATGTCCTTTCTTTTAGTTCGCAACCTTGTTTCAACCACGTAAGACTTGCAAGTTGGAAGGTAATGCAAGGTGATATGAAACTAAACTATTTTTTTGTGATTTTTTTTGGGTATAAGTATGCAAGACAACCATGCAAGGATAAAGATGACCTTAATACCAAAGGATGAAGCTAAATGAGGCTAAATGAAACCTATGGATGTCAAATGATACCAAACGGAGACTAATCAATGATCAAAGATATGAGACTAAGGGATACTAATCAATGGCCAAAGGTAGGGATGTAACTAAGTCTAAGGTGAGGTTAAGCTATGTTTTTTTTTGTAATTTTAGGGAATATAAGGATGATAATGCAATCTAAATCCCCAAGGAATGATAGGACGATAAAAGTGCTATGGTCCAAGGATATGGTATGAAGCTAAATGATTCTAGCAAAATGACACTAAGGATATGAACCTTAAGATTTAAGAAAAAGGATGATAACCAAGCTATTGTAGGTCCAAGATAACTAACCCAATTGTCATTGACATTTGTGATAACCAAGATTGAGGAAATGATGGATTTGAAAAAGTGATTCTAAATTAGGATACAAATTTGAGACTCAATTTTTGACCAATATGACAATGAAAAAGGTTGATAAATTAAAAGATGAAGGTCAATGACAAGTTGGATAAGTAACCATGGACTATCCAAAGGCTTGATGAACTTCCTATGTTTGAAATATAGAAGGTATGTATAACCTAAATCCTAAGATGAATTATGCAAGGAAAAGGTGTAACCTAAAGTGTTATGCAAACCTAAATGAAGATGAAGGAATGGACTGGTAAAGATCTGCAAGTCTAACTTGTTTGGATAAAGAGTTCACTGTAAAAATGAATTAGATCATATTTGGACAAGGATTTAATGAAATTTTGGTAATCAAACAATTGTGGCTCTATTTTTATCAAATGTGTTGTTTTAGTTGCGGGTTTCTAATGAGCAGTTGTGGTGAACAATAGCAATTGTGGTTTTGCTTTAAGTAGTTGTAGTGCATGATATTAATTATAGTTTTCTAGTGAATAGTTGTGACACAAAATGTAGTTGTAGGCCTATTCTGATCATTTTCAATTAATAGAGACTTTTTTTTATAAATTTATGGTTTTCTAATTGATTTTTGACTACTTTTGGTATGATTTTGTAAGATTGTCTTTGGAAAACACAAAAAATAGTCAGCAAACACTTGTTTTGGTCTAATTTTGAGTGTTTATAATGTATAACGTGTAAAAAGACACTCATAGACAATGCATAACCTAGGCTAGAAAAGATACTACATATTAGATCCCTACTTGGATTTCTCCAAACACTTAGACAAAGCGGAAAACTAGAGATCTTGGTGGTGTTGGCTCCCCCTTACACAACACGGGCTCACCAAAATCTCTTACCCCCTAAGATCCGAAAACCTTGAGGGATTTCCCATCTCTTTAATGAATAGTGGAATGTAGGGCAGCTTCAAAACGATCGTTCCTATGCTAGCAAGTAAAAGGGTTTTTGGCCACTAAAACAAATGATTCTTAATCTGTGTTTCAAGGAAATACCGGTGCCTATCCATGAGGCAAGATTAGCTCAATTAAGATGCCTCCCAGTCCCTTCCTAAGAAAGGATTTTGATGTATCATGCGAATAATAGGGGTGGCACTTGTTTGCATAGGACATCCTCACCAAGTGATTGAAGACTTTCCCAATGATCACAACAATTTATATAGCAAGCTGAAACAAAGTGTCACTTGGGTTGTTTCCTCTCACAAGATAGGAGGTATGCCCTCTAAAGGTAACAAATGTGAGAAAGTACATTTTTTTAATCTCGCAGATCACACGAAGCGCAAGGAGAGAGCATACACAACGCCTTTTTCTCACACTCTCATGGGGTTCATTTTAAAAAGAAAAATCCAAATCCAAATGTGTGGGTGGTTGTACAAGATGTCAAATGATGCTTTTGATTCTCAAGATTACCAAGTGGCATGAGAGAAGAGCATACACATCCAAAAGAAAAGAGAAAACCACAAGAAAATACAAGCACTAGTTAATTTTAACCCCACTTATGGTGTCAAACAAACAAGTTTATGTTCTTTTTAAACCGATGACATGTGATGCAAGTTTATTTTAAATATGATGAGTGAAAGTATGTATTTTTTGTTCATTTTAACCCTTCATGAATGATAATGAATTTTCATTTTCAAGCTTATGAGTGTAATGCAATTTGTAGTTGAAAGCAAACAAACAAAATTGATTAACTTTAAAGTAAATGATGGTAAGCTCGATTGTTTCTAAACAAATAGTTTTTATCTCCTCAAGACCAATGCCACATCCTAAAAATAGAGGATTAGAAAACCAAAAACCCTACCCTAAAGAAAAAAATAAAAGGAAAAATGCAAACAAAACTCAAAACAAAAAAGTTATACCTAATAGGCAATTGCATCGTTCAAGCTGATAGTTGCGACTCTATAATGCGTCATTTGAGATTTCAGTTACATCGTTTCAAATGCAGCTCAAGATCTTTTAGTTGTGTCATAATTTCAAATTTGAACACCCACCTTCAATTACGTCGATACACTTCATAGTTGCATTGCTTTTTCAAAATTTGGATTCTCGCCTTTAGTTGTGTCATTGTTTCTCACAATTGTGGCTCATGAACCTATAACACATCAAAACAAAGAAGAAACACAATTTTTTCTACAAATTTCATCCATTTCACGTCAGGTTTACCAATGTAAGATGGGAAAATCTAATAGCAAAGATTAAAGTGACAACCACAACACTAATCTAAGCTAAAAATCTAATACAAACAAAGAAGAACAATCAAATATGAGGAAGGAAATGAAAGCAACAAAACAATAAACTCCCCATGTTTGAAGTTGAATTACCTCCTTTGTATCTCCTCAAACAACCTTTGCAAGTTTCCCTTAGATCGTTGTGTGTGTATGCAAATACCTGTAAACAATAAGCATGAAATTCATAGATATGTGGTTGTAAATCAAAAATGGAGGAGAAAAACTTCTTTTATACACAACCATTCAAATGAACGAATGAGATTGAGCTTCTAGAAATATTCTTAGATCAATGGTTGATGATGCATGCACCACAGAGTAGTGGGCTAGGGACGACTATGAAATGGATGGTTGAGATAAAAAAGAGACTAGAGACAATCAATGGCCGAGATTTGAAAATGAGAGAGTGGAGGGAGATAATGGAGGAATTGAAAATTAAAACCATTTAATTCATGAGAGAAGAATCTTTGACCAAGTGGAGGAAATAAATTATTTATTTGTGGAGAAAAAAGAAAACAGACATTTAATTAAAATGATTATGCAACCAATTTAATTAAATAAGAAGAAATAGGATGTGGGGAATTAAATAATTAATTTAGATTAATTATTTAATGGGGGAGAAATGACAAAAAGATAATTAAATAATTTTAACAATTATTTAATTATAGAAGGGAAAGACTAACAAATAGATAAATAATTAATAATAATCATTTAACTATAGATGAATAACGTGGAATGAATAATTAAATGAATAATAATTCATTTCATAATAGAGAGAAAGAAGGTGTTATTGATGTAATTAAAAAGATAATTTATTTAATTGATCAAAAAGGGAATAAAAAAATTAATTAATTAAATAATTAAAATTATTTAATTTAGGGGAATGTGATCAAGGAATTAAATAATTAAAATTATTTAATTGCGTGGAGAAGAAGACCAAGACAGTGGAAAAATGATGCTCGTAGACCAAAACATTTTTCAGTTATACAAAATCATACTCCAATGCACTTGAGTAGGGTTTCTTTGCATTTTATCTCTTAACAACCTTAGACACATATAAGGTTAGAGCTCACACACTGTATTTTATCAGATAATTATCTTTTTATCAAGGTTTAATTACCAAATTGGTATTTGACCAAGGAAAACCCCCATACAAACAAACAAATAATTTTTTTTTGTAGATTTATTACAGGTTTGGATCTAAAGATGAAGATTTATAGGTACAAGAATAGAGAGAAAATATAGCACTAAAACCTCATATTTTGAAGTTTCAAAAAGGATCTCAATGACCCATTCACCCAAGGGCGACCCTGTCCCTCTACACATATCATAATCAACTTATGGTGATAGGTACATACCCTATGATACCTCCCAGATCTACCTACAAAGTGTTGTTATAGTCTATTTACTTTTGGGAATATGCAATTTGCATATTAGGTCTTATAGTTCATTCAGTTCCATTGTTTCAAACCATTCCTAATCATTCTCAACCCTTGTCCTTAAAAGAATCTCCAACAACTCAAATATGGTTGACTTACTATTAAGGTTGAAATTCTCTTGGTTTTGTGGTTGGTGGATTCTTAATGAAATTTGGGAAGAGGACCCTTAAATCTTAGCTCCTTTATATTAAGGGAACTAGGGTTTCTTTTCCCAACATTTCAAATATAAATACAATACACACACATATATAAATATTAATTAATTTAAATAAAATAAAATTATATATACATATGTTTATATACTTATATACATATGAAAATATACACAGAATTTTAACATTTTCAAATATATCATTAACTATATGTTGTTTTTATAAAATATGACATTTATAACTCATTTTGTGAAATGATTTCCAATAATAAGGTAACTAGAACAATCATCATGTGATATGCCAAATTTTGTTTTTACCAATTTGTTAAGCCTTGTTAGAGAAGAATGAAAAATGCTTTAGAAAAAAATTAATTTAAAAGAAACTAATTAGTACAAGTATCTAGTTTTTAGAAAGTATTTGTCTTAAGTAGTCTAGTAATTCTATGATACTTATTTTTTCAATTTGGAATTGTAAATACAACTATTCTCATAAACTTGTTTTTCTTGATTTTACTACCTTACTATATTTTGATTATTCTTTCATTGAAACAAAACACTTAAAAAAAAAAATCTAATTTGAAAGAAAAATAGTCAATCTCTTCTTTATGATAAAAATGAATGAAGGAATCATTTGTATCTTTAAATCTATCTCCAACTAGCAAGTCATTTATTTTATAAGAAGCTATTTAACACTATTGTATATTACATCTAATGAATTATTGAAACATCTAATGCATCCCATAACCAACATATAACTCATTGTATTTTCTTAGATGAGGAATGAACTATTCGTGGAAAATAAAGGAAAAATAAACTTTATGTGGGTAGATATCCTAAATAAGGTTGATCATTGCAAAGAGAAATAAGATTAAGGAAAGCAACAAGAAATGTGTTGGGGAAACAATGGACCTTGGAGCTCTCAAGATCCAAATCCATAAGAAAATGATTATTTTTCTTTCATTCAGTGATGGGGTCCTTTTCATTGCCCATATAAGATGTACATATAGGTAATGCTCTTCACATTCATCTTTTTATAAAAATTATTTCTTGGAATATCATGAGGCTGAACAACCCACACAAATAACATCTGACCAAATGTTGCATTATGGAACATAAATTTGACATAATATTATTCAAGGAAGCCAAAATGTTTGAATCAGTTTTTTCCCAAATTGCTTCAAAAATATGGCCTTCTACTGATTTTTGTGTTTTCCTTGCTAAATGTGCTTTGGGGGGAATTGTCACTCTATGGAACCCTTTATAGTTGAAAGGAACAATGATTGAAAAAATAAAAATAGTCTAGATTAGTTTATTTCTCTAACATATCTCATATTATGCATTGGATGCTTGTTAATGTTTATGCTTCAAACTCTAAATCTTTTAGAAAACAGCTATGGGACTCTCTAGCTATCATGATTATGTCAAGAAAAATTGGTCATCTTAGAAAGAAACATCCAAGAACAGTTCTTTCGGTAATTTTAATGTCATCAGATTACCTCAAAGACACATACTACTATGCCATAAAGTGGAAATAGACAGTTAATTTCCCACATTGATCCTTTTGAGAGAAACTCATGCAAATCAACTAGTTTCAACAACATCATTAATAGATTCAACAAACATAACCAACAACCATGAAAGATGAGACAAAAGACATGAACACACAGTTATATGTGGGGAAAACCCTTATGAGTAAAAAAACCCCACACTCCAAAAGCCCAGATCGCCATTGTATTATTCATCAACAAAATACAGTTACAAAAAACTATCAGGCTCACAACCTTTACAAGAGATTTACATCTTGTTCCATTCTCTAGGGAATTCAACAGCATAACCCATCATGACCACCTCTCACTATGAGAGACATGTCTTTTAGCTACATAGCCTCACAACTCGACCATCAATGCTCAACATTCACCTTATGAAAGATTCATCTCTATTCATTGAGATCGTCCTCCTTTCTCTTGACTACCCAGCCTCTCAGCCAACCCCTCAGGTAACCGTAGCTCTCTACTTCGACTCTTCAACTACTGCACCCCTTTAGGTTTACCTATTCACCGTGAGCCACACGCCATCATCCAACATCTAATTCTGGTTGTTAGATAAGCAATCAAACAAATCTCCATCATCAAACTTAGGGTTATCCACCTAACACCATGTGGCCCAATCGAAGAGACATTCATTACCGTCTCACCGATGTTCACTGAGCACATGGGCCCACATGCCATCTATCCTCCACATCATCACCACCTGTTAGCCTTCATCACGATCCACCATCCTATTAGGTCCCACATTCATCGGCATCAAAGTCGCTATATCGCTAAAAAACTAAACTTCAAAACCTCTTGTTGGAGGTTGTGAAGTTCCCAGAACCCATGATTCGCTGAAAAATGGATCACTCTGTTGCTCAAAAATCAAACTTTTGAACATCATGTCAGAGGTTGCGAAGTTATCAAAACCCATGACACACTGATAAAGGAATCATTCTGTTGCTCAAAACCAGAACTTACGAACCTCAAGTCGGAGGTTGCGAAGTTCTCAAAACCTGTGACACGCCAAAAAAAAAGGGAGTAGCCTTCACTTCATAGTTGTTAAGTCAGGAGGTTATGAAACTTTAGAACCCCATGAATTCAGTTAGAAAAAATTGAAAACCAATGTATTAACTCAGGTCGATGAAGGAGGAAATCACAACTGCTCAAGGAAGTCGATCAAGCCAGTAATTTTGAGTCACATTTCTCAACATTCTCCCACTTGACAAAGAACTTACTGGATCCTTCCAAAGAAAAGTCGAGACTATTAAACAATGCTTCTATTCTCCAACAATGGCACTTGCAATGACATCCAAGATTTCCACCAACTCAGGTAATGGTTCTAGCCATCCACCACAAGAAAAGGAACAAGCCAAGGTGTATATGCACCAGTCTTAAGAACACAAGCATCAGATCCAACATACAACAAGGGCTTCAACACTGCCACCACTCCACTATACTCACATGCTATACAAAAGCAATATCAACTTCAAAGCCCTCAACATGAACACAACCATGAATTTTATCCTCCAGAAACAAGATAGAACATTAGCTAGAACAACAACCAAAAAATTGACTGCTCCCATCCAACTGACCAACCCACGCAACTAAAAATAGCACCCACAAGTGCTAATACATCCAATCACACATAACTCTAAGGTATCAACATCAAAAAACTCATTCCATGATGAAAAGTAGGGGCATAAACTAGACTATTGATACCATATTCACGACAATGGGTTCATGTGCTCCTTAAGGTTCAATGAGAAACTATGGCAAGGGTAGCCTTCTTCAACAATGGTAGACCTTTTGATGTTTCAAGTGTATCAAACCTCTCAATGTTGTGGAACATCATGACTACACCAAGGATAGCATGGGTTGATGGTGTTGGTAACATAAATTGTAGAAATTTCAAAGGTTTTCTAAATCTCCAAATGCCATGGGCAGACCTAAAGGTAGCAACTTTCAATGGGACATTCAAAAGGACAATCATATGTAACAAGAAATAACCTTCAACACATGATAGAATCATCAAACCAAAGGTTCCTCCAAGGTATTCTAACAATTTCAGACTTGTTTGAACCTTCACAAAGTAGAAAACAACCTTACAAAGCCAAAACTTTGATATTCAACTCTATGCACTACCCTTTAACTGTAAATCGTGCCATAATGCAACAATTATCAACATAGGTCTCTCTCCACATGCAATGTCTAAGACTCAACTCTTGAGGAAGGTTAGAACACATTAATATAGAGTTTTTTACAAGATTTTGCATTTTGATCATGGAGGGAATGCGAGCAATACCATTTTGAAGGCTTCCTAGAACCTTAGGTAGGGTTTGAAGCGAGTTGCAGTAAATCGATGATAGCTCTTGCAATCCTTAATGAAATTTAACCAAACCAAAAGAAATAAATTTAAGACATCCCTCTACAAGATACAATCACCCTTCCATCCATACAGTGCACCAAAAGTCTGTACCATGTAATAGAAGTTAAAGAAATGCTAGAAAACACAAGAAATACACATGCAAAATGAAACTTCTCCTTCCAAATTTTCATTCCAGCCTCCTTCTTTGATACTATAATACTTATTTTAATGTTTTCAACCATATTCTTATTGTCCCTAACCATATTTTTATTATTGGCTTAACAAATCATTAGTTCACCCCTTTTTTGCAAAAAAATGCAAAAGTTGCTTAACAACTTTTGTGCAACTTTGACAACATTTACACTTTTGCATAACCTTGCACCTAGAAACTCAATAATGACTCAAACTGACTCAAAATGGCCTAAGAAGACCTTATTACATGAAATCAACATTTTTATGACAACCAAAACTTCAACTGATGAGTCAAGGTGCACTTGAAACTGAGGGTGCCCCTACACCATACTCCCTAGAGGAGAAAAGAACTCAAGTCCCCCTTGAGTTAAGACCTGCAATAGTAAATCCATGCCTGAGAATATCATCTACAAACATCCTAATAGCATCCTCATTAGGCAGACCCTTCCATGTGGTTAAATACTTAAAATAGGTGTTGTTTCATGTCTTTGTGAGTGCCTTGGTGTCTATGATACACTCCAATCCTGGTGGAAGGTCTTGGACCCACTCATCATCTACAAATGCTTGGTAACCTACATCATAACCTAGAACAACATCCCCTTGTAAAGGGTGCAAAGCAAAAACTAAATCTTCAACCTGTAAATCAGGTGCTCCTCTACTAACTCCAACTTTTATGTTGATACAAAGCAGGGGCTTCTAATGTTCCAACAAACTCAGACAACCAAACACAAGTGCCTTTTAACAACAAAAAATGGGCCTTCCTTCACACATCACCATAATTGCTTGTAGCCTTTCAAAAAGGCCTTTTGGGACATAAATTTTGACACAAATCTGATCTACCCAAAAGGTGACCCATTTTAGATACCCATTTGGCTCTTCATACACATGTTCCAAAATGATATAGGGTTCATTTGTATGGAAGGCCTCAAAAATTGACTGTCCTTCTTTTGACTAGGCCTAATTGGGCAAAGATGCATGACATAGTTAGGTTCAGGGCTGCAATGGGTCTCAACTCCTATTCCAACACCTTCAACATATCACATGAGGCCTCAATAATCTTCTCCTACTCCATATATCATTCTCTAATGGCTTTGACAAATTCCCTAAGTCTCTAGGGTTCCTAGGTCTGATACATAGAGATATCAGACCTTCAAGCCTCTCCACACATGCCAAACTCCATCTCCTACCTCTGAAACTTTGAAACATCAAAATGCACATCAAAAAAATCCATTCCACCAAGTTTCAAAGATTTCTATCGGTGGAATGGATTTTTCTACATTTTATTCACTCACTAGTTACCCTACCTAGGGTTTAGACCAGTCGGAAGGAAAATTAACACAACTCCCTTGAAACTCAGTGAAATTACATGTAACCAGTGGAAATAGAAAGTAGATTCAAGGCACAATAATCCACAATAATTTTTAGATCATTATAGGGTCATACAGATCCGTACAACTCAAAAGAGTAGCGAAGAAATGTTAGAACTTGTAGAAAAATATAATTTTTATTGCTTCAACTTCACAAACTTCAAAATCCAACCTTCTCTTTGACCATACAAGTATTTTTAAATCTATACAATCATTTTCCAATGATCATCAACCACTTTTCAAATTATAGACTCAACAAAACATCATTATGTTCATTTTTGACAAAAATGCAAAAAGTTGTTTGACAACATTATGCAACTTTTGACAACTTTTGCATTTAGACTCTACCATTCACCTAATGATTCAAACTAGACTCCAACAACCATGAAATGATCTAAGAAGACCTTATTGCATGAAGAAACACAAAAAAAAACAAAATATAAAATTCTTGACCCTTGGAGGCATGAAAGAATTGTGGATGCCCCTGCACCATACTCCCAAGGGAAAGAAAGCTCAAGTCCCACTTGAGGACAAACCTGCAACTATATAACCATGCTTCACAATGTCATCCTCAATCATCCAAGATGCATCCTCCATAGGAATACTTCACCATTTGAACAAATATTGGTAATAGACCTTTCTCCTTGTCTTCTTGAGCTCCTTCTTGTCCAAGATGCATTCCAACTCCAAAGGTTGGCTTGGTGGAAGATCTCTTATCCAATCCTCATTTGAGAGCACTGATGAACCTGCATTTTCACCTACAACAACATCCCCTTCATAAGTGTAAAGATCAAAAACATTAAAAATAGGAGAAATGGCAACACCAGGAGGAGGTTTTATTTCATATGCATTCTCTCCAAAATTGTGTACCACTTTACATGGCCCTATCTTCTTCATCTACACTTTAGAGTATTGCCCCTTAGGAAACTTTTTCTTTCACAAATAATCCAAAACCAAGTCTCCAATATTATAGTGAACCTCTCTCCTCTTTAGATCAACATCATGCTTATACTTGTCTACATTCTTTTGAAGATTTTCCTTGACCAATTTGTGGATCTCTTGCATAGCCATTGAAAATTGTTCACCTTCAACACTCCTCCTTTCCATCCCACTGACATCCCTCAACTCAAACACACCCCTGGGCTGCAAGCCATAAACAATCTCAAAAGGACTTTTACCAACACTTCTATTCACCAAGTCATTGTATACAAACTCAGCTTGAGGAAAAACTAGATCCCATTGTGTTGAATGCTCCTTTGTTAGACATCTTAGGAGGTTTCCAAGGCTCCTATTCACCACTTTAGTCTACCCATAATTTTGAGGGTGATAAGTAGAACTAAAACTCAAATTAGTACCAAGTTTCTTCCATAAGGTTCTCCAAAAATGACCAACAAATTTGCTATCCCTATCTGATACAATGCTAAGAGGAAAACCATGGATTCTTACCACCTCTTTGAAGAAAATACCTGCTATGTATGAAGCATCATTAGTGCTCTTACAAGGTATAAAGCGAGCCATCTTAGAAAACTTTTCTACTACAACATACACTAAGTCAAAACCTCTTTGTGTTCTAGGAAACCCCATCACAAAATCCATACTAATTGATTTACAAGGCCTATTTGGAATGGGAAGAGGTTGATATAACCCTACATTAGTGTTATCCCTTTGAAAAATAGTGCACTTTTCAACAAAGTTCCTCACATCAGTTTACATTTTTGGCCAATAGTAGTTTCTCTTCAACTACTCCAAGGTCTTATCCAGCCCAAAATGACCTGCAAGACTGCCACTATGCTTTTCTTTGATTAAGTTATCCCTCATTGAACATTTAGGAATACATAATTGTGCCCCCTTGAACAATAAATCATCTTGGATCATAAAATCAAGCCATTTCTCATTATTGTTGCTACAAGGTTGCCTACAATTCGCATAAATTTATTCGAAATCTACATATTCAAGGTACATACCTTTTAGAGAGTCAACTCCTATGCTTTGTAACTAGATTTACTACACCATAAAATCCCTTCTACTCAATGCATTTTCCACCTTGTTAGATTGCCCCTTTTTATGTTTAATGGTGAAAGTAAAGCCTTGCAAAAATTCAACCCATTTCACATGCCTACGACTGAGTTTATCTTGACTATTCAAAAATTGGAGTGCATGATTATCAGTATACACTATAAAATCCTTAGGAAGTAGATAATGTCTCCATTTATTTAATTCTTGCACCATTGCATTCAAGGTCATGGGAAGAATACCTTTTCTTGGCTTCATTCAATTTTTCACTAAAAAAGGCAATAGGCCTATTTTCTTGACTTAGGACAACACCTATGGCATGGCCACTTGCATCACATTCAATGGTAGATACCATATCAAAACTAGGAAAGGTTACAATAGGCTGCTCAACTACCTTCTTTTTCAAATATTTGAAACTTCGATCAACCTCATTAGACCAAACAAACTTCTTCCTTTTATCACCCTTAATAGTATCAAACATAGGAGCACAAACATGACCATACAACTTCACAAACTTAGACAACCAATTTGATGCAGAGTGGGGGCTTCTAATGTTCCAAAAAACTCAGACAACCAAACATAAGTGTCTTCTAACAACAAACAATGGGTCTTCCTTCACACATCACCATAATTGCTTGTAGCCTTTTAAAAAGGCCTTTTGGGACATAACTTTTGACATAGACGATCTACCCAAAAGGTGACCCATTTCAGATACCCATTTGGATCTTCATACACATATTCCAAAATGATAGGGTTCCTTTGTATGGAAGGCCTTGAAAATTGACTGTCCTTCTTTTGACTAAGCCTAATTGGGCAAAGATGCATGACACAGTTAGATTTAGGGCTGCAATGGAAATCAAATCTTGTTCCAACACCTTCAACATATCACATTAGTTTTCATTTAGACTCTACCATTCACCTAATGACTCAAACTAGACTCCAATAGCCATGAAATGGTCTAAGAAGACCTTATATAAAGACAAACAAAACAAAACAAAATATCAACTTCTTGACCCTTGGAGGCATAAAAGAACTGTGGGTGCCCCTGCACCATAGCTACTTACATTCTACTTGAGGGAGTTCATACATTGCAATAGCACCTTGCTCTCCTTCAATAGCTTGGTTCATTTTTAACTTAGGCTTCTCACCTCTCAAGTTTGCAATCTCAACTAGAGCATTTTGTCTTCTCTCTTTGTCTCTAACCATCATGGCATCAAACATGGTTTCTTGATTAGTGTTACTGCTCTCTTCCAAAAGAAGTAAATCATATCTAACCTCTAATATCTCCTTGTATAATGCCTATAATGAATATGTATATTCTTCACCCTTAATGGAAAACAAAAAAGATTGAGTCCTCCTTGCCTTTTCAATGCCATCAACTCTCATATTTGGAAGGGGCTTGGAATGAAAATCAACAACACAACCTCTATTATCCAAACCTGCAATGTTTAATGTTGCTCTCTCCCTTGGATCTACACAATCAATGGCCTTTTCCTTTTCTCTGTTCATATCAATTTGCAAAACAGAAAATGGAACCTCTAGCTTAGAATTGAGCCCCCTAACCTCATCTTGTATTGGGTTACCTTCACCAAAATGCCTAAGCAATGCAAAGATAATGTGGGTTGCATCCTCATATTCCAACTACAAATGCTTAGTATCTTCAATCATATTGAAATGTTTGTCTTCCCATCCTAGCAACCCTATAGGAGGACTAGTACCTCTCCTTGGAATGTCATCTATCACCATATTAACATTCTCTTGCAACAAATATTGAACCTATAATGGTAACTGATCAACCCTAGTGGTTGTCATAACAGTCCTAGGTCTATTTATGCTTGCAAAGCCCTTGTCTTCCTTTCCTATGGTTTGTACAAAATCCTTCTCACTGACCAACATGAGACTAGAACCCACTCATGATTCTTGAATTTCTTCTTTCAATGGTGTTAAGGTGTAAGAAACCCCATCCTTCTCTATGGAACAGGTGTTTTTCCTACCATCATGAGCTGCCTTTCTATCATACTGCCAAGGTCTACCAAGGAGCATATGGTAAACATTCATTGGAATTATATCACACAAGACCTTATCCTTATAACCACCTATGTGAAATTCTACCCAAATTTTCTCATTCACTAATACTTGTTGTCATTTGTTTAACCAAGAGACCTTATAGTGAGTGGCATGAGGGAACATTTTTAATTTCAACTTCTCTACCATTTCAAGAGAAACCAAATTGTTAGTACTACCTGAATCAATAACAACCTTGCAACACTTACCTTGGCATTTGATTAGAGTTCTTCTCATCAACAAAAACTCCCTAATTTTTTGTTCTTCAACATGTGGTGAAGAATGTACACTCTCAGCATCATCTCCACCTTATGCAATCTAATTTCTTCTTTCACTTCCAAAAGAAGTAGATGATTGTTCTTCAATGCATTGCCATGCTTGGTGGCCTGCGAATTTGTTGCATTTATAACATTTCCTAGTGAATCCACTTGATCCTCCTCTACTCCTAAATCTACCCGTAGAATATGATTTTCTTCTCCTAAAACTACCTCTTGAATTTGAAGCTTGTTATTAGGTATTTCTTGTCTCTCCTTGACTCCCTTGTGGCTTCCCTGAATAAAAAAATGACCCTCTTCCTCTAAAATCCCTTCCTTTACCCCTACTTTGCTTTTATTTTCTCCTCTTCAACTTATCTTTAGCCTTGATGGCCAATTGGTAACACTCTTCCACTATTCTTGGGTGATGCAGAGTAGGGGCTTATAATGTTCCAACAAACTTAGACAACCAAACTCAAGTGTCTTTTAACATCAAACAATGGGCCTTCTTTCACAAATCACCATAATTGCTTATAGCATTTCAAAAAGGCATTTTTGGGAATAACTTTTGACACAAACCTGATCTACCAAAAATGTGACCCATTTCATATACCCATTTGGATTTTCATACACCTAACCCAAAATGAGATAGGGTTCCTTTGTACAGAATGACTCAAAAACTGACTGTTCTCCTTTTGACTAGGCCTAATTGGGCAATTAGGCTTGACCACCATGAGATTTTGGCACAAACAAATGATTGAAACTACACAAAAATGCAAGTCCTAACTATTCCAAAACCATGGTAGGCATCTACAACATGACAAAATATTCATTCAACCCAAATACATGAGATTAAATGAGGGTTTTAATAGATAGTCACCATTTAAGGGATTTGTATGACTGTTCTGAGAATTTGTGAAAGCGGACTGGTGAAAAGATCTTTTTCCCACATGAAAATGATGAGCCCAAATATTGTATGGTGTTAGAAGGAACCAAAATAGAATTTCCTACCAATTTTTGGCTTTTTCCAATAGATAAAAAAAAAAGTTATGACATTTTCTATGTCACTGCAAACCCTAGGACAACTTTCAAGTAGTTTTCACAAAAATGCTTGTAACTTATTCAAACATGGATGAAATTTAACCAAAATAAAATAAAATGAAAGATAACTCAATTATCTTTCCAACCATACCATGTGTAGGTTGTCATAGTCTGTACAAATCTGTACCATGTGAAAGAACAAAACTATTATAGGAAAAACACATAAAATTTGCTCCAAATTGATTCCAATTTTCATTCCAATCTTTTCCCAGCCTTCCCAACCCTGGTATTTGTGTTTACAACATGTATTTATTCTATTACAATCATATTTAAACTTCTCAACTGACCATAACTTCTTTTGTTAAGACTAATGACACTTTTACAAGATTTGTTGTATTTTGACAACTTTGCAACTTTTACAATTTTGATAATTTTTTGACAACTTTTGCATTATGACTCCAAATTTTTTTAAATGGTCTAGAATGACTCCAAATGGTCTCACATGACCTTATTTACATGAAACAACAAAAATAAAAGACAAAAATAAAACTTTTCCTCTTGTAGGCATCAGGTCCTGAGGGTGCTCCTGCACCATACTCCCAAGGAAAAGAAAAATCTCAATTCCATCTAAGATGTGATCTACAAATTTTCCAAAATTTTCTTGAAAAAATTCAAATGAATGTTTCATTTTGGCCTTAGGTCTTCCACTTCTCAGAAAATTGTCCATCAATTGGTGTTCTGCATTCCTAACTTTCCCTGGATCTTTTTTCTTCTTCTTGCATCGTCTCTTACTTAGCATCTTCTCAGCTTCAAGGTTCCAAAACTCAAGTTATCATTCATATGCCTCAATACCATCTTCTATGTCTTCATCTTCATCATTGGAATGCAAATTTTCAGCATATTCATCATCCAAAAAATCAGAAAATACAACCATTACCTCAGTTATTTTTGCAACATCTTCGTCACCATAGTGTGCTACCTTTGTATAACAATCTTCATACATTGTATGCACTTCTCCTCCTTTAGACTCTTTTTCATCTTCATTTTCATCTGCTGCACCTGTAAACACATACTCACAAGTATTGTTATAAATAACATTTTGAGTCTCAAGGGACCCATTTTCTTCACATTTTAAGTCTCAATGGACACATTTTCTTCACATTTTTCCTCTTCCTCAAATGGCTTTTGCTCTTCCATCATCAACAAAGACTCTCCAAGGTCTAGTTTTTTTGTCCTCTCTTACCTTCTTCTCCTCTGAATGATCTTATTGATATGCCACTTTAGCCTCTTTCTTATTGGTAAATGCCAACCACTTTCTTATTCTGCCTTCTCAAGACACTTTTGCATCTCAAGATTCATTCTTTCTTGCATTTTTTCTTGAATTTTTTTCAATTTTTCCAAAGCTTTCCTAAACTCTACTACCTCTTGCTAAACATTTATTTATTTTTCCTTCTCATTTTTCTTCTTCACCTCACTTCTCTCTCTTATTTTCTCTTGTTTCTTGCTTGGTAACTCCTTACTCTACAAGTATTCATGGACTATTCTCCTCAACATTTCCATTCTTTTACAAGAAAGTATCTTTCACCTTGATTCTTCTTGTCTTCATGATACCTCACCTTAGGCCTCTTTCTTTTCCCTTGGCCTAATCTTTTGGTGTCCAGGCTCTTCCTTCAACCTATAAAAAAGACAATACAAAAACTTCCAAAACTTCCTTGCCCAAATATTTGGGCTCTGATACCAATTTGATGCAGAGCAAGGGCTTATAATGTTCCAACAAACTTAGACAACCAAACTCAAGTACCTTTTTAACGTCAAACAATGGGTCTTCCTTCACAAATCACCATAATTGCTTGTAGTCTTTCAAAAAGGAATTTCTGGGCATAAATTTTGACATAGACCTGATCTACCAAAAAGGTGACCCATTTCAGATATTCATTTGGCTCTCCATACACATATGTCAAAATGAGATAGGGTTCCTTTGTATGGAATGACTCAAAAATTGTCTGTCCTCCTTTTGACTAGGCCTAATTAGGCAATTAGGCTTGACAACCGTGAGGTTTTGGCACAAAAAAATGATTGAAACTACACAAAAATACAAGTCCTAACTATTCTCAAACCATGGTAGGCCTCTACAACATGAAAAAATATTCATTCAACCCAAGTACATGAGATTAAATAAGGGTTTCTATAGATAGTCACCATTTAAGGGATTTTATGACTATTCTAAGAATCTGTGAAAGCAGACTGGTGAAAATATTTTTTTCCACATGAAAATGATGAGTCCAAATCTTTTAGGGTGGTAGAAAGCACCAAGACAGAATTTTTTACCAATTTTTAGCCTTTTCCAACAGATAAAACAAGTTATGACATTTTGTATGTGACTGCAAACCCTAGGACAACTTTCAAATAGTTTTCACAAAAATGCTTGTAACTTATTCAAATGTGGATGAAATTTAACCAAACTAGAACTAAATTAAAGGTAACTTGATTATCTTTCCAACCATACCATTTTTAGGTTGTACACAGGTCGTACAAATCCATACCATGTGAAATAAAAAAACAAAAATACTCCAAATTGATTCCAATTTTCATTCCAATCTTTTCTCAACCTTCCCAACCCTGGGATTCATGTTTCCAACAAGTATTTATGCTATTACAATCATATTTCAACTACCCAACTAACCATAACTTCTTTTGTTAAGAGTAATGACACTTTTACAAGATTTGTTGCATTTTGACAACTTTGCAACTTTTACAATTTTGACAATTTTTTGACAACTTTTGCATTATGAATCCAAAACATTCTAAAATGATCTAGAATGACTCCAAATGGTCTCATATGACCTCATTTACATTAAACAACACAAAAAAATACAAAACTCAAAATTTTCCTCCTATAGGCATCAAGTCCTGAGGGTGCTCCTACACCATTGGGCTTGTGAGACTTAACTCATCTTGTATACTATACTTTAATCCATTCAAGTACCTTGCAACCTTGTCCACATCCTCTTCCATGTGACCTTATCTAATGCTTAGTTTATAGAATTCTTTATTATATGTATTCACATCCATATCCTTCTACTTCAAATTTTGTAACCTCCTATATAATTGAAAGGCATAATCACTAGGTAAGAACTTACCCTTCAATTTTGCAACCATCCTATCCCAAGATGAAATCTTTTCCTGCCCTTTTTCTTCCTCTCTTTTATACATAGTCCCACCATAGGGATGCATGTCCTTTTAGTTTTTTCCTTTCCAATTTCACATGTTGCCCCTCAAGTATCTCTTCATACTCAAAATACTTGTCAAGTTCTCCTATCCAATCTAGGAGTTCTTCTCCATTCAGACTTCTTGCATAAATAGGGAGGTCCATTTTAATCTTGGAACCATCCTTCTTTACTGCCTTTAGCAACCTCTCCAACCTCTTTTCTTCAACATCTCTTTCCTCATCATCTTCTCCTTGTGGTGTCTCTTCACCCACCCTTTCTTCTTCATCTTCTTGGTCACTCAAATCCCATGTGATCGCTCCTAACCTTCGATTGATCTCAACAATTGTGAGTCTTGCATCAAGGCTTTCTTTTATGGCCCTCAACTTTGGTGTAAGAGAGTCTCTCACCTCTCTAACTATCCTTTCTGTATTCACCCTTGGAGGCATTGCAACTTGACTTCAATTCAATCCTTCTTTTGTTTTGGTTTGGATCTAATACCAAAATGATGCAGAATAGGGATTTAACTTATGTTATTGAGGGAATATTTCAAAAAAATGGGTTCACTCTCTTCTCAAGGTTCAATGGAACTCGTGACAGGGCAGACTTCTTTAGTTATGATAGTCCTCTCAATATGCAAAGGGGAAAGACCTCTCAATTTTGTGGGAAAGCATGGAAACCCTTTGGACAGAATAGGATGATGATATAGATTACATTACAAACATTTCAAGGTTTTTTTAATCACCAAATGCATGGGTAGGTTCAAGGTAGCCACACTCAAGGGAACAGTCTATGGGACAATCATATGTTTACTGCAAACAAGTGTAGTATTCAATCAATAATGGAAAAGGACTCTCCAATAAAAAAAAAATGGTTTAGACATCAAAACCTTCTTGTTCCAATGTGTGTCAACCACCTTCCAAGCTTCCAATGCCAAGACTTTGGCATTCATTTACAATGCAAGGGCTTCTAACTATAAATAAGGCAAAACAAACCGAATGTCAACAAAGTTCCCTTCACACATGCATTTTCCAAGCCTCAACTCTTGAGGAAGGTTGAAACACATCAATATAAAGTTTTGTACAATATTTCACACTTTTATCATGGAGGGAACGTGAGAAATACCATTTTGAAGGCTTCCTAAAACCCTAGGTAGGGTTTGAAGCGAATTGCAATAAATTGGTGATATCTCCTGCAATCCTTAATGAAATTTAACCACACAAAAAAAAAAAAAATTAAGACATCCCTATAAAAGATGCAATCACCCTTCTACCCATACAATGCACCAGAAGCTTGTACCATGTAACATAAGTTAAAGAAATGCTAGAAAACATAGGAAATACACATACAAAATGAAACTTCTCCTTCCAAATTTTCATTTCAACCTCCTTTGAGACTAAAAGGATTATTTTAATGTTTTCAACCATATTATAATTGTCCCTAACCATATTTTTGCTATTGGCTTAACAAATCATCGATTTACCCCTTTTTGCAAAAAAATTGCAAAAGTTGCTTGACAACTTTTGTGCAACTTTGACAACATTTACATTTTTGCATAACATTACACCTAGAAACTCAATAATGACTCAAACTAACTCAAAATGGCCTAAGAAGACCTTATTACATGAAATCAACATTTTTATGACAAAAACCAAAAATTCAACCTATGACTCAAGGTGCACCTGAAATCGAGGGTGCCCCTGCACCATGCCACTCCATAGCCAACCCATCAACAACAAATACAAGCTCCAAGTGCCAACTATTCGAAGAAGACAAAACACATCTAGGAACTCCCACTACACAGGTAATGAATATAAAAATATCAAGGCATACCAAGTCTACCAATAACATCAAATAAGAGGTGTAAACCACATCATGTAGTACCAAGGAGTCATCCATGATGATATGTACAATTTGTAAACTGACAAGAACAACTCTCACCACAAGTTTGTATAGCTCTCCCAAGTTCTCCACACCCAATAAAGGAAAAAGATAAAGAACAACCTCATACCAATGTAATGTGAAACTAAACACCCAAGAAGAGAACCAAGACCAAGGAGAGCACCTTTGCACATCATGTACCTATAGAAAATCCTCCTACATACACCTCTAAATACCAATTGTGTCAAGTATGATCTCCTTCAAAAACCAAAGAGAAAATATTTAACTACATCCAACTGTTCAATCACCTGGATCAAACATAACATATATATCATGTAATTACATGGATGTAAGCTTCTCAAAGAAGATCAAACTACTCCATTTCCCATATTAGTAAATCAACCCACTGCATCTCCTAAACTCAACATCAATGAATGTAATCACAATGCATAAGGAGATAACCATTTTTTCCATCTCTCACATCAGAATCATCTAATAGTAGTTCAAGATCCATATCCATGAAAGAAAGAATAAAAATCCTGAGAGAAACAATGGGCAATATCTCTCAAGCAATAAATTTCCGAGTAGACCAAGAGTGGGGAATGAGAATGCTCCTCCAAGGTAACCAAGTCCTCATGACTTCTCCAAGAGCAATCTCCTCAATGGTATTTGTTGAACTCACGTCTAACCAAGGTATAGGCTCATCAGACTTTCTACTAAAATATTCATCAAGAGTAACCATCAACAACACTTCTCATATATCAAGAGAATTATAGCCTCGCCTTATTCTCCATGTATCCATGAGCACCTTCAACTAATCATATCATGCTAAACTCCAAATGCATCACTGCACTATCATGAAGTTCTCAAGCATATGACCAATGCACCTAAAACACAGAGAATCACTAGACCATTATCAAAGCTCCATACATCTGAAACAAGAACTTTTCATGACATCATGATCTTAACATCCCCCTTAGGAGATCCCATGCTCCAAGTGAACATACCATGGTCTTAAGAGCAATGCATCATTCCAAAACTCTAATGTGCAATCAAGAGTATACCATGACATTAAGTAAACAAACTCTAAACCAACATCACCTTTCAAGCACCACCAAACACCTCAACCAAAGACTCCAAGACTACTCCATGGTTACGAGATGTTGCACATCTTCAAATAGTGTCCATGCAAATGTGAAAAGGCTCTTCTACAACAATAGGATCTAAGAGCTCCTCCTAGTAACATCTACAACACTAGAGATGACTATCCATCAACAAGTGATGAATCCATAGTCATTGCTAAAGCTCCCACTAAATTGTGACAACCAATCTTTCCAAGAATCATGACCAAACATCTATTAATCTGTAAATCCTTCAGGTCCACACAATAACATGTCCTTATGACAACAATACCAAGTGGCAAAAAGATCTCCAAACCAAGCATACAACACCATCACTGTCAAAAGCTTACGCCAGAGTGCATATCAATATTTTCATGACATCATGATACACATGCTATAGGTCCCCATAACTGACTATTCAGGTACTCAACACCATCCATCCACTCATCTCAAAGCAACTACACCAATGCACAAGTGACCACAAGGCCAACTAATAAGTCTGCATCAACACAAAATTAGATCTCGCAGATATAGACAGTCCACTTCTGAGTTGTCCTACAACAAACATGTAGGTAAAGATAGCCCACAAAAAATTCACAACCCGTAATCCAATCAATAGAAACATGAAAACCCATCATCACATTGGAAACTAAAAAACTAATATCTCAAGGAGAATAACAACATAGACAACTTGACTCAAACACCAAAACAAGCTCAAATCCAATTTGCTAATCATGTCCACAACTCAAGCACCATAGTCTAGGAACCCAACAAGCAACACCACAAGAATGTTGAGTGAAAAATCACATACCAACAATCTCATGCAGAGAAATAATCACACCTTCTCACACCATGCCGAACTGCAACCATCTCATCTAGTCACACCCTAAAAGCCAGGGTCTAGAAAATAGCTGAACAATAGCTCTGCATAACCATAAGTTTTACTTGACCGTGTAAAACTTATAAAACCACAAACCCATGCAAGTACAAAACATCCTTAAAAGGAAACAACAGTTTAGGAATACCAAGCTCATTTCAAGACAACTCCAAAACCACCAACATGCACATGCATTTGAGAAAGATAGGCTATTTCAAAAGCTTCCAAATCATCCAATGATCAACTCCATAGCCTACTTGCAATTGGGGTAGCATAAAACTATGCCTTCCAATACCAATAAAAACACCCAACATAATAACATTACTCCATAACTGAACAACAACCCAAATTTCTCCATATCATCAGGGAGCCTCTCACATAGACACCCAATATGAAAGATTTTGCTGCAACATAGCCACAAAGAAAAATATTCCTCCCCATGCATCAGGGTTATACTACTGCCAACTAGGAACCTCATATCACAACATTCCAGTATGACCAATTCTAGTTTCTCCATCTTCCCCATCTTCCATGCTACATGGTGTCTTAGAAACTTAAACAAAAGAGTGAATTTCCACTAACCAAAGGATCAATACATCAGTTGATTCCTCCAGATTTACTCAAGCCTATAAGACTAAGAAATCTTCATAGAAGGAATACCCAAAACTAGCATCTTTGGGGAGAAACAAAACCCAAAAGAAGGCTTTGATACCACTTTTTGAGAAAATTTGACCATCTCAGAAAGAAACATCCAAGAACAATAGTGCCTTCAATAATTTTAATTTCATTAGATTAGCTCAAAGACACATACTACTATGCCATAAAGCAGAAACAGACAGTTCATTTCCCACATTGATCCTTTTGAGAGAAACTCATGCAAATCAACTAGTTTCAACAACATCATTAATAGATTCAGCAAACAGAACCATCAACCATGAAAGATGAGACAAAAGACATGAACACATAGATATTAGTGGGGAAAACCCTTATAGGCAAAAAACCCCACACTCCAAAAGCCCAGATCACCATTGTATTATTTGGCAACAAAATACAATTACAGTACAATATCAAGCTTACAACCTTTACAAGAGATTTACATCTTGTTCCATTCTGGAGGGAATCCAACAGCATAACCCATCACGACCACCTCTCACTATGAGATACATCTCTTTCAGCTACACAACCTCATGACTCAACCATTGGCCTTTCGACCTCCCTATCACACAACCACTTAGCATTCACCTTCTGCAAGATTCATCTCTCTTCATTGAGATCATCCTCCTCTCTCTCTCTCAGCTACCCAGCCTCTCGGCCATCCCCTCAGGTAACTACTACTCTCTACTTTGACTCTTGAACTACCACACCCCTTTAGGGTTACCTATTCATCTCGATCCGTGCACCATCATCTAGTGTCTAATTTTGGCCGTCGGATAAGAAGTTGAACAAATCTCCATCATCAAACTTAGGGTTATCCACCTAACACCATGTTGCCTAGTCAAGGAGACATTCATTACCGTCTCACCAATGTTCACCGATCACATGGACCCACATGCCATCTATCCTCCACATCATCACCACCTTTCAGCCTTCATCACGATCCACCATCCTATCAAGTCCCACATTTTTCGACATTAAAGTCGTATATCACTAGAAAACCAAACTTCAAAATCTCTTGTCGAAGGTTGTGAAGTTCCCAGAACTCATGACTCACTAAAAAAGGTATCACTCTATCACTCAAAACTCAAACTTTAGAACCTCATGTCGGAGGTTGCGAAGTTCTCAAAACCCATGACACATTGATAATGGAATCGCTCTATCACTCAAAACCTAAACTTCTGAACCTCAAGGCGGAGGTTGTGAAGTTCTCAAAACCCATGATGTGCTGACAACAAAGGGAGTAGCCTTCACTTCACAGTCGCTAAGTTGGAGGTTATGAAACTTTAGAACCTCATGACTTCATTTAGAAAAACTTGAAAACCAGTGACTTAACTCAGGCCAATGAAGGAGGAAGTCACAACTACTCTAGGAATTCGATCAAGCCAGTAAATTTGAGTCACATTTCTCAACAGATTAATCACTCACCTGATGCTTTCTGGTTGGTTGGGGGTGAATTTAACACTCCTATATTTCCTTCTAAAAATTTAGGTAGTCTTGATGAATTCTTTGATAGTATAGGTGACTGAGCTGACTACTTAGCTAATATGGGTCTTATGGGTGTTGAGCTCCAACGAAAATCTTTGACTTCGTCGAATTGAAAATTTGGTAATCTTCTTTGATAGTGCAGGTGACTTAGATGACTTCATGGCTAATATGGGTCTTATGGATGTTGAGCTCTAGGAAACATCTTTCACTTGGTTGAATTGTAGATTTGGTAATATCATTATACAAGTTGAGCTTGACAAATTTATTTTCTCTCACAATTAGAACTTACCTTCTCAAATCTTTCTCACTACTCTCCTGAGGACGAGCTCAACTATTGTTCTCTCCTCTTTACTTTGGAGGAGGCTATCAAGCTATGTCCTTACCCCTTCTGGCATGAGATAATGTGGGAGTCACATCCAAAATTCAAAGATTTGGTTGAATTGTGGTGGAAGACCCCCTTCCAAGGTACTCTTATGTTCACCCTAGCCCAAAAGTTGAAGTTAATAAAAATAAATTTAAGCACTAGAATAGGATCTCCTTTGGGAACATCTTCCATGAGAAAGAAAAATTAATTAATTATTTTAAAAACATTCAAGACTCTATGAAGATGGGGGTTATTTGATGAAGGGTACTCCCCTTACAATCTAAAACTCAAAAAATTAATAGATGATGGTAGAAACAAAATGCAAGAAGGAAGAAAATATTTTCTATTATCACTAAAATAAAAATTGAAATTACAAAATTATATTTTCCATCACATGGGCTTTCTGATTACATAAATCTACAAATTTGCAAATCAGAGTCACCATCTATGTTGCTCTTCCCCCTTATGTATCCCCCTTTCACATCCTTTATTTGGAAGGTGTGACCACCCTATAATCTTCTGGAAAGTGTAACTTCCTCAAGAAGATATTTTGAAATTTTATTAATTTTGGTAGTACTTCACGGGGTCATAACTTTTGATCCAACCATAAGATTTTAGATTATAATACCTTTTTTCAAAGCTCTCCAAAGATGTTTTCCCAAAAATTAGGGCCTAAAGGCTAACTATTTTTGTTTTCCACCAGTTTTCAGCCCCATCCAAAGCCTCTAAGTGCCTCAAAATTGGCCTCGAAGATTTTAATAAGATTTTCAGAAATTGAAATTTTAATATCTCTCAAATGAAAAATGGTATTGAAGTGATTTCTTTTTCATTTGCTTCAATTTACCATTCTAGAGGTCTGTGTAATATTTTGTGTCCAAATGTGCATGATGCAAACTTACTAAAAATAACAACCCTACCAAATTTAGCCCTTATTGAAAAGAAACAACATTTTTTTGGGTGATGCAAGATTGCTCTTACACCTTGGATGCTCTTGCATCAATATTAATGTTGATTCATTCTCTAAGGAACTCAAACTCTGAATGGAATGAAAGGACATTATGAAGAGAGAAGAGTTGTTTTGGAATCAAGAAACCAAAGTATAATGGCTCAAGGAAGGGGATAGAAATACAAGATTTTTCCATTAATTTACTTTGATACATCAAACTTTAGGACCAACATTAAAAAGCCAACATTCATTTGGAGTTTCGACCCCCAAATGAATCCAAGAAGGAAACAGAAAACAAAATAAAATAGAGTAGGGAGAGAAAATGGATTTAGACAAAACTATACAAGGTATGAAATTCATTTCTAACTCTGGGTCATGACAAGATAAAGTTCAAAAATCTAAAATAGATCTAGACCTTTTACAAAAGGGTCTAAATTCTGTTTCAAAACTCAAAACCCACCATGATAAAAATTAAAGTGGGGCTAGGATTTAAAAATGGATCTGAACCTTTTATCAAAAGGTTTAAATTCCATTTTGAAATCCAAAACCCGACACAAGTGTTACCCTGATTTTGGTCACTACCCTTGAAATCAACATCCTTACTCAAATTTTGGTTAAGTATGGGTGTTTGATGGTGTTTCACTGAGTTCCTCTAACCCTGGCAGGTTCTACCTAAGTTATTCTGACCTCTACCTACACCGCTTTCTTCCAAACTTGTTCATTATTTTAAGTGGATGGTATGTTATTAAATTGTTATAACTCCCTGTGTAATAGAAGTGCTTTATGAAGTGTTTATACTTGAAATTTTAATGTTGGTGGTATGTACTTGAAGTTTTCTAACTTTCCAAAAATACTTCTAGTAAAGGAAATAGTTTTCAAGTATGGGTGGGAGTTTCAGTCGGTTTGAAAACCATTGGTGGTTCCTGCTAGGGTTTCATGAACCCTTGGTTTTACTACCTCAAAAAGCGTTGTTTGAAAGAAGGTAGAAATGATGAAAGTGCGGGTTGATTTCATTACAGTGCATTTCAGTAACTCTTTTAGAGTAATTAAATGAATGATAATAATGCAGAATTAATGAAAAGTTAAAGCCACATAGTTACAAGATGCTATACAAAGGGAATATGGAAGAATACCATTGTGAAATACAAAAAAAATAAAAAAAATGGAAGCATTCAAAAGAACAAGACACCAAAATATCAAAAAGCACTTTCATTATATTATATTATATTAGTGTTACAAAAATTGGTATTCGATTACAAAATTTGGGGACATCAAAATATCATTCTTCAGACACAACACAAACATCAACACATGGACTTCCTCCACCACCTCTTGAAGATGCTCAATTTGGGATAGTGACAATAGGTTTTCATGGGATTGTAGAAATTGGGTGAGCAGTCCCATATCATTCCACACCAACCCTACACAAAGGAGTGTCATAGCTTCTTCTATTGCTTCATGCTAGGTCACAGTTGCGATGCAGATAACATCTCCAATGAAACCAATTCATGGATAATGGTTGAGCCCTACGAGAGCTACATTCACCCTATGAAGAAACTCGGGCCTAACCATATGCTCAACTACCCTCATTCCCCAATCTCTCCATCAAGAAGTACGAACAACAATATAAACAAAATGATCAAGAAGTGTAGAATTGTGTACATGGACTTGACTTAGAAATCTTTCTCCCAATATGTCGCACAACACTTCCTCCACCTCACTTTGGACCATGAAGAACTCCCTCAACTGATCTAATAGAAGTCTAAAGATAGGATTGCACTCAACTTCTTCAATAATGATGAAATCATTCATCGACACACCATCAATCTATGTGCTCACCATTTTTAGAATGCTTTCAGTTGGTGAAATGCAATTGAGCTTGTCAAATTTATAGGAATTTGGGAGCGTATTTGAGTTGGATTTCATTGAATTCTAGAAAATGATGGGATGGTGATGTGGCCTAATTTAATTCCTAATGTGACCAATATTTATTTAAATTCTCTTAATTGATCTCTCATCTAGATAGTTTGCACGTGTTATCTTATGGTTAACATGAATTGGGAATTTAATACAGTGTCGGTGAACCATGTTAACTACAAAGAATGGCCTGCCATGGGGAAAAATTTGAAACAAGAAACATTTTAGTGATTGTCCAAGGTCTTATCATTTGCAAATGTAATTATTTCTAACCATTAATGCTTCTCTGTCTATTGGTTTCCAGTTTAGGCAGTTGAGTGGCAAGAAAGTATCGTTATATTTAGCAACTATTTAGTAACTGCCAAGACAGTGATAGATCTATCTCCCTATATATTTTTTTAGAGTGACTCTTTGAGGGTTTGGATTTTTTGAATTACACTGTGTTGTAACAAAGGAAAATGAACAACTTTATTTATGTTCTCTCTCTTAATTCATGCATGTTTGCAACAACTTACAATATGAGAATCGTAGTTTTGAATGTAGTGTTAATCGTAACAATCTGTGAGTTGTGTGCATACTTCAGGAACGTTTTATGTGTAAGGCGTATACTATTGCATTGTATTCATTTATTGCAATTATGATCTCCATTTTTGATGATTATTTATAATTCTAGTTTGTGTGCTAACTGATTTGTGATTTTCTTTTGGTTTAATTTGCACTAACTTCATTTTTATGAGTTAGTGTTTGTCACCTTTCCTACTTTTAGGTAAAAAGCATACCAATTATAAATTAAATCATATGAGGGAGTTGTAGCTCTAAAATTTAGAGGAAAGTCACAAATGCAATTGTGACATTTTTGAAACTATTAGTGTTTTGGCCCTAGCGCACTATGGGAAATAGAGTTAATATTTGAATTATATTTGAAAAGGCCAATTCATTCACTAACAAATTTTTGGTGACTCGGTTGGGGAAAATATAATTTTAACGAGTTGCTTCTAGGTCATGCAGCACAATGGTACTACTTCATGAAAAAAAAAATCCTATACTCCAGCCCAGTTTAGATTAGATGCAATCAGAGCAAGAAGACATCATCTCACAATTAAATACACTTTCTTGGAGGTACAGAAGTAGCACTGCTGACTATATGTAGACTAATTTTTTCTTGGAAGAAGAAGGGGCTCAACATCCACCTAGACTCATGGTTGAATGTTGCCATAGATTGGTGTTCGAATGCTATGATAACTTGCCTCGACATCCCAATCAACATCCTAATAAGCACTAGGATGCTCCTCTAGCTCAACCACCACCTAGGAATTGACCTAGGGTTTTTATCTCCTTTCACTCCATAGTGGATTTGGTGACTCTAAATGATCATGGGTTCTAACCCTTAGAGCAAGTGTATCGGACCACTATCCCTATCGAAATGTAATGATCTACCCACTGGCTCAAGAAAAAAATCCTGAAAATCTCTAGAAATGATTCACAAGATCTAGATGAACACATTATGGCTATGACCGTAGTAAATGGGATTCTAGGAATTCAAGAAGAAGATGTCTTTGTTAGAAATTTTTTTGATAGCCTAATTGAAAAGGCAGTAGAATGGTTTAGAGGACTAGAAAATGGTTGTATAATTGGTTGGAGCATTCTTGAAGAAAAGTTTCTTAGATGCTACTCTATTACGATAGTTCTTCCAAATCGTGAAGGAAGAAAAAGAACCTATGAGATATTTTAATATCATTTCAACCAAGTACTTAAATGAATCTCAATTTTTGAGCAACCGAGAAAGGTAATTCAGTTTCATATATTTATGTCTACTTCAAATCTTGATGTTCAACTTATTCTAAAGAGAGATAAAATTTGCGGGATAGAACAAGCTTAGCTTGAAGCGATGACTATTGAAGATGACCTAATCACTGCGGGAATATTTAAGCTTGATGCTATTATAAAGTCTGTCATTGCCTACCCATCACCTTTTTACAAGTCCCCTAAATATTTATATATAGAAAATCAATCTGGTCCTATTGTTGAAAACATGAACGTGATAGTCTTGAGCTCTACACGCCTTTGACGAGATAAAGAAATCAACGAGAAGAAGATTAATCAGGCTTGGAATGCTTAGGTATATAGCTTGAATACCTCACTTGGAATAGAGGATGACCTCAGTTCATCAAGTGAAGATGGGGATTTTTCACCCTGGGCACAAAAATCTTCCACATTTCAATTGGTTTCTCCTCTTTTTTTTTAGGCTACTATTTTCCCTTGTAATCTTTTTGAAGAACACCAGTTATTAGACTTTGTAATCGCTCTAGAATATGAAGTGTTTACCTTTGAAAATCCTGATTATAAAACCTGGTATATGGTGAAAAAGGATGACAAGGATTTTTAGGTTGAAAATGAGGAGGGTGAAGTGAGATGGTATATGAGATCTAATCCTCTATTTATGTTTGATGAGTCATTTGAGGTATAGGGAAATCCCTTGTTTGAGGTTCCAGGATTTTGTGCTCAAGATATGATGGAAGGAGAAGATACTTGTTTTTTGGATGTTGATGAAGTGAAAAGTTCTGAATCAGTTGAGGGTGAAAATACAATGGGATTGAAAAGACACAATGGTGTTGAAGTGATGATCCATGAGATGAAAATTCATGTTGTTATAGTGACAAATAAATTCAAAATTATTGCATGAAAGGAAAATAATTTAGATGATCAATCTTAGGAGATAAGTGAATGGTAACATGGAGGTTTTGATGTAGGATTATTTACCTCAGAAATAATTCTATGATGAGTAGAGAGTTGCTTGGGAATGTGACAGGTGGTGAATTTCTCTTCAGCTATATTAGTACTTGAACAATTCAAGTATTTACCATTATTCAAATGTTGCATGGGGTAACAAAAAATTTCAAGTCTGGGTCATTTTTCTCTCAACCAATCAATGGTTTTGCATGAGAAGCCTTTCACTTTTCCTTTGGTAGGTCTTGTCCTACCCTATACATAGTTTCCTTTTCTATTTTTGTTGTGTTTTTTTGGTTTTAGTTTTTTTTTGGGTTTGGTTCCTCCTCTATTTACGACTCTATGCCCAATGGATATAACACTGGTTTGAACATCTCTAGGTTCCTTGCTTCATCCTTTTCAATCCTTATCCCCAGTCAAAGCCATTGTTACCCTGATTTTGGTCACTACCCTTGAAATCATCGTCCTTACTAAAATTTTGGCTAAGTATGGGTGTTTGGTGGTGTTTCACTAAGTTCCTCTAACCCTGGTAGGTTCTGCCTAAGTTATTCTAACCTCTACCTACACCACTTTCTCTCCAAAATTGTTCATTATTTTAAGTGGGTGGTATGTTATTAAATTTTTGTAACTCCCCAAGTAATAGAAGTGCTTTATGAAGTGTTTATACTTGAAATTTTAATGTTGTCAGTTTGTACTTGAAGTTTTCTAACTTGTCAAAAAGACCTCCTTTGAAGGAAAGAGTTTTCAAGTATAGGCAGGAGTTTTGATTGGTTTGAAAAACCATCAGTGATTCCTGCTAGGGTTTCATGAAGCCTTGGTTTTACCACCTCAAAGAGCATTATTTGAAAGAAGGAAGAAATGATGAAAGTGCAGGTTGATTTCATTACAGCGCATTTCAATGCTCTTTTAGACTGATTAAATGAATGATAACAATGTAGAATTAATGAACAATTAAAGTTGCATAGTTACAAGATGCTATACAGAGGGAATATGGAAGAATACCATTGTGAAATACAACAAAAGAATTAAAACTAGAAGCATTTAGAAGAACAAGACATAAGAATATCAAAAAGTGTTTTCATTATTTTATATTATATCAATGTTACAAAATTGGTATTCGATTACAAAATTTGGGGACATCAAAATATCATTCTTTAGACACACAAGGTAAAAATCAACACATAGACTCCCTCCACCACCTCTTGGAGATGCTCAATTTGGGCTAGTGATAGTATGATTTCATGGGATTGCAGAAATTGGGTGAACAACCCCATATCATTCTGCACCAACCCTGTGCAAAGGAGTGTCACAACTGCTTATGTTGCTTCATCTTGGGTCGTAGTTGTGATGCAGATAGTGTCTCCAATGAGACCAGTTCATGGATAATGGTTGAGCCCTGTGAGAGATACATTCACCCTATGCAGAAACTTAGGCCTAACCATACGCTTTGTTGCCCTCATTCCACAATCTCTCTGTCTAGAAGTGCAAACAACAATATAAATGAAACGCTCAAGAAGTGTAGCGTTGTGTACATGGATCTGACTTAGAAATATTTCTCCTAGTATGTCATGCAACACTTCTTCCTCCACTTCACTTTGGACCATGAAGACCTCCCTCAAATAATTTTATAGTAATCTAAAGAGAGGATTGCACTCAACTTCTTCAATAGTGATGAAATCATTCATCGACACACCATCACTCTATGCACTCGCCATTTTTAGAATGCTTTTGGTTGGTGAAATGCAGCTATGCTTGTTAAATTTATAGGAATTTTGGAGCATATCTGAGATGGATTTCATTGAATTATGGAAAATGACAAGATGGTGATGTGGCATAATTTAATTTTTGATGTGACCAAGATTTATTTAAATTATCACAATTGATCTCTCGTATGGATAGTTTGCACGTGTGATATTATGATTAACATGAATTTTCCATTTAATATGGTGTCAGTGAATCATGTTAACTAAAAATAATGGCCTACCATAGGGTAGAATTTGGAACAAGAAATGTTTTAGTGATTGTCCAAGGTCTTATCATTTGCAAATGTAATTATTTTTGTCCATTAATGCTTCTCTATCTATTGGTTTCTAGGTTAGGTAGTTAAGTGGAAAGAAATCATCGTTATGTTTAGTAACCATTTAGTAATTTCCAAGATAGTGATTGACCTATCTCCCTATATATTTTTCTAGAGCAACTCTGTGAGGGTCTAGATTTTTTGGATTGCACTATGTTGTAACAAAGGGAAAGGAACAACTTTATTTTTGTTCTCTCTCTCAATTCATGCATGTCTACAACAACTTACGATCTACAAATTATGATTTTGAATGTAGTGTTGATCATACCAATCCATAATTTGTGTGTGTACTTTAGGCATGTTTTTGTGTAAGGCATCTACTATTACATATCATTCATTTATTGTAATTATGATCTCCTTTATTGATGATTATTGATCATTCTAGTCAATGTGCTAATTGATTTGTGATTTTCTTTTGGTTTAATTCACATTAACTTCATTTTTATGAGTTAGTGTTTTTCACCTTTCTTTCTTTTAGGTAAAAAGCATACCAATTATAAATTAAATCATACGAGGGAGCTATACCTCTAAAATTCAGAGGAAAGTCACACATTCAATTATGGCATTTTCATAACTATTAGCAGTTTGGTCCTTGTGCACTATGGGAAATAGAGTTAATATTTGAATTATATTTGAAAAGGCCAATTCATTCACTAACAACAAGAACAAAAGTTGGGTCCAAGAACTCAGCATGGATTTGGGCCATTTTGGAAAAGATCTAATATCCATTTTGAATCCCAAAACCCGACAAGGAAACAAAAATAAATCCTAGGAGAATAAAAATTCTTGGGACCAAGAAAAAAACATAAGGAAAAAGAGAAAGAACTTGTAAGAATGAAAACTCTCAGGACTAGAAAGGAAAAGGACATAAAGGGAAAGAAAACAAACCAGAAACAAAGGAAACACAAAACAAAAGGGGGGGACCCATTTTGAACCATAGGGAAAATGGGGAAGGGTATGCAGGGCATAACACTAGTCTCAAGGGGTTATTACCATAGGCAATGTGCAATTCAGGGTGTCTAATGAATTGATAGGTAAATCCATTATTTTAGCATCTAATGGAATCAAGGTGGAGAAAAAGAGAAATGGAGACTACAAAATGTTTATTGTTTCATTTTTTAGAGTCAAAGAGAAAGATGTCCACTTCTATAATGGTTATATTTGAGAGAAGCTTCCAACTCCTTAGGTCCTTTGGCTATAGAGACTACTCATGATTCCAATTTTTTTAGAGGCCGCAGGTCTACTAGACTTACCAAAGCCCTTGATTCTTAGAACCCTAATACTACCAAAGGAAAATAGATTCAAGAGTTGCATGATGAGGATGAGTCAGAGAAGAGTTTCTCCCTTAGACTAAGGAGGGCTCAAAGGATGATGACTTGAAGCATGAATATGATGAAATGTAAGGTAATGATAATGATGAGGAATAGGTTGAAGAAAATGAAGATATTGAGGTTTACATTGGCTATGAATTGAATGTTGAGGTGTTCCCAGAGGTGTAGGTATTTTCTAACCCCCCCTCTCCAAATCCCCCAAAAGCCACGAATTACATGGAGGAGAATTTCCCTTCATTCTTTCTCAAAACATTAATGGAAAAGACAAGGATGCCATAAAGAAAATGCAAGATAAGGTTCTTGATCTGGAGAAACTTGTCTCTAATAGATGCAATGATAGAATTTCTCTATAAAATTCCTTACCTAATATTATAGTGCTTACAAAGGGCATTATGCAAAAATCAATGATGGGTATTGTCTTTGGTCATTCCAAGATCAATAAATAGAAGAAGAAAAGGGAAAAAGAAGATGATAAGGAGAAGGTGAATGTTAAGAATTTTTATGAGAAGGATATGGAGGACTGTGAAATATCCCTATATGCTCTCCTAGATGGTTGGAGCTTGATCTGTTAGCTGGGTCTTTTTGTTTTTGTTCAATCTCATTTTTGTCTTTGTTTTGTTGTTTTTCTAGGCAGGGGTTCCTTTTGTTATTTGGTTGGGTCTAAGTTCCCTCTTGCTAAATTTTTATCTTCTTTTGATGTCTTAAACTCTCAAGATTAGGACCCTTTCCCTTCTTTTAATCAAAAACATATAACTTGATTGAGAGCTATAAGTTAGGTGTTCTCCAACATAGCCTTCAACTAGTCCTATAGACCTAAAATAGAAATAGAAATAAAGAAAAAACCCTAACTGGAAACTATTCTAAGCACTTATGTTCAAATTCTTGGATTTGAGGATGAAAATTTTCAAATTTGTTAGAGGTTGAAGGATGAAAACCTTGAAGATATTACACATGAATGGATGAAAACCATCTTGGCCAAAGCAATGACCTCAACTAGAGGTCATATTAGACTTAAATTTTGGTAGATTTCAGTGATATGGAAACTAAACAACACTTACAATTGTCATGGATGTAAGAATTTTGTGTTTTATTTTTCTATAGTTTTTTTAGAAACATATGATAACATTATAGTCTCATTTAAAATAATAGATGATTTATAATCTAGGTTATTAGTATACAATGTATTCTCATTTTTTTGTTGTATTAGTGTAGTTGTTATTTATATTATTATGGTATGCCATTGTATTCCTAGTTGTCATTTCCATACTAGCATTTTATAATGGGTTTCAAATCCATTTAATATATATGAAAATGGGTCCTATAATTGTTTTTATTAGTGAACTTGAATTGATATCTAGAAAATTAATTTTATGTATAAACCATGAATAGAAATATGTGTTTTTGTTAAGTATGGTTAAAAAATTCAAACCCAAAATAAATATATTAAGTAGTCAATATGGTCAATGCTCAAGATTTTAACCGTTACCTATTAGTTTTCTTGTTAAGAAGGAAATATTATTATTGTTGTGTAAACATGGATAGAATTTGTGTTTATACTAGATTGATTTAGGTACTTAATATTGAGAAACATTTGCTAAAAGGTTTGATTAAATATCTTTCCCTAATACTATTTATTTATTTATTTTAGTTTCCAATTATAGGTTTAAACGTGTTTAAACCCAAATTTTAATGGTTTAAATACTAACTATTTGCAGAAGGTTTAAGTAATTTTTGAATAAATATTTTATTAAGGGTATTATAGTGGCATTAAAAATGTTTTAAATTAATATTTGCAATGTTCTTAAAGAATATTTGTATAAATATTTATTTAGGACATTATAGTATGTGTTTACCTTATTTATGGTCTACTTAGTTCAATGAGAAAGAGATAGGATGTGATTTCTCTTTCAACAATAATTTTAGAGATAAAGTTTATGGGAGCTATTTAGGCCTATTAGTAGGAGATTTTAC
The DNA here is from genome assembly GCA_007258455.2 of Sequoia sempervirens. NCBI lineage: Eukaryota > Viridiplantae > Streptophyta > Pinopsida > Cupressales > Cupressaceae > Sequoia > Sequoia sempervirens. The sequence goes on from VDFB02270651.1 coordinate 47,908,982, forward strand.
TTTATGGATCATGATAATATATCAAGTAGTAGTAGAATTTAATGTGACAATCAAAGCGTCATTGTCATTGTAGAGAACCCTAATTTTCATGTGTTTTCAAAGTATATTGATGTTTTCAAAGTATATTGATGTGTTTCTTATGGATGTTTTAATTATTTTAGTGAATCTCATGAGCACATAGAAGTGTGGATAATGTAGCATTTTTATGGGGATTTTTTCCCTATGTAGTAAGATTGGTTTGTACATGGTTGGCTCTTATAGGTTTCACACATTATGTAATGTACAAGAAATTAAGAGAATTTTGTTGAAGGTGTCACACACATTGCATAAAATATTTGATATTTTGTAAAGTTATGGTCCATGTCTATGTGGGGTACCCCACATCATGATACCATAATATATTCCTAGGAGATTGTTATGTGTAACATTACAAATATATTTAATGTCAATAACACATTAGTATAAATGTCTTTAATTTTATTAGGGTCATGGATTAGGTATAAATATTTTATTAGGCTTATTAGTGTTGTAGGAGAATACAGGTTCATGAGCAATCTTGTATCAACCAAAAGCATTTTAGGTTTTTTTTCAATTTTAATTCAATTTTATTATGTTTCAGTTCATGTTGTCTTGGTTATTGGTAGTTTATTTAGGAAAAATTTCAAGCTAAAAGTGGTCAAGTTAAGGACATAACCTTGTAAAAGGGCTTAATGGTTACTTGTAGTTCCAATTTGGTGAAGATTGGATAAAATTTGGTAGTTATGCAAATATAGTTTTAGTCTCTAATTGGATATTTGTGGACCTTCAATGTGGAACCAAATCTCTTTATAACTAGTTCCAAGGAATTTTCCCACAATCAGTACTAAGTCATTTTTCAATTTTTTCCAAGCTATTTCCTCACTATTAATGGTTCCAAGTCATTTTAAAAAAAATAGTTATTTTACGGGAACTTCAAGTTTGACTAGATTTGTGAGAAATTTCAAGTGAACTAAACCTATAAGTTTTGAAATCCAACTTAGACGAATAGTTCTAATGGTGACATCATCATAAGAACATGATGTAAGCATGGGGAAGGATCACTTGGTAAATGATAACATCAACATGACATAAGCATGGTAAGATGATGTCATTATTGTATGGTCTTTAGAATAAGGAAATTGAATTGAATGTGTGAATCATTTAAAGGTTTCTTTCAATAAGAAAAGAAATTTCCATAATAAGGACAATGATAATGTAATGATGATGTCACCAAGGGAAAGATTGTGGGATTTTTCAAGTGAACCTAACTATGGAACAAGTTGTAATAAACCCATTCTAATGGATGTCAGACCTCCATAAAATGGAAATTTTCATACTCCCATTAGATAATTGGACATGCAAAGTTTCTTTCTCAAATGAGATATCTATGAAATCTCATTAGTGAACTAAAAATGCAAATTGTATTGCTTGAACTAGATATTTATAAGACTTTACCCTACTATCAAACATTCTATTTTACAATGATTTAGTTACCAGTAACTACCAATCTTGCAATGATTTAACTTCCTCTAACCTTGAATTATAAAAAAGATGTAAACTATATGGGGCCTTTTTTGGAAGGATTAAAATTGGGATTTTTTTTTAATGTGATTCCAATTGAATGGAAAACTAATTGTACTCCTTATGACTACTGTAAATACCACTTATTATCAAATTTGAAATAAAAAAATTTGTTGTGTCAAAATTGTATTGTTTGTTTCTAGATTTTGGTTGTCTAGTAAGACCCTCATATCTAGACTACATTAAGTGGTATTAGCACAAGTTGATTATGGTCATGTTGGAAAAATATTCCTAAGAATTTTTTTGTGGGGAGATGAAAAGAGAGAAACTCACAACCATAGAGGACTCAAGTGGAGGCATGAAAAATAAAGGACAAGAAAGACCTAGGGCACCATGAGTTGGTGAGATTGTAGAGATATTGAGAGGTATCACAACAAGATTGAATGCAATTGAAGTAGCATAGAGGAGAGGAATATGTGTAGATGTAAGTGAGAATGAGAATAAAGAACAATAAATCAAGATATAAGATGAAATGGATGAACCCAAAGGAATATTTTTGAGAGAAATTTCTAAAATCAGTAGCAAATTGAGGTTGGATCCACCCAGTTACAATGGTAGTTTAAATTCAAAAGAGCTTACATAATAGATTTATGAAATAGAAAATTATTTCAATTTGAAACAATAGATGACCCAAAGAAAGTGATTTTTTCTTGTACAAAGCTAAAGGCGCATGCATCCCAATGTTGGGATCACTTGCGAACAAAGAGACAAAGAAAAGGAAAGGAAAAAATAAATTCATAGGATAGAATGGTAATAAAATTGAAGGCCAAATTTTTTCCAACTATCAACTCAACCTATTTATAAAATCACACAATTTGAAGTAAAAATAAATGAATTTCAAAAAATATACAGAAGAATTCTACAGCTTGAGTATTTGAGGTAGGCATGTTGAAGATGATGGAGAGAATGTTTCAAGATGCATTAATGGCCTAGGAATTTCAATTCAAGATTAAATTAGTTTGGTCAAAAAAAGAATAATTGAAGAAGCCTACTAGTATTTTTGAAGGTGGAATAAAAATTATAAAGAAAACAAAAAAATGACTCAAGAGGTAGGGGAGATACTCTCATAGTAGAGGAAAGTCCAATTTTTGAAGAAGATATCAAACAAAATAAGGGGAATCCAACACCTCACGTACAATTAATTATACCCAAGATATCAAAGGAAGAGGATACTATTCATGAGGTAGATGAGATTATGCAAGAGGTAGGGGATATGTTGGAAGAGGAAGAGGAAGAAGATTCATTGGTACATGCTACCAATGTGAAGGAACTAGTCACCGAGCATATGGATTTCTCAAGTATAAAAAAATAATGGAATAGCTAAAGAAACAAGAATTCATGTGGCATAGGCAGAAGAAGAAAGTGTGGCTTCACCAAAGTGTGGAGAAGAACATAAGGAAGGATATTCCTTGATTTTGAGGAGGATATTGTTAAATCCTAGAAAGGAAAACATGAAATTTTTCAAAGGAAAAATTTGTTTAGAACAAAATGTAAGTCAAGTGGAAAATGTTGTAAGGTAATTGTGGATAGTGGAAGCACTAACAATCTAATGTTAGAAGAGATGAGGGAAAAATTTAAGCTGAATAAAATGAAACATCTATATCCCTATATATTTTTGTTTGCAAAGGGGACATCAATTATTGGTAAATGAACAACATTTAGTAAATTTTCAAATTGGCAGTTATAAGGATGAAATTCTTTATGATGTAATTCCTATGGATGCATGTCATGTCCTATTGGGCAGACCTTGGCGATATGATATTCCAATTGTGCATGGTGGTAGAAAAATCACATATAAGATAATGAAAGATGGAAAATAATATATTTTGAACCCATTGAAGGATAAAGAGGAAGACATAGATAGTGGTCCAATGGTTTGTTTAATTTTTGTAAAGAAATTTTTGAAGGAGATGAAGAAGGAGAAGGTATGATTTCTTTCATTCCTAAGCCTACAAAGGTTAGGACAACAAATAAGGGTGAAGAATTACCAATGGAAATTTAAGAAAATTTGGATGAAATATAAAAACATAATGACAAAGGAATTACCAGATGGCATACGAAGTATAATTAATTGTATGGATTTAATACTCGAGAAGAGCTTTCCAAAAAAATAACCTTATAGAATGATACCAATGGAGAATGAAGATATTAATAAACAAGTGCAAGAATTTTTTGGTAAAGGTTTGATAAGGAAAATTCTAATCCCATGTATTGCTCTAGTAGTATTGAGACATAAAAAGGATGGAGAATGTTGAATATGTATAGACTCAAGAGATATAAACAAGATATCTATAAAGTACTAATTTTTATTACCCCATATAGATGACATGATGGATTGTTTGTGTGGATCCAAGTACTTCAATTAGATATATTTGAAGAGTAGACAACATTAGATAAGGATTAGGGAAGAAGATGAATGGAATAAAACTTTTAAGAAAAATGATGGTTTGTATGAGTGGTTAGTAATGCCAATCGGATTTACAAATGTACCCAACACTTTTATGAGGTTCATAAATGAAGCATCGAAACCATACCTAGGAAAGTTTATAATTTAATATTTGTATGGCGTTTTCATTCTTTAGTAAAAAAGGAAGAACATTTGTTGCATGTTAGGGAAGTTTTACAAAGATTAAAGGAAGAGAACTTGTTGGTGAATCTAAAAATGTGCAGTTTCATGAGGAATGATTTGGTGTATTTAAGATTCATTATATCAAAAGAAGGATTTCAAATAGACCCAAAAAAGACTAAGGCAATTGTAGATTGGCCGTCATTGAGAAGTATGCTTAAGGTGACAAATTTTCATGGATTTGTGAACTTTTAGAAAGTTCATAAGAAATTTTCATGGAACTTGTGCACCTATCATAGAGACTATAAAGGGTGATAGGAAGGAATTCAAATTGATAGATGCAATGGAGAAAAGTTTTCGATTATTGAAAGAAAAAATGATAGAACAACCATTATTGGCATTTCCTAATTTTGGTAAAGTGTTCCAAGTAGACTATGATACAAGTAGAACTAAAATTGGAGGACTTTTGAGTCAAGAAGGAAATCCCATTGCTTATCTTAGTGATAATTTGAATGGAGAAAAAAGGTAATATTCAATTTATGATCAAGAATTTTATGCAATTGAGTAAAGACTCAAAAAGTGGACACATTACCTAATACCCAATATTTTTTTATTGTGCAAAGATCAACATGCATTAAAATATATAAGAAGTCAAGGTAAACATAAAAGTGGTAAATTAAACTAGGCAATCAATGCACTAAGTATAAGGTATTTAATATTGAATGAGTTAAGATTAAATGTTGTTGGGTTTTATTCAATGAGAGAGTTATATGAAGAAGATGCTAATTTCAAATAATCATAAGAAACATGTAAAATTCTAGTAGAGAAGGATAGAACTTCGTGGCTAGAGTATTTTATTGAAGAAGGATTTTCATTTAAAGGAAGGATTTTGTGCATACCTCAAGAACCAATGAGGGATAATTTGATAAGAGAAAATCATAGTGGAGGTCTAAGTGGATACTTTGGAATAGATAAGATAATGCCATAGTTGAGTTAAAGTTATTATTGGTCAAGAATGAATGTAAATGTAAAGAATATAGTAGAAATTTTTAGGGTTTGTCAACATGCTAAGGGAATAAGGAAAAATATAGTTTTGTATCGGCCATTACTAATAACAAAAAGACCTTGGGAGCATTGAGTATGCATGTTGTTCTAATATTGTTGAGGATGCAAAGAGGAAATGATTCAATATTTGTTGTACTAGATAGATTTTTAAATATGGTTCATTTTAAAAATTGTAAGAATTCTAATGATGTCTCCTATATAGTTAATTTTTTTTTTCAAAGTAGTAGTTAGATTGCATGGATTCTTCAAGAGCATTGTATTTTATAGGTATGTGACATTTGTTGGCCACTTTTCGTGTACTTTTTAGAGAAAATTGGATACCCAATTAGGATTTAGTTTGGACTATCATCTCCAAACTAATAGATAAACAAAATTTAATAGGGTTCATGGTAATTTGTTGAAATGTTTGGTAGGGAACAAACCTCATCAATGGGATCTGATATTGTCACAAGTAGAATTTGCATATAATAAATCAATCAATAGGAGTGTCAGAAAGAGTACATTCCAAATTGTTTATGGTTATATTTTGAGAGGAGCAGATGAATTGAGAGATATGATTAATTTAGGAAGAAAATTTGTTATAGAAGGATATTTTATTGATCTTATCTACAATATTTTCATAAGGAGGTAAATAAAAACTTAGAAAAGAGTGCCATGAACTATAAAGAATATGTTGATGTAGTGTAGAAAATTGTACTCCTTTCTAAGTGAAAGTACAATTTTACACTTAATTTGCACCTATTTTAGTGACCTCCCTTTAATGCATTTTTACCCTTCAAAATAGGCCCCTAATTCTATTTATTATACATCTCAATGCCTATTTTTATCATTTTCCGACACCACAACATGCATTGAACAAATGCATTTAATGAATTAAAGGCCCCAAAACAAATGAGTCTTGGCAATTTAGGTCAAGACCCATTCACCCAAGGGTGAATGGGTCCCCTTTAGGTTCCAAAACCCAATTTAAAATATGTTTCTGGTGGCATTTTTAATGCTCAAAATTCAAGTTGTAAACACTGGCTATCGGGATCTAATATTCTAGAAATTAGAGGAAAATCCTATAAAGCCTAGTCTTTTCACCATTTCAAACTAGGTTGACAAGATATTGAGAAGATATTCATAAGATTAGTACTCAAGAGCAAGGAGAGAACATTCAAGCAAGCATGGTTGAAGTCTTGGAGCAACATTTCATTTGTTTTTACAAGTTTTCAAGCTCATTTTTCCAAGAAAGATTAAGCATTGTTCATGATTTGAAGGTTGATGGAAATGGTGGATTATGATGGATTCTAGGTTTTGGTACATGCACCTAGCCATTCTACTTAACCTAATGAATTGTTTCCTAAGTGATCCCATATTCTATCTTCATTCTACAAGCTACCTAAATCAAGGTATTATCATATTTTAGATCTATTAGGGTGTTTTGACTTCTCCCTAACTAGGTATTTGTCATTTTTTATGTTCATTAGGGATCTTATTCTCACACTTGAATAGTTTTCTTTGTATTTTATCTCTTAACACCTTACATGCACTTAAGGTTAGGGCTTGAACACTGTTATTATCATATTTTCATCTTTCTGTCAAGGTTTAATTACCAAATTTGGGGTTTGACCAAGGCAAACCCCCATACAAACAAATCAAAATTTTCAATTTTTGCTACTATCCAGAGTTGGGACTAAAGATTTGCAAGTACAAGATTAGAGTGCAAATAGAGGGCTACAGGATCAGCTTTTGATTTTCCAAAAGGGGAGGCAAGGACCCATTCACCCTTGGGCGAACCTGTCCTATTGCAGGGCTTGAAAACCACTTTTGGAGCTAGGTACATACCATCTTAACCTTCTCAAATCTATTGGTTAATGGTTTTTTTTGTTAGTGTTATCATAATACTTCATGTTTCAAGTGTTATCTCTCATAAATTTGATTGATAATGCACTTTTATTCTTCTCCCAAAACTGTTGTTCAGTCATTTTTGTCATAAGGAAGTTAGAGCAACATAGTGTCCAAACCTAGGGTTGATTCACCTTAAGGGTTGAAAGTCAATTCTAATCATATGTGACATTATCCCTCTTCCCAATGAACATGGAAAAGGTGGATTTGTGATTAGGTAGACACCCACTTTTTATTTTTCGCATAGGTTCCTCATTTTTAGGTCTCCTATTACATCCCCCTTTTTCCTATGTTTCATTTTGGTGAACCTAACCATTTACATCCTAAATTTTGATTTGGAGACATTCAAAACCCTATATATAGGTTTGTATTGGTATGTTTTACATTAGTGTACTTTGCATTGCATTTAGGTTTTAATTTTACATGTTATTGCATCACTTGAATTTATAAAATTTTTTAAAAATTGCATTAATTTTACATGCATCTTGCATTGTAGTTGCATCAAGAGTTTCTTTCAATCATTTAGATTCAAATTCAATTCAAAATTTCATTCCAAAATTTGTCACTTTTTTCACTATTTTTCACTAGTCAAACTTGCATTAAGACACCTGAAACTAGAAAAAATTGTCACAGTCACAGTTTGCAACCTGAAATAGAAAACACCAACAATAACTCACACTTAGAATCTTTCAAATTTTAGAACCCTAAACAAGGACCCTTTTTCCCTTGGGAGAACCTGTCCTTGTACAGGTGTCCTATCATATCTTTGGGATCCCTTTTTCCTTTGTCTATGTTCTTTGATTCTACTATCAAATTGTGTGAGGGGAAAGGAATCCATCAGGAAAAGATGCAGAAAACAAGATCAAAGTGTAAGACTGAAATAAGAAACTAATATAAATCAAAACACTTAATCTATCATATTCCATCACTCATGAAATGAAAAATTATAAGCTATTTGAATGAAAGTAAGATCCTAAGATTAACAAAACGAATTCAAACAACACAAGAAAAGATTATCATCCCATGTTGGAGTGTATTTGCATAATGTTGGGTTGTTTGTATCACTGCAAAGCCTCCATTGCTTGTACACAAAAGCTTGATGATCGATGCTTGTTCTTGAAGAAATGATGAAGATCTCTCAATGGTGATCTTAACAACACTTCGTTGCATAAGGTAAGTTGAAATTTTGATCCTCATTTGTGAAGAGAAAGGCTTGTTATATAGAAAAAATAATTTCAAATCGACAGTCAAGATCACGTTGGAGAATATCTAGATCAACAATCAAAAGGAGTTGAGAGGATTTAGACATGAGGAAATTGTGCAAAGTTGATTGCACAATTAGGGTGATTGAAGAATAGATTGGCTAGTTAGGATTTTGATTGCTTAGTTAGCAATTGATTGATCAGTTAGGGTTGAGTTAGCAATTAGATGGTTGAGTTAGCAGAATTAGTCAAAATGATGAAATGTGAATTAATCAAATAATGTTGTATTATTCGATTAATAGTAGAATTAGGGTTTTTCAAGACTTTATTAAATAAACGGTATTTATTCAATTTGTCGAGAATGATGAAATGTGAATTAATCAAATAATGTTGTATTATTCAATTAATAGAGGAAATTAGGGTTTTGGATGTCGTTTGATGTCATTCGATGCGTTACGAGATGTCATGGGATGATTTCAAAATGATTTGAGATGTTTTAGAGATGTTTTGAGTTGATTTTGAGTCGTTTCAAGGTCATTCTGAGATGTTCTGAATTGATTCAAAGTTGTTTTGAGTTATTTTGGGGTCATTTTGAGACATTCTAAATTGATTCAGAGTTGTTCTGAGTCATTTTGAGGTCATTCTATGGTGCAGGAGCACCTAGGCTAACCTCCATTTTGTTAATTGTCAATTTTGGCTTGTACCTAACCTTAGCCAAGTCTGGGTAATAGGGTGTTTATTTTGGACCTTAGAAGGTCTTGCTTGTGTGTGGAATGGGTGAATTAGTCATTAGGACTAAGGTCACCATAGCTTAGTTTTGTTAATTATCTTTTGCTTTAATTAGCTTAGTATTTTGGATTGAAAGTTGAGCCTTAAATGTGTTCTAAACACATCTATGTTGTTAGAAGATGCCAAGAGGCAGTTAAGGGAGTTGGTTGTTCAGAATCTACGAGGTAGAGGTCCTAGGAGTTTGGAAGAAGGCATAATGGGATGTTGTAAAAAGTTGTTGCAAAGTTGCATGACAACATTTGTCAGGTTGCATGCAACTTAGTTGTCTTGGATCCCCTAAAAGATAGGAGTGTGGGATCAACCAACATCCCTTGAACATGGAAAAAGGCATCTATGTAAGGTAATGGCTCGAGGGCAAGCAGTTAGTCTATTGTGATCAAGTTTTTGGTTTGTGTGAATAGAGAGAAGTCTGCAAATTCTGAGTTTACCGTGTGTTTGGAAGAAACAGTGATATCAAAGGCATGGTATATACTGATTTGACATTGTATTCATGTTCATAGTGCAGTTTTAAGTCTTTTTCATTCTGTAAGCAAGTTAATCTGAGTTAAATTAGTGTTGTGAATTCATAGATTAGGGTCTAGAGGGTTTGTTGCATCTGTTTTGAACAGTCAGTTCCTTAATGGCTCCCCCATGAAATCTAGCCACGGGGTTTTCCTGAGAGTAGATGGATTTGTTAGGGGAGCCATGTATTTGTATATATCTAGTAGTAGGATTCATGTGGATTCGAGTAAGTATTTTTAAAATCAAACCCTAGGTGAGCTTGGGAAGTCCGGTTAGAGGTTTGAAAGTGGAAAATTAAAGAACATAGGCAGGGGAAGGAGGTACTATACGGAACAGGTACAGTTCCAAGTAGAGTATAGTCACATCACAACATCCTAAGAGGATTGAAGGTTTGTCAATCCATCTGTTGTGATAAGGAACAAGAAATCCATAGGTTCCTAGGAATTAGGCCTATTAGCCCTATTTGCCCTAGGTTCTAGGAGACTAGTGTATGGAGGGAACAGAGAACTGAAACCTTGTAAATATTTTAAAGGATCCAAAAGGGTGTCTGAAAGTGCAATTTGTTTGTCAAGTTGTTTGGAGAATTTTAGCAAGAAAGTCACAAAGGACACTGTCAAGGGCTATAAGGAATTAGGCCTTCCCTAGGCAAATTCTTGAAATCGGTAAATGTGAAGATTGAAGACCATCCAATATGGATCTAATTGGATGTGAAATGCATGTTTCCAGTATCTCTAGCACCCCTGCAATTAGTTCAAGGTGTTTTGTGATGTTGGCACTTAGAGACTTCTAAGTGTAGGAGAAAGTTGCTAAATCAAGTTGGTGTTAGTCTTCCAAGGTGAAGCACAAAGTTGAGAAACTCTTGGAGAGGAGTTGAAACAAAGCTTAGTTAATGACCTAAGCCTAACCAGAGCCTAGAAGCTATTAGGTTCCAGGAAGAAGATAGGGAGAAGGTCTTCTTAGTTGATTGTGCAAGCAAGCCTAGGTATTCTTACACCATTCTGAGATATTCCGAATTGATTTAGAGTTGTTATAAGCCATTTCAGGGTCATTTCAAGACGTTCTGAATTGATTCAGAGTTGTTTCGAGTCATTTTGAGGTCATTCTGAAACATTCTAAATTGATTTAGAGTTGTTCTAAGTCATTTTGGGGTCGTTCTGAGACAGTTTGAATTGATTCAGAGTTGTTTTGAGTCATTTTGGGGTCATTTTGAGACATTCTGAATTGATTTAAAGTTGTTCTGAGTTGTTTCGGGGTCGTTCTGAGACGTTCTGAGTTGATTCAGAGTTATTTTGAGTCGCTTCGGGGTCATTCTGAGATGTTCTGAATTTGTGATAAGTGTTAAGTCAATTTTACATGTCTACATTTTGCCCCTCTTTGATACAAAGTGTTGGTTGCTTTGTTTCAAAGATTTTGTTTTTAAGATCAAGTGTTTTGAAAAAAATTATGACCCGCTATGCCCCAATGTTTCATGGAATGATGGTAAGACTCTATGTTGCCCCCTCAAGAGGTTGACCAAAAATTTCAAGTTTTGAGGTCAGGCTCACGACTCCTTTTTTCGTTCTGATGTGTTTTTATGTCATATAATTAGGTTTGTAGGTCCTTCGTTTCCTTTTTTGATGTTTCTCTGAGCTTCTATTTTGAATGTAAAAAAGTTTCCCTAAGTAGAAATTAGGGTTTTCTTGTGGCTTATATAGGCAATTTGTCTTGTAGATAATTCATTTGTGTTTTGAATCTATAGCTAATTCTTGTCTTTGGTTCTCTCATTCTGTCAATTTTCAAGGAGTAATGTCACATTTTGATGTTGTCCCACATCGTTTATAGCTTGTTTGAGAGGTTGGACGGCCTTCAGATGTTGGTGGCCCGATATGTACCTTTTCTCTTTTTCCCTTTTGTCTCGTTTCATTCTCATTTTTCATGTACAAAGTTTTCTAGGTCAAAAGCAAGGTTTTCCTACTTTCCTCGCCTTTGCATCGGTTTTCACGCCTTTGTTGTCAAGAACCCACACCTTTTCAAAATTTCCTCACCTTTGCTCAAAATCTTCTCTTTTGTTTTTCTGAGCTTTTGCTCTAAAATCTCGCCTTTGCTTCAGAAGCTTGCTTTTTCTTGTTTGGCCCTAGAAACTTTCCTTTGACTTTTTTCCTCACCTTTGTTTATGAGCATTTTCCATAAAAGCTTGCCTTTTTTTTGTGTTTTTTGAGTATTTGCTCAAAACCTTTGCTTTTGACCCCTTCTTCGTTTTACTTTAGCTTGTGCTTGGAACCTTATCATTTGTTCATTTTTCATCCTAAATGTCATTTTTCCTCATGTTTTATGTTATATTATGTCTCCCACTTGTTTAGAGTGAAACCCTAACTTTATAGTTTAAAAATGATTACAGGTTGGCCTTAGCATACTACAACCTAGGGAGAGATGTCCGTGAAATTTGTTCTATCCCATTGTCTATTTTTGGTGTGTTAGAGCAGGAATTTCTTGATGTTGTGGGACTTCTGCATATTTGTTATATGCCTCCTATCAGGACTCATACTGCCATGATGATCGCATTAGTTGAACAATGGAATTTAGAAACATCCTCATTTCATCTACCTACAGGAGAGGTGACTATCACACTTGAGGATGTATGGAGGATACTTCATCTTCCTATCCATGGGGAGTTGGTTACATATCACATTCGACATGGTATCCCTGCTATGCAGAGTGTGTTACGTGCTTGACACCTGATGGTATATCAGTCAGAGATTGATTTGTCTAATTTTTCTGATAGTGTGGATCCTATCTCGCTTGTTCTATGTGGTTTGATTTCAAGACTTGTTGTTCCTGATAGCCGAGGTTGACAGTTTCCCATAGTTTGGGGTGTGTGCATTGAGAATATGATTGAGCATGGTACAAGGTATGCTTGGGGTCCATGTCTTCTCGCTCACTTGTACAGAGATATGCACGAGGTCGTGTATCAGGGCGAGAAATCTATTTTTGTAGGTGTCACTTTTGCATGTGTAGGCGTGGGAGCATATTGCAGTTACTTGGCCAAATGGGATATAGGATCGTCACCTTGATGATCCATACACATATCGTTATGGGGATTTTGTGCACTACACCTTACCTAGAGATCTTCCTTACTGGCGTCGTGTTTTTTATGATATTCCTGGTTTTGTGTGGAGACCATATTTAGGGTGTGATGCTTGGCCAGAGGATGCAGATCACCTTTTCTATTGTCAACAAACCCATTGGTTGCTTGGTCATTTTGATATTGTGCTAGAGCGTTATCTACCAAACTGAGTATGTCATCAGTTTGGGGAGAGACATGACCAATTTCTTGATACCAATGAGGCTCATTTTGGTCGAATGACACAAGAGGTTCGTGTATGGGGTATTCAGCCTAATATAGATATTTCTATTGTTGAGTTTAGAGCACTTTCCCCAATTGATTGGGGTTGGTTGGTTGGTCCTGCAGATCCAGGTATTTCTGATGACTACGATGAGTGGTGGTCTCATCGCAGGCATCTAAGACTTATTGTTCCCAGGGGTACTCTCACTTTAGGTAGATCAGGTGTTACAGGTCATCGTGGTGAGTGAAAATGTATTGAGGTCCTTGTAGAGAAATTGGATAGAGTTCAAGGTAGAGGTCATCGTGATAGAGCATAGGATGATCAGGATGATCAGCCACCTCAGGTGCAAGGTCATAGGTTTGTTCTAGATCCTCCTCCACCAACTAGGGATGGAGACATATTGTTAGCTCAGATGACTACTTCCAGAGATGCAAATATAGCAAGACAATAGGCTACAGAGGCTCAGATAGATATTTTGAGGACCGAGCGAGATAGCGAGAGTGGTCGACATCACACTGTAGAGGATTTTGTATAGTTACTAACCATAGAGTATGATACTCTCAAGGTAAAACGTGATCATTATTTGCAAAGTTCTACCTACTATCAGAATTTATATGAGGTTGTTGTTCCCAGGAGTGCTCGACATCCACAGTTTGGAGAGCCTAGTTCTATAGGTGGTGATGGTGCAGTTGGTGGTGCAGGTGATTAGTCTATGAGACAGCCAGATTGTTTTGGTCATCGATAGGGTTCCATCCTTTTCCCATTGGGGCCTTATTTTGGGTACTTTCTTTATGTTGTTCCTTGTTTAGAGGCATTTTGTAGACATGCATTTTGTATTCCTATACTCATTGGCCTAGTTGAGGTCTCGTATAGATATTTTGATTTTGCATATCTTATCACATTGATGATGTACTCTCCTTTTTTATGATGATATATATGATATATACCTTCTTCGATTAAATCTCGTTTTATGCTCATGTGATGATGATATATGATGATGTATGTTTATGATGTGAAAGTGTATGCCCCATACATGATGTTTTTATTGTTTTAATAGCATCATGATGTATGTTGTCATTTCTTGTGGATATAGAATGGTACTAATGATATTGCTACGTAGATTTTTAGAAGAAATGTTGATGATTTCAATAGAAGTGTGATGTTAATTAGAATAAATTATTGATAGTAGATAGAAATATGATGTTATTTAGAAGAAATTTTGATGATAGATATAAATATGATGTAATTTAGAATAAATGTTGATGATAGATAGAAGTGTGATGTTAATTAGAAGAAATTATTGATGATAGATAGAAATATGATGTAATTAGTAGTGATGAGTTTCTTTTGCTTTGATTTAGAGACTTTGCAGTTTGAAAAATCCATTTTGATACAGCATATAAATAGGATGCACAAGGTATTAATGACCAAGGTGACTTTGTATTTATTGCATGGACTTTGACTCTACAAACAAGGAGTATTCTTGCTCATACCAAACATACGGAAACCTTGTTAGAGTGTATAGGTGAGAAGCTTTAAAAACATGTCAGACCAGTAACACAAGAGGTATTAAGAACCAAACATGTCACTGTTACATGAAATGTTTCAAAGACGACTTCCACACACAAAACAAAGCAAGTATTCACCATGGTAGTATAACAAGACTATCCACAAACAACAAATCGAAATGATGCTCAATTTCCCCCATTCCTTCTTCTCTAAATCCTTATGGACATCCTTGAGAGATCTTGGGAATGAGTCAATAATGTAAATCATACAAAACAAAAGACAACAAAGCATGCCACCCATTATATTACTGCCATATCTCGCTTAGGGGTCTATTATCCGGTTGATTATGTCTGTCTGTAGAATGGATCCGCTACATTTCTCGTGATGTTGCTAGGTCTTTGTCAAAAGATATTTATTTGATACTTGGTTTTGTTTTTAGTTCAATTCCAGGATCAAAATTATCTGTGATTGTTTGCTTGAAAGTGCTAGTTGTTGATGTTTAGTTTTTACTGTCAGTGATGAGCGTGACGATTCTGTTGGTTGCAGGATGGTTGGTTAATCATCGTGGATGGTGATATAGGTCTTTGATTCTTTTCTCAAGCTTACATATTTTTTGACATTTTTGGGGATTAACCTAGGCCTCGAGGGTCACTTCCAAAGGATAAGCCTGGGCCTACATTGCCATATGCCCAGAAGTTCACTTGGTTTGTTTTGAATGTTTTGACCTTTTCTATTTTGTAGAAATGTTTTGGTCTTTGTATGTTTTGACTATTTTTTGATTTTGTGTTTTTTATTAAGTTGAAAACAAGCGCGTTAAAAACGTATGGGATTGACCTAGGGTCTCTGCAAGCAATGGAGCTCGTCACAGCCAGGGCAATTTATAGACCATGTAGTTCAACGCTTTTGGTCTCAAAGCGTAACCATGGTAAACAAATACTGATAACTGATTTATGATTCCACTGCTTTTAGAGGATGTTAGAAATCTACTTGAACTAAGGTGAGATTCAGAAAACAAAGATATCTTAGACCTGCTGAGTGAAGGGAATAACCCCAAATACAGCATGCATGATGTTTTTCAAATTTTGTCCTTTTGCTATTTTTGTACAAGAAATATGATATCTTGTGGACCTGCTTTGAGTGAAGGAATAACCCCACAATGTTGTTTTGTTTTTGATGTTTTTCAAATGTTTTTGTCCTTTTTGCTATTTTGTATGTTTTTGGATTTTTTATGTTTTTTGTGACTATGATAGGACACACAAAGATCTAACCTATGACCAACTTTTTGACATTGCCCCCAATTGTGGACAAGATGACTTTCCTTAATCAGTGACAATCCATGGTTGGATATCTTGTTTTATTATGAATGGGTGGATGTTATGGATAGTATGAATAGATAATGATGCAAGTTTATTCAAACATAACACTTATTTTCTAGGCTTTCACTATGGTACATGTTCTAAGAGTGCCACAAAGTGGTTTTCACTCAAAGAACATTTTATTTATCTTTACTATTTTTTCTTTCTTTTTGATTTTTTTTGTATATTTTTTTATCCTTTTCTTCTATTTTTTTGGATTTTTACCCTTTTGTCTGGGGTATTCTGACATGCTTCATGTGTAGAACTTCTTGAGGTGGCAGTTGTTTAGCGGTTCAACTAAAGGTTTTCCTTCAGAAGTAGCTAACTGATATGCCCCAGAGTCGTAGCTTGTTGTGATGACAAACGAGCCTAACCAGTTAGGTCAAATTTTCCTTTGCCATCTTGATTCAATTGTACCTTTTGATTCTCTTTGAGGACTAATTCACCAACTTGAAAGTTCCTATCCTTGATCATTTTGTCATAGTTTTTCTTGAGTCGATTCTAATAAACCTGCAAATGGTTTAATGTGCTAAAACATTTTTCATCTAGGAGTTCTAATTCATTCAGTTTGGATACCCTATATTCTTCGTTGTTGACCATGCCTTTTAGTGAAACTCATAATGAAGGGATTTTGACCTCAACAGAAAGATGGCTTCCCATCCCAGAGAGACCAGGGAAAGGGTGGCACCACTGTGTGTGGAATGTTGGTTTGCAGTCTGCAGGCCGGTTTAGCTGCAAACCCAATCACTACAAATTTCACATTATATTTTGAGTATTTTTAGTATGGTTTTGTTAGATGCCTCAGCTTGACCATTTCCTTGGGGGTAATAGGGCGTGGAGAAGTGATGGTGGATAGAAAATTGGGAACAAAGCTCTTGAACATCCTGATTTTTTAATGGAGTTTCATTGTCTATTATTATTGTTTGGGGAATTCCATACTTGCGGATGAAATAATTCAAAATGAATTTTGATATCTATTTTCCAGTGATATAGGTCAATGGAATTGCCTCTATCCATTTAGTGAAGTATTTTTTTGCTGTGATAATGAATTTGTGCCTATTGGATGAAGCAGGTGATATCTTTCCTACCAAGTTTAATCCCCATTGCGAGAAAGGCCATGGTGTTGTTATAGGCCTTAGTTCTTGTGTTGGTGCATGAACAAGGTCATTGTGCTACTAACATTATCAATACTTTCTAGAATAATGTATGCATTCTTATTCCATGGAGGGCCAGTAGTATCTAGTTCTGAGTAGTTTTTGGACTAGGTTAAGTTTGCTAGAGTGAGATCCGCAAATACCTCCATGAACCTCTTGCAAGGTTGTTTGTGCTTCTTTTGCATCAAGGCATCAGATTAACATACCATCTAGACTACAACAACGGTATAGGGTATCTCCTAAGATGGTAAAACGGGAAGTTCTACGAGTAAAAGTTTTCTTTTGAGTGGTTGTTAAGTCAATGGGTATGGTACCATGTTGGATGTAGTCGAAGGTATCTTTACCACGGGGAATTAGGACCAACAACAACACATACCAATTCTGATTCTAGAATGTCAAATGCTAGTACCAACAACTATTACATGAGGAACTCATATTTAGGCACGTTTTGTGGAATATCAAGCAGTGAGCCTATTGTTGCCATTGCATTAACAACCCTGTTATTGATTCGGCGAATTTTCTCAAAGGATATTCTAATGAAGTATTCCTTGAAGCTATCCACCATCCTTTTATATGGCAACAATTTTCCATCCTTTTTCTGGTATTCATCGTTCACTTGTCTGATTACTAACTAAGAGTCTCCAAAGACTTGTAGCTTTTTTATTTGCCATTCAATAGCCATTTTTAATCCTATGATAAGAGCTTCATATTTTGATATGTTGCTCATGCATGGGAATGCAATCCTGTAGGCCTTGGGTATACTACCTCCTTGTGGTGTAATAAATAGAATACCAGCTCCTAATCCGTGTTGTGTATGGGACCCATCAAAGTATAGAGTCCATTGGTCTATCTGCTTTGTCATCAAGATACTATCATTTGGAAAGTCCACTATGAGAGGTTTATGATCATCTATGGGTGCTTCAGCCAATTGGTCTGCTATAATATATCCCTTGATAGCTCTCCTATCCACATATTCTATATCAAACACAATTAGGATCATGACCCATTTGGCTATTTGACCTGTTAGGGCTGCCTTTGCTAGTAAGTACTTGAGAGGGTCTATCTTAGAAATCAGCTTGACCTTTTTGTTTAGGATGTAGTGTCTCAACTTTTGTGTTGAAAATAAGACTGAGAGACATGCTCTTTCAATGGGTGAGTAGTTTAGTTCATATCCTACCAGTGTCCCGTTGATATAATATATTTCCCTTTCTTTATTGTTATCATTTAGCTAGGCCAAGAGAGCTCCCAATGCTGCCTGTGTGGTAGAAACGTAAAGTATCATTTCCTTTTCTGGGGTGGGTGGCATGAGTACAAGAGGAGTAAGTAGGTACTCCTTGACTTGTTGGAATGATTGGTCACATCTCCCATCCCACTTGAAGGTGATGTCCTTATGTAGGAGATGAGTGAAAGGGTCACATTTGTCCGCCAATTGTGTGATAAATCACCTGGTAGATTGCAGTTTTCCTTGTAGGCTCCTCAACTATTTTAGTTTCTTTGGTGGAGGCATTTCCATTATTGCTTTTACTTTAGCTAGATCTACTTCAATCCATCTCCTTGATACTATGTACCCTAACAATTTTCTAGATGTTACCCCGAATACACATTTCTTAGGATTGAGTCTCAGGTTGTACTGTTTAAGATGATCAAATACCTTAGCCAAGTTTGTCAAGTGGTCTACTCTTTTGATTGATTTTTCTAGAATATCATCCACATAATCCTCCATGATTGTGTGTAGCATATCATGAAATATATTCATCATTGCTCTTTGATATGTCACTCCTGCATTCTTTAGACCAAAGGGCATTACATTTCTGTAGAATGTTCCCCAAGAACAAGTAAATGTTGTTTTTTGTTGGTCATCTTGAGAGATCTTTATCTGGTTGTATCTGGAGAAACCATCCATTAAGGATAGCAGCTCATGCCCTACTATTAGATCTACAATCATGTCAATACTTGGTAATGGAAAGTCATCTTTTGCACAGGTTGTATTCAAGTCTATGAAGTTTGTGCATATCCTTATGCCCCCAGTAGATTTGGATATTGGTACTAGATTTGATATCCATTGTGGATAGTCAATGGGTCTAATGAAACCCACATCTAGTAATTTCTTTAGCTCTACTTTTACCAATAATGCTATATGTGGATGCATTTTTTTGAGTTTTTGCTTGATAGGCTTTGCTTCAGGTATTACAACTAAATGATGTACCACTAATGTTGGATCTAATCCAGGCATGTTAGCATAGGTCCATGCAAAATTTATCTTTTGGGTGTTGATGAAAGCTGTGATGTTGTACTTTTCTTCTGGATCCAATGATGCAGTATGGTAGGTTATCTTTGGGTCCTCTACTGTTCCAACATTTATGGGTTTTGCTTCCTCTACTAGCAGTGTTGATCTTTCCTAATATTCTGATATGGGGAGATTGAATCTTCCATCCTCGGGTGCCTCTGAGAGGTTTTCACCTTCGAATGCATCCTTTATTTTTCTCTTTTTAGGATCTAATAGAGCCACAAAGTGGTTTTCTCTAGGGGACCGTATTTTTATGTTTTTTCTTTCATTTTTGTGACTAGAAGATTCAATCTCTCCACCAAAGTATGCATCCTATTCCAGTTCCATGATGAATCCTACCTTGTGGTCTCCTACAAGTATGTCTGTTCGAAGTCCCATGAACTCCGCAATTTCCTTATCATTCTAGAATTGATCCAAAATAGGTGCATGTTGTTGTTGATCCCAATCTATGAGTTGCGGGTATTGGAGTGGGAGGTTATCACCTTGATCTACAAAACCTATGGAAGTGGATGAAAGGGTTAGTATGGCTCGGGTTTCTTTTTCCCACTGGGTGTCTAGGTCATCATTGCTAGAAGTGGGGGAATCATATCCGATGACGAAGGAAGGGGAATCCCACTCGTATTCATTGGAGTCTGTACCAGAATTGTAGTAGATGTTGGGAATAGTTTGAATATGTTGGAGAGGGAACCTATCAAAGCTCAAGTTATCAAATAAATATTCAATAGGTAAATCATTGTATAAGGTATGATAGGTATCCAGTGCCTTGATTCTAGCAAAAGTTCGTTGCTTCTTTCAAGAGGTTCGTCTAGTTTTTGGTATAACCATGTCCTTTGGTTCATAACCTAACCCCATATTCTTCTTCCTTTGTTCTAATATAATAGGTTCTGACCGTCCTTGTTCATGTAGCCACAGGTCACCTTTTCCATTATATCCCATTTGTTTAACTAATTGATAACCTCTAGTAGTAGGGTCAAAATTAGTTTTTGGCTTTTTTGGTTCTTCTTTGTCCTCCTTGTAGATCATAGATAAAATGTCCTCCAATATTTCTTCATCTTGCATGTCTCCCCATCTAGTGAAGATAGTGGGATTGGTAATCATTTGTTTAATCTTGATCTCCTTTGGAACTCCATATACTTTAGGTGTTGGTGGAAGCATGCCAATGCAGAATGTTTGGTTAAAAAAGTAATTCCCATTACCCTTGTCAAGTACCTGAATCTTGGCTTCCATTTTTGGTTGGACACTTGAGGCATTTTTGGTTGAGGTAGATGGAAGTGTTGATGGGTCAACATAAGAAAAGGAGTGGAATGCTATGTAATTTATAGAAACATGTTGGATTTTGTTGTATTTCTCCTCTAAATTGGCACAAAAATGAAAAGGCTCAGGATCAACATATAGTGTTACCTCTTTTCCTTCATGGGGGAATTTTAGGCATTGATGAAAAGTGGGCGGGACTGCTTGTAAAGCATGGATCCAAGGTCATCCCAGAAGGAGGTTGTATGGTAGCTCAAGATCCAGTACTTGAAAAATGGTTTATGTTAGGGCTAGCCCTATCTGTACCAGTAACCTTACTGTTCCTTCAGAATTTCTTTCCAGATCATCATAAGCCCTTATTGTGATACTTTTTCTTTTGTCAATCACATCGTCAAAATACCCCAACTGTTTGACAAATTTTAAGGTATAGATGTTTAAACCTGCACCATTATCTATCAGTACCTATTTGACAATGGTTTTATGAACACCAACCTCTATGTAGTGGGCTTGGTTATGCAAGGTTCTTTGGGGTAGATCTTTCTCAAAAAATATTAGGTGATTAGTCCTTATGATTTTACCAAACATAGCTTGGAACTGACTAGGATTGAGGTCATCAGGGACTATTGTTTCTAATTCCTTTTCAAGTATTTCTCTATGGGCAAGTGATAGTCTTAAGAACTCTAAAATTGAGATTAAGGAAGGTGTTTTCTTTAATTGTTCTACAATACTATAGTCACTAGGTGACTTGATTGCAGGTTTGGGTGGTGCTCCTTGAATTGTAACTCTTCCTCGGTGGGTGGCTACATTACAGTTATTGTCTCCTCCTCGTATAGTCACCACGTTTTCCCTATTATCATCAACTTGTGAGATGGTTCCTAAAACTCTATCCCCATAAGTGTAATTGGTGTTATTGTACTCATATTTCTTTCCTTTGTCATTCCCCATGGCATGGTTTGGAATCAAGTTTGTGTAAATTTGCATGTATTTATTCCTAGGACGATGTTTGAAATTTACCTCCCCTTTGTCAATTAAATCTTGGATAAGGTGCTTGAATCTCATGTAGTTGTTTGTGGTGTGTCCTTTGATCATGTGGAAATCACAAAAGCCCTTTTTGTTATACCATGGTGTTTTGAAACTAGGTTCCTCATAGTTTGGACAGTCATTAGTTTTGAGGAGGTTTTGTTGTACTAGTTTGTGCATGACTGTTTCTAATGACTCACCTAGAATTGTGAATTGACTTCTCGGTTGATCATATTGCCTATGTTGTCCTCCCTGATTCATTTTTGGTTTACAACCTAATTGTTCTTCAAATAGGTATTTTGGTTGTTTTGCGCATTGTTTGGAACATAGCTTGTCAGTGCTACCTGTGGTTTATTTGGAACTATGTTTTGTGCTGGCCATAATGTCCTAGCATCAACAACTCTATCGTTCGTGACATTTTTTTTTTAGCCCAAACTTTAGGTTTCTCATTTGAAGTAAAAGGACTATCTTTTGAGCTATTTATTTTAAGGGCTCCTCTTGCAATGAGGGATCTTTCAATATTCAATCCCTTCTCAATGGTTTCTTCAAATTCTACTAGACATAACATTGTGAGCTAATAATTGATCTGAGGTAAGACATTGGTAATGAATATGTCCACCAACTCCTTATCAGGAATTGGCCATTTACATCTACTATCCTTGTGTCTCCATCATTGTAGATAGGAGATAAAAGATTCTCCTTGATTCTATTTGATTGTGGATAAGCTTGTAATGGTGACATCTTGTTCAATGTTGAAGGAGAAGTGACTTATGAACTTATTAGACAATTCATCAAAGTTTTTGACTACTAGTGTCAAATGGGTGAACCATTCCATAGCATGGCCCGTAAGGTTGCATGGAAATAGTCTCATGAGATATGAGTCATTGTGTCGTGCTTCCATGCATGATATTGAGAAATATCATATATGCTCTACTAGATCCCCTATTCCTTTATATTTTTTGTCAAACCTAGGTATTTCAAAATTCTTTGGAAAGGGTATTGTAGTAACCGATTGATCGAATGGAAAGGGGAATATCTCTTGGATAGTATAGGTTTTCTTTTGTTTTCCAGCTTACATGCCTACTACCTATTAGGTGACTGCTTCTATTTTCATTTCCATGTCCATTTTTGGCAGGTTTGTTTACGAGTTTTGTGTATAATAACCTTATTGTCTGACCATGTTTGGGTTGTATATCGGATATTGTGAAGGTATGAGATCTTGGTGACCATTTTGGTTATATAATGGGTCAGGTCCTTGATGGGTGTAAGGAGGGTTAGCTCCTTGTTGCCGAGATGAAGTGTATTGAAGGTTACCATGTTGATGCATTATCAGGACACCTTGTTGGCAGAATGATTGAGGAAGGGCGCTTTGAGGCACACCTTGCTGCTGGGTAGGAATAAAATGAAGGTTATCCTATTGATGCGTTATCGAGACACCTTGTTGGTAGGAAGATTGAGGAAGGGTGCTCTATGGCACACTTTGTTGTTGGGCAGGACTAAACTGAAGGTTACTCTGTTGATGCATTATTGGGACACCTTGTTGGTAGGAAGACTAAGGAAGGGTGCTCTATGACACACCTTGCTACTGGGCAGGACTAAACTGAAGGTTACCCTATTGATGTGTTATTGGGACACCTTGTTGGTAGGATGACTAGGGAAGGATACTCTGTGGCACACCTTACTACTGGTATTGTTGGTTAAAAAGGTAGCCACATGGTCCACCTTGTTGGTGGTACTGAATATTCAGAGGGGGACCTTGTGTCCCACCCTATTGAAGGTATTGGCTGTTGGGAGGGGGACCCTGTGTTCCGCCCTATTGAAGGTATTGAATGTTTTGAGATGGTTCAATGTTCGAGGTAATTTGAGGTATATGTTATCCAGGTAGAGGATTGTTGTTTGGTGGTTCATATTGTGATGGTCCTCCTTGATATAGTTGTGCTATTGTTTCTTGTTCAACCTGAGTTGGTCTTCTGAATAAGGGGTTCTCTTTGGGTTGACCATCATTTTGTGAGAACACAGGTGACATGTTTGGCATCTCTAGAGGTTCAGTTATTTGTCTTACAACTGAGTTATCTCCTAAGGGAATATGGTTGGCATCTTTGAGAGCTTCTACGTTAAAATCCATTGGTAATTTAGCACCACTTTGTGCTAACTTGAAAAAATAGGAGTTTGGATCCTTTCTTAATAGCTTGTCCATTAGTTTAAGAACCTTGGGTTTGTTGGAATGTTTGGATAGTTCATCCTTGTTTATTTCCTCCTCTATGTCTACCTCTTCTATAATTACTTTGTTTGGGTCTTGGTTGTTTTGTTCAATTACCTCCTTCTGTTTGTGATTTAGTTCCTCTTCACTGAAGGTATTTCTATACATAGGCATCTTTTGTGGTGTTTCAAGATCATTTTTCATATAGCCCCAAGGGCTACTTTCATTGTTGATGGTATTAGTTGGTGGGATGCTAGTGTTGGTTTTGTTTGCTTCCATCTTCTTTCTATGTTGTGACCTCGTGGTTGTCATAAACAAGAAAAAAATGGTGCTATACCTCTAAAGTTTTTAAATCCAATGTTGGTCTAAATAAGAGGGTAGATTTGGGTATGTGAGTCTGGTTTACCTCTCTAGAGAAGTTTAGTATCATGGAAAAGACCTAGGTTTGGGCCAAAAAATAACATGTACAAATCTGGATCGTTTCTAGAAGCATGTCTATAAAATTTTGCCACTAGTTTGTTTTTATCTTTGTGTAGTGTTGCAAGGTGTTTCTTGAGAGCCTTTTGTTTAAGATGCCTAAGTCGAGAATAATGACTTATAGTCTTAGCTTTGGGGATCCTGACTCTATGTGAGATCATGGACGAATAAGAATGTTTATTTCCAAGCGGGGGGTGGTAATATGGGTCTCTCAGCTGCTATGTTTGCTTTCTCTTCTTCTTTGTCTAAAACTATAGATGCAGTGAGAAATTGGCATGGTGTTTCATTTTTCTCAAAAATAAATGTTCTCAAACTACTGATGATGTCGGTTTGGGAACCTTTAATATGTCTGTTACCTAGTTGAAAGATTGGTGCGGCTAGCCTTGATTATTGAACGAGAGTTGTGGGGTCATGAGGTATGTTGTATGGTGGTTTATGGTGTTCAATACCTTATCACAAGGTCATTCACTACCTATTTCCAGGCAGGAGGTAGTAACATGGGTCTTCCTATTGCTATGTTTTCCTTTTCTTCTTCTTCGTTCAAGATGATGGATGTTGTGAGAAATTGATGGGGTATTTTGTTTTCCTCGAAAATGAATTTTCTCAAACCGTTGATGATGTCAGTTTGGGAACTTTCAATGTGCGTAAGGCTAGGTTGTACAATAGGTGCTACAAGGCCTAGTTGTTGAATGGGAGCTGTAGGTTGCCAAATGGTCATAAGGTGTGGTGGTATGGGGTGGTTTGTTATGAAACTCAAAAACCCTAAAGTTTGAGTGTTGTTTTAGAATGTACCTACTATTTTGGAAATCAAAATGTTGAAGAACTAGGGTCCATATTCCACTTTTTGATCTAGAGGATATGTTGTGGGAAAGATACTTGAACTATTGTGAGTTCCAAGTAACTGTTGATATCATAGATTTTTTTGAGTGGAGGAATGATCCTAATGTTTTGTTGGATTTTGATTTCAAATAAGTAGTATGGGAATAATGAGTGAGATTTTATGACCAATCTAATTTTCCAAGTATCTTATTCAAGTAATGACCTTATAAGCAATCTAAGTATTTTAGCAAAAAATACTATGAGTTGGAATGGCAATTTGTAACCTCTTTTTATTTGATTCCTTTGTGTTCTTGAGTACGAAAAATGATATAATAGCACTAAACTGACTCACAAGCATGGACTTTGTGTGACCTGAATGTCTATAACTCGAGTTGTGAAATCACAACACCCAAGCCATAGTTACCAAAGTGTTTACTTTGATCAATGCAACCTGAAAAATAAAACCAAAATGTTTGGAAACCTTTTAAGGATAAATCATTTCAAGGAGTGCAAACATAAGGCTTTTTTCGCAAGTATACACTAACTCAAAGGGTTTGTGGTTTGACTATCTGATTCAATGTTTGTTTTGATGTGTTCTTTTTCCTTAAATCAAACACAGAATTTGAT